>CAMAPF010000981.1:0-1200000 GCA_945859915.1 Cuscuta epithymum | reverse complement strand
AGAAAGGGGCCAAGTTCATATGGGACGACAAGTGCGAGACAGGGTTTCTTGAACTAAAGAAACGGCTTACAGAAGCACCGGTCCTCGCTCTACCCACACAAGGGATAGGGTATGATATATACAGTGATGCTAGCATTCAAGGGCTTGGGTGTGTACTAATGCAAAACGGTCGGGTGATTGCCTATGCTTCTAGGCAGTTGAAGAAACACGAGGCGAACTACCCTACCCACGATCTGGAGTTGGGAGCGGTAGTGTTTGCACTGAAGATTTGGCGGCATTATCTCTACGGGGAGACATGCCACATTTTCACCGATCATAAGAGCTTGAAGTATGTATTCACTCAGAAAGAGTTGAATATGAGGCAAAGGAGATGGATGGAGTTGATCAAGGACTATGACCTGATCATCGACTATCATCCCGGAAAGGCCAATGTAGTGGCCGATGCACTGAGCAGGAAGAGTACGTCGGGGACATTACTCACATGTCTACGAACTTTGAGGGCACAAGTGGAAGTGTCCACGAGTGGGGTCCTCATTGCTAGATTCGAAGTTAGGCCTACATTGCTGAGTGAGATCAGTAGATGTCAGGCCACTGATGAAGAATGCCAGAAGATCCGCGAAAGGATCCTTGAAGGGCCCGTAGAGAACTTTCGGGTACGTGATGACGGCATTTTATTGTTTAAGGACCGTGTATGCATACTGAAGGGTGAAGAGCTCCAAAAGTCTATACTAGAGGAGGCTCATTCTTCGGCATATGCTATGCATCCCGGAGGTACAAAAATGTACCGAGACTTGAAGGAAAGCTACTGGTGGTCGGGTATGAAGAGGGACATCGCAGAGTACGTAAGTCGATGCCTTACTTGCCAGCAAGTTAAGGCAGAACATCAGCACCCGGCGGGACTTTTGCAGCCACTGACCATTCCAGAATGGAAGTGGGAGCATGTGACCATGGACTTCGTGGTGGGGCTACCACGAACAGTGAACAACTATGATGCGGTATGGGTGGTGGTTGATAGGCTCACCAAGAGTGCACACTTTTTGCCTATCAACATTACTTATCCTCTTGAAAGATTGGCAAAGCTATACACGGAGGAGATTGTGAGACTACATGGAGTTCCGATATCCATTGTCTCGGATAGGGACCCACGTTTCACATCCCGATTTTGGCCAAAGTTTCAAGCATCCTTGGGAACAAAGCTAAAGTTTAGCACAGCTTTTCACCCACAGACGGATGGGCAATCCGAGAGGGTGATACAGATTCTGGAAGATATGCTTAGGGCATGTGCTCTGGAGTTCCAAGGGAGTTGGGACAAGCATTTGGCTCTGGTCGAGTTTGCCTATAACAACAGTTATCAGGCGAGTATTGGCATGCCTCCATATGAGGCATTGTATGGGAGGAAATGCAGAACACCGTTGTGTTGGGACGAGGTTGGCGAGGCCAAGCTCGAGGGAATTGAACTTGTGGAAATCACCAAGGCTAAGGTGAAGGTCATTCAGGATAGACTCAAGGCTGCCCAAGATCGGCAGAAGAGTTATGCCGACAAACGACGCAGGCCATTGGAGTTCGAGGTCGGTGATAAGGTCTTCCTAAGGATTTCTCCTTGGAAGGGTATCATCCGATTTATATCGAGGGGAAAGCTTAACCCCAGATATATTGGTCCATTTGAAATCCTTGAAAGGATAGGGGCCGTGGCATACCGTCTCAAGTTGACGCCAGAACTTGAGAAGATACACGACGTGTTTCATGTATCGATGCTCAAGAAATATGTGAGAGATCCGTCTCATATTCTTGAGAAGCCACCGGTGGAGATACGTGAAGATCTACAATATGCGGTGGAACCGGTAAAGATTGTGGGACAACAAGTGAAGAAATTGAGGAACAAGGAGATTCCTATGGTGAAGGTCCTTTGGAGGAGTGATCGGGTCGAGGAAGAAACATGGGAGACCGAGGTCTCAATGAGAGAGCAATGCCCTTTTCTCTTCGATTAGACACGTGGATTTCGGGGACGAAATCCCAAATAAGGGGGGGTGAACTTGTAACACCGTCCCCAATTATATTTACTTTTAAGTGAAATATTGTATTTTAACCTTATGGAATGGTTGACGAATATACGATGTTATGAATTTTAATATTTCTTTTGCGTGAATAGTAAATTCGCACGTGGGACCCACACTGGGAGCGGGGCCACCCGATATTCCCGAGACCGAATATTTTATTCAACTTGGTCGAATTAATAATTATATAGAGGTGGGTAATTTATTTGGTCCAAAGAAATGATATAATGTGGACCGATTGGTCAAAAGCGTTTCAATTACCGGTATCGGTAATTTAACGGATAATAGCCCGAAATTGGATTTTGGAGACCTATAAATTAAAGTTGGGGAATGTATATTCACTATGAGGGTCATAATGATTGAGAACGCATAATATATTTTATTTGACCCGATAAAATAAAATATATTTAAAACAGTCCGAAAAATACAACTTTCGGGACCAATTGTACACTTTTGGGCAAAAAGGGTTGACCTCCCACATGGGTGGGGGCCAACCCACGAATTTTGACTTGGAAATGGAGAGGGTGGCCGGCTGGTAGGATAGGAAGTCGGGATTTTGAGATGAAAGGATTGGCATCAAACAAATGAGTTGGACCCCCCATCCACACTCATTTGTTCATTGAGACAAAACAACAACCCTCACCCCTCTTCTCTCCCTCATCCCTGCGGCCAGAACACCCAAGCAAGAGCCAAGGAAATTCTCCATCCGTCTTCTCCATTGTTGAAGAGAGCTTTACAAGAAAAGAATACCAAGAAAAGGGGCTAAAGTGTTAAAGGTGTGAAAGGATTAAGGTAATAACCTTATGATAACTTTCCTCTATTTTTCTTCTATCATATGAGATACATATCATATGGAGAACCTTGAGGGTTGTTCTACATAATTTAAGTGTGGAATAATGGGTTGGAGAGTGGTTCTAAGTCCAAGAACGGACTTAGAAGCCAAACCGACAAGTTCACCGGAAAATAACCTTTTAGGGGTTATTTGTATTGATTAAGGTTTTATGATGTTAAAACCTTGTTAGGAACTGGATTAAAGTATTTTTGAGCTTTGCCGGAGTTTCGCCGGAGTTGGTCAAAGTTCACCGAAGTTGGTCAAAGTTCGCCGGAATTAGTCAAAGTTCAACCGCGGAGCGTAGAACACGCTTAAGCTCACTTAAGGTGAGGATGACCGACTATATTGCTTATAATCTTTGGGTTAATTTCATAGGATTTCCTAAATGAATACACAATGTGATTTGCATGGATTATTAATGGTTAAAAATGCCTAAATGAAATTACTATTGAATATAAGTATAGTTTGTATATATACAAATTTATTGAATAAATTGTGTATGTTTAAATGTTATGAGTATGATGGCATGATAGTGGTATCAACCATAAACCCCATTTGTGATAAGTATGCTTTTATTTCATGAGGAGAAGCCATGAAAGGATAAAAGTGATATTTTGATATTAAGGCCAAATTACATATTGAATGAAGAATTATAATGAAATGAGTAAATAACTAGTATTGAAATATTAGTTGGAATTGTAGTTGAATAATGGATGAATGGATCCTAAGAAATTGAATTGTAAAGAATCGGTGATTATTGAGCTGGGCTCTAGACCGATGTAGTTAACGGTGATTATTGAGCTGGGCTCTAGACCGTAGTAGTTATCGGTGATTATTGAGCTGGGCTCTAGACCGATGTAGAATAACGGTGATTATTGAGCTGGGCTCTAGACCGTAGTAGTTATCGGTGATTATTGAGCTGGGCTCTAGACCGATGTAGATGACGGTGATTATTGAGCTGGGCTCTAGACCGTAGTAGACAACGGTGATTATGAGCTGGGCTCTAGACCGTGATAAGTAATGGTGAATTGAACTAATTGAACGAAGTTAATTATAATATGATAACACCCTAGTTTGAGGGACTTGGAATTGAAACATTGATTATACTTAGTATAGTTGTCATTGTACTTGTCAAATGCTTCCAAGTACTGACCTCCCCTTCACGGGGGAGGCCACCTCACAGTTTCAGGTAGGAGCTGAGCTTGCTACCAGTGCCGTTACTCCGGGAGAAATTCAAGGAAGGAAGACGTGGTTCGTGCTTCCTCCGTTTCTGTTTTAAAACGTTTAAATCAATGCTCATGGATATTATATTTTTGGAATAATCATTTGGGGCTTGTATGCCCACGTTTGCCAAAGTGTGGCACGAACACTTGTAATGAATGTTTCCGCTGCTTTAAATGAATATTTTACATTATGTTTGTTTATGGATGTATTATGTGTGAATGATATTCCAGACGCCTTGTATAGTATGGATGTGTTGGACTGCGGTTGACTATTCGTACTGTACGGCGGGTTGTTGACGTGTCCGGTTAGGTCCGGGGCGTGACACAAAATATCATTATGATGCTGTACTTTGTGTTAATGTTGTTTCCGAATTCGCTCCTTTAAATATGTAGCTTCTCTCGAAACAAGAGACAGTTTTACAGTTTAATAAAAATGTGTTGTATTTTGAACATTTTTTTGTCAAATTCAAATTCGTTTATTGGCATCTATAGTATAATTTCTAAGTATGTAAATTGAAATTAATAATATTAGTTTATGCATTATTGAGAAAGAGGTTAAAGTATTTTGTTAGAATGGATGTGAACATAATTCAAAACGGTAGTAGTTTCCCCCCTAGAAAATACCATGCATTATGTTTAATCATATTTTATGCACTTAGGTATAGTAGAATTTGAAGGACTATGGATGGCACAAGTAAATCTACTGAAGTCTACCCATCTGAGAGATCATCTTGATCAAACTATATTTTTGAAGATCCTGAACTGATTTCCAGAGTGGGAACTGAATACCAGGCAAAAATCCGTCCTCTTCTGGACAAGTGTGGCTATGGGCAGCTTGCAAGTGAATCATACAATATAAGCATTAAACATGACATTTCAAATTCTTAACCAATGGATATACCTATTCCAGTCATGTGGATATATATGATAAGTGTGAGGACAAAAGAGGTGATCTTAAGGAAGCTTGTGGTAATGGCAGTGGCTCTTTAAGATCTGAAAACAACAAGGGGAGAATTACTTCAGATAGTGTCAATGGAGGGACCAAAACCGTCTCTTTGCTTGATTTTATGGAGAATGGGGAAAAATCATATGGGATACAATGTGTTCCATCTGTGCTTTTGGGTGAAATCATTGGACAGAAAGCTCACACTGATCATTGGATGGCTGCTATCTTGTTCCAGGCTTACCTAATGAAGATGGGAACGACAATGAATATTCTAGCTTCCTCCTCGGCTTGTATATTTTTGGGGAAAAACTTTCTATTGTTAGTAGGCTTATAGGGAGTAAAAGTATGGGAGACATATGGTCCTAAGATTATGAGAAGTTTTACAGATCTAGAGATTATCGGAGATGGTATGATTGTCCCAAGGTCCCAAGGTAAAATGGAGGCGGTGCATATATGGTCATAGGATTTTCATGGGCTGGCGGTAGCAGGAGTGCATTTCCTGAGTGTCGTCCGGGTCTCTGAGCCTCTGAGGAATGTTATTATATGTTGGCTGAGGTACTTACATCTGAGCTCTTTTTTGCACAAGTAACCTAAAAAAGGTTTACCTTAGTTTTATGATTGAAAGTAATCAAACTCTTATCTGCAGTGTAAAATCATAGTAGTAATTCTTGAATTACTTCTCTGATTTGTTTAATGCAGTTCGGTTATATATGCAAATAAAAAATCTTATAAATGAGGACAGTGTATGAAAGTTTCATAGCTGTAAAAAGTGTATTATTCTCATGTTTGGTTTTTTCCTCGAAAAATGCAAATTAAAAACTGTGATGGGAAAGCAAGTTTTTTGGAGCAAGCTTGTTCTCTCTTTTCCCACCATTTCAATGAATACTTAACTGTATCATGATGACCAAGTTAGTTCATGAAAAAGTCAATAGAACAATATTTTTCTCATTCACCGTCATATAGCCCCTGCCCTAAGGGTTATGGTTAGTTAGTCCACTCATTTTTTTCTTTGTGAAGGTTGATAAGTGTATGGCTAGTTTGGAAGAGCTGCAGTACACAGTGAAAGGAAGGGGTAGGGGGATGAGTTCTGGAGTGGGTCTTAGCCCTAGAAGCACCAGATCCTATTCTGGAGTGGGTCTTTGCATCATTTTGGTAAAAAGGTCTGAGCAGAAAAGTTAAGCAAGGGATAGACCAATTATTAATTTCTTAACGATTAGATATCTGGCATTAATCGAACTGAGAAGAAACTTTACACATAATCACTTATGAGCAGGGCCATATCCAACTTTCAAAATGTTAATAACCCCTTTCCCCCCAGAAGTTCAAATAAAGCCATTAAGAGAACACAACTCAAATATCAGGCAGAATCTTGTTTTGCAAAAGAAACAACAAAATCCAATACAACTACAGTAAATATTAGCACTGCTAGGTTTACAACAATTAAAACATCACGTATCTAGCAAATAAAAGGTTAACTAAGCAGTAGTACAATTGTACAAGTGAGATATGCAAAAAACTTATACTTCATCATTGAAAAACGGTTTTCATTGACTGATAGCACACACAACCTGCACTTATATAGTAAGTTTCAGATTTGCATGTATATTACAAGCGAGAAAGAGAGAACACAACGGACCATGCTTTTTAGCAAAAGATTAAGAATTCACAAATACAACCGGTCAACCACAAATCTTCATGTTCAAATACTGAGCAGATATGCTAAATTTTCAAGAACAACAAGATGAACCGCAAGAACGGCTGTCAAATAGCATAATTCAAACCTAATATAAAGAATTAACATACCACAACATTCTCCCTAAGCAGAATTGAGAAGAATTGCAGATGAAAAGTTGAGAGTCGCTAGCGATGAAACACTACCTCCATCATCGGCTGAACCCAGGAAGTGCGGCCGCCGCCGCCGAGCAAAGGAAACTCGTAGTCTTACTTGCGCGCCGCCAGCAAATTCGAATAGAAAATACCCTTACCCCTTTCTCCTTGCGTTTCCCCTTTCTCCTTGGGTTCGTTTGATCTTCCACCGCAGCGCCCTCTTTGTTTCGTTTCAGAGACGGGATGTTCTCCGTTAATTTCACCCTACTTCCGTCAAAACCTAAAGCTTTATCTCAGGGATTGATATGCAAATACAAAACAATAGAATACGTGTTTAATGAATCCATACGTAATGTTTTGAGTGGTCCAACTAGGCACATGTACGGTACCTGCTAAATTATCATATGTACGGTAGAATTTTCCATAACTTTAATGCAAACTTTGATGAAGATGATGTGTTAATGATGTATTATCGGCAGTTTGTCCAAAATAAAAGTGATTTTGAACTAATTTCTAAAACAAAAATAATAAAATAGTAGAAATGTAGCAAAAATTTTAATATGCACGTAACGTGCTTGTAACCGAGCACGTAATCAAGCCTGGTACTAATGAGATTAAACTTAAGTAAGTTCTGAGACCCAACTTTTTCTCTTATTCGATCCTTGTCATTTTAATATAAAATATTTGTTGCATTTGTTATTTAGTCACTTGTAAAATATATATGGTACTACATACTAGAAATGTGGACAAGATTTTTTGTAAGATTAAATTTAACCAGGTTAATTCTTTAATTTTAGACACAAATAGTTGAAAAAAATAAATTTCCAAATTATACTTCCCCCATACCATAGATTGTTTAAGAAAAAATGGCCTAAAATAAGAATAAAACATAGCCTTCTCCCAAAAATAATATCATATGTTTGATTTTCTTTAAATAGGACTAATCATTTTATTTCTACCCTAATTTAATCAACTAACTAATTAACTTAATTAATTGGCCCCTAGTTCTCTTGCATAACCAAGGTCGTTCGTTGGTGGCGGCTGGCGGGATCTATCCGTGGGGGTGGTAGTCGACGGCAACATATTTTTGCTAGCTCGGAGGGGAACTGTAGGAATTTTTCCGACAACGTAACAAGTGGCAATCTGGCGGCATGAGGGCATCAATGTTAAAGCCCTATGAGGATATTTTGGTCTAATCACAAATAAAAAATCGTATTTAAGATATGTTAAACTAGTAGGTCATATTTTGGGAGAAAACCTATGTTTTAGTCCTATTTAGGGACTTCTCCCATTATTTAATTAAAAGAAATAGATCATCATGTATAATTAAATGAGAAAAGTGTCCAAACTAAGACTAGAATATAAGAAGTACTTTTTCTAAAAACGGGAATATATGTTTGGTTTTACCTAAATAGGACTAATCAATCCATTTCTACTCCAATTAATTGCTCCCTATTTCTCTTATAAACCCAAATCAGTTTGTTGGTGGTGGCAGCAAACTATGGCAGCGGTACGGTGTAGGCTTCTAACGACAGCAACAATGGAGAACGAATTTCTGGCAGAGCGGCAGATCGTCATATAGAGCCTAGTTGGTGATCATGTTTTTTTCAGCTTATCAACCAACATTTTCACCAAACACGTAATGTTTGATTTCATATGTTGAATTGTATAATAATAAGAAAAGTTAAGGTTGGAGTCAAGCTCAGTCCTGACATTTGATATGTTGGGCCCGGGACAGTACAAATAGATTAGACCTTACAGATAACCATGTGAAGTTTATATTTTATATTAAAAAAAAGCAATTTTGTCATCAAAGAATTATTAAATGAGACAGTTAGAACGATTATATTTAAATACTTGAGAAGTGACGTTCGAGATCTAATACTATGTACCTAAACCGGTCGAATTGAAAAGTGGTACGATTGTTACTTGCTATAAATAATTTTAAATTTGTAAAACATGTGAAAGTTATATCTTATATAGTTATATGTATTAACGTTTTCATATTTCAAATCACATTTTCACCTGACTAAAACAAACAGTCAATTTCTAAATCCGTTTACTTACATGAGAGAATGAAAGAACATCAGTCAAACATTATCAATGAATCATGTGTGCACATGAGAGTAGGTGGAGTGATTAACATTTATAATTTTTTCATAAATTAGCTGAATCAGTTAATCCAGTCATTTCAGCAGAATCAGTCAATACAACTGATATGGATATTACGAAACAGGCTCACAATTTATGGAAAAAATTCCAGCAGGAGTATTTTGATCCAATTACAAATAAAATCGTATTAAAGTATTTTAAACTAATGGGTACTATTTCTTATAGAAGTTGTGTTTATCCTATTAAGGTAAATATACCGAATTAAATATTCCATATACCAGAACTTATAAGAGAAGAACAACGGTTTTACATGAATATAATGTGAGTGCTCTTATTATTAAAACATAATAATAATTAATGATATTGATAATAAAACCTAATAATGGGCCGGGCTTTTATACGTGGCTCCTAAAGTGAACTAACGTGCTCAATAAGGAGCATGTAACATGCTCTCAGAAATGTAGTGGTTGTTACGTCAAAACCGCCACACATTTTTTTATGTAAAACGCCGGTTGGATAGCTAATAAGCGGCGGTTCTTACTTAATGATCGCTGCAAATTAATTTATTTTTTATTTTTTTATTTTTCGATATGCGGCAATTGTAAGCTATAAAAACAACCGTGACGCGTACGAGCGGCTCTATCCCTCTCTAGGGTGGGTTTCCACCGCTAGGGTTTTTTCTCCGCTATCGTTTGTAATGAGGAACGGTCACCGTATGCGGGCTTAGGCGTACAAGGTTTCTTCTTCCGTCATGCATCAATTGTACGGCTTTTCTTCTTCTTTCACTTAGCGAGATTGAGCTGAGGGAAGATGATGTTTGGTCTCTAGCGGTCAAAGATTGTGCAGTGACGGAAGATGGATGCCTCCGACGGCCACAGGTCATGGTCGAAGCGTGGGGTAGAGGCTGGAACAGAGCTGGATTCGAGGTCATTTGTGTTTGGTAGCGACAGAAGAGACTTGGTAGAAAACATGATGCATAAGGGGCAAGGCGAGGAAGAAGCTACGGTACTGCTGGAGCGTCCCCCTCCTGAACCGCCGCCATGGAGTGCAAAAGAGTCTAGGGTTTGGAAGCATCTTTTTAATTTTACTTTTTTCTTGCGATTTATTTTTCAAAACCAGACTATTTATTTTTCTGTTTGGTTACTTTTATTGTTGTAAGACTGCATTAGGATTGGGTGATGAGAGATATGTGGTAATCGTCTTTGGCTCAGTTATGCCCAATTTAGGATCAGTGAGTTATGTTGCTTTGTCAAAGGTGATTAACTCTGAGTCCGATTCAAGATGGTTTTTTTTTTTGTTATTTTAACCTTTATGTGATTGTTGTGATATCAATCTAAGTCCTTCCTTCCCAAAAAATTAAGTGTGGCGCGAGTCAATTTTGGAGCAGCGTTGTGCCGGTCAAAACTGCCGCGCTTATGATCTTAATACTGCCACAAATGGAGGTTTTTTCACTAGTGTGCGATCCATTGTATGAATTCAAAAACTAAATAGACTCCATGGAAATAATGATTCAATAGTTCTTTCGTAGTTATGATTCCCACCAGATGACAGAAATTCACCATATAAGCACAATAAAAATGGAAGGAATTGTTTTGGAAGGTTCTTCTGACCAGCTTAAAAAACAATCCAATTGATAACTTTACCTTAATTTAAAATAAGGGATAATTTGAGTTTGCACCCCATTTTATTGGCCAAATTAGACTTTGCACCCCGTTTTTTAAATCATTAGTATTTGCACCCCAATCCCTTATGAAAAGACAAAAATGCCCCTCAATAAGGAATATGTTGAAGGCCAACAAAATTGTTATTGGAGGGCATTTTAGTCTTTTCATACGGGTTGGGGTGCAAATACTAAATATTTCAAAAACAGGGTGTCAAGTCTAATTTAGACAATAAATGAGGTGCAAAATCAAAATATCCCTTAAAATAAATATAAGTTCAACTATTTGAATTTTGTCATATCTTTAAAGTGATTTAAATTTTAGTTATAGTTCATCTATAGTCTCTGTTTTCAAATTTTAAGTCCCAAATAAGAAGACAGATTTAGAGTCCTTTTGATAACATTAAGCACCCGTTTGATAACACGAAAATCAGCTAATTCAGCTGAAATTTATGAAGTTCTGGCTGAATTGGCTGCATTAGCTGATTCTGCTGATTTAAGAAAAAATTATTTTAAAATATGTGTATTTTATTAATAAAATAAAGAAAGAATTATATGTAAAATAGCTAAAATGGTCATCTACCTACATTAACTTCAGCTAATACATTCAGAAAAGTAACTTCAATCTTACTTTTTCTTATTATTACACAATTCAACGCGCGGAAACAAAAGTTACGTGTTTGGTGAAAAAGTTGGCTGATAAGCCTAATAAGTCGAAAAAAGTGTTACTAAACGGCCTCTAAAATTTGATGAATCGGTTGATTTTGCTGAAATTGAATAACGTCTGGCTGAAATGACTGATTCTTTTGAATTTTGAAAAGATTATTTTAAAAATATATTTTATTATTAAAATAAAGAAAAAAATGGAAATACTAAAATCATCATCTATTGTAACTTTAGTCAAATCGGTCAGAAATATAACTTCAATCTTACGTATTTTGAATTTTTAATTATTACATAACTCAATGCATGAAATTCAAAATTACGTATTTAATAAAAAAATAATTAATAATAAAATTAATAAAAAAATTAATTAATAAAAAAATAACTATCCACCCCTTCCCCAATTAACCTTCCAAGCTAAGCCCCCTCTCAAACTTGAAACTCCCAAACGTGACCTAAGTAATGAAGTCATGATAAGTTTGTAGTATTAACAAAACGCAGTAACATGTAAATTGTTATTCCCTCTAAGCTAAGGTATCTATTCTTACGTACTGTTTCTTCCTTTTATCCCCCCTCCTGTTCTAAAATACCTTAAGTACTTTCTCACCTTTCAATCTCTCTTCTTCACTAACAAAAAGGGATGGAAGCTCTCATTCTCTTGCTTCCTCTGTTTTTACTTCACAGTATCACCCAATCCAGTGCCGCCCGCATCGACGCATTCGTCTACGGCGGCTGCTCGCCGACAAAGTTCAACCCCGGGACGGTCTACGAGTCGAACGTAAACTCGGCACTCACATCGCTGGTCAACTCGGCCGACTCGGTCAGCTTCAACAAATTCAAGACTTCTCTCCCGGGGTCGACCCAGCCCGACGTTATTTACAGTCTTTACCAGTGCCGCGGCGACCTCGCCGCCTACGACTGCCGGAGCTGCGTGGCCCGAGCCGTGAGCCAGCTCGGGTCGCTCTGCGTGGACACCTCCGGCGGCGCGTTGCAGCTCGACGGGTGTTTCGTGAAGTACGACAACATCTCGTTTCTCGGGGCGGTGGATAAGGCGGAGGTCATCCACAGGTGTGGGCCGTCTGTCTCGTCCAGCTCGGACGAGACGACGAGCCGGTACACCGTACTGACGGGTCTATCGGCTGCGGGCCAGTACTTCCGGGTGTTCGGGTACGGGAGGGTCCAGGGTATGGCGCAGTGTACGCAGGACGTGGACTCATCGGCGTGCCAGGATTGTTTGTCGGAAGCCATCGGACGGCTGAAAAGTGAGTGTGGGTCCGCCTCGTGGGGATACGTGTACTTGGTCAAGTGCTACGCGCGTTATTCGGAGCATGGATTCTCGCCAAAAAGCGGTAAGCCGTTCCTCCGCCTTGCACGGTGGTCGTCGTCTTTTACCGTTGGTGGATTTTTGTTTGTTTTAGGTTTCTTATAACAGTGTTTTATGTTACATCGTACATTATGAATCGATTTCATATAAATATCTTTTTGTTATTGGAGCTTATATTCCAATTAAATCAACTTGTGAATTAAGATTTAAGGTATCCGATTTGATTGAACAAATGCGGATTAATCTTTCTAACCGGAATAACCTACAACGGTCAAGAAATATGAATATGATTGTAATAACAGCTGTTTGGTTACACTATTTTTCAGCTTATCATGCTTATCAATCAACTTTTTCATCAAACACGTCATTTTTGTTTTCGCGCGCTGAATTGTGTAATAAGCAGAAAAAATAAGGTTGAAGTTACTTTTCTGGCTTTATTGGCTGAAGTTACTGTAGATGACCATTTTAGCTATTTTTACATATAATTTTTTCTTTATTTTATCAATAAAACATTTTTTAATTTTTTTTCCCTTAAATCAGCAGAATCAGCCAATGCAGCCACTTCAGCCAGAACTTCATAAATGTCAGCAGAATCAGCTGAATAAGCCGATTTTCGTGTTACCAAACAGGCTCTAATATCGCCACACATAAATTCACATGTATAGTACTACGTATAATATAGTATAGTATAGGTTCTCGTTAAATATCAATATATTAATGAAGTTGGTTTTGATAATGTTATTTATGCTCAAGTAAATGTACAAGTGACAACGTGACATGTCAACTTGATTAAATACGAAATTGCAGAAAAATGTACTATAATTCCTTCTCTAATAATTGGGTGATCAGAATGCATTTTTACTTTATTCAAAGTCTATCAAATCAATATTAGCTACACAATTTCACTTTCCTTAAAAATCGCACATCATCCTCTTGTCCGAATCTTAGGAATACGGAAGTAGACAAGTAGTAATTTGGAAAGTTATAACTTGCATTAGAAATCTGAATTACTTTTAAATTTTCCATTTTAGTCTTCCAAAAATCTAAAAAAACTTGCCATGTCTAGCATTACATGACTTTTGAATACTTTTGAGATTTCAAGGTTAAATTATCAATATTTAACTAAAAAGGTTTTGGTCTTTTTTTTGTCAAATAATTACAATAGAGCTAATTTTGTCAACACACATTTGTTCGATTATAGAGACCGTTTAATAGTTTTTGAGTGAGACACTTGGTCTAAAGTTTCAGATTTATCTCCACGACTCTACATATGCAATATGATATTGTGAGAATTTCATTTGGGTGGGGAATAAGGTGGGGGCGTTATTTCTGGACTATTCCATTGGATGACAATATAGAAATCTTTGGGCGGTTGATATGATCCACCATTTGGGTGGGGAATAAGGTGGGGGCGTTAGAGACAAATAGCGTGTGTGTATATATATATGTATTGAGGAGGTGTGTGGATCTTATTCTTAAAACAACTTATTTTTCTAGAAGAAGAAGTTGGAGTGTTAGGGTGAAAATGCAAAAATGTTCTGGTGCTCTAATTTACTCTTAGAAGTAATTTTTTTAGAAATTGGGAAAGACCAGGTTCTGAAAACCGATTCTAATTCTACTTCTATTTTAAAAAAGAAGCATGAGCACAATCCGTTAGAAAGAATATACTTTTCCGTTGCATAAAAGATTATTAATTCTTTTTCATCCCACCCGAAAAGAAGTTGCATAAAAAGAATGGAATATGCTTTTATACTCGACTTTCTACTTTCGTTTAGTAAGAAAAGAAACAAGACAAGATCGACGACTCATGAAGACTTGCTTTCCTCTTATCGCCGACCTTTAATTTACCTATTTGATTCTTTATTCAAAAGCAGCTCCAGTGACCCCACACCGATCTTAGCTCCCAAGAGCATCCACAATATTGATGACTTTTGACCCCTCCTCTCATCCGCATCATTTCTCATAAAAAACTTAATCCCTTATAACGTATCGCACCTCCTTATTATATGATCTAGGTCATTTAAAATTTATACATTCTCTCTTCATATTTTTGATATATTCCATCATTATTAATTTATATAATTTGAAAACGAGTTGATCCATTTTTATAGGAAAATTAATCTATACAGATAAAATAAGATGCAAGAGAGAAAGAAGTGATAAATTTTGAAGTGACTAAACATATCACTCATTGGTGTCTATTTATAGAGGGGAAAAAATCTAATTTTTTGGTATAATTTTTCTTACAATAAATTAAATTTAATGAATAATAAATGAAATTAGAGAGTTTGAGATATTTTATAAGGTTGGTGGCTATGTGTATGGGGAAGAGAAGCCACATGGCCTTTTGTGATAGGTTAGTCACAAAAGCTTGCTCAGAACTCATTTTTAACCTTCCCATTTAACCGATTTAACCGATCACATGGTGATCATCCATAGTGGGGGTCAACTACCATCAATTTTGTTTTTTAACCTAATTTCACCCTCCATTGTGGATGCTCTTAGAGCATCTCCAATCCATAGGGTGGATTGGTGCTTATGTGTCATCCAAATGCAAAGGGTCTATATGTGGAGCAAAATAAACAAATCGAAGGGGTCTATTTTTTTCTTACTCCAATGCAAAAGAAACTTCAAAAAGAATAATCATTGCATTTTAACTTGGTGAGGTGAGACCCAAGATCTATCAATGGACCTTGTGCAAGACTTTAATCTTCTCTCCTTTGCCAAGTAAGCCTCACCCCTTCATTTTTTGTTGCATTGAAGATGCAATCCACCTCTCCATTGGATTCAACGAATTAAAGCGTTACCAAAGAGACCCTAATTCTCCTTGATCACCGTTTTTATACGAATATAATTCATTCGGTCATAAGAAAGAATTTATCTATTCTCACTCTTTAGTAAGGTTGAAAAACCATTTGATACATTGAAAATCTTACAATGTACGTATCATCATATATATTCTTACTTTTAATGAAGAATGTTTTTTTTATTTGAACTCATACATACACACACACACATACAATCTCACACACATTCATTTATCATTTATGTACTCCCTCCATTATATTTGTTGTCATTAATGTATTAAAATTTATCCATTTATTTTACTATTGTCTATAGTTCTTGTGGAAACGTGACCATAACAATAAACTAGTTTTGCGATGGTGATTGTTTTTATTTCGATTATGTTTTTACTGTTAGTTTTATTCATTATACAAATTTTTAATGTTTATGAATTATTTACATACATATAGCTAGGATAAGGTGCGGTGTAAATAATTATAATAATTTTAATTAGTTTAGGGTTTTAAGTAACTTAAATTAAGATAATTTGTATAGTTATGGAAATTATTAATACTTTAGATAATTGTTTAAAGTATTTAGTGATAATAAATATATTATGAAATTGATTCGTTTTAGATAATTTTTCCTGAAAACATTACTAAAAGAATATTCAAGGAAACGGTATCACTAATGACCATTCAAGAAAACGGTATAACTCAGTGAAATAAATATGTACCCTACAAACAATATTTTTTATTTATTAATAAAAGAATGAAATTAAAGTATTTTTTTTAATTATATATGTCAATGAGTTTTATTTTGAGAAAAATAGTAATGTAGTCATTATTCTGTCCAATGGTTTATGTTCCATTATCATTTAAAAAGACATTTTCATAATTAGTGAAGAAATAATATACTCTACTCATGCCCGCAGACGGAGAAAGCGCGAGAAAACTTGCAATAATAATTGGGATCGTTGCTGGTGTGGCCGTACTGGTCGTTCTCCTCTCTGTTTTGAGCAATCTTTGTTGTTCCAAAGGTACGTCCTAATTTTCTTTTCTTCTGATAAACACACTTGATACTTTCACTTTATTAATTAAGCATAGTTAGATTCTTTCAAATAAATCTGAATATTTAATTTTCCGTAACTAACTTTATATTTTCGTCAATCATTTCCTACTTCTCACCTTCCTCCTATTAATAATGCCCGAAAATATGAAATTGTTTACTATATTAGGTGTAACTTTGTAATTTGATACTTCCCTCGTTCTTAAATAAGTGCAACAGTCAGCATCAATTTCACAATTGCCGAGACACAATTTTGACCATTAATATATATAAATCTCTATTAGTAAAAAAATAAAATAAAAATCAGATTTTGAAAATTTACAATGAGACAAATTTAGTAATATTTTTTTCAAAAATATATATATTACTCCCTCCGTCCCTAAATAAACTTCCATTTCGTTTTTCGAGGGTCAACTTAAATCACACTTAAACTCTTACTTTATGTATCAAAATTTTATAAAAAGTGAATTATTTTTTGCAGGTTTTGTAGCGAGTTTGATGTAGTTTCTGAATATGTAAATTTTATTTTCTAAAAATAATCCGAGTTTTCACAGGGATCATTTAACTTTATCGCTGGTCAAACTTCGTAACCCGCAATTGGAAGTTTAATATGGGACGGAGGTAGTAATACATTGATAAATAAAATGTAATCAAAATAGAACATGTGAATAGCAACTTTGGAATGTTGCACTTATTTAAGAACGGAGGTAGTATATATTGACCATTATTTATTTTGAACTTTTGCCATCACAAGTTATATATTGACTATTATCGTGGGAAATAGAGAGGATTTGTCGATATGCCATCACAAATTTACACAGACGAAAGCGTGTATCGTAATGAATTGTTACTTAAATTCTTTGGGTACATTATTTTTCCTTTTTATTGTTAAGTTGGGCTGCTTTTCTCTGTGTATGTGCTTTTGAGGAGGTGGTCGAAACAATTTAGAGAAGGAAATTAATTAATTAGTTGAAAGAATATATTATGGCAGCTGAAATAAACTTGGCCGGGCAAGGCACTTGATATTTATCCTATATATAAAATACACACACTTTAACTTTGTCAACAGCTAAAGATGATCTCTTTAGGATGATCACACTTTTTCTTTTGGCAGTGGGCATCTTTTAGCCTTTTCCAATTCAGTATCTCTTTTGTTGTAGGAGTGAGGCTAATCCGGCCGAATGTAAAGCGAGAGAGCCATAAGCACTAGCAAAGAATTATACACAAATATAAAAAAAAAAAATTGTTTTTATATAACCTGGACTCTTTTTTTGGAAGGAAAACTGCTTATACTATTATCATTGGAACTTAAATCGTAACTAACTCAAAAAGACCAACAATGGCAACAATTATACGTAATCAACTAGCACTACAAACTATATGACTAGACTTAGAAATATTCACCACCGAAAGAGCAATACAAATCGCTAACCACCAAATGAGTGTAACACAACAATCACTGATCATATAGATCCTTCTAACGATATAATATGTAGCACAATTGTCAATCATTATCGTAGACAATTGTTGAGAACAGAAAAATAAAAATCAACGGGGTAAACCGTTGCCCAGATAATCAACGATAAAAATACCGTTGCCCATCAACGAAGAACATAGCAACATAAATAAACATAACACCTCGATCGTTCCAAGGCGGTGTGGTTGGGGGGCAGATGTCTTCTCCCTTGCTCAGCCCTTCGTCGCTCCTCGTCTACTCATCATCCGTGCCGCCTCCACTGCCACCACCACCCTCCATCCATGTCGATATGCTAAAACCCAACCCTTCGACCTCCTCCTCAATTGCTGAAATTGGATAACGCTGCTCTGGATCACCCATAGAAGTCATGATTATCCTTTCTTGAGCTTGCACTAAATCCAAATGCAAAATAAAAGCTGGTCCACAACTTTGTTAGTAATATACGGTACGTGAATAATACAATAATACGTACGTTCGTGTATAATACGATACAATTATATAAAATACGGCTTAATATATGTTTCATATGTTCGTGAAATATATAAAGATACGGACGCGTTTTAAACGTTTCACAATTTAAAAATACGGCATATAATATGTGTCTTATATACTTATTTAATGATACAAATAAAGAGTTATTTAACATTTGCATTACAATCTTCAACAATTTAAAATGTACGGAATAGTTTTTTTCAGATTTTTTTTCCAGATATACGGATTTAAATGCATAGGTACAATACATAATAAAAATGACATTGCCTATTTAAGTAGAAGTGGAGAGATATTACTAGAAAATAGTTGATATTACTTTGACCATGAGTTTAGTGAGCCGTCACAACATTTTTCGATCTCTTTGGAGTCTTGGTATGGGCGGAAAACAAAAGTAATACAGTAGTAGTACAATAGAAATATCGAAACATATTACGAATTTAAGAAGCTAATTCATTAACTGTAATGACCGTTAAACAATTAGCGAACATATAAGGCATAACGTTTTTTAAGCAATATAAATAATATTGAGTAGCTTGACATTTTGTTTTAGTTGTATCACTTTATTAGGTTTCCGTTTAATGGTGTTTTTTTTAATAAAATACGTATCAATACGTATAGTACGTGTATTGTACATTTTATCCTTAAATACATGAGTTTTTCAGAATCTTCTGAAAAATTCATAAACAGGAGTATTATACGTAATAAAATACGTATCAATACGTACGGTACGTGTATTATACATTTTATCTTAAAGTACGTGAATTTTTCAAAAAAAAATTGAAAAATTCATAAACGGGAGTATTATACGTGAATTATACGTTCGAGTGTATTATACGCGAATAAATTAATAGAGGTCCACAATAGTGGGGCATTGCATCGCTCTTGACACGGGAGTTTTTCCCTAACTCTTGACAAGGGAAAGATATGATCGTCCTTCGTTTCTTCACTTTTAGGTGTATATATAATCCCCGTGATGAATTAAAAATGGGGATAAGAAAATTTGCTTTCTTTATAGCCTAGATTCTTGGTAAAACAATTTGTGTGTAAAATGTAAATAAAGCCATTTTCTCTTTTATTGCATCACATTAAAAGTCATATTTTAATAGTCATGGCCTGTTTGATTGATCGAATTAAGTTTTCTAATAAATTTTGTAAATAAATAGAGCAAATTGAAATCTCTAAACTTGCTAGATTACAAAACATTCTAAATTACAAGAATTAGATCGAGTATGTTTAGCGACTCTGTTTTTTGGCTTATCGGGCTTATCAACCAATTTTTAACTAAACACGTAACTTGTTGAAGTTACTTTTCTGGCTGTTTTGACTGAAGTTACTGTAGATGATAATTTTAGCTATTTTCATATTATTTATTTTATTAACAAAATATATTTTAATTATAAAATTTTCATCAATTTCAGCAGAATCAGTCGATTCAACCGATTTTAGTGCTGCCAATGGGCTCTTAATTTCATCTTCAGGGAGAATGGTTGGCGTGCACCAATGATGGTGATGTTGGCAACGATATGTGAGGAAACAACGAGATGCATATTAAAGTGTCTTAGTTGACTATCTGATGTGTAGGAGGTATTGGTCCTACCAAAGACTCCCTTCTACTTATTCGTGTTAAGGCCTGCACCCTAAGTTTAGCCGTACTCCTATTATTTCCTCTTGTGTTTGTTCACTACCTAAATCACATGACCTTGTTATGTCTTGCCCGTTGCTATCCTATCTGCTGCCTTATCTTTGGGCTCCCCTTATTTTGTCTTTCTTAGACCCGTGACTCACTTGATTAGGAAAGCATCTTTTTGAGTTCCATATATTTGTGGCCAGTGAGTATGAGAGAGTGGACTTCCTCCTTTGTGTGAGTGAGGCGTGAAACTAGTGGGCAGTAGGTATTGAGAGTTTATCTCCTCCTTTGTGTGAGTAACCAGAGAGATAAAGTATAGTCCTTCTTCCTTTGTCCTCCTTTGTGTGAGCTTGAGAGGTGAAAAAGAGTGTGGCTAAACTTGGTGAGTGGTGGAGTGACTAAACATCCTGGGGTGGTGTGTGTGAGTTGTTCTGGTTGGAGACCTGATCTGAAATACACACCCAACAGTGGTATCAGAGCCTGGTTGCCGTCCGCCGCCGTGCACCGCCATCAGCCGCCGGTTGAAGCTACTGGAAGCTCCGCTGGTTTTGGGCCATGGTTCTAGGTTGCCGCTGGAACCACCCAGCTGCCTGAACCACCGCAGGGAGCTCAATCGACGGAAAAAGCTTGTTCATAGCCGGAGTATGCTCTGTGGTTGATGCTTCTCGTTCGCAGACTGCCGCCTGAAAGTTTCGCCGTCCACCTTCGCAGTCACCGCTGAAGCCACCGCCTGTCAGGAAGCCGTTCGCCGGAAATTGCCGTCGCTGAACGCCGATACCTAAAGCTGGTTGCAGATTTGTACTTGACCTGGGTTTTGCTGCACCAATAGCTGAGTTTCGTTGGAATCGCCGCCTGAGAACCGCCCACCGTCGTCGCTGCAGGCCATCGTCGCTTGGAAGCTCGCTACCGCAGGTTGCTGTCGCCATCCACCATACGCCGTCGATTGGAGCCCATTGGACGCCTGTGAAGTACCACCTGTGGCCGTTCGTAGCGGAAGACGTGAGCTGTTTTCCGTCTGGGAGTTATCCAAGCTTGAAATTGCAACTGGATACTCCCTGTTTCGACTGCAGAGCAATTGCGCTGAAGCTGCTGCCGGTCACAAACCGTTCGCCGGAGCTAGTTCGCCGGAAGTTCCTCATTGCTGGTCCCGTCGTTCTTCAGTCGGAGCCACCATCTGCGATATTTTGCTTTTCGCAGAAAGTCTCAAGTCGCAGGGACGAAGAGTACTGCTTCGCTATTCTTTTGGTCTGCTGGGTTTGCTGAAGGGGCTAGGACTCTTGGAGCTTGCTGGATTTTGGGTTGTTCGCTGGACGCTGGAGACTTGAAGGCTGGATTCTGATTTGGACCTTGGGCTTTACGCATAGGAGCTAGACTTGGAGCTGGACCTAGAGCAGTAGATATACTCGGTCAACTGCTTGGTCAACTTGGTCAAAGCTCGGTCAATGCTAGTCAAAGGCAGTCAACAGTCCGAAAAATCCCAATTTTTTAAATTGGGTGGGTAAGGTCGAAATGCCTCTCCTAGGGTTTCGCTCCGGTATATTGACTATAAACCTTTTTATCGCTTTTGTAGTGATTTTGTAGTCTTTCATTGTGTAGAAATCCTGTTTTAGGTTCATTACTGCTGTTAAAATTTATAGAATTGTTGTATTGTGTTGTGCTGAAAATTTATTATTTATTTGTGCTTATACGGAAGAACAAGGGGTTTGAAGTTGAGTTTGGTGCTCATTAATACTCCCCACGTGTTCGTGCTAGTTGCTTCGTATATTGATAGCCTTATAAATATTTAAATTGTTTTTCAACAAAATTTACATTTTCTTTTGTTGCTTATTTTTCTCTGTGAAAATGACTGCTTATAATTAGTATGGTATGGCTCCATTTAATGGAAAATCTGATTTTAGCATTTGGAAGCAAAAAATTAAATGTATTTTAATACAACAAAAATGTTTTAAAGCAGTTGGCGAAACCTATTTAATTTCTGACACAGAAGATAAAAGGGCTGAAATGAATGAAAATGCATGTTCTGTGATTTATTTGAACTTGTCTGACTCTGTGATTAGAAAAGTTGGAATTTTAGAGAGTGCTAAAATTCTGTGGGATAAATTGAATGAACTGTATACTGAGACCTCTTTGCCTAACCGGATATTTTTACTTGAAAAGTTCTTCAAATTTAGAGTATATATGTCTATAGATATTGAAGAAAATCTAGATGTTTTTACCAAACTTATTTCATATATTAAGTTGTGTGGTGATAAGCATATAGATGATTATTCCCTCATTGCTCTTTTAAATGTTATTCCTGATTCCTTTAGTTATGTGAAATCTGCTATTAAGTATGGTAGAGATAATGTGACTCTTGACATTGTAGTAAATGGTCTTAAGAGTAAGGAATTAGATTTAAAACAGATGGGTGAGGGTAGAAAATCCGAGGAAGTTATGCATGTGAGGGGTAGAGAAAATAATAGTAGACGACATAGATCTAAGTCTAGGTCTAATTCGAGGCGTTGCTATTATTGTCATGAACCAGTTCATTTTATAAGAGACTATCCTAAATCTAGGAAAAATGAGCATAGTGAGCATGCTAATTTGACTACGTGTGAAGATGATTTAGAAGATGTTTTTATGATGAAAAATCTATGTGATTATGACTATTTGAGTTCTGTGATATCTGATTCTTTGGGTTAATCAGCTTGGGTGGTAGATTATGGTTGTACTTTTCATATGTCCCCCTTGAAAAATGCTTTTTCAAGCTATAGGGAGATTGAGCATGGCTTTGTGTATTTATATTAACAAATAAGAAGAAATGCAATGTGCTAGGAATAGGAGATGTATGCCTTAGGTTTTCTTCTGGTTATGTGCTTACTTTGAAGAATGTTAGGCATGTTCCTGAGCTGTGCTGTAATTTGCTATCTTGTGCTTCTCTTGAAAATGAGGGTTTGAAGGGAAAATGGGGAAAGGGAATCATGAAAGTTGTGAAGGGTTGTTTAGTTGTTTTCAAAGCTGAGATGAAAAACAACTTGTATGTTTGTCATGCTGAACCCATACTTGATTCTGTGAATTGTGTGCAACCCTGTGTGCTAGGAAAATAGTCTAGGGTTAGTTTTCCTGATCTGCCTAAGTGTACTAATGTGCTTCGAATCCTCACAAGGACCCCACAAGTCAGCATGAATACAATCAATTTTAGAGAGATAAACCCTATTTCGATTTTTGAGAGCTTTTCAAGCCTTGCTCTTCAAGATTAACGGATTCTTTGTAAGTTCTATCTTTTTAATTAATGACAATTATTTCTATTCATCCCAATTCCGTTGATTCTTCAATTATGAATTGTGAGTAGTTTAATTAGGGATTTGGGGTTGATGAAGGGGTTAATTATGATTGATGGCTAGATTCTTTTCGGTTTAATTGCGTGAATGCCGTTTAATTTGTGTTTGAATAATTTAATTGATATCTTTTGTAACCCGGAACCACGGCTAGAATTACAATTGCTTGTACAATAAATTAAGAGAGATCTAGTTTATTCTAGGACACATTCACACACACTTAATCGTTCGCTAAGAGATTAGTAGCGATTAAGGAGCCGTAAGCTCGCTCGTCTTGGCAATAATTTAGGATCCTGTCGCATGAGAGATCAGCCTGGTCCCCTAAATTATTGTACTCTACACCGCGAGAGCGGTAAGAACTTAGTAATGATTAGCTAAGCTCAATTAAATTAAATTCATGTAATTAGGCCTGTTCTGCCAGAAATCTGATTACCCCAGAATCAATCCCTGTTCCCTTTGTCGTTAATTAGAAAGAAACCAAACATTTATTTTATTCGCTCATTCGCATTAGTTTAATTTAATTTTTATTCAATCAATCAATCAATCTCGCACACTTGCATTTTATTTTATTTTATTTTTATTCGCTGAATTTAGTTAATCTTTAATTCCCTTTTGTCCGTCCCTGTGGAGACGATACTTGTACTTTCAACCACTTTACTACATCATTTTTAAGTGCGAGAAAACTCACATCAGTTTTTGGCGCCGTTGCCGGGGATAAACCCTATTTCAATTTTTGAGAGCTTTTCAAGCCTTGTTCTTCAAGATTAAGCCTTGTTCTCAAAAATTGATTGTATTCATGCTGACTTGTAGGATCCTTATAGTGTTTCCACTCATGGCGGGAAAAATTATTTTTTGACGTTGATTGATGATTTTTCAAAGAAAGTGTGGGTTTTGTTGATTGAGTATAAATCTGAAGTTTTTAATAAGTTTAAAAACTGGAAAACCCTTGTTGAAAAACAAACCGGTAAGAAAATAAATTTTTTAAGGACCACTGTCAGTTTTGATTTCTGTGATGATCAGCTTGGTGATTTATGTGATACTTGGGGTATATCTATGCATAAATTTGTTCCCTCCAACCCCAACCGGATGGGGTTGATGAGAGGATGGTTAGAACTTTATTAGAGAGGGTGAGGACTATGTTAGCTTCATCTGGGCTCTAATAAGTTCTGGGGGGAAGCTATTTGTTATGCTGTTGATTTGGTTAATCTGTCCCCGTCTGTTCCGTTAGGAGGGAAATGCCCTGAATCTGTGTTCATGGACAAACCGCTTGACTTGCCAAATTTGAGAGTGTTTGGTTGTGCTGCTTATGTGAATCGTGTGAATGATAAATTTGAACCTAGGACTAAGGAATATGTTTTCTTAGGATATCATGATTGCATGAAAGGTTGTAGGCTTTGTTTAGGAGTGAAACTTGCTTCAATGTGTTGATGAGTAGAAATGTCATTTTTGTTGAAAATGAATTTCCTTGCCTGCTTGTTTCTCCTGATGTTGCTCCAAATGAGGTGGAGCATTTGCCTGTTGAAGTTCATTCCGATTTACTTGTTTAAACCAAACCCAAATTTGTGAATGAAAATGTTTTTCATGGTGAAAATAAAGAAAATAATATTTCTATTAAGGTGGAGCATGATATGAATGTTGTGTGCAATATGCTTGAGTTGCGTGATTGACATGTTATTAGAGATAGAGACATTAGGGAGCATGAGAGAAGTAATATGTGCAATGTGTTTGACTATATTTCCTCTGAGTCTGCTTTAAATGTGCTTAATTCTCTTTTAATTAAAATCTTTGTGATATTTGGTATGCTATTTTCTTTGTGTTTTGAAAATATGGTACCAAGTGATTATGTGAGCTCTGCCTGTGCTAGTTATAGAAATAATATTGTTTCTTTTATTTTCTGTGTACTTGCTTTGTGTGGTTGTTGGATTAGTTGGAATCCCCAACTTCTCCCGGATGCTTGCTTGCGTGGTCTATTAACATGTGTTGTGCTTGTTAATAGTTTTGTGATGGTTTGGATTCTGAACTCGAGGACCGATTGGTAGAGTTCAGTCCATCGTGAATTGGGTTGGCATGGTAAGCTCGGTCCGAAAGGGAACTTTGGTTCTCATCTATTACTTGTATGATCGCAATGATGTACTTGTAATAGTTCAGCGATGATGAGTCTCCTCACAACCGTGTATTTGTTACTCTACACCACCTAGGACCAATAAGGTGGAGAATGTTGGAGGTATTGGTCCTACCAAGACCTCTCTTTCACTTATTCGTGTTAAGGCCTGCACCCTAAGTTTAGCCGTACTCCTATTATTTCCTCTTGGGTTTGTTCACTACCTAATCACATGGCCTTGTTATGTCTTGCCCGTTGCTATCCTATCTGCTGCCTTATGTTTGGGCTCCCCTTGTTTTGTCTTTCTTAGACCCGTGACTCACTTGATTAGGAAAGCATTTTTTTGAGTTAAATATATTTGTGGCCAGTGAGTATGAGAGAGTAGACTTCCTCCTTTGTGTGAGTGAGGCGTGAAACTAGTGGGCAGTACGTATTGAGAGTTTATCTCCTCCTTTGTGTGAGTAACCAGAGAGATAGAGTATAGTCCTTCTTCTTCCTAGCTTTGTCCTCCTTTGTGTGAGCTTGAGAGGTGAAAAAGAGTGTGGCTAAACTTGGTGAGTGGTGGAGTGGCTAAACATCCTGAGATGGTGTGTGTGAGTTGTTCTGGTTGGAGACCTAAGCTGAAATTCAAACCCAACATGATGAGAAACCAACCATTTCCATTTGAGATATAATCTGAATTACTGATCCATTGTAAACCCAGTCACCCAGAGCTCTGGTGAGACTCTGATAAGCGAAACATTCCTTTTTTAATTTTTTGAACTTGCTTCTGGTTTCTTCTGATTTAGAGAGGCATGCGGTTAACCAAAAATATAAAAGCCATCTAAACAAATTATTCGCGCCGAAAAATGAAAAGAAAAACGGGAATGGTTTTGTTATCGAAAAATCAAATAGTATTAAACGACAACAATTTTTAAGCGTGGAAAAACTATTTAAAAAAACGTTGTCGACTACTCTTTGAGAATGGTATTTTAGTGACGTATTTTAAGAATACAAAAGTTATATACTTCAGCAGCACTTTAAAAAATGTAGCCTATGATAGCATGAAACAAAAAATATACGGGTTTGAAAAAAATTGGCACAGCCATAACCCTAAAATGTTGTACTGAAAATATTATGCTCCAATAGTTAATTGTCCTAGACGCCGCCAGTGATAGTGTGATACTATCACGTTTTCTACATTTAAAAGACGATATTATGGAATATAAATTAAGATCGCACTCCTACGTCGAGTTATTGCTGAAACTTAATAAATTTGCACTCTAGGATCGATATGGTTTTTAATAAACATTTTAAAAATATTAACATTTTTAATCAACATTTTTTGCAAAATCAACATTTTTTTTATCAAATAATGTTAAATATTAAACCCTCCCAATTGACAACTAAATCAATTTTAATAATTAAAATTTACGAAACTACATTAAATTATCTATGAAGTTACAAAATCAAAATTTAATTAAGAATCAATTTTTTAATTAAGTGAATAAAATGAATCTATTTGAACTAAAAAAGTCAATAAGTTTGCAACTCAATTTGGGATGGAGGAGTAATATTTTCATACTCCCCCGTTTCAAATTGGATGACATATCGCTCGGAACAGTTCGGGTGGGGGTTACATTTTGATATCTGAGTCAATGGTATGAAAACGATTCTTTTAAACCTGGTTGATAAGTTTATTTTTTATATAATTGCGTGATAGTTACATATTCGAAGGCTGCATCTCATCCTTATATCGAATGTGTACATAGATAATTAACATATCATGTACTTTTAAAATTTAGGCTTTACAAATATATGTATTCAGAAGATTAAAGTGAAGTGAGCACTGTTGGCTCTATCCTTCCAAAATCAACGTGTTGACCGTGTTGTTTCTAAATTGACCTCGTTGACTATCTAGTTCCGATAATTGACCTGCAAAATAATCACTAAAAAGAACTAAAAGTATATTAGTGGCTCGAGACGCGTTAGACGCTGTCCTAAGGAATAATTTCCGGCATACGGAAATTTCTCCCAAGATATAACGAGCCCTTCGGTTATCAAACCGGTACCAGAACTAACGAGAAGAAAATAGTATATGAACCCAGTAATAGAGGTGATGGTTAATTTGTTGTATACTTGTATACGCACTTCACCGTATATATTTTTTCATCTATAGAAAATTAAGGCATATATGAAGGTGGTACGTAGCCTTCTCTCTTTGTAATCCCACAACACCCATAACCCATTTTCCCTTTTCAATAAGCAGAATGAGTGCAAAGTCTCCACCAAGCATATATGTCTATTCTGCCAAGTATATATATGTCCAAATACACAATGAACCGAACGTAGGTTACTAAAGGGTCACCATATAAACTTTAATGAAATTAAAGTATGAATTATGTAGTATTAAAGGCATTTAAGGAATAATGAATAATGATATAAAACGTTTTTGTATTAACTCCTAATGATGCCCAACGTTAGAAAAAGTTTAGCCAAATTCATATATTAAGTTAATTGTTTAACGTTTAGTAATGGCTTCACAAATGGTAGGGTAAAATGGTTTTTAAAGTCGTGATAAAATTTCCCAAAAAAATAATTGAAAAACTTATTCATTTGAAATACCCCAAAATTTCCAACAATCCCCCACTATTTCAAATGAATATTCTATTTATTGAAATTAATAATTCCTTACTGGGTTTCATATATGGGGTGAGGTTTTTCAATCTGGTGTTCGTAGACTTGAACCAGACCTAGACGCCTAAGTCTTTAAATACCGAGTTTATTGGTGAAACGTATAGTTTCTATGAACCAATAATCTACTTTGGTAAGTCAGTGTCTTAGGGGATCATTTTTCACCCCCACCTTTCTCGTCGTTAACGCCGTTGTGCGCCTTTAGGCCGTGCGCGTGCTTGGTTTTCTTGAGTGCTCTAGAAGCGTTGTCAATGCTACATGGAGGCGGCCCCACTTCTCACTCATATAGGTGACCTCATCAAGTGTGTCCCACACTTAACACACCACCCGTAAGGGCTATGACGACTATCATTAAGAGTTTTAGCTCAACCTCACAAGCAAATGTAGTCTAGCCTTCCACACCATAGAAACGGACATTTTACAAGGCTAGCAGAACAAATAGAAGATTTTTATTACCCATTTGAACTTGCTTCATGGGATCTCCAATCACACAAGTTGGGTTCTCATCCCTATTTGTTGTCAAAGTGACATTAGTCCATTTCCCTCGATGTTTAAATTAATCATTTAACGTCCTAGGGATTCTGTCAAAGGAGTAGCTAATTCCTTCACAAAATTAATGGATATAATTCCATTCTCAAACATCATTGCACCACTTTTAAGGGTGAGTGGATATCCACTATTTTAATTTATCTCATGCGAGTCGACTCAGATTGCGTCGTTGTATCCCGGCAATACAACGGATAACTCTCAACAAGATTTAGCATTGATGTGACACTTTTGTACATCAGATAATTTCAATAAAATGTTGTATCCTAACAGATAATTCTCAATATAATATATAACATCATTGTATCATCATAGTACAATGAATAATTCTCATATATAGCATCGTTGTACCTCTCTAGTACAACGGATATTTCTCAATTAAACATATTATCGTAGTATCAATATATTACAACGGGTAATCTGAACCATAATTAATGATATCTCTCGAATATCTCAATAACTTAAGGTATCTCAACCATCACATTTGAATTTCATATATTGGCTCAATCTTCAATTCCAGCATTTTAAAATTATGAAATGTCACACACATTTAATTGTAACAGACTCACATTTTTGTTTTTATTTATATCAAAGTCATAAGGGATATTCACATTTTAACATTGAAATATCAAACTTCTTAAGAAGTTTTTCAAAATGATGATAGTAAAATACCACAATCCCTCCTTATGGCTTTAATATAATACTCCAAAAATTACTTTTACTATATTCATATATCAACTCAATATAGCTACTGAAAAGCATACAAAATTTCAGCAACATATAAACAAATAATCACACATGCATCATTTAGTGTGTTCACATTCTTCAAAAATAAATCACATTAATATCAACAATAATATAGCTTAAAGTATTGCACACCGGCACACTAATTATTCAATTTAAGAAAATCATATATATGCTCCACTATTTCAGTTTATGCAAAGAGTGGCTAAAGGTTATAAAACTCAATCAAATGGGTAATTAAAATTTAGATAAACACCCCCACAATTTTAAAATGTTTCAAAAACAGCTGCATAACTCTTCTAAAATTCACAGGAAGATAAGATATTTTTATTGAGATAATATCTATCTCAATCTTTATTTGTACACCAATATTTTATTAGAAATTGCCTTCAAATTTAACGAAATAATTTTTTTTTTAAATCTCGAAAAGTCACCAATAAATGTAACATGAAATCTTCCACAACTTCTAATCACCGTACAAATATATTAATAAAACTTATATCGATTCACCAAACATTTTACAAATTTTATAGATGAAATATAACTTATAAATTATCTACCTCCACTATACACATTCAGAGTCTATCAAGATGTTCACAAATTTAGGTAAATAAATATGTATATTTTTTAATCACGGCATGCACTTCGAAAGCAGCAAGTAATCACTTTCGGACACCATGCATATATCCAGATATATATATTTCAACACAGTAGTGAATGTACAAGGACATTAAAATACTCCGTAATAGTTAAGTGATTCATTTGATAGCAGCGACAAATAAAACCGTTATAAAGCTCCAATGTAACTGCCGCACCAAATTCTGAGAATTCAACAGTTTTTGAAGACCCATAACATTTAATGTTGTCGGGAAGACGATAAATTTTCTCAACGTAAAAGAAAGGAAAAATACCGAGTAATAACAATAAATATTTTTAAACTCAGGTCATTTAGCTGTTAAAATATGAAAATTAACATTACATAATATAATATAATATAATATGTCACATATTACAAATATCATGTGAATTTAAATGAAACCTCTAATTCGTCATCCCCTATTGGATGATAGGAGGAAAAACATTTTTGCATTCACAAATGAATTTGATAGCCTCAAAATCTATCACTTATTCATTCACATCAGTCACTAGTCAATTTTAAAAAATTACTAGACAATTTTAAAAAAAATAACCGCAATAATTTTATATTCACCGCCAAAAAAGTTTACACTTTATTTTGGTGAATATTTTCCCCAAAGATTTCATTATCTAAGAAATCACCATTTGAACAAAGGCTACAAAAAAAACATACCACAACTTTGAGCATCGTTGGGAGCTAGAAATGCATCCATACTTTTGGTGTCACTAGTCATAGTTGACTGTTCCGTAGGTGTAATTTTAGTTTGCCAGTAATTCCTTAGATTGTTGGCTCTATCCTTCCAAAATCAACGTGTTGACCGTGTTGCTTCTAAATTGACCTCGTTGACTATCTAGCTCCGATAATTGACCTGCAAAATAATCACTAAAAAGAACTAAAAGTATATTAGTGGCTCGAGACGCGTTAGACGCTGTCCTAAGGAATTATTTCCGACATACGGAAATTTCCCCCAAGAGATAACGAGCCCTTCGGTTATCAAACCGGTACCAGAACTAACGAGAAGAAAATAGTATATGAACCCAGTAATAGAGGTGATGGTTAATTTGTTGTATACTTGTATACGCACTTCACCGTAAATATTTTTTCATCTATAGAAAATTAAGGCATATATGAAGGTGGTACGTAGCCTTCTCTCCTTGTAATCCCACAACACCCATAACCCATTTTCCCTTTTCAATAAGCAGAATGAGTGCAAAGTCTCCACCAAGCATATATGTCTATTCTGCCAAGTATATATATGTCCAAATTAACAATGAACCGAACGTAGGTTACTAAAGGGTGACCATATAAACTTTAATGAAATTAAAGTATGAATTATGTAGTATTAAAGGCATTTAAGGAATAATGAATAATGATATCAAACGTTTTTGTATTAACTCCTAATGATGCCCTACGTTAGAAAAAGTTTAGCCAAATTCATATATTAAGTTAATTGTTTAACGTTTAGTAATGGCTTCACAAATGGTAGGGTAAAATGGTTTTTAAAGTCGTGATAAAATTTCCCAAAAAAATAATTGAAAAACTTATTCATTTGAAATACCCAAAATTTCCAACAAGCACTCCGTCCATGACTAACACACATGAGTGTTTAGTATGAAGAAAATCATCAGCCCAACCCGTTCATGCAGCAAATGGCCGAATCCTTTCAATAAACTGTTGATGTAAAATGTGGCCCCGAATCGTAACGAAGATTCTAGGGAATCCATTATGAGAAATTTTAAAAGAATGACGCTTCCAGTTTCTTCAGAAAAGGGGAAAATAGTTCTGAAATTGATGAGTTTTGGCTCGAGCTAACTACTCAAGTATTAGAAGACTTGCAATTGCTTATAGCCGAATGTCCACAACAAGCCATTAGTTTGTTTATCACTGGTGGAAATCAGTGCTACTTAGACCGGATTGACAGATTGATTGGTTTGGGAGTTAGAACTATCATTCTGAATCACGCGCACATCTATTTGGGCATGACAAGCGATAACCACCCATAAACGGAGGGACTACATCTAGGGAGGAAAATTCCCTTTATACACGTCAGTTTTTACACGCCGGGTTACACGCTAGTCAAATTTTCTGTGCACAGACAATTTGACCGGCCACACAGACAATTTGACCGATGTTTTATGAAGAAAACTGATTTTCACACAGACCAAAATAAAAAAGATCTCTCTATCACAGACATTTCAAAATTCTCGTTTAAAATTGTCTGTATCACAAACATTTTATGAAAATTCTCATCTAAAATGTGTGATACAGACAATTCTTTATTTTTGTCAGTGTGAAAATCGATTTTTTTCATAAAACGTCTGTTGGGTTAAGGGCCCAAGCCGAGGTCCGGCCCACTAACCCTTTCTTCACCAGCCGTGCGTCCAATCAGATCACAAGGCCAGCCCGCAGGCCCATATTCCTTGGGGAGGGATGAACGTCTGGGATTGGGAGTTCAGGCCCAGCGGGCCACCAGGGGATGACGACGAACGTCCCCATGGCAAGCCTATAGTTATCCGAGGAAATCCAGTCCACATGGAAAGAATCCACAAGGCCAGGAGACGAACAGCCGAAACCTCTTGAGGATCACCTGGAGCGATCCAGCTCGCTTCCCAGGCGGACGAACGTCCCCATTATTTAGGCGGGAAACCTAGATTCTGGCGGGAAGCGCATTTAATGCTGAAGATTTGGTAGTTGGGACACAAGCGGTCCACAGGCCTCCACGTCAGTATAGCCACCTGCCCATTGGCGGGTATAAATAGAAGCATTTAATTCATTGTAAAAGGTTGGCAACCTTCTATTCTTAGCACTAGCTATAGCATTCTTACTCGCAGCATTTCTACTGCCTTGTAAGACGAACGGCCGACGGAGCCTTAGCGAAAAGTATTGTATTAGGGAGTTATTAAGAGATAATAATACCTAATCACTTACTTGCTACTTTCCTGCTTTTGTAATCCATATCATCTGCTTGTTGGGCTAGTTTAATCACACACACTCCATTCAAAATCCTTGGGCTTGCGTGTTGGACCCGGGGGTTGAAGGAATAAACCTCAACACTGGCGCCGTCTGTGGGAAACTGAACTAAAAGTTTCCAAAAAACTCTCCCAAACAGCTACTAATTCTACCCACAGCAAGCACGATGACAAGAAACAACCGCCAACGCGACCTCTCCGAGCAGCTGTCCCGCGGACGAAGCAACCGCGGGCAAACTACGGAACGTTCCAAGACGTTGGGGACAACTGGGGGAGAAGGTGGCCTCACAAACCTCATCCCCCATGAAGCCAGGCGCGACCCTCGACTCATGAGGGAGCTGGCGGAAACGATGCGCCGAATGGCGGACGAACAGGAGGCAAACGAAGAGGTGTACTCAGCTAACACCATCTGGACGCCCATATCACCCATCCACCGCATGCAGTCCCTGGATGAGACAGTGGAATCTGCCGGGCGTCGGACGCCCATCCACATGAGGTTGGGTCAAAATCCGTCTTCCCACGAAGCTGGGGGGCACACTAGCGCCAGCACCCCTCGGTATGGTTGGCAGGACGATCATCGGGGACGTACGCCGGACGTTCCCTCAGAACATCAGGGCACCACCATCGCCCCAGCTGCCAGTAACATTGGACGACGTTTCCAGAGGCATGGTGCCCATATTACCCGGAGGCAACCCGACGCGGTTGCCCCCCGAAGGAACGTTGCGCTCGAGGCCGCCCCTCCTGTGTCCCCCGGAAGGGCCGCACAGGAGGCCCGGCTAGAGGCAATGGAGCGGCGAATGGCCGAAATGGACAGACGGGCGGAGACCGTCCCAGCCACGCCCCGTTTTTCCCTCACCTCGCCCTTCACTCCGAGGGTCATGAATGCAGATATCCCGCGGGACTGCAGGCCCCCCCAGGGGATAGTGTACAATGGGACCGGGGATCCCAAGGCTCACCTGATCAGCTTCCAGGGGAACCTTTCCATGCTGGGGGCATCCGACGAGGATATCTGCCGGCTCTTTTTTAGCACCCTGAGGGGACCGGCGCAGGAATGGTTCGGGCAACTGAAGCCCGGATCTATTGACAACTACGAAGAGTTGTCCCAGCAGTTCATGGCCCAATTCGCTGCCAGCACCACCCCCAAGAAGAGCTTCACATCGCTCACCAGTGTGAAGCAAGGAAAGGGCGAACCTCTGGCCCAATTCCTGGTCAGGTGGAGAGACGAAGTACTCCAGGTGGATGACCTGGACGAGCGGCTGGGGGTAAATCTGTTCACCAGTGCTCTGGCAACGGGGGACCTATAACGAGACCTTCGGAGGAATCCCAGCACCAGCTACACTGAGGTGCTGGCTCGGGCGCAGAAGTATGCCTCCATTGAGGAGGAGATCAGATTGAGGGACGGCGCGCCTGCAGCCCCTTCCCGAAAATTGGCAGATAGGCTCGGCCCTGGAGGCGGACCATCCCCCCCAAACAAAAAGAAGAAGACGGACAGCGGCATGATTCCGTGGAAGGCTCATCCGGAGGCCAGCCGCATACGTCCGGACGAGTACCACGTCCCTCTGGCTTACCCCGTCAGCCAGATTTTCGACGCCATCAAAGATAAGGGCATCCTAAGGGAGCCCCAAGACAAGAAGGCGCTTATGGGTCTTGATGAGACCGCGTATTGCGAATACCACCAGAGGGTCGGCCACCTCACCGACAACTGCAAGCAGCTGAGATTGGCCATCGACGAGCTGATCCGGCAAGGCTACCTGGGCGAGTTCACCCAGCTGCTAAAAAAGAATAGCCCGAGGCAGCCGAACCCGAGATCGCGGTCATGGCGCCGAGACGATCGGCGCGAGGCGGAACCGAAGGACGTAGATTATCGGAGTGCTGATAAACGTCCGGAGGGGTCCCTCGGCCCGAACGGCGGAAAGAAGAAATTGGAGATCAAGGTGATCTTTGGGGGCGCTGAGACTGGGGACACGCCTGCGGAGCGGAAGAAGTTTGAAAGGTCCCTCTACGTGGGCTCCATATCAGCTCCCCCCGCCAAAAAGAATAAGGTGGAGGCCATCACCTTTGGACCGGCCGACCTACCGATGTCACCAGCCCCTCATAGGGATGAGTTGGTAATCAGCATGGATGTCAACAATGCGATCGTCCGGCGCGTCCTTGTTGATACCGGGAGCAGCGTGAACGTCCTCTACTGGGAGGCGTTCGAGGGAATGAAGTTGAGGAAAGACCAGCTGGCTCCCCTACGTACCCCTCTTTCCGGCTTCACGGGAGATTGCATCGATGCGGAGGGCACCATCGGCCTCCCCGTGGAGATCGGGGATGGACCTCACACTACCCGCATCCGGATGACGTTCGTCGTGGTCCGCCTAAAATGTGCTCACAACGCAATTTTGGGCCGGCCCGGCCTGGAGGATCTTGAGGCCATATGCTCCGTGCGGCACTCATGCATCAAATTCCCCACTGAAACTGGGGTAGGGGTGGCCCGCACGGACCCGCACATGGCCAGGGCCTGCTACACCAAGGCCATGGAGAGGTTCTGAGAGCGAGAAGCCCGGGTCAACAGCATCACTGAGAGGGCCAGACAGGCCGACTTCGACGCCCGTCTGGAGCCGGCTGCCCTGCTCGAAGAGGTGGAATTGGATGACCCTTCGGACAGGAAGGTGTCCATCGGCGCCGACCTTGAACCTGAGATCAAGGAAGGGGTCATAGCTGTCCTCCGGAAATTTAAAATCTTATTTGCCAGGGGACCGGAGGACATGCCCGGAATAGACCCCAACCTCATCTGCCACAGACTCGCCGTACGGCCGGATGCCAAGCCTATACAGCAGAAGAAGAGATACATGGCAGCCGAACGGCGAGATTTCATCAAAAAGGAGGCTGCCACGCTCCTCAGCATCAAGCACATCCGGCCAGTCATCCACGTGGAGTGGTTGGCCAACGTGGTATTAGCCCCAAAAGGCGACACATGGCGGATGTGCGTCGATTACTCGGACCTCAACAAGGCCTGCCTGATGGATCCGTACCCAGTGCCGAGGATCGACCTGCTGGTGGACGAGACGACGGGCTGCGAGCTGCTCAGCTTCATGGACGCATTCAGAGGTTACCATCAGGTGTTCATGCACCCGGATGATGCAGAGAAAACAGCGTTCGTCACAGCGGACGGCGTGTACTGTTATGTGGTCATGCCATTCGGACTGAGGAACGCCATGGCTACTTTCCAGAGGATGATCGGGATGTTGTTCAAAGACGTACTGGGGAAAACCATGGAAGCTTACGTGGACGACATCCTGATCAAGAGCAAGAAGAAGGAAGACCACGTCCGGGATATGGAGAGAATCTTCACCATCATGGAGGGGGCTAGCATGAGGCTCAATCCGAAGAAGTGCGCTTTTGCTGTCAAGGGCGGCAAGTTCCTCGGCTACATGATGAGTGAACGGGGGATCGAGCCCAACCCGGAGAAGGTAAAGGCAATAGTTGACATGGAAGCCCCGAGAAATCTGAAGGACGTGCAGCGCCTCACCGGGAGACTGGCGGCCCTGAGCCGATTCATGTCAAAACTAGCGGACAAGGCAATCCCTTTCTTTCAGATCATGAAGAAGGCAAATCCCTTTGAATGGACGCCAGAGTGCCAGGCTGCCTTCGAAGATTTCAAAATATACCTCTCTTTCCCGCTCGTCCTCACCAAAGCAGACCCCGGGGAGCAGCTGTACATGTACCTGGCAGTGGCGGACTTGGCTGTGAGTGCCGTGCTGCTCAAGGAGGCAGGGGGCGTTCAGCGGACGATCTATTTTGTGAGCAAGGCGCTGAACGGTCCGGAGACCAGGTACACGCTGATGGAGAAGACGATCCTCGCCTTGATAGCATCCATCAAACGCCTGGCACCGTACTTCCAGGCACACCCAGTGATTGTATACACGACACAACCTCTCGCCACGATCCTCCGGAACCCCATGGCCAGCGGGAGGATAACCAAATGGTCCCTGATGATCGGCCAATACAACATAGAGTTCAAACCGAGGCCGACGATCAAGGGACAGGCGCTGGCAGACTTCATTGCCGAATGCACTGCGCGCACCGAGGACGATCCCCAAGGCGACAATGATTTCAACAACTGGTGGGAAATGTACACCGATGGGGCCTCGATTGCAAAAGGTTGTGGCAGAGGAGCAGTGATCACCTCACCTGAGGGTTTCAAGGCCTACTACTCCATGAAATTTGAATTCAAAGTCACCAATAACGAGGCTGAGTACGAGGCGCTGATCGCGGGACTGAAGTGTGCAAAGGCACTCGGCGCAGCTCGTCTCAAGGTGAAAATGGACAGTCAACTGGTGGTAACTCAGATGAATGGGACGGCCGAGACCAGGGAAGAGAGGATGAAGATCTACAAGGAGATCGCGGAGGAACAAACCGCGCAGTTCGAGCAGGTGATAATCGAGCAGGTATCGCGGGTGGAGAACGCTGAGGCTGATATACTATCCAAGCTAGGCAATCCCCCAGGCGGTGACCCCACGACGAGCATCCCCCGGCACATTAGGGGCTTCGTCAGGCAAGAGACACTCCCAACACCGGCGACGGACGTCATCCGGGTAGAAACCATCTCCATCGCCGAACCTAATTGGTCGAAGGAGATCGCAGACTACCTCAGGGATGGGACGCTCCCCGAGCCTGAGGATGATGGCAGCTCCGGACGAGCAGCATGGATAAAGAGGAGGGCCCCCAACTTCGAGCTCATTGATGGACAACTCTACAAAAAGACGTTCGGAGGGCCATACTTGAGATGCCTCCCGCCGAGCCTGGCAGCAGCCGTCATTGAAGAGATACATGAGGGCGTCTGTTCCAGCCACCAGGGTCCCCGTACCTTTGCCCGGAAGATCATCTTGCAGGGGTATTACTGGCCGACCATCCAGCAGGATTGCTTCAACCACACTCGGAAATGTGCAGTATGCCAACAATATGCTCCTGTCCCCGGGCGGCCGGCAAGCTTCTACACTCCAATGACGGTTGCATTACCCTTCGCCAGGTGGGGCATAGATCTGTTGGGCCCTCTTCCGACGACGACCGGCGGAAGGAAGTTTGTCATTGTGGCAATTGACTACTTCACAAAGTGGTAGAAGCCGAGCCGCTAGCTTCCATCACCGAATATCAATGTCAGAGGTTCCTCTGGCAGAATGTCATATGCCGCTTCGGGATTCCAGAGCAGGTCATCACCGACAACGGCCGGCAGTTCGTCGGCAGAGGATTTGAGGCATACTTGGCGAAGTGGGGCATCAGGCACTCCAAGGCCTCGGTGGCCTACCCGCAGGCCAACGGCCAGGTGGAGAACATGAACCGGACCATCATGGATGGGATCAAAAAGAAATTGGAAGATTACGCGTCCACCTGGCCGGAGCAGCTCAATTACGTACTCTGGACGTACAGGACAACCCCAAGGACGGCAACCGGCGAGACACCTTTTGCCTTGGCATACGGATTCCAGGCCAAGGTGCCGACGGAGGTGCTGGTGCCCACACATCGCACGAAGCACTTCCAGCCGGAGAATAACGAGGCTAACCTACGAGCGGAGCTCCACTTCATCGAAGAGCGAAGAGACCTAGCAGCTCGTCGCATGGAGGAATATCACCGAGCCACCCAACGGTACTTCAACAAGGCGGTGAAGATCCGCGAAATTGAAACTGGGGACCTCGTACTCAGAAAGAGGGAGAAGAGCAAGCCGCTCGAAGGTGGCAAGATGGCCAAAAATTGGGAAGGGCCGTACAAGGTCATGAGAAGATACAACCAGGGGACGTTCCTCCTCCATACCTTGGAGGGAAACCACGCTGGAATCTGGAACGTCGAACACTTGAAGAAGTTCTACCAATAATTAGAGATAGATCTTTTTGTAATATTTTGGTCGAAGTACCATGTAACACCACCGATCGTCGTCTCTATATTAAAAGGATTATTTCTGTTCTTCACTCCCTACAGAGAGATTAAAAGCCGAAGTGCTATTGAAGCGATTTCCTCCTCCCAAAAAAAAAAAAAAAAAAAAAAGAGAAGAGAGGAGAAGGGGAGAGAGAAGCTCCTATGAGAGAGGGAGTCTTGACGAGGTATGCCTGATCTTCCTTCGCCGCGTGACGAACGTCTCCCGACGCGGAGGTTAGTAGGAACGTGGGGGAGGCTAGACGTACCAAAGGGAACCTCGGCAGGATAAACCAGTTCCTCCCATGACCCGTGGATCGACGAACACCTTCTGCTGAAGCAGAGGGCTAGTAGGGCCACGAGTATGGGGCGACGAAGCAGGGAACCCGTGATAGGGTAAACCAGTGACCTCCTTGCGATCGATGATTGACCGAGCGTCTTCTTCGAAATAAGAAGACTAGTAGGATCACGACAAGGACGAACGAAGCCTAGTTCCTCCCCCTGATGAGCGCATGACGAAAGCCTTCTGCGAAGCCAGAAGACTAGTAGTTCGCGGCTGGGGACGAACGGAGATAGGGAATCCCGACGTGGATAAACCTGTTTTTTCTCAAGGCGGGGATGGCGAACTTCTCCTACGAAACCAGGAGAAAAGTACCCACGAAGCTTGGGAAGGACAAAGACTGATAAAAAGACTCCAAAAAAAAAAGATAGAGAGAGAGAGACATGGAGCAAATAATGATTTTTATTCTTCGGTACTGATGACCGGAAAGTACAATATAAAAGGTACAATGTACATGATGAAAAAATGGGTACAAGTACAAGACGATGAGCGGAGAATCAACTTTGATCAACATCCGGAGTCGGAACCTTGAAGGAGACCTGCTTGGCCTTTTCCCTAGCCTCAGCTTCTTCACGCTCCTTACGCTCCCTCAGCAGCTCAAGGGCCCCCTTATGGGCGTCTACCATCAAGGAATCAAAGCCAGCTGCCGCAGGATCAAAGGGAGCCCCAAAGTGACGCTCGAAGACCGGGAGATTCTCTGCCACGAGGCCGACCATACCCTTGAGATAAGTATCGTCGGCAAGATCGTCGAGGAAGCGTTCCCCAGTGGGAGTGGCCTGGAGCAATTTGACGCCATCTAGATAAGGGTCCGGGCAAGTGGCCAAAAACTCACCGACGAACCTCGGAAGGAACCTCATGGCCATGGTATGAATGGCACCAGTGTAAGCCTTAGACTTCTGGAACTCAATGGAACCAGATTCCTTGATCTTCGAAACATCGGCCTCATACATGGGGACATGATTATCCACACCTGTACGGCGGATTTCCACCTTTGCCTGCTCCACGGCCCATAGCCGGCTACGAAGGTCCACAAGCTCGGCCTCCTGCTTCCTAAGGAGCTCTTTCTGGGAAATGCTCTCCTGGACAAGCTTGTCATAGGCATCGGCCTTTTCTTGAAGTGTTCCGGCCCTGCCTTTGTCGTTCCTCAAGAGGGCATCGCATTCAGCCCGCACACGAGCCATTTCCTTGCCTTGATGCTCAAAGGCCATCCGAGCCCTGTGAAAGTAGAGCCCGGCCTTGTCGAGGGTGCTCTGCCCACATTCCAGGAGATCCTCAGGAGCTTCCTGGGCGGCGAAATCTTGGGGGACCTTGAGGTTGAGGCCGCACCAGATGGAAGACGCGGTCTGGCCGAAGAGCATCATCGACTCCTTGCGAGGGCCAACCCCGGAGAATTCGATAAGACCAAGGGAGGACCCGTTGGTTTCTGGAGGCGAAGGGGGACGAGCATCGTCAAAACCCTTGGTAGCATGGACATCTCCATCCCGAAGGCGACGGACCTCGGAATTCCGCGGAGGAGAAACAGGGGGCTTATTCTTGGAAGAAGGTCTGCGCTTCAAGGGACTCCCAGGCTCACCATCGGAGTCGTCAGCCACTATGATGGCCTTGGAAGCGGTACCGTCAATGCACGGCCTCTTGGAAGCCCCAGCCTCCGATGCGTCGTCCGACCGCCTCTTGGTCACCCGAGGCTCGATCTTGGGGACGAGCGGCTTCCTGCCCTTATCATGATCCTTGCTGTCACGGCCGCGGGCATGCAAAGCAACGTTGGCACGTCCCATGGATGATGTAGACGGGAAGACTCCTGCAGGAAGAAAATCAAGACGTTCAGAGCCATAACAGCGAAAGGGTGACAGGACAATGCAAGTACAAATGGACGCACCTAGCCCGGCCCGGGCCTTAAAAGGCTCGGCCACCAGCGACCGGAGGTTCTGGACGCCAAGACCAGCTATACGCTTGGCATAGCCAAGCTCCTCATCCGTCATGGGCGGCGGAATGGACTTCACCGGGTAGGCGTTCCACCTATCGGAGAATGGCATCGGGGAGCCCACTTCGGCGAGGAAGAACCGCTCCTCCCAGCCGTCCGGGTTCCCAGCGTTGTTTGAAAACAGGACCATGGACGGACGCGTAATCAGGGTTAAGTACCCCGTACGTCTGAAGGGGGATAACCGGAAGAAGTGTTGCAGTAGGTCTACGGTGGGGGTCACGTCAACACTGTGACATCGAATTATAAAACCCGCGATGATCCTGTAAGCAGCAGGGACAAACTGAGCAGGTGTCACCTTGAGGCTCCTAAAAAGCTCTATGTGGAAGCGGTGAAGGGGAAAAAGAAGGCCGGCTATAACGGAGTCCAAGTGGACCACCACATAGCCGGGCAGATGGCGCATTGGGTGGCGCAGAGTCCGATCGTCATAACCCCTTGGGGGAAGGAACCATTGGCTTATCAACCGACGGTCGGCGTTCAAGAGACGCTGGCGCTGACGACGAACGCCGGAAAAATTCAGGTGATGTCGGGGGGGCTATGGTGGCATACCCCGCTCATAGAACTCTAGGTCATCACCAGAGGAGCACCCATCGTCAAACCTATCAATAGTTTGGGATCCCAACATGGACAAAGACATGACGACGTTCGGTACCTACGGGTGTTGGGGCCTGAAGCAGTACCGAAAAAAGCTAGAGAGAGGAAGTGATTGCGCAGCACAAGGACTAGGGATGAAGCAAATGGGGAATCCGCAAGACCTTGGATACTTATAGGCAGCACCGCGGGATCGCGCCAATCACGGCGGAACACGTGGCGCCTGGGTACCGGTACCTACCACGGCACTAAAGGCACCTCGATGTCACCACCCCACAACCACCGCGAAGGAAGCCGGTTTTGATGCCACGAGCGTCCCCCATAGGGGCACGCAGGGACCGCACCCGCAGGCTACTCACGGAAAGACGTGCGTATTCGCGGGATGCGTTCATAACGTCTGCAAACGTATTCGCGGGATGCGTTCATATTTTGATGCCAACCAGACGAACGTCTGCGAACGATATCTGGTTTAAGCACAAGGCGTAAAAGGTCATGCTATTCCTAACGCGACGGACTTCTCTATCAAGGCATTGTTCCTGGGGAGTGCGTTCGTATCCCCACATCTAGCTATACAGGCGAACGTCACGGATGGTTATGTCTATAACCGCGTGACGAACGTCTCCACCAACTCCGATCCGGGAGTACACATGTGGGGTTAGCTCCCAAGCATACGAACGTATCTCGAAAGATTGGGATACAGGAGTGGATTATGGGCATGAACGTCCTCACCAACTTGGGCTATATCCCATAATGGCAAAATACTACTAACGATAAAAGAAAACAGGAAGAGTTCATGAACGTAGAGACAATGATAGAGCAAAAGAGTTGTGTATTCCTCGGCTCTACTGGCCGGATAAGTACAGAATCAAAACGAGAAAACTACAAGTTACATTACACAAAATTTGGAGAAACGGGCCGGGACCCCCCAGGGATGGTTTCTTCCTCCTCCTCGGGCTCCGGCTCGGGGGATGGAGGCTCCGGGACCTCACCTCTGGCTCTGGCCTCTTCCCGCCGGGCGTCCCTTTTCAACTTGCCCACCGCCCGGACCAGCTCCGGATCAGAGGTATGCTCGGCCAGGTCAAATCTGGGCCCCTGAAGAGCGGCGAAGACCGGCAGTGTCGCCTTTACCCCTTCGTTGTACCCAATAACGAAGGAGCTATCCCCAACGTCGTACAAGAACTTCTCGGCCAGGGGCGCGCTCTCCAGAACTCGGACCCCGAATTTGAGCCGATCCTTCGGCGCCTGTTTCTGCAGCTCAGCGGCGAACACGTCACCAAAAGCGCCCCCAAGGTACTTCTGGGCGGCGATCATGAAGGCCCCGGAGTTGTGATACCCAGAGTCGTCGACGAGCCATTCGGGGGCCTCATCCTTGGGGGCGGGAAGAGCCGGGACGAGCTTGAATCCGGCTTTCTCCAGGGCCGCGAGCTTCGCAGAGGACTCGCGGGCTACCTTCAGGGCGGCCTGCAGCTCCTTGTCCTTGACGGCCAGCTCCTTCTCCTGCAGACGAGCGGCCTCTCTCGCCTTCTTCAGGGCAGCATCTACTTTATTCCTCGCCTGGAGGACCTCGGCCTCTCGGGCAGCCTCAGACTGCAGAACGGAGAGCCCGACCTACAAATCAAATACGGGAAGTGAGATTTCAAAACAGTAGGGTGAGGTAATCAAGCACCTCGCGCGGAGTAAAGTCTTACCTGAAGAGCAGCGGCCAGAGCCGCATTAGAAGCCTCCGAAGACGTCCGGGGAGGCATATCCACGCCGACCAGAGAGGCGATCTCCTGCCAGACATCATGGGCCGGACGCCCGAGGGAGGGAAGGACCAACTCTTGCTCTTCGGGGGCCGAAGAGGAAGCCCCCGGGGCCTTTTGGGCTTCTTGTCCTTCGCCTTCTCCCCTTCAAGCGGATGAACGGCCTGCAGAGGTGCCACGACCTCGGGAACGCCAGGATTAAGGATTGGGGCCTGGGACCCCTGCGCCATCACCGTTGCAATGAGGTGCTGTTCCGCCTCCGCCGTGCGACGATCGGCCTGAGAGGCGGAGGAGTTAGAATCTGTTGTTTGGGCGATCTTGGCCTTGGCAAGGGCAGCATCAGCAGCGGCGCCTTTGCCTTTCCTCGTCCTGAGGAGCTTCTCGTGATTCATTTGTTCTTGGGTCGGGGGGAGACCTGAAAGGAAAATGGGAAATGTGTTAGATGGACGAGGCCCAGGAATGACTCACCTCGGAGGTCAGGACCGCCCAGTACCCCGAGACGAGCGTAGGAGGGAAGATGCCCGAGAGTATGGGCGGTACCTATTCCTGCCGCGGCAAGTGCCTCAAAAGTTAGGAAGTCGTCTAAGGGCCGGACGCCGCCCGTCGAGATCTTCCTGATGTCATCCTCCAGATCGTCGGTCAGCTCCGGGGACCCTATCTTGGGCGGATAGCCATTCCACCGTAGTGGCAGACGAGCATCCGCGTACCGCACAAAGAAGAACCGGTTCTTCCAATCATGGATGGAACTCGGTGCTCCGCTGAACAACCTCCGCTTCGGACGGGCTGCGATGCTCAGGAAACCATCGGAGTTTTGGGGGGTGAGCCGGTAGAAGTAATGGAACAGATCCAAAGTGGCGGTGACCCCATTGTCCTTGCAACGGACTAGTAAGGCGGAGAGCCACCGATAGGAATTCGGCATGAGTTGTGCGGGGGCTATCTGGTAACAACAGAAGAATTCCACAAAGAACGGATGGAGAGGGAAGCGCAGCCCGGCCTCGATGGAGTCCAGAAGCACCATAATCATCCCTGGGCGTCTCCTCATCACGTGGGTTGCGCCACGAAGGCTGTATACGGACGGAGGGGGGAAGAACACCTTGAGCTTGTTGAGGGCTACCGGCGAGAAGATCTGCTCGTGGCAGAGGACATTCTTGATCGGGCATAGATGCCTCTCCACATCTATCTTTAGCCCAAGATCAAAGACTTCGATGTCGGAACCATCCTGGGCCTCGACCCCAGAGTCATATCCGTCCGGACGACCGTCCTCACTAGCGGACTCCTGTTCCCCGACGTCGGCCACGGGGTCCACCACATTGAGGGCCATATTGTCTTGCTCTCCTGAATCAGCACCCTCCTCACCAGGGACAATTTTAACAACACCGATTTGGGCTTCCCCGACCTGAACAGTTCCCACGGTAGGGGCCGAGCCGGAACTACCGGAAGTGCTAGTCTCGCCCGAAGAGCGTGAACCGTAGTCAGAAGAGGAGCCCGAGGAGGAACCCGATGAACCCGAATCGGAACTTGACGAGATCTCCATCGAAACCATCTCGACGAGAATTCAAGACAAGGAAAAGAAGCAGAGTATGGAAATTACCTTAGAAAGGGGTTAGCCGAGCTTGAAAGCGGGAGAAGACTTGAAGAGCTGCGGAAATTCGGAAGCAAGAGGGCAGAAATCGGGAACCCTAATCCAGAGGGAAAACCCGCATTTATAGGAGAAACACCAGTGAGGGAGCCAACGGGGGGCTGACGCGTGGCCGGGAGCGTATTCCGGCTCACGCGCTGTGCGTGGGGCGAAAGCGTAATGATGACATTTCCTCAGAAAATGCACCGCCGCTACAGCAGCCGTCACCTCGTTTCCTGAATCGTCGACAGCTGTTAAGCACCATGACCACGGGCGTACGCTTCCACCAGATGCAATAAAACATAAGTATCAAGACACGAACGTCTACTTCGAGGGGATTTATACTTCCTTATGTCCTGCGCATGCTCAAAACATCAGAAGTGGGGGACTTGTGTTGGGTTAAGGGCCCAAGCCGAGGTCCGGCCCACTAACCCTTTCTTCACCAGACGTGCGTCCAATCAGATCACAAGGCCAGCCCGCAGGCCCATATTCCTTGGGGAGGGATGAACGTCTGGGATTGGGAGTTCAGGCCCAGCGGGCCACCAGGGGATGACGACGAACGTCCCCATGGCAAGCCTATAGTTATCCGAGGAAATCCAGTCCACATGGAAAGAATCCACAAGGCCAGGAGACGAACAGCCGAAACCTCTTGAGGATCACCTGGAGCGATCCAGCTCGCTTCCCAGGCGGACGAACGTCCCCATTATTTAGGCGGGAAACCTAGATTCTGGCGGGAAGCGCATTTAATGCTGAAGATTTGGTGGTTGGGACACAAGCGGTCCACAGGCCTCCACGTCAATATAGCCACCTGCCCATTGGCGGGTATAAATAGAAGCATTTAATTCATTGTAAAAGGTTGGCAACCTTCTATTCTTAGCACTAGCTATAGCATTCTTACTCGCAGCATTTCTACTGCCTTGTAAGACGAACGGCCGACGGAGCCTTAGCGAAAAGTATTGTATTAGGGAGTTATTAAGAGATAATAATACCTAATCACTTACTTGCTACTTTCCTGCTTTTCTAATCCATATCATCTGCTTGTTGGGCTAGTTTAATCACACACACTCCATTCGAAATCCTTGGGCTTACGTGTTGGACCCGGGGGTTGAAGGAATAAACCTCAACAACGTCAATCAAATTATCTGTGTAGTCGGTCAAATTGTCTATACACATATAAATTGTCAAATTATCTGTGTAAAAAAAATAAATAAATAAAAAAATAAGAAAACAAAAACAAAACAAAAATAAAAAATAATAATTTGACAGGCACTTAACCTGTACACGTAGCTGGACTCATCTAGGAGCGCCTGGTATTGGTAGGGTTGTAAACGAATCGAATCGAGTCGAATAGTGGGATTTTGTATTTGTATTTGTTCTTGTTTAATTTTTTCGAATTCGAATTCAAATATGAAACAAATATTAATTTTGATTTGTATTTGTATTTGTTTAACAATACGAATAGTTAACGAATCATATACGAATATCGAATCGATTTAAGCATAGGGTAAATATTAGTCAAATATCACTTTAAAATAACTTTTCTTATATTTTTTGTGTTGTAAATACATGCTATAACTTTTTTTTTTATCATAAAAGAACGGCCGTTATATTAAAATCGAGAAACATACAAATGCATGCTATAACTTAATATGTGTTTTTAGAATTTAAATTTAATTTATCAATGCATTTTTAGATTTTGCACAATATATTAAAGTGAATCAATTTTAAGATTAATAAATGTAAATCTATTTCGAGAGAATTATTCAGGTCCGGCCAGGCTGGACCACTCCCCTGTCCGGACACCTCAATTTGAGGTGGTTCCCGGTGGTATTTTTTGCCCAAAGTTTTTTTGTATGTTCTTTATCAAGTCTAGTTCATCCATACCCAGTTTGAGCAAACAATTCAATCGGGAAGGTCGTCAAATGATTTTTGCAAGTTCACTGCGTTTTATATGTATATTCCGGACCAGTTAACTTGCAAAAATCATTTGACGACCTTCCTGATTGAATATTTTGCTCAAAATTGGTATGGATGAACTAGACTTGATGAGGAACATACAAAACAAATTTGGGCAACAAATACCACCGGGAACCACCTCAAATTGAGGTGGCCGGACGAGCCTCCTGTCCGGCCAGGCCGGACAGGAAAAGGACTCTCTATCTCGATCCTTTTTGAAATAAACACTAACACATACATATTAGAAATTATACTTATAATGTGTGAAATAAGTTGATAATTGTATATATCAAAGTCAAACGACTCTAATTTTATTCTTTCAATTGAATATGTGTATTGTATTTGAAATATATTTGAACCAAAAATTTAATTTGCATTTGTATTTATATTCTGATTTACTACTAATACGGGCTTGGAATCTGTATGTATAAATGTATATATGACTACACTTTGAGGGTATTGCTATCTTTTAAAAGTTATTATAATGTTATTACTATTATTATTATTATTAATATTAATATTAATATTATTATTATATTATTATTAATATTGCCACTATTATTAAGGGATATTTACCTAAATGGGAGTAAATAAATCATCAATTGCTAAAAGAGGAATAAACTTTAAAATTTCCCTAAACAGGAGTTATTATTTGTAACTAGACAGAAATGCCCCAAAAGAAATGTCCCAAAGGATAATTAGCAAAACCAACTGCTGCCAACCGAAGCTCGGACCGCCGCCGGACCGCTGTCGGACCGCCGATCTCCGACTGCCGCCGCCGCTGAAACAGTCACCACTCCAGATCCAGCCATTTCCGCCACAGATCTGTCCGCTGCCGCCGTAGATCCAGCCACCCCCGACCTCCGGCCACCACCCCTACAGATTTGACCATGCCGCTGCAGATCCGACCTCCGCCGCTGCAGATCTAGCCGCTGCCGATGCAGATCCGGTCTCCACTGTTGCAGATCAGACCCTATGCCAAAAATTTTACCAGGCTAAAGGGTCAAATAGGTACATGAACTAACTTAAAGTGTTCAATTAGCCCCTTATATAGGAGGTTCTGCCCGGCCGTCGCCAATTGGGGCGGTTCCCGGTGGAATTTTTTGATGAAAATTTTTGAGCATCTTCTTCATTAAGTCTAGTTTACTCATATCAAATTTCAGCTAAAAATTAAATCGGGAAGGCGGTCAAATGATTTTCCAAAATATACTACGTTGTTTACCTGCGCAGTTATCTTCAGAAAATCATTTGACTGCCTTCCCGATTTAATTTTTAGCTGAAATTTGGTATGGATAAACCAGACTTAATGAAGAAGATGCTAAAAAAATTTCATCAAAATATTCCACCGGGAAACGCCCCAATTGGCGACGGCCGGGCAGAACCTCCTATATAAGGGACTAATTGAACACTTTCAGTTAGTTCATGTACCTATTTGACCCTTTAGCCAATTTTACCAAAATGCCATCATGAGTCTAGAATGCCATTTAAATGGCATTTTCAAAGGAAAGTATGAAATTTTTGAAGAATAAAAATGCCATTTTTATGGCGTTTCAGATTAACCTCGGATTTCTTCACGAACTATTTTTCAGGCTGAAAGAATAACGTTTCCCATTCATTTGGGATTCATTTGATTGTCGATAAAGTTTTGCCTCTTGTCGATTGTCATTTGATTTCTCAATCGAGTATCCTGTTCTTTTCCCATCTGCGATTCATTTTTTTTGTCTACACAAACCAAACCCGAAATTGCCATCCCGAATTCGCCCATTCACTACTTACCACTCCTGCACTCCCTCCATAACAAGTTCCGATAATGGATGACGTGAAAGATAAATTCAAAGGGTTCATGAAAAAAGTCAACAATCAGATCTCTTCCTCTTCTTCTTCTGGCAAATTCAAGGGCCCCGGCAGAGTTCTGGGATCAGCCGCTTCCGGATCAGCCACCAATTCAACCATCCCAAGTTACTCGAATTCCAGGCCGATCCGACCCGCGAATTCCACTCCCGTCCCTCAGCAGTCTAAGATTCGGGAGCAAAAGCTCGATTATAAACCGGAAGTTCAGGTTAACCCTGAACTTAATCTCCCTCAAAGTCCCGATATTTCTGCGGCGGGAAAGAGAAATGGCTTCGATCCGTACGGTTCTTTGATCACCTCTGGTAAGAGAAACACTAATGGTTATGATCTGAATGTGTTTGAGTGCCCTGTTTGTGGAGGTGGATATGGTTCAGAGGAAGAGGTTTCGGCTCACGTGGATACCTGTTTGAGCTCCCAAATGATCAAATCTTCAACCCTTTCCATAAATTCCGAGAGTAATCGCAAGGCGGAAAAAAGTCAGCTGGAAGTGCTTGTCACTGCTTATCTTTCTGGGAGCCCAAAAGGTTCTTTAGAAGTCATACTTAGGCTTTTGAGCAACATTCTAAAGGATCCCGAGAATGCAAAGTATAGGAAGATTAGAATGGGGAATCCGAAGATAAAGGAGGCGATCACTGATGTGGCTGGAGGCGTGGAGCTATTGGAGTTTGTGGGGTTTGAATTGGCAGATGTGGATGGAGAAGTGTGGGCTGTTATGGATGCTCCACCATCAGACGAAAAGATTGTTTTGCTGAAGAAGACACTCTCTTTGCTGGACCTCTCCGAGGTACAGAAAGAAGAGAATGTTCACCTAGAAAGGGATCTTGCTAAGGCAGAGGAACCAGCTGAACCAAAGAAGATTGATAGACAGGTATATAACAGGATTTTTGTATGCATTGATACTCGCAAAGTTAATATGCTTTTGTTTGATCTCTGCATTTGTCTGTCTTGATTATTTTTCTCTTGATTATTTTTATCTGTGATAATGTTCAATGTTGGAAGAAGTTTGTAATAGAAGATTATTAGTCCTTTTAATAGGCCTAAATGGATTAAATGGCCGAATTTGCTATAATTGTCAGAATTATTGAAAATATTTGTTTAGAGTATATGTTTGTTTTAAATAAATAAAATAAAATAATATCTAAGTAAAATGTAGTTCCATTTCATTCATCTTCGCCTTTTCATTAATGTATTGTAGCAAGCTTGAAGCATATTCAGCTCTAGCGGGGTTGAGAAAGTTTTAAGGTACACAAAGTAGTACTTTATACTCCGTATTATACTAATCATAGATTCATAGTATTAATAGTACTCCCTTCATCCCACTATAATTGTCCCATTTTTCATTTTCCGTCCGTCTCACTAAATTTGTCACGTACCAATATATACCATATCTGGTACTATTTGTGTGACTCGAATTTATTCTTACTTTATTATCACTATGAATTCATTATCAACCACATAATTCTATTTTTTAAACAACCACCCCACTCTCCTTTGTCTTAATGTTAGGGGGACAGAGGTAGTACTATATAGTCTTCTTTTTGTTTTAGGTTTAAGGTTTAGGTTTCCTTTCTTAATGGGTTTAGTCCCATTAGTTACCTATACAAGAATAAGCATTAGCATGGTTTAGTATTTAGAAGTCATGAATTGTATTAAATAGATAGATCGGTAAAATAGTACACCCTACATCCCATTTTGGTTGTCTTACTTCCCTTTTGGGTTGTCTTAAAATGAATGTCATGTTTCCTTCTTTGGCAAGAAACATTCGATCTTTATCATTTTTACTTTATTCTATTCAAATCTCAAGTCTCAACCGCAACTTTTACTTTTTAACAACTTTATTAATAATCTTGCCAAACTAAAGCAAAACATCCGATGTGGGACGGAGGTAGTAGTCTTTAGCCATACATGACCTATTTCATTTCTTCATTTTTCACAGCATAGTAAAATAAGTTAGTGTGCACCAAATGGTCACTATACATTTCTGAATATTTTGTTGATGAATGAAGTTCTTCCTTTTGTTAGACAAGAGTATTAATCAGTAAGTCAGGATATCAATTCACCTTCATTCCCTTTCCGGAAATATAATATAATCCACTTTCCATGTAAAGGAAGAATAAGAAAAGGGAATAGGATCATACTTTCTTGAGGAAGAATAAGTAAAGGACCAATTGACCACTTACCTTTTGTTTTCCCTTCTAGTGGTACTTAATTTTGAAAATTCAGAGAGGATATTCTGAATAAGGCTTGGATGTTGTTGTTGTTGTAGGGAGGATATTCTGAATATACAACAACATATAGCATAAGTCCCATATTGATGGGGTTAGGTTTGTGAACCTATGGGTAATCTCATGAGATGTCCATCTTCCCTGTGATTTATTGTTCCTAACTATGTACACCTTTGCCTTTCTTCACCTCATTAGGATTTGTTTGCATTAGATAAGAAAGTGAGAATAGACATAAAGGTGAGAGATGGTGTTGATGTTTTTCTATACAACAGAAGTGCTCTAACCATTAATTTGATTCAATTAAATATCATTAAAAAAAGAGGGATAGGAATAATGTATAAAGAGTTCTTGTTATTTTCGATCCCCAAACTATTGTGTCAGTGACACTTTCAGTACTCGACTTGACGACTTTTGATTTGTTCATTTTAAGTCCTCGACTATTGTGCAAGAGACACTTTTAGTCATCGACTTCAAAGTTTCCCACATTTAGCTCGTATTATCAAATCGACACTTTTAGTCGTTCCACTATGATTTTTACGCAATAAGTGGAGGACTAAAGATGTCGCTATTATAATAGTTGAAGGACAAAAAAATGTCACTTTTTTGAAAGTTGAAGGACTAAATATGGAGATTTTTAAAGACGGGTACCAAAAGTGTCTATCGCACAATAGTCGAAGGACTAAAAGTGGAAAAAATCAAAGTTAGAGTCCAAAAGTGTCAGAGACATAATAGTCAGAGACTCAGAGGATTAAAACTGACAAAAACTCAATGTATAAATAAAGACTTGTGTTCTATCCCTTTCGTAGCAGAAAGGGGAGAACCAAAATTCTTCTGTCTCTTCCCTTTTTTCCATGCACCAAACAGGAGAAATAGCTAATCCATTGAAGTGTGACATTATCGAAGTGTTTTAATTTTACGATTGCTGTGAAGTCCTTTCTTTTTTAAGTTATAGCTTAATTTTTTCTGTGATCATCCACTAGATTCGGGTGTTCTTTGCCGTGCCTGAAAGTGTAGCGGCTAAAATCGAGCTGCCAGATTCTTTCTTTAACCTGTCCCACGAGGAATTGAAAAGAGAATCAGAAACAAGGAAGAAAAAGATTGAAGAATCCCAACTTTTGATTCCTAAATCATACAAGGAAAAGATGGCGAAAGCTGGAAAGAAGAGGTATTCAAAAACTGTAATCCGGATTCAATTCCCAGATGGAGTGGTGCTTCAAGGGGTATTTTTACCATCAGAGCCAACTACTTGCCTTTACCAGGTCAGTTTATTTAAGATCCACTAGGCTCATCTATGTGCAATCTGTGAACGTTTTATCCCGGTCATTTGAAAACAAAAATGTTACTCTCTTTGTCTCTATTTAAAGTTTATGTATCCTCTTTTTGGACGTCCCTAAATAAAGTTCTTATTCCTTATCCGGTAAAGAAAATGCTACCAGTTTAAACAGTATGAAGCAGCATCTCAGTAAAAGGGCATTAAAATAAGTCAAAGAAGAAGAAAAAAATTCTGTAAACTTCTTGAATTCTTTAGAGTTTGTTGATAGGATTTGTTTTCGGCTTATGACCCCGTTTGTTCCACCAAAGATATTTCTATCTTGTTTTAAGTTATACTACCTTCGCCCCTTAAGTTTGGGATAAGAGAGAGTGGTGACAAACATAGAGGGACAAACTCTAATATAGTGAAATATTTGCAAGAAATATAATAGAGGGACAAACTCTAATGGTAAAATGTGAATAAAGTAAGAATGGATTATAATCACTCAAATATTTGCAAATATGGTATGTGACAAACTTAGAGTTACAGACAAAAAAAGGTAAAATGGGACAAAGATAGGGGGACAGAGGGAGTATATTTGTGTGTACGCATATAAGTTTTGATTCAAATTAGAATGAAAAAAAAGAACTAATCTGATCAATTGGATGTTAGATCAAATGGCGATAGAAGTGCCAGCAGAGCAAAATGTGGTGAAATATACTGTTCAACATTTGTATATAAATGTTCAACGTAGAAAACCAATAGTGAAGATTTCACCTTTTTTTCCACCAAAAGAATCATTTTTATTTGGACCAAACTATATACGTAGAAAATCGCTTTAGGTGACCACCTAGGAGCTAGACGGTGGCCGGACGCCCCGATTTTAGACTAGGCGTCCTGAATAATTGGTTTGATGCCATAGGATGCGTAGTTACCCGCCTTGAGTGCCTAATCGGGAGCGTAGGGCGTTTAGATTTGCCAAACATATTTTTGATTTTTGATTTTATTTTTCTACAAGATATGTACTTTTATTTTTAACCACACATATGAAGAAAGTTACTTGTAGATTTAGTTAAAAATTATATTCGTTTTTATATAGTATTATTCAATATATAATTAAATGAAGTGATTAATTATAATATATTATTAAATGTGATGATTCTGTTGAATACATACATGTTAGTGTGTATAGACGACACACACAACTAAAATATAACTTGTCATATTTATGTAAAAAATTGATAAAAATATAATTTATATGTCTCCGATTAGTCCCCGCCTAGGCCGTTGCACGCTAGGTGCTGGGTGACGCTCGATTAGCACCTAGCACCTTTTAAATCATTGTAAATGTAATTGTAATACTTTGCCATACATTATGCATAAACAGTTTGTGAGCACGGCTTTGAAGGATCCGAGCTTGGAGTTTGAGCTTCTACATCCGGTGGTGATTAAAAGACGGGTAATACCATGTTTCCCAGCAGTAGGAGAAAAAGCTAGAACGCTGGAGGACGAAGATTTGGTACCATCGGCTCTGATAAAGTGCAAGCCAATTGAGACCGATTCCGTTGTGTTCACAGGTCTCTCTAATGAACTACTAGAGATGAGTGAACCTATTGTGAATAATTATGATGCTGTGGTAGGAACATTGTAGTTTGTCTATATGAACTGTATATTACACAAGGATCATACATAATATTGGGTAATAATATGTCCTTATATGCTTATTTGTATTGTGGTTACTTTTTTGTTTCAATACACAGCATTTGATGGGTTTATCATAAATTTTAATGTACAGTTTCCATCTGTTTTGCAAGTTAATTTGCTAGTAGAAGCCATTTTGGTATCGATTGGGGCAGAAATTGCAATAAATCGTATGTTAAACATAACTCAGAAAATTCATAATGAAATGTAACTTTTTGCATACTTTTAGATTTCCTATTATTATTTACTCCGTATATAATAGAAATAAATAATTGTGATACTTGATCTTAGAACATACATACAATGAGTAATTAAACTACTCTTAGAAACCTATCATGACAAGCCACACAAAGAAATCCCTCACTACCTGGAGCCATACACTGCTGCTGTTCTGCATGTTCATGGCAGTAAGGCCTATTGCAGAAGCTGCACTTGGGAAGTTTTATCCAGCAACCCAAACACAAATCATCCAGGCAAGCTGCCTCCGGACGATCATCGTCATCCTTCACACACACCCCACACTCTTCACACCTCTTAATGCAAATGATGCACCCCCTATAACAGAGCATAGTAATTATGTTACGGGAACCATCCCAGTAGATCAATATGACAAAAAGAAGAAAACAGGAAAGATCCCACATCAGAATATTAAAGGGATAATGGTAGATTAACACAATATTGAGTTCACCTAGCTAATTAACTCCAATGAAACTTGAATTCTATCGATAACAACCACAAAGAAGTTAAGGCTTATTGTACAAAATATTTTAGATGATTGAGCTTAATACCTGCAAGAGTCTAGAGGGCAATTGAAAACCATCCGTGTTTCAGCACACTTTGGACATACATCTATGTCGATGGATTGATGGTCACCATCATCGTCTTCTCCTATGATCCTTGAATGGTTTCTTCGTTTGTGGTACAAGTTCCTCATGCTCTGGTTTTCCTGATTTTGTCCCAGTAGATTGCGGAGTATGGCCAGGTTTTCTGGATTCATATTGTAGATGCCACTTAGTTTTAGGCTCTTCAATCGGTGAGTACCCTTTGTAAGTAGTTGCACTGCCTTAATGACTCCCTCGGGTGTTATTAGGGTGCATCCAGGTATGTAAAGCTGCAAATAATTAAAGAGAAAACGTGATGCAGGTGGTTGACACCATTCCCCTCCCATTGGACTTAAAAGTTAAAAAACAGATTGAAGCATTTTAAGTGAAAGAAACTGAAAAAATGTACTTTGGGCTTACTTTTTTAGATTACCCCGGACTAAAATAGACGAGTCTTGACCACATCTAGTAAGATTATTGTACGGAGTACTACACAACATTTAAATACACCAAACAATACCAATATCATTTAATATTATAATATACTCCGTATTATCATTATTCTTTACGTGGTCTAATCTGTGTATTGCTCATATAGTTCAACAAATCAACAATTATAAAACAATACTTTAATTTTTTAATTGAACTTAAAAGATGATGTAAAATTGTGATATATACTGCAATATACAATGACTATGTTGATAACTTTAGTGAATATGACTCAATTCACGAGTAAACATTGGTAACTATGATGTGATTATACTCGTCGTAGTCATGGTAATTTTAATCATGTGATTACTGTTTACTGATAAATGTAATTTAAGCACTTAGTAATACTCCGTATTTTAGAGAAAAAAAATTAAACTTTATATTTAAAGGTTGATGTGACAAATACTGAAACGATTTTCTTTTATAAGGAAAAAAACTTAAACTTTATATTTATAGTGTTTACACAATTGTACACACTTGTACAATTATTAAGACAATAATTAAGTATGCTAATTCGAGTACATTTTGAGAAATAATTTTGATGACTATATAATATAATGGGTTATTGATGATAACTGTGATTTTATAATTTTTTTTTATAGTATTTGTTGATTAAATTGTCGTTAAGAGTGTTAATTGCTTCCTGAAATAGAAAGTGAGAATATGTAAGTGGGATGTCCAAAAAAGAAAAGTGAGAACCTTTAAATGGGACGAAGGGAGTATAATTTATAAATCAATAAATAATACACTCATTTTGATACGGTTCAAAAAAAAGTAAGACACTTAGAGGCCGTTTGGCAGCACTGTTTTTCGACTTATTAGCCAACTTTTTCACCAAACACGTAATTTTTGCTTGTGCGCGCTGAATTGTGTAATAAGTAGAAAAAGTAAGGTTGAAGTTACTTTTCTAGCTGTATTAGCTGAAGTTACTGTAGATGACTATTTTAGCTATTTTTACATATAATTTTTCTTTATTTTATTAATGAACTATATTTTAAAAATAATTTTTTCTTAAATCAGCAGAATCAGCCAATAAAGCCACTTCAGCCAGAACTTCATAAATTTCAGCAAAATCGGCTCCGATTTTGATGCTATCAAACGGACTCCTATTGTAAATAATAAGTAGTTTTATTTTGAAACAATTTAAAAGGAAATATTGAACTACCACGGAGCACGTATTATTTTGGGTACCTTGCTGATATTAGGATTTTTAGCTATGACCCGTAAAAGGCCGTAGTCGGTGATCTTAAAACAATTGAAGAGAGCCAGTGTTGTGAGCCGACCATCCGCGGCGGCCGTGATCTTTAACAGGATTTCATCTGTGAGCCGCCGATTTAACGGCTTCTTTACCGCGATCCGCCATGGAAGAACGTCACAATTGACGGCTTCTGCGAGTGACCGACAAACTTGAGTGATGCATAATAGTTCGAACAGAGGGAGATAAGCCAAGACAAGGAACACGGCCTCATGAGGTGGCCCTAAGGGATCAAGGGTTGTTCCTTTTTGCTCTCCATTCTGCAATCCTAAACTGCTCTTCATAATCTTTATTTGCCTTTTGATGAACTTTAGGATTTTAATTTTAGTTTAAGGTTATTATATGTCACTCAAAATGGATACAACCTTATCCATGAAGACGTGTCTACTCTACCAAACCACACATCCATGTTGAATATACTCCCTGACTCAAAATAGACCCCAAACAGAGGTGGGAAGAGAGGAGGCTAGGATAAGTTTCAGAGAATATTACCCGAAATAGGACTAAAAAGTTTTTGGAAATTCCAAAATAGGACTAATTACTGTCATGTTTTGGCAGTACCAGACTTCAAACATGACAATATTTTCCAAACTTGGCAGTAATTACTTCTATTTTGGGAATAAAAAACATGTCAGTCCTATTTTGGAATTTTCAAACTATTTCAGTCTTATTTCGGGAACTTTCCCTAGGTTTCAAGATGTTTTTACTTGGATTGAAATTTGCTGGTCTGGTCTGTATAAGTCTGGTCTAAATTGATAAATGTCTTGTCTTTGTATATTTATAACTACGGAACTCTAACGTTGCAATCTCAAAAAGGGAGAAGACCCCTCCGAGATACCAACAAATGTCTAGCTCCTCTGCCCAAGAGCATGTTCCAAGCAGACCTCCAGTCCGCAGACTCAAGATGCTGGGATATACAGAGGAGGTACCAAATGAGGAATTCAAAGAGTTCCTGCAAGCAACTGGTGGTTTTGCAACTAAGGTCAACTCTGACCTAAAATCTCTGAAGGAACTCTGCTTGAGAAGTCTACTACTCTAGCCTCCTCTGTTGATGGGATACAGAAGACCCTGGTATCATTTCAAGCTGCCCTTACTACTCAAGAAAGAGCCATCTCTTCTTTAACCTCCTCTGTTGAGCAGCTCCAAAGGTCTGATAGGGAAGGGACTGCCCAACTCAACCGCATTGAGACCCTTTGTTCAGACAATAAGCAGAAGTTTGAGACTCTTGCTGGTACTGACAAAGAAAGGTACAATAAGCTAATCCAACTTGAAAGCCATACTCAGACCATAGCTAATGATGTTGAGAAACAGAAGAAGCTTCTTGACTCCCTGGCTGAAGTTACCTCTGTTATCCCCACTGCAATTGAAGATCTTGGCAAAGCACATGCCTCAGAATTTGAGAAGATCAGCATCCTTCTTCACGATCTACATGATGCCAAAAAGGGGGAAGAGCACCCCTCTCAACAGTTGCAGCTTGCAAAAACAAATCAAGGTCCTACACCTGACCCTACACCTTACTTTGAACAACTGAGACTCAAGAAGAAAGCTGTTGCTGGCTCCTCTGCACAACCATCCTTTCCAGTCCCTCTGAAGAAAGGTACTAAGAAGAAGGCACTGACCTTCATAGACTAGAGAAAAGAAGGATCTCTAAAGATAACCTCAGCTCAATTTGAGAAATAAAGAAGAAGATGACCCCTACTCAAAAACAGAACATCTACCATGACTCTGAAGGATCTCTGAGAATCAAGCATGGTGGATCTTTTGAAGAAGCTGAGTACTGGTTTACAAGAAATGTGCTCCCAGGCAAAGATGCTGATGAAGCTGTTCTTCACTACTTGAACTGCAAGCTTGCACCAATCTAGGCTTCTCTTCAAGAATCTGGACACTTGAACTCGCAGCAGAGATCATCTGACTTCATCGTCTGTTTTCACCTTCTTCCTCTCAGATTCTCGCAAAGATGTCTTCATATGATTTGTAGCCCTTGACGTTGGCTTTCGTATGCAACTTGAATCGTATCCATTGGATGTTCCTACAAAGACATAAGCGTGAACGATTGACAGAAGGTCATCCTGATCGTCGTTTTCAAGCTTCATTCATCTTCTTTTGATCCCGAAGCCAATCCTAGAGCTCTTTTTCCTTCAAATCTTCATCGTGAATCTTCCGGTGATTTCCAAAGATATCAAATCATTCTCAAATGCTTCTCAAATCATCCCGATTGTTCCTCAAGTTCCCGTACCGGGCTCAAATTCCCTGATTCTGACTACAAACAACACAAAACTCGAACCAACGCCCGGTAAACATAACCTGAGCTAAAATTGAGACTTGGAACACCTTAAAGCTGGGAAAACCATCAAAATCCGATCTCAACACACATCAAATGCGTGTCAAAATACGGACTTATCAAATTCCCCCACACTTAAGCCTTTGCTTGTCCTCAAGCAAACTGAACAACGGGACTTACGATAATCACCACACAGAATCAAAACAATTAGCATGCACACGTAGTTAAAGGGATATTCACATGAAAGACAATCTAAACCAAGAAAATCCTTCCCTAAACTATATCTTTGTACTCAAGCTAAATTGTTTGACAAAGTATTCACAACATCCTCAAAGTAATGACAGCGTACACAAATAAATTAGCTATTGATCAGAAGGACTTGTGAAGGTGGTGGTGAATGGATCATGGATAAAAATAATAGTCCTTTTCTTTTAAGAGATTGAAATATTCTAACAAAGACTCAATGTATTCAGGAACTTCTGGGCTATTCTTAGGGACAAGGAACTCAGTAGGCCACAATTTAGGAACAATCATTTAAACCTATGCAAAGAGTAGACATGGTGTACAACTAAGCTAAACCGTCTCGGCACATTTTTGCTTTGACGTATACTTGAAGTACGCGGAGGACTAAAGCTAAATTTCAATAGCCTCCAAGTTCATTAATTATGTTTAGTTTTCCTTGTCATGTTGGCACGAGAACACCGTTTCTTTCGAAAGATACCCAAGTCTCATCTTACGCTTTTTGACCGGGGCTCCCATTCTCTTTTTCGCAAGATAAGAGGTCTAGCTATATTAATTTTTCACCTTTCGGATTCTCACTAGACATTACCCCATTCTAATCTCGGTCTCACCAAGGAAAAATAGCAATTAAAGTTCATTAATTTCAAAGTGAATCCATGCCTACAATGCAATCCTCGAAAGTATCATATTCCCAAAAGATGACTGCTCTTACCCCATTTGGGGCATAGGAACAGTGCCAAAAATGGCTCCTACACAAATTCCCTAAACTTAGCAAATTAATCCCTTAGTTCCCTACACATCAAGACTAAGTTAGAAATATTCACGAGTAAGGAACATAGACCATTTGGCTATGGAGCTCAATTAATTGGGGCAAACAATAAATAGTCAGGCTCAAAATGGCTTCTCCTAAAGGGTTTTATTCAGGTGGGGTGGATGATTAATGGAAAATTCATGGGTGACTAATGCCTTCCTCCTCTCAACAACTAGATTATAGTGCAAGCAATTTAAGCCTAAACACTTCAAAGATGTTTTAAAAGCATAGTCAAAACGCTAGCCAGTTCACAAAGACACAGTTTAAAGAAAAATTTTCAAAAATTTTGACATGAATTTTCTATGAATATACAACTACACATGCACATGCTAACTCTAAAAATCACATGTAACAACTACTGCCCGAATGCCCAATTCATTCCCCCATACTTAAACTTTGGCATCGTCCTCGATGACCAAAAATGCACTATGCACAAGGGGGTAAAGAGGATAGGGTCACGCATGCTCAACTTAACTCAAGTCAATATTTACAAAACAGGCGATAATAAGAGTCGCAGAAACTTCCCTAAGGCGCTGGTCGGTGCAGAATTAAACTGAGTCAAGTGATCCTCGGCACATCATCCCCAAAGTAAGACCCTGAGCTGCAAAAACAAAACACACAAACACAAAAACAAACCCAAAAAAACACCCCGTATTTTTTTTTTTGTTTTTTTCGGGGGTTTTCTGAAAGCAAGCAAGCAAACAAACTGATGGTCCCGGATAGGGTAAAAGTCTAGAGGGGGGGTGAATAGACTTTTAAATCTTTTTCAGCTTTATGAAGTTTTCCCTCTAGAAAAGTTGATCTATAATCTTTTGAGAGATTAATAGATGCACAGCGGAAGTCTTTACCCTTTATGTGATGAGTGTTTAAACACTTTCTAATATGGGAAGATTGAACTTTGATCAGTGAGCAGTTGGCTTGGCAGTTGCCTGGATGGCAGGAAACTGCTGAGGCAACTGCTAGTGGAAAACAGGAGTTTGGAAGAGATAATTATATAGCCTTGTACAGAATGATGAGGACTTTATGAATATGTGTAGAGCTAAAGAGAATAAGGAGTTTTGCCTGAGCAGAGGTCTGAGCAGTTGGGTAGACCCAGGGAACTGCTAAGCCGTCTGCTGTGTATGAAAGGAGTATTTCTGAGAACTGACAAACCAAACCTTTTAGTAGTGGTATTCCAAAGCTCGTGTGAAACAGTTGTCTCAAAGAAAAGTGAGTTATTAAGCAGTAGGATAAGCAGTAGAGTCAATTAAGACTACTGCTTAGGATGCTGCTGGCAAACTACGATCCCTTTAATGAGAAGTGTTGGGTGTGTGCTCTGTTGAGTAAAGGAGAATCAACACACGATGTATCCTGGTTCAGAGGTGGTGTAATCCTCCTACATCCAGTCCCAACCTATTTCAGATGGATTTCCACTAAAGTATTAAGCCCAATACACTTAGTGCCAATCTAGCCTTTACAACACTTAGGCCTAGATTGAAGGTTTTTCACAATGAGTATAACACCACTCAAAGTTACTCAGTCCTTAGACTTTTCTCAATCGATCCAGTGGGGATCAAAAGGTACTCTATCTATTTAACCACACTTTAGGATCCGAACAACTGTTCTCCTAAGTGTTTACAACCACTTGACTAATACAAGAAATTTCTAACCTCCAACTATGAACTAAGCTCTAAAAATATGAAAGTGTTGATCTAGTCTAAGAGCTTAGTGAAGCATGAGGCTAAGCAGAGAGTAAAGTTGAGTTTGCACTTTCTCTTTTGCTAGATAGCTCGTATATGCTTTGATGAAAGTATTTCTCTACTTAGGATGCTCAAGCTTGTTTATGAACTCATGCTTCTACCTATATTTATAGGCCTTCATGGTTGATCAATCTCATCCGTTGGTTGAGATGGATTAATCTTTGTGCGTTGAGGGTCTGGCAAGGACGAATTGTACATTTGTCTTCTTGTGCAGGAGCTTTTAATATTTTTGTTTTCTGTCTTGAATGATTGGGCTGCGGTATGGGTGAGTCTTCAGCCGCTGCAGCTTCACTCCAAGAAGTCCTCCCATGCTGTAGGACCGTGTATTTAATGCCGGTCAACTTTTGTCTTCCAATCAATATTCAATGTATCCGAGCATCTCAAATGTGACCTATATTTAATCTTTGAGTAAAATGATATATGCCGGTAGGATTTAAATATCCTATGAAGGTAAAAAGTTACCTTATTGCATTTTTATGTATCCGGTAATATATCATTAATCTTAAAGATTGTACATTTATTTTTGTCACTTATGTTTTAAATTTAAATGTTACTTCTGAAAATAAGACTCAATGTACATTTGTTTAGTATAGTGGCATCATCAAAATCTATCAAAATTGGAGACTAACAATTTCCCCCTTTTTGATGATGCCAAAACTATACAACACAAGAAACAATTGTTTTTTTTTATTGATTTTTATTGAGACTATTGTACATTGGTCTACAGTCTAAAGTACAATAGTTTTTAGTCACTTTCGGACTTGTCTTGAAGTCTACACTTGTTGGTTTCCTCCAGCTTCTTTTTGGCTTCCTCTGCTTTCTTTTTTCTGATCTCTGCTTCTTCTTGGAGGAGCTTGTTCTTCCTTCGTGTTTCAGCTGCTTTCCTTGCTGCTGCTGATCTTGAGGAGGAGGGGCCTGCTTGTGTTAGTCTTTCCCCCTTTTTGGCAACATCAGCAGGGGTCTCGATGTCTCTGAAGAGGGCTTCTATCTCAGGATCGGAGTCAAGGTCTTCTTGTGGTCTCCTTGCAGGGTTGAGGTCATGGACTTCAATGTAGAGTGCATTTACACAATTACGGATGTCCATTATATCTGTCTTGACATCATCTTTGACCTCATTCTCTAATCTTTGGAGCTTTTCTTGTGTAACTACTAGGCTTTGACCTAGCTTTTGAAAATCAGACCCTTGCTTCCAAAAGGTGTCCTGAGTAGCTTTTTGAAGAACCTCAAAGTTGTTCTTAATAGCAGTTGTTAACTGCTCATATGCTTGAGCATGAGCCTGCTGCTCTATAAGAAATTTCTGAGAGAGCTTGAACATGGCAGGGAACTCCTCATTCCTTAGTTTCCCAAGATACTCCTCATGCTCCTTTATCATTTGGAAAGCCTGCTCAAGGTTAGGATGGAGGTTTGGAAGAGAAGTCACCTGCTCAGAAGGTCCTGCTACAGTAGGCTGAGGTTGTTGCTGCTTTTGGAGTGCTAGCATTTGTCTTTCGAGGTCCTCATTCTTGGCTTTGAGTGCAGCAATCTCCTTCTTTATTTCATTGGTCAATGCAGACTGCTGAGAGGTTTTGGTTTTGAGTAGAGCTCTTTGCTCAGCATTGAATACTTGTTGGATCATTGAATCTTTCCTGATGTGGCTGTGGACTTCTCCAAACCTGATATCTAGCCTTTCTTCCAGTTGCTTCTTCATTTTGATGAGTCTCTTGTGTAGTCGGACCTCTGTGCGGCTGATGAATTGTGTGGTAGCCCTTCTTTCTTTGATGAAGACGTCTGCCAGGGTAGCAGTGTCCTCGTCATTATCCTCAGGTTCAAGAATGAATGTGGGAGAGTGCTGCTCTATGTTTTGAGTAGAGTCTTGAGAGTGGGTACTAGACATCTGTTCTTGATCAGCAGTGGGCTGGAGTGGAATAGTGGCAGTATGCTGCTCAGTTGGCTTTTGAGCTACTTCCTCCATTGCTTTGGAGGTTTCTCCACCTCCTCTAGTCTCAAATCTAGATTTCTCTAGAACCATTTGAAGTGTTTTATCACTAGAGGAAGAGGAAATGATTTGCTTACCTCTATTCGGTGAAGGGCCATTTGGACCAGAATGATCGTCATCATCATCAAGATCATCATCATCATTGTCCGTAGAGTGCTCTTCTGGGAGTTTATCAGTCAGCTGCTTCTTCTTTGAGAGATAGACCAGATTCATTTGGTGAAGATTTGTTGCTGTAGTAATGTCTTCAGTACCTAGCCAGTTTAGGGCAAAGTGCTCTTCCGTGATGAATTTGGAAAGGGTTTTGGCTTGGGTTAGGATTCGAGACATCTTCCATTTCCTCCACTCCTTGACTCGAGCCCATTCAGCATCTAGTTTTTGCAGAGGAGTGGGTGAGTAGTCAGTTGGTGAAGGTGGAGCTTCCAGTTCTTCTTCCTGAGTTGTCACCTCTTGAATATTCATTGTGAGTGGAGTTGCAGAGATAGCAATACTTGATGAGGAAGTAGCCTGCTGTTCTTTACTGGGTTTGGAACCTCCACTTTCTTCAGGAACAGTGGATAGGGGGTGAGTTGTGGGTTGTAAGTGGCCATGATTGAGTTCTAGAGGGGAGGCTTCTGCTTCTAGTTCATCCTGCAGATTCCTTGTTGTAGGAGTTTTCCTTTTAGACTTGTGTGATTGGACTTCTTCATTGTCAAAACGAGGCCTCTTGAGTGACTTGGTTTTGATCTTTTTGAATTCGTTTTGGATGGGCTCGTTTGAGAGGAAGGTGTCTTCTGCCTTAGGTAGTTCTGGGGCTCCTTGATTGGATTTGAGAGACAGAAACTTTCTCCAGGTAGTTGCTTCTTTGATGTTGCTTCGAGCTCCCTTTCTTCTTAAGATTTCACCAATAAGAAAACCATACCCTAGCCAGGGCATGGTGTTGTTTGGTCTTTCGTGGTATTTCTTCACATATGCTAGCAGGTTGTTGAAGACATACCTTGTCCAGTTGAAAGGTGAGCCTGAGATGATTGCTGCTAATGGAGTTGCTCTCTTGTGATTTATTTCATCAAGAGCAGTGTTTTTGGCGTCTATGCACTTGTATAGTATGCTTAGCAGAAGGGCATACTCATACACCATCTTGCTGGTCTTGAGATTGAGAGTTTGTGTGTTGCGTGCACTTGGTATTAACGCCAACTCTTTGAATTCCTGTTCGTTGAGTTCAAAGTTTTCAACTTGTGGAGCTTCATCTCCAGGGAGGGAGAGCAATGTTCTGATATCTCCTTCTTCAATCTCCACAGGTCTGCCCCTTATCCAGGATTTGAGAGTGTCCTTGGTAGAGTTGAGGTAGAACTCTGCAGCTACCTCGGGATAGAAGCATGGATATGGGTGGGTAGCCATTTTTAGGAGACCTGTGCTGTCAAGCTTTCTCAGAAGATCTTTCATAAGATCGCTGTTGTTAGCTTTCTTCAGTATTATGGATGTGTCAAGAATGGATCCGGTGTAGATCTTCTTAGCCATGAGTTTAAGGGATGCCATTCTTGTTTGTTGGAGAAATAGAAGGAGTATGGGTGAATTATGGAGTGCGGATGAGATGGTGAGTACAAGAGTTTGTTTGTTTGAGGGCTTTGAGAGCGTTTGAGGTTTAGAGAGAGGTTTGAGAGAGATTGCAGGGTAAAAGTGTAAAGGAATTGTACGGAGGAGGTATTTATTCTTTATCGGAAACTAGCCGTTAGGATATAGCCGTTGGAGACTACGGCTGGTTTAATTGTGTTCACACAGGTAACAGAGTGCTCTAGCTTGGTAAATTTTTGAGGGTTAATGAGAGCAAAAGTTACCTTTTCAGAATCCTTGATATGTGAGGATCAAGAATATTTGAGCCACGTGCTGAGATTTCATGTATGTTGACCAGAAGGTGAGCCAACTGCTGTCCTAAGACAGGCTTTTGCTCCTGAGGCAGACATCTGCTGGCAGACATCTGTTCGAATTTGTGAACAAGTGTCTTTACCTCCATTGTTCTTCCCTTGTTTCAAGCTTGTACTCTTCTTTATGAAAGTATTAGTTCAATTTCTCTTGTTACACATGTAGCAGTGGTCTATTTGGTCAGTTGCCTGCTGACCCTACTGCTGTCTTGAGTAGTCACTTGCTGAGCCTACTTCTTGAATTTTGATTCCCTCTTTCTTTTGAAAGTCTGAGATAGACCTTCTTGGACCTTGATGCTTCATTCCTTTTGGATTGTGAGTAGCCTGAGATGGCTACCCCTGTTAGTTCCCCCTCAACAGGTGACTAGGAATTCCCCCTTGATTATGGAATTAGGTTCCCCCTGAATGGATGCAGGGTTATTCCCTTACTTGATCTAGATCATCTAACATACCAAGCTCATGCCTTAGTTGGTTGAATCTAGCTTCATTCAATGGTTTGGTGAAGATGTCAGCCAGCTGCTTTTCGGTGGGGATGTACTCAAGCTTGATGGTTTTCTTCTCAACATGCTCTCTGATAAAGTGGTGCCTGATCTCAATATGCTTGGTTCTTGAGTGAAACACAAGATTATGAGTGATAGCTATAGCACTTGTGTTGTCACACAGTATGCTAATCTCCTTTGTTTCTTCTCCATAATCCTTCAACTGCTGTTTCATCCATAGTATTTGAGCACAGCAGCTGCCTGCAGCTATGTATTCAGCTTCGGCAGTGCTAGTAGCAATTGAGTTCTGTTTCTTGCTGAACCAAGAGACAAGTCTTCCACCAATTAATTGACAAGTTCCAGAAGTGCTCTTCCTATCAATTTTGCATCCAGCAAAGTCTGAGTCTGAGTAGCCATATAGATCAAAGCCTCCATTTGTTGAATACCATAATCCAGAGTTAGGATTGCCTTTGAGGTATCTCAGTATTTTCTTTGCTGCAAGAAGATGACTTTCCTTCGGCTTTGATTGAAACCTTGCACATACCCCAACTGAGTAGGATATATCTGGCCTACTAGTTGTGAGATATAACAAGGAGCCAATCAATCCTCTGTAGAGTGTAGGATCAACATCTTTCCCATCATTATCTTGACTCAATCCTTGTGAAGTATTCATGGGAATTTTCACAGTGGACTTGTTTTCAATTTGGAACTTCTTCATGAGATCTCTTGTATACTTTGCTTGGTTGATGAAGATACCTTGTGGGGTTTGCTTCACTTGTAGTCCCAAGAAATAGTTCCACTCTCCCATCATGCTCATTTCAAATTTGCCTTGCATGAGAGTTGAAAATTTCTCACATAATGCTTGGTTTGAGCTTCCAAAAATTATGTCATCAACATAGATTTGAACAAGCAATATGTGGGGACCCTCTTCAATTTTGAATAAAGTCTTGTCTACTTTGCCCTTAGTGAATCCATTATTCACTAAGTACTCAGAGAGAGTGTCATACCATGCTCTTGGGGCTTGTTTGAGTCCATAAAGAGCTTTGTGCAGTTTGTAGACTAGATCCTTCTCTTTCTTGATTTCAAAACCAGGAGGTTGCTCCACATAGACCTCCTCTTCTAGTAGACCGTTTAGGAATGCACTTTTTACGTCCATTTGATAGACAGTGAATTGCTTATGGGCAGCATAGGCTAAGAATATTCTAATAGCCTCAAGTCTAGCGACAGGAGCAAAGGTTTCATCAAAATCTATACCTTCTTCCTGGCAGTAACCTTTGGCTACTAGTCTTGCCTTGTTCTTGATAATTGTGCCTTCCTCATTCATCTTGTTTCTGAACACCCATTTGGTTCCTATCACATGTTGATGATAGGGTCTGGATACAAGCTCCCACACATTGTTTCTTTCAAATTGGTTGAGTTCCTCTTGCATGGCTTGTATCCAGTCAGAGTCAAGAAGGGCTTCTTCAATTTTCTTGGGTTCTATTTGAGAGATGAAGCATGAGAATAGTGCTTCTCTTTGAGTTGCTGATCTGGTACGAACCCCTTCATGGATGTTTCCAATGATCTGTTGTGGAGGATGTTGATTCAGCCATCTAATGTCAGATGTTTGATAGATGCTGGTTTGATTTTGTTGGTCATCATCCTCCTCTTCTTCTTCTTCTTCACTTTCTTCTGGTAGATTAGGGTGTTTAGGAATTTCATGAAGGTCTGGAAGGATGTTTGTTGGTGAGTCATCTGCTGGCAGCGGGCTGACAGTTGAGTCTACTGCTGGCTGTGGACTGACATTAGATTCAGCTATTTTTTCTCTATCATTTCCTGGAAGGCAGCTTGGAGCCTTTCCAGTGTCTTTCTTTGAGTTGGATGACTCACCTTCTTCTTTTGATTGAGCAGTGGGGTGATTTTCAAAAACCACATGGATTGATTCTTCTACCACAAGAGTCCTTTTGTTGAGGATCCGGAATGCCTTGCTTGTTGCTGAGTAGCCCAGGAAGATCCCTTCATCAGATTTGGGATCAAATGGCTTGAGATAGTCTTTTCCATTGCTTAGAATGAAGCATTTGGATCCAAACACATGGAAATGACTAACATTAGGCTTTCTTTCTTTCCATAGTTCATATGGAGTCTTTTTGTAAGTCTTATGAATGAGACTTCTATTCTGTGTGTAGCAAGCAGTGTTGATGGCTTCTGCCCAAAATCTTTTGGGTAAGCCAGCTGCTTCTAAGATTGTCCTTCCGGCTTCCTTGAGTGTCCTATTCCTTCTCTCAGCAACACCATTTTGTTGAGGTGTTCTTGCTGCTGAAGTTTGGTGATGGATTCCATTTTCTTCACAGTACTGAATTACTATAGAGTTAAGGAATTCAGTACCTCTATCTGACCGGATCTTTTGAATTGAGAGGCTTTTCTCATTTTGAATTAGTCTCATCAATTCAGGGAGCTTCTTTTCTGTCTCATTCTTCTTCTTTAGGAATATGGTCCATGTGTATCTTGAGTAATCATCAACCACAACTAGAGTGTACCTTCTACCACTTAAGCTCGTTGGTTCTACTGGTCCAAACAAGTCAAGGTGTAGTAGGCTTAAGGGCCTGGTTGATGATTCCACTTCCTTTGATTTGAATGATACCTTGGTTTGTTTTCCTTTTTGACAAGCATCACAGAGGTGGTCCTTTTTGAAGTTGATTTCAGGAAGTCCTTTCACCAATCCTTTTCTGGACAATTTGTTGATTGTTTTGAAGTTGAGATGGCTTAATTTGTTGTGCCATTCCCAACTCAAATTTGAATCTGCCTTTGTCACCAAGCAGATCCCTTCCTTAGCTGAGCTCCAATCAATAATGTACATGTCCTTCTTCCTTCTACCAGTGAGCACAGTTGTGTCATTTTTGACATCTCTAATCAAGCAGATGTCTTTGGAGAATGTAACATTATAGCCATTGTCACAGAGCTGGCTTATGCTTATGAGATTGAACTTTAATCCTTTAACATAAGATATGTTTTGGATTGTAAGTCCATTGATGGATAGGTCTCCAGCTCCTTTGGTTTCTCCTTGTTTTTCCACATTCCCAAAAGTCACTTTGGGTCCTTCTCTTGCCATATAATTGGACAGGAGCCGCCTGCTGCCTGTCATGTGCCTGGAGCAGCCTGAATCTATGTACCATGTTTGTGAGTCAACTGCTCCAGCACCTTCCTGTATTCATCATTGTTGAGCAGTAGCCCACAAGTTAGTGGGCAACTTCCTTTGTACAAGTTTGGGCATCCATGCCCATCTCGAACCATTTAGTTCTAAACAAATTGGTCTATAGCCGTTTGAAGTGTTATAATCATGGGGGATGGCTACGTATTTGTTCATCCTTTTCCTTCTTAAAATGGCAAATGGAATATTGGCTTTTGGAGGACACTGCTTAGTGTTATGACTGTGGTTGGTCTTATTGGTTGGTTGCCAACGGGTCCTTGGGGTTTGATGGTTGGGAAGTTTTTGTTTATACATGAATTTGGATTTTGTTTTGGGAGCAGGCAGGTTCCTTCTTGTGGGAATATTTTGAGAATGGGATTTTTGGTAGATTAGCTTTCTTGTATTTTGTTGGTGGCTTGTGGAGGGTGAGTTTTGAGTGAGTCTGATGGGGGATACAAATCCGAGGCCTCTTCTCTTCCTATTTAAAACAACTTCAGCAGTAGAGTTACTGGTTTTACTATCCATGCTGAAGTTATTCATTTTGTCTTTCAGCTCTTTGTTCTCTTCTTCTAAGACATTGTTTTTGGTTAAGGCATCTAGCAATCTTGTGTGAATAGCCTTAATGTCTTGTTTTAATCTATCATTTTCTGATCTTAAGAGAACATGGTGATTTTGGACTTTTTGGAAATCTTGTAATAAAGATTCCAGAGTAATATTGGTTGGTCCAGAATCACTAGAGCTATAAGAGGAGCAGGATGTTACCTCAACATGATTGTAGTGGTCTTTAGCCATTAGGCATTTGGGGGAGCTGCATTCATCATCTTCACTGAGCCATCTGCTGCTTTCTCCAGTGAGCCAGCTGCCGCCTTTTTCAGCCACCTGCCAGGATCCCAGGCATAGAAGTGCTTCCTCTGAGCTTTCAGATGAGGAGCTTTCATTGCTTGAGCTGCTTTCATCTTCAGATTGGGGTTCCTCCTTTTTCTTTTCACTTACAAAAGCTTGTCTTTTGCTTTTGAAGTCCCTCTTGTAACTAGCTTTGGGACCAGTCCCCTGCTGCCCTTGATACTTCTGGGCTAAGGGCAGAGGACATTCATTTTTGTAATGTCCTGGCTGTCTACAGTTGTAGCACAGAATAGTTTCCTCACTGGATTGAGGTCTCCCTTGTCTTCTAGGTGGCAGGTTGTATGCTTTCTTTGGAGCAGTTCCCTCCTTCTTCATGAATCTTTTAAATTTCCTCACAAACATAGCAAACTGCTCGTCAGTGAGGAGATTATTGAGGGATTTTTCAGCAGATTTTGAAGTGCTTGGCTCAGACACTAGAGCTAGTGTCTTGTATTCATCTTCCTTCTCTTCTTTGATCTCCTTCATTTCAAATTCATAGGCCTTGAGATCACTGAAGAGTTTGTCGGTTGACAGAGTTCTGAGATCTCTGCTATCTCTCATAGCAGTTACCTTCATGTCCCATTTGGATGGCAGGCCTCTCAAGATTTTAAGGGAAATTTCCTTTTGAGAAAGTTCTTTCCCAAGGTCAGAGACCTCTGCCACAATCTTTAGGAATCTGGATTCCATCTCATGGATAGATTCAGTTGACAGCATTTTGAAATCCTCAAATTTCTTGAGGGCTATGGTTAGTTTATTGTCCTTCTCCTGTTCATCCCCTGCTCCAATCTTTGTGAGCTCATCCCAGACATCTTTGGCAGTTTCGCATTTCCTGATTCTGGGAAATATAGATTCATCAACAGATTTGAAGAGAATGTCCTTGGCAATGTTGTTAAGATTGTTTCTCTTCCTGTCCTCAGTTGTCCATTCCATTTTGGGTTTTGGAATGTACACATCATCTGTCCCTTCTGTGGTTCTGGATGTGATGACCTTCATTATTTTGATAGGTCCATCAGTGATTACTTCAAGCATCTCATCATGTAAAGCACTGAGATGTGCTTTCATCCGTATTTTCCAGTCATCAAATTTGTTCAAGTTGAACAGAAGGTTCTTGGCTAACTGACTGTCCATTTTTGAAGGTGTTTGGGAAGTAGAGTGATTTGGATCTTTAGTTCAAATTAGTCAGAAACTGATTCTAGGAACACCCGCTCTGATACCACTTGATGGTCCCGGATAGGGTAAAAGTCTAGAGGGGGGGTGAATAGACTTTTAAATCTTTTTCAGCTTTATGAAGTTTTCCCTCTAGAAAAGTTGATCTATAATCTTTTGAGAGATTAATAGATGCACAGCGGAAGTCTTTACCCTTTATGTGATGAGTGTTTAACCACTTTCTAATATGGGAAGATTGAACTTTGATCAGTGAGCAGTTGGCTTGGCAGTTGCCTGGATGGCAGGAAACTGCTGAGGCAACTGCTAGTGGAAAACAGGAGTTTGGAAGAGATAATTATATAGCCTTGTACAGAATGATGAGGACTTTATGAATATGTGTAGAGCTAAAGAGAATAAGGAGTTTTGCCTGAGCAGAGGTCTGAGCAGTTGGGTAGACCCAGGGAACTGCTAAGCCGTCTGCTGTGTATGAAAGGAGTATTTCTGAGAACTGACAAACCAAACCTTTTAGTAGTGGTATTCCAAAGCTCGTGTGAAACAGTTGTCTCAAAGAAAAGTGAGTTATTAAGCAGTAGGATAAGCAGTAGAGTCAATTAAGACTACTGCTTAGGATGCTGCTGGCAAACTACGATCCCTTTAATGAGAAGTGTTGGGTGTGTGCTCTGTTGAGTAAAGGAGAATCAACACACGATGTATCCTGGTTCAGAGGTGGTGTAATCCTCCTACATCCAGTCCCAACCTATTTCAGATGGATTTCCACTAAAGTATTAAGCCCAATACACTTAGTGCCAATCTAGCCTTTACAACACTTAGGCCTAGATTGAAGGTTTTTCACAATGAGTATAACACCACTCAAAGTTACTCAGTCCTTAGACTTTTCTCAATCGATCCAGTGGGGATCAAAAGGTACTCTATCTATTTAACCACACTTTAGGATCCGAACAACTGTTCTCCTAAGTGTTTACAACCACTTGACTAATACAAGAAATTTCTAACCTCCAACTATGAACTAAGCTCTAAAAATATGAAAGTGTTGATCTAGTCTAAGAGCTTAGTGAAGCATGAGGCTAAGCAGAGAGTAAAGTTGAGTTTGCACTTTCTCTTTTGCTAGATAGCTCGTATATGCTTTGATGAAAGTATTTCTCTACTTAGGATGCTCAAGCTTGTTTATGAACTCATGCTTCTACCTATATTTATAGGCCTTCATGGTTGATCAATCTCATCCGTTGGTTGAGATGGATTAATCTTTGTGCGTTGAGGGTCTGGCAAGGACGAATTGTACATTTGTCTTCTTGTGCAGGAGCTTTTAATATTTTTGTTTTCTGTCTTGAATGATTGGGCTGCGGTATGGGTGAGTCTTCAGCCGCTGCAGCTTCACTCCAAGAAGTCCTCCCATGCTGTAGGACCGTGTATTTAATGCCGGTCAACTTTTGTCTTCCAATCAATATTCAATGTATCCGAGCATCTCAAATGTGACCTATATTTAATCTTTGAGTAAAATGATATATGCCGGTAGGATTTAAATATCCTATGAAGGTAAAAAGTTACCTTATTGCATTTTTATGTATCCGGTAATATATCATTAATCTTAAAGATTGTACATTTATTTTTGTCATTTATGTTTTAAATTTAAATGTTACTTCTGAAAATAAGACTCAATGTACATTTGTTTAGTATAGTGGCATCATCAAAATCTATCAAAATTGGAGACTAACACAAACAAACAAAAAATGCAGAAATAAGCTTGGGTTGCCTCCCAAGAAGAGCCATTTTTAACGTCGTTTGCCCGACGCAACTTCCTCATACGCTCTCAAATAGTAAAGACTGCATTGGTGCACTAATAATCAATGTCTCCAGCTTCCTCTCAACAAATGCCATTAGGTGTCGCGAATCTTTAAATTCTTCAGTCCACGTAGGCAGCATATGGTCTTCAAAACCCTCATCAGCGCAGAAGTGAAGTATGAAACTCTCATCCTCTTCAGGTGGATAGGGAACATTAGTGAAAACTTTGATTACTCTAGGCATCACCGGAAGCTCAAAACATGTCTCCAAGCAAGGAGTAGGAGCAACACCATAATCAAACTGTACCATAGAAAAGTCTTCTTCTTCCTCACAAATATCATGAACATTCACAACCTCTCCTCCGGACTCCGTATCACTCCCCATGTAGGCATCCCAACTCTCGTTAACATCGTTCTTTTCAATAACTTCTCGGATGATGTTGTCATTCTCCACACAAAAAGGAATATCGTCATCAAGGAGTGAATCAAATAAGTCCATATCTGAAACCACGTAAGAGTGGACCGGTGCATGTGTACAAGAGGGGAATTCTTGCTTGTGGAGCGGGACTTCTTCATTATGAACATCATGTAACTCGCCCTCACTCTCTTGGAGCATGTAATCATCTTTTCTCAACTCATCTTCAATACCCAAACCTACCTCAGTAGCTGCATCAACGTCATTACTGATCTTCTTCCTGCCCTCCTCAGGTGTTGAGACTAATGATAAATCGAACGGCTGGGGGGTTTCTGTATGAAAATCACAATGATTTATGACTTCATCAGTTACAACTTGTACCGTTTCAAACTTTTTCCTGTATTCTTGGAAAAACAACTTGACACTATTATCGTCTTCTTCATCTTCAAACATAGGTGGGTCTTCAAATGCATTAGGAAGTGTATCATCCATCATATTCCCACCATCATAGTGATCATCCCTATTGGTCTCCTCGGATTGGTCTTCTACCAGATGGCTCATTATGGTATTTATATGCTTCATGATGTTTGAATAGCTCTGCTCCATGGCTAAGGAGCTCTGCTCCATGGCTAAAGAGCTCTGCTCCATGGCTAAAGAGCACTCCCTCATAGACTCTTCGTACTCAGCCAAAGTTTCTGAAAGTGTCTTCTTACACTGATTCTGTAGCTCATTACTTGGCAAGGATGTATGAGTGACTGAAACATTTGTGTCCGTAAATTGTGGGGAGGAAGAACTGGGGTATGCAGTTGCCCAGTAAGGATGGTCGTATGGAGGAATGGGGCAAAGACATGAATGGTGACCACCTCCACAGAAGTTACAAATGCTATTTTTAGGAAAGCAATCAACCAATTCCTCGGGACTTTTAGTTTGAATGAGAAATTCCATAATGGAGCCTGGTTTTGTCCGAGGATATTGTGGATAAGGATAATGATTAGGAGATTGAGATTGAGAGTATTGCGTATTTGGAAGAGGGTAAGAATAGGAAGATGGAAACTTTTGTGGTGTTGGAGAATAATTTTGATGAGGTGAGTAATATTGAGGAGGAGGAGGAGGAGGAGTGTAAGGAGGGTATGACGTATATGGTGAATATTCCATGGAGGTTTGAGGGTAAGGAATTCCTCTAGGAATTTGGCTGAATGGGTTCATCTCATGCCTCTTAGAAAAATACCTGAAAGGTTAGCACAGAAAAAAAAATCCTACAGAAAAACTAAAAAAAAAAAAGAAAAAAAAACTAGCTAAACAAAAAATCTCGCTGAAATTAATTAACCCTTAAAACCGACACCATCCCCGGAAACGGCGCCAAAAACTGATGTGAGTTTTCTCGCACTTAAAATAGATCGTAATATAGTGGTGTAAGTACGAGTATCGTCTCCACAAGGACGGACAAAAGGGAATCAAGAATTAATTAAATTCAGCGATTAAAAAGAAGATAAAATAAAAGTGTCGTGCGAGATTGGTTGGTTGGAAAATTAAACTAATGCGAATAAAACGATTAAACTAGGGGTTCTTTCTAAATAATGACGAAGGGAACAGGGATCGATTCCGGGGTAACCAGATTTCTGGCAGATCAGGCCTAATTACATGAAATTAATATAATTGAGCCTAGCTAATCATTACTAAGTTCTTACCGCTCTCGCGGCGTAGAGTACAATAATTTAGGGGACCAGGCTGATCTCTCATGCGACATGATCCTAAATTATTGCCAAGACGAGCGAGCTTACGGCTCCTTAATTGTTACTAATCTCTTAGTGAACGATTAAGTGTGTGTGAATGTGTCTTAGAACAAATTAGATCTCTCTTAATTTATTCTACATGCAATTGTAATTCTAGTCGCGATTCTAGGTTACAAAAGATATCAATTAAATTATTCAAACACAAATTAAACGGCTTTCATGCAATTAAACCGAAAAGAATCTAGCCATACATCATGATTAACCCCTTCATCAATCCCAATCCCTAATTAAACTACCCACAATTCATAATTGAAGAATCAATAGAATTGGAATAAAAAGAATTAACTGTCATTAATTAAAAAGGTGGAACTTACAAAGAATCCCAAAAGATTGATGAACAAGGCTGAAAAGCCCTCTAAAATTCGTGCTAGGCACTCTCTCTAAGCCCCCCCATGAAAACGGGGGTTTACAGGCTGTTTAAATAGAAAAATCGGGTGAAATTTGAGCTGAATTAGGATTTTCGGAGCCAGACACGATGCCAGGCACGATCGTGCCTCCGGAGCAAAAACGCGCATTTTAGGCAGGCACGATCGTGCCTGGCTGGCAGTAACTCCGCGGTGCTTTTCTCTTGAGGCACAATCGTGTCTGACTTTGAGGGCACGATCGTGCCTACTTAACTTCCGAATTTGACAAAACTTTCTTCATGAAAGTTGTAGATAATGAAGTCCTCTATCCACCCCAATTTGCCGAATGGGATTTGAATCATCCAATCAAGAGATATGATCAAAACGGTGGAAGGTGTCTTTCTGAAATCGCAGCAGAGATCATCTGACTTCATCGTCTGTTTTCACCTTCTTCCTCTCAGATTCTCGCAAAGATGTCTTCATATGATTTGTAGCCCTTGACGTTGGCTTTCCTATGCAACTTGAATCGTATCCATTGGATATTCCTACAAAGACATAAGCTTGAACGATTGACAGAAGGTCATCCTGATCGTCGTTTTCAAGCTTCATTCATCTTCTTTTGATCCCGAAGCCAATCCTAGAGCTCTTTTTCCTTCAAATCTTCTGTTGGTCCCGTTTAATATGGTAACCAGTCTAGAGGGGGGGGGGGGTGAATAGACTGGTTGGTTTTTCAAATTTTCTCTAAGTCCGAAGTGACTTATCAGAGAAGGTCTGATTCTGATGACAGAGAAAGGCTGGTTCTGATATCAGAACTGGCCTTGGCAGCGGATTCTGATCTGTCCGGGTAGCCTCAGAAACACTAAGGCAGATGCCTTTCTGATAACTCTGAAAACAAGATCTGCTGAACACAGATTCCAAGTCTTAGAGTTAATCAGTTAATATCCTAAGTGCAGAAATATAAATTGCAGTAAAGTAAATGACACCGGATATTTTATAGTGGTTCAAGGAACAACTCGTTCCTCTAGTCCACTGTTCCACTAGCTTTGAAGTAGATCAGTTACAAAGCTAATTCCTAGCACTTAAGAAGCACTCCTCGTCTTCTTCAAGCCTAGATGCCACCCAGGATGCAATTCCACGTCCTGATGGCTGATCCTTTCACTCAGCTTCCCGGAAGTATCACCACTTCACTACTGCAGTTACTTGGACGCCCTTCTTTTCAGAAGATCCTTTTGAAAAACAGAGTTTTTCCTCCAACTTGCTTCGTTACAAGGGATGTTTGATGAAGTTCTTGAAGTGTTGAAGAACAGGATGAACTTTGCTTGTTTGTTGGGGATGAGAGATTTGGAGTTTGAATCTTCCCAACGTAAGCTTGTCTTGTTGAAGGTTGTAGAGTTTGAATCTCAAGAGAGCTTGAATGATGATGTGTAAGAGTTGTAGCAAAGTTGTTTTTCAGTTCTTCGGTATGTAGCTTATATACGGAGGTTGTCTGCCCGTTGGAGGAGGAGACAACTGCATTAAATGCGCGTACAGTTGACTTGACCGCCGTTTTTGGAAGGTTTCTATTTTTAAAATATATCTTCCCGGATTCCTTGGTCAATCATTTGCAATCAATCCTTCAGCGTATCAGGCTCATTTAATGTGCATTAAATGCTTTCCTTTCATGCACAGTCTTCTAGCCGTTGGATGTTTTTACTCGTTGGATTCATAGCTGTTGGATGTTGCTTGAAATCTTCTAAGTGTTAGTCGGGCTCTGATCAGGCTCTTCTGATATGTTGGATTCTGATGGCTATCTGATGAGTTGAGTTCTGATGGTCTTCTGATCTCTGACTCTGACTCTGATAGGTCCGCTGATGAGTACCTCTGATCTGTAGTTCTCATCGGCTATCAGATGTTCAAGTTTATCAGCAACTCTCATAGGTGCAACTCTGATGGACTTCTGGTAAGAGAACTCTGATGGAGCAGTTCTCATAGAGCAAGTCTGGTAGAGCAGTTCTGATGCACTTCTGATCTGATCCAAAATAGAGCAACTCTGATCGTCGACTACACTAATACTTACAACTGAAAATTCTAATACATAAAATCTAATTTGGGGGTACTTTAACATTCTAATCCTATAGCATCATCAAAATCTAATTACATTTATTCCTTACAATTTCCCCCTTTTTGATGATGCCAAAACCCTTAAACTATCTCCAGAGAAGTGCCTTTCACCATAAAGAAAAATAAGTTAAAGATAAACTTTCATTTAAAATCTTGGTGGGCACTTGGCATAGGAAAATAGTAAGAGTAAGATACAATCAATCAGATAAGCAAGAAAAGAAATAACATAATTGATATCAGAGCGTAAATAATCAGAATGCAATAGAGAAATAATTTGAAATTGCCATGCAGAGTAGAGGCAAGCTGGTAATTTTATTAAGGGAGAGTATTAAAAGCAACAAGAGGATAAGGTTTAGATATCTTCCTCTTCTAGATCAGCTTCCTTTGCTTCAACTGCCTTCAGATCAGCATTTACCTTTGCTCTGATGGAAGCCAAGTTCCTTGGGTTCTGGCACTCTGACCAGGCAGGTTCAAGCTTGCAGTCAAGGTAGTTTCTGATGGCTTCAGAGATGTCCTTGCCAGGGATCACTTTCATCCGCCACCAATCTTCTGCTTCTTGCATTGACCCACCATGGTTAATTATTATGAGCCCATCTTTATCTAGAATCAGATTCTCCTTTTGATGGGGAGTCATGTGTTTCTTCATTTCTTGGAACTGAGCTGCATCAGGCTTGGCTAGGTCACTGTTGAGCCATTGAGCCAGAGTGAAGGTAGAGGCTGTCTTCTTCCCTTTCTTGGATCTGGGAGGGGTTGGTCTTTGGATACCAGCAGCAATCTGCTTCTGTCTGGCTTTCTCAAAATATATAGCAGGATCAGGGGTACCAGAGATGGGAGTCAGAGCTCTGGTGCTTGATCCTTCTGCAGTTCTGATCTGTTCTCGAGTATCTTCCCCCTTTTTGGCATCAGCAAGATCACCAAGCAGGAGTCCAATCTTTGAGAATTCGGAGGCCTGGTTCTCCTTTATGACTTCAAGAGCACTTGGCAGAGTCTGAGTTACAGAAGCCAGTCCTTCAATGATTTCTTTCTGTTTGTCTACAGCAGTCTGAATATCTTTGGTAGTAGCTTCAAGGAGAGTCAACTTGTGATCTCTGTCCTTTCCACTATGGATCAATTTAACGGTGAGTTCTTTAGTATCTTTGCACAGCCCTTCAACATCTTGGAACTCCTGACGAGCTTTATCAGAGGACCATTGGAGATCATCAATGGAATCAGAGATGCCTTTGATTGCATTGTCCTGCTCTTCAAGAACCTTGGTGTGATGGAACAGGACTGCATTGATTCCATCCACTTCCTTAGCAATGTTTCCCAGTCTCTCTGCAGTTTTGTCCTTGTGAACCTCAAAGGCTGTGGCAATGATGCCTACATGTTTCAGCAGTAAGGATATGCCCTTGGATAGATGATTGCTAACATTGGTGAGATGAGCATCAGTCTCAAGCTCAGCATCCAGAATTTTGTCCATTCCCTTGGCTATTTGCTGTCCTACCTGCTCTATATCAGCAATGAAGGATTGTGCAGGAGTATTGTTTTGGGCAAGGGTGAGTACTTGCTTTGAAGGAGGAGGAGATTGCTGAGGAGGAGCTGGTGGAGAGTTCTGAGTATTGGGTTGCTGATGGGGAGAAGTCTGATGAGAGTTAGGGGATTTCTGATGTTGTTGATGGGGAGAAGTCTGATGAGAGGGAGGGGGTGAGGGGGATCGGTTTCTGATGGGGGTTATCTGATGGCAAGGTGAGGGTTGTTTAGGTGAGGATTTCTTAGATGATGGAGTTTTCTTGAGTGAGGTTATTGGTGAATTTGGAATAGGTTGAGGAGATGGGGGTGGAGTTGGTTTGGGTGAGGGGGATTTGGGAGGTGAGGTATGGGGTTCTGGTGCAATATGAAGAGGTGAAGAGTTAGGAATTACCTCAAGAACTGTTTCTTCAAACTGAGAGTCTCTCCATTCTCTGATCAGTTTCATCATTGCCAGAGATAGGTCATTGGCAGTTGATGGCTCTCCCTCTACACCTGGAATGGGTTTCATCTTGATTAGGGACTCCCTCCTTTTCTTCTCCATCAGCCATGCATCAAAGATTGGAATCTCACTCTCTGATAGAGGCTTGACATGCTCTTCTAATGGTGGAGCAGTCAGTTTCTCTTTTCCCTTTAAGCTTTCCTTCTTTTTCTCCAAGACAGAATGTAGGAATTGAATATCAAAGCAGAGAGAGATGTCATCTATACCTGCCCATTTGAGGACTTCCTCTTCCTCTGATTCAAAAGTAGCAGCTTGAGCAAGAATCTGTTGCAGAGGTCCCATTCTCCACTTTCTCCATGTTAGCACCCTTTGAAATTGTCTCTCAAGAGCAGAGATGGGATCTACTTCAGGAATCCCAGTTGAGGAAGTTGGGTGCTCTTGTGGAGAGATGGTGACTTGCAGTGCTGGTTCAGAGATGGGCTGGATCTCTGATCCAGGTTCCCCCTGAGCATCAGAGATCACCAGTGCAGTAGCCAGCTCTGGTGCTGGTTCCCCCTGAGGTGCTGATTCCTTGGGGGGAGAGTTGGTCTGCTTCTTCTTCTTCTGCACTCTGATAGGAGATTGTGAGCTATCAGAGTCACTCTGGATCACAGCTCTTCTTCTCCTCTTCTGTTTCAACATTTTCTTGACAGGAGTGACTTTGGGAGCCACAACAGAAGTTTCCGGTTCTGATGTATCCTCTTCTGATGCATTTCTCCTAGACTTCTTCTGAAGCTTCTTCTTCTTAGCCTTAGGTTGTTCATCATCAACCTCAACTGTGGTGGCTGGTTTCTCCCTCAGTTGCTCATACTTGCTGGTTTTCTTCAGCTCTGCAGCAACAGCAACATGAATCTTGGGTGAGGCAGTGAGGAAGATGGTCTTGTTGTGGTTGGCTTCATTGGCTTCTCTGAGTGCAATGTTGACATTGGATATGAGCCTAGATATCAGAAGTCCATGGCCCATCTTGGTGGAGAACATCCCTGTCTTTTTGTCCTTCTTAGCAATGGACTCAGAGATGGACTGGAAAAGCACCTTTCCCCAGTTGATGTTCATTCCTCGATGAACAGCATAGATGGCCTTGGAGTTGGCATTGTTCATCTGGTCAGTTGACCCAGTTTTGCACCATAGGCATCTGTGCATAATGCTCATCAGGCGCTCAAAATCCTTCTTGAGCTGGTTCTTCTTCATGTAGAGTTTATCTACTCCGGTTGCATCATCCCGGCAGTAGGTGTCCACAAATGTCTCCACAGAGACTTCAACTGACTCCAAGTCGATGAGCGTAGGGGTGTCAATGTCTTGAGAGTCGAGTTTGATGCCGAAGAACTCATTAAGAGAGTCAGCATCGATCTTTAGGTTCTTTCCCTGAACCTGGGAGTGGATGGTGTTGTCAGCAATGTAGGCGTTGAGATAAAACTCAGCTACATCCAAGTTGCTGAAGTGCTCATAGGGATGAGCCACTATCTTGGTCAGTTGCGAGTCATTCATCCCGGCAATGACCGCTTTCATCACTTTAGAGTTCTCGGCCAATAATGGCAGGGAGGACATGTCAACCTTCATCCCGGTGGCGATGTTAGCTACAAGCGCCTTGGCTTCAGACTCTGAGAGATCGGTGATGTTGATGAACTTCATCTTTGAGAGAATTGAGAGGGTCTGAAGATTGGAAGTTTGAGGACGAAGAATAAAATTGCAGTAGCAATTTAGGTTTCAGAAAGAGTATATATGATTTTGGGTTAGTGGACGTTTGATATAATTTGCAGTTTCGAGGTCGCATTAAATGGATTGTGGGCGGAAAGCCGTTTTCCAAATATGGTAATAACTACCGGGGGTAAAATAGTAACTTCCGGTTTATTGAACAGCCTCGCCCGTAGTTTAGAAAATTTTTCTAAGTCCACAGCCACTCTGATGAATATCAGTCCATATATCAGAGAAGGGGTATTCTGATATAGGGTCCTCTGATGAATACCAAGTCTGATCCTTCCTGCAACTCTGACTTTTGCAAGTCTGAACCTTGCAATTCTGATTCAAGCTTCTGATGGATAAGAGCTTAGGTATCAGAGATGGGATGTTCTGATGAATCCACATCTGATACTTCTGCAACTCTGATTCATGTTTCTCTGGGAAGATCATCCATCATTCCCAATTCTTCTCTCAACTTGTTAAACCTTGCCTCAGAGAGAGGTTTGGTCAAGATATCTGCAAGCTGGTCTTCAGTTGGGACATGCTCAATTGAGATGTGCTTCTTTTCCACATGATCTCTGATGAAGTGATGTCTGATCTCGATATGTTTGGTCCTCGAATGCAACACAGGATTCTGAGTGATGGCAATAGCACTTGTGTTATCACATAACAGCTTGATCTCCTTTGCTTGCACTCCATAATCCTTGAGTTGTTGCTTCATCCAGAGCAATTGAGCACAGCAGCTTCCAGCAGCAATGTATTCAGCTTCAGCAGTGCTAGTTGAGATTGAATTCTGCTTCTTGCTAAACCAGGAGACAAGTCTCCCACCTAACAATTGGCAGTGACCAGAAGTACTTTTCCTGTCCAATCTACAACCTGCAAAATCTGAATCAGAATAACCAATTAGTTCAAAATTACCTCCCTTGGGATACCATAGTCCTGCGTTTGGATTTCCTTTGATATATCTGATAATCTTCTTAGCAGCAACTAGATGACTCTCCTTGGGCTTTGATTGGTATCTGGCACAGATTCCTACTGCAAAAGCTATGTCTGGTCTGCTTGCAGTCAGATAGAGGAGAGATCCAATGATTCCTCTATAAGTTGTTGCATCAACATCTTTGCCTTCATCATCTGGTCCAATGCCTTGAGATGCATTCATAGGAATTTTGACTGAAGTTCTTCCATCAATTCCAAACTTCTTGATGAGATCTCTGGTGTACTTCCCTTGGTTGATAAAGATGCCTTCAGGAACTTGTTTGACTTGCAATCCAAGGAAATAACTGAGTTCTCCCATCATGCTCATTTCAAACTTCTTCTGCATAACTTGAGAAAATTTCTTGCATAATTCTGGATTAGTACTTCCAAATATAATGTCATCAACATAAATTTGCACTAACAGAATATGATTAGCAACAGAGATTTGAAATAGAGTTTTGTCCACCTTTCCCTTAGTAAACCCATGGTTCACTAAGAATAGGGACAATGTGTCATACCAAGCTCTGGGAGCTTGCTTAAGACCATAGAGGGCCTTTCTGAGCTTGTAGACACAAGAAGATTGAGTAGGAATGACAAAACCTGGAGGTTGTTCAACATAAACTTCCTCTTCAAGTTCTCCATTTAGAAATGCACTCTTGACATCCATCTGGTAGACCTTGATGTCGTTGTAAGCAGCATAGGCTAGAAATATCCTGATTGCTTCCAGTCTTGCTACAGGTGCAAAGGTCTCATCAAAATCTATGCCTTCTTCTTGACAGTATCCCTTTGCTACAAGCCTTGCTTTATTCCTTACAATGTTGCCTTCTTCATCTGCTTTGTTCTTGAATACCCACTTGGTTCCAATGACATTCTGATGCTTTGGTCTGGGAACAAGTTTCCACACTTCATTCCTTTCAAATTGTGTCAGCTCTTCTTGCATTGCATTGATCCAATCTGAATCTTCTAGAGCTTCTTCCACACACATTGGTTCCATTTGAGATATGCAGCAGGTGAACATGGCTTCTCTTCTAGATGCAGATCTGGTTCTAACACCACTGGTGACTTGACCTATCACTTGATTAGGAGGATGATCTCTTAACCAAGTTAGATCAGGTTCTGACAGTTGCTGTCTAGGCAGCTCTGATGGTTCATCTTCTGATTCTTCATCTTCATCTTTGTCTATCAGAATTGGATTGACAGGAGGAATTGATAATACAGGATTGATGGTGACCTCTTCTGATGGTTCTGAAACCTTATCTTCAAGATTAATCTTCTCCAAGATCTCTGATAGTTCTTCTGTAGAGGTGCTATCATCAAACTTGACATGAATGGATTCTTCAACTTGTATAGTTCTCCTGTTGAGTACTCTATAGGCTTTGCTTGAGCTTGAATAGCCTAAGAATACACCTTCATCAGCTTTTTCTTGAAATACTTTCAGATTCTCCTTTCCATTGTTTAGAATATAGCACTTGCATCCAAACACATGGAAGTAGCTGATATTTGGCTTTCTTCCTTTCCACAGCTCGTAGGGGGTCTTCTGATGATTCTTGTGGATCATGCTTCTATTCTGAGTGTAGCATGCAGTGTTGATTGCTTCAGCCCAGTATCTGATGGGCAATCCTGATTCTGCAATCATAGTTCTTGCAGCTTCTTTCAGTGTTCTGTTCCTTCTTTCTGCAACACCATTTTGTTGGGGTGTTCTGGCAGCAGAAAGTTGATGGAATGTACCATTTTGATCACAGAAGTCTTTGATCACTTTGTTGACAAATTCAGTTCCTCTGTCAGATCTGATTGTTCTGACCTTCATGTTCTTCTCAGTTTGAAGTTGCTTTAACAGAGATGGCAACTTCTGAAGAGTTTCATTTTTCTTGGTTAGGAACATAGTCCAAGTATATCTTGAGTAATCATCAACCATAACAAGAGTATATCTTTTTCCACCAACACTGGGAGTTTCAACTGGTCCAAATAAATCCATGTGGATCAGATTTAGAGGACAAGTAGAAAGATCTCCAGCTATGGGTTTGAATGAAGTCTTCACTTGTTTTCCTTTCTGACAAGCACTGCAGAGGGTCTCCTTCTTGTAGACAATGTCAGGCAGACCATCTACAATGTGTTCCCTTGCCAGTTTGTTGATGGTTTTGAAATTCAGGTGGCTAAGCTTTTTGTGCCAGTCCCAGCTTAGCTTTGAATTGTCTTTTGCTATCAGACAAGTTCCATCTTTTGCTGTTTGCCAGTCAACAACATAGATGTTCTTCCTTCTCTTGGCTGTAAGAACCACTTCTTTGGTTGTCTCATGCTTGACATAGCATAAGGTCTTGGTGAATTCAACTGTGTAGCCTTTGTCACAAAATTGGCTAGCACTCAGCAAGTTGAACTTTAGACCTTTGACATATGAGACATCTTCAATGATTATCTGTTTCTTGATCAGCTTCCCTCTTCCTTTTGTTTGCCCTTCCTTGTCATTTCCACCGAAAGTGACTCTGGGTCCATTGATTTTCTGGAACTCTGATAGGCAACTCTTGTCACCTGTCATGTGTCTGGAGCATCCACTGTCAATATACCATTCTTGTTCTGAGATGGCTCCAGCACACAGTTCCTGCAAGATTAAAAGGAAGATTTAGGTACCCAAGCAATGTTGGGTCCTGGAGGGTAATGCAGTTTTGGTAGTTGGTACCATTTTGGTCTCATTAACTGAAACCTTGGTGGATGGTACCCATTGTCCACCTGGTAGTCGTAGTAAACAGATGTATGATTCACTTTGGGCAGATGCTTGTGAGGATCATGCTTTCTGTTTGCATACTTCTGCATAGCCTTCTTTGTTGGAAAGAAGTCCCATATGCTATCAAGATCAGAGGAGCGCTTAACTTTAGGCTTCTGAGGTTGACCAGACAACCTCTTCTGCCTATAGTTAATCTTCTCTTGATATCTGCCTTTCTGATAGCAGTTTCTGATACCATTGTCATGAGATTGTCTGATAGGGTTAGGCCGTTGATTATTATTGTTCTGAAAACTTTTCCTTTTGTTAGAGTGTCTGCCAGGTTCATTAGTTTTCAAACTTTGTTTTGGTTTGGCCTTTAGAGTTTGTTTTTCTGGTATGACCTTCTCATGAACAACTTTAGTACCAGAAGTACTAGCATGGCAATTGGGGCTCAGAGTCTGTGGCACTATGACCTTTTTAGCTTTAGCAACCCGGGTGCTAGGCCTTACAGAAGGCTCACCAGACTCTGGTTCAACATATCCAAGGCCAGAGGTGAAGTTATGAGAGTCACCAATATTCTTCATGGAAGATTGCATCTTCAGAAGGCTATTATATCTACTCTCAAGTTCCTCAATGTCTCTTATTCTTTTCAGAAGAGACTCATTTTCAGCTTTCAGTCTATCTCTTTCCTCAGTTAAGAGATTAAGTTTACACTCAGTCTCTTTCCTTAGATCAGAGATATCAACTTTCAGCCTACTGTTCTCTTCTTTAACAAAAGAATAAGTGGCTTGGATAGTTTGGAACTCTTCCCAGAATGATGACATTGGATCATCATTTAAGGCTGTGCCTACCGAAGAGGAAATAGAATTAGAAGTAGAGCATACCTCATCATCTGATTGTGCCATGAGGCAAAGGTCTTCAGTTTCTGCATCCAAGCAGCAGAATGCTTCATCAGAGTCGGAGTCTGAGCTGGACTCTGATTCAGAGAGTGGATCTCTCTCAGCTTGTTCTGAGACAAATGCTCTTCTTCTTCTGTGTTGATCATCTGGTTTCTTTTCATCTTCATGTCCTTGCTTCTTGGACACTCTTGGATAGGGGCAGTTTGCTTTGAAGTGCCCAGGCTGTCTGCAGTTGTAGCAGAGGTACTCTCCATTGCTTTCAGAGGACTTGGTCTTCTGATGTGGTCTTCTGATGGAAGATGGACTCCTTCCATCTTTCTTCATAAACTTCTTAAACTTTCTGGCAAAAGCAGCCATATACTCATCAGATAACAGAGTAGAAGGGTCAAAGTCACTTACCTTTGAGGTGCTAGCAGTGAGAGCAGTGGTGGTCCTCTCATCAGGAACTTCTTCCTTCTCTTCATGCATCTCAAACTCATAAGCCTTGAGATCAGAGATGAGTTTCTCAGTGGCATAAGTCTTGATGTTCTTGCTTTCCTGGACTGCAATCACCTTCATCTTCCAAGCTGAAGGCAGTCCCCTGAGGATCTTCATGTTGACCTCTTTGATGGTGAGCTCCTTCCCAAGCTCAGAAATCTCACTGATGAGAATCAGCAATCTCTCATGCATCTTAGCAATGCATTCTTCTGGTAGGAGTTTGAAGTCATCAAACTTCTTCATTGCAATGGTCAGCTTGTTGTCCCTTTCTTGTTCATCTCCTGCTCCAATCTCATCCAGCTTATCCCAGATTTCTTTGGCAGTTCTGCACTTCTTGATTCTGTTAAAGTATCTTTCATCAATAGCCTTGTAAAGGATGTCCTTGGCTATATTATCTAGATTGTACTGCCTCTTCTCTTCCTTGGTCCATTCTGACCGGGCTTTCTCAATCATCTGGGGCTGAAAGTTATCAATGGAGTGAGCAGGATTGATCTTCATGAACTGGATAAAGGGGCCATTTTCCAAGACTTCCCACATTTCATCATGAAGAGCACATAGATGTGCCTTCATTCTGATCTTCCAATCATCATACTTCTGATCTGTGAACATAAGATGCTTTGCAAGAGAATTATCCATTATAATAAATAAGGAGAGGCTAAGAACAAGTGGATCTTTGTTCAGAGAGTAACCTGAAAGATTACAAGAACAAGGAGGCTCTGATACCACTTGTTGGTCCCGTTTAATATGGTAACCAGTCTAGAGGGGGGGGGGGGGGTGAATAGACTGGTTGGTTTTTCAAATTTTCTCTAAGTCCGAAGTGACTTATCAGAGAAGGTCTGATTCTGATGACAGAGAAAGGCTGGTTCTGATATCAGAACTGGCCTTGGCAGCGGATTCTGATCTGTCCGGGTAGCCTCAGAAACACTAAGGCAGATGCCTTTCTGATAACTCTGAAAACAAGATCTGCTGAACACAGATTCCAAGTCTTAGAGTTAATCAGTTAATATCCTAAGTGCAGAAATATAAATTGCAGTAAAGTAAATGACACCGGATATTTTATAGTGGTTCAAGGAACAACTCGTTCCTCTAGTCCACTGTTCCACTAGCTTTGAAGTAGATCAGTTACAAAGCTAATTCCTAGCACTTAAGAAGCACTCCTCGTCTTCTTCAAGCCTAGATGCCACCCAGGATGCAATTCCACGTCCTGATGGCTGATCCTTTCACTCAGCTTCCCGGAAGTATCACCACTTCACTACTGCAGTTACTTGGACGCCCTTCTTTTCAGAAGATCCTTTTGAAAAACAGAGTTTTTCCTCCAACTTGCTTCGTTACAAAGGATGTTTGATGAAGTTCTTGAAGTGTTGAAGAACAGGATGAACTTTGCTTGTTTGTTGGGGATGAGAGATTTGGAGTTTGAATCTTCCCAACGTAAGCTTGTCTTGTTGAAGGTTGTAGAGTTTGAATCTCAAGAGAGCTTGAATGATGATGTGTAAGAGTTGTAGCAAAGTTGTTTTTCAGTTCTTCGGTATGTAGCTTATATACGGAGGTTGTCTGCCCGTTGGAGGAGGAGACAACTGCATTAAATGCGCGTACAGTTGACTTGACCGCCGTTTTTGGAAGGTTTCTATTTTTAAAATATATCTTCCCGGATTCCTTGGTCAATCATTTGCAATCAATCCTTCAGCGTATCAGGCTCATTTAATGTGCATTAAATGCTTTCCTTTCATGCACAGTCTTCTAGCCGTTGGATGTTTTTACTCGTTGGATTCATAGCTGTTGGATGTTGCTTGAAATCTTCTAAGTGTTAGTCGGGCTCTGATCAGGCTCTTCTGATATGTTGGATTCTGATGGCTATCTGATGAGTTGAGTTCTGATGGTCTTCTGATCTCTGACTCTGACTCTGATAGGTCCGCTGATGAGTACCTCTGATCTGTAGTTCTCATCGGCTATCAGATGTTCAAGTTTATCAGCAACTCTCATAGGTGCAACTCTGATGGACTTCTGGTAAGAGAACTCTGATGGAGCAGTTCTCATAGAGCAAGTCTGGTAGAGCAGTTCTGATGCACTTCTGATCTGATCCAAAATAGAGCAACTCTGATCGTCGACTACACTAATACTTACAACTGAAAATTCTAATACATAAAATCTAATTTGGGGGTACTTTAACATTCTAATCCTATAGCATCATCAAAATCTAATTACATTTATTCCTTACATCTTCATCGTGAATCTTCCGGTGATTTCCAAAGATATCAAATCATTCTCAAATGCTTCTCAAATCATCCCGATTGTTCCTCAAGTTCCGGTACCGGGCTCAAATTCCTTGATTCTGACTACAAACAACACAAAACTCGAACCAACGCCCGGTAAACATAACCTGAGCTAAAATTGAGACTTGAAACACCTTAAAGCTGGGAAAACCATCAAAATCCGATCCCAACACACATCAAATGCGTGTCAAAATACGGACTTATCAGATATCATCCTCGAAGCGAGCTAGCACGGACTTGTCCTTCGAGGACATTACTCCCCTCATGAACCCGACGGGATGCAGAGTGCCATGCAAGACAGAGGTCCCCGACTTGATAGGAAACTGGACAATCTCCGCCGGCCGAATCCTCTCATCAATAGGAGAGGGAGGAGAACGAGGAGGCGTAGTAGCCGGGGGACGCAAAGAGGGCTAGTCCTCAGTTATCAGGATGGGGGCCTCCTTTCTCTCCTCACCACCCTTCTTCTTCTTCTTCTTCTTCTTCTTCTTCTTCTCCTGAGGCATGACGCCCTTCCCGGTGTTCTTTCGCTTCAACTCCTCAGTCTTGGAGCCCCCAGCCTCCACATGGGCATCGGCGTCACCCTTTGAAGGGCCCTCAGCGTCTTTGTCCTTGGAAGCCCCCGGCTTCTGGAAAAACTCGTCAACAGCCTTCTATGAGGGAGGCTCCCCTTTCTTTTTGGCCTCCTTCGCCATTTGCTTCTTCAGTAGGGCAAGCGACTTAGCATCCATGTCCGGACCTGGAAAAAAAATGCAGGTGTCAGGTTACGAATACAGAACAAGAAAATGCCTAAGTACGAAGTAAGGAGCCTCCGGCAAACACCTCCAGTGCCTTGGTAGACTCGGTCAATCACGGGAAGTGTCTCATCCTTCTCCCCCGGCAGACGGAACCGACGGAATCCCAGCTTGTACATCTCTTCAGGGAGGGTGGCCGCCTTAATAGACATCAGCTTATCGGATCCCTCCGGCTTTGCCGCCAGCTTTTTTCCATTTTTGTCAAGGGCAGCATTCCGAACCTTCAGATGCCTTCGAAAGTGATGGCTCCGGGAAAGGATTAGTGGCCGTGCGGAGATAGCAGAAGCGCTCTTTCCAACCCTTATGTGACGAGGGCACTTTGGAAAAAATTCTCCATTCGGGTACCTGCTGGAGGTTGGCGAACCCTTCGCTATTAGCATGCCCCCCTCGACATAGGTTGAAGCTCAGGAAGAATTGATCCAACGTCGGCTCCACCTCCCGGCTTCGACACTGCGACAGGAACCCACTGATGTAGGAGTGGCTATTAGGGGTAAGCTGGCAGGGGGTTAACCCCAGGAACTTGAGATACTCCAACAGAAAAGGGTGGAGCGGAAACCGAAGGCCTAAATCCACAGAAAGTATATGGACTGAGAAGCACCCTTCGGGAGGATTCGGCAGCAAGTCATTTGGCCCCGGTTCAATTACTTGTGCGAAGGGTCCTACGAGGAACTGAGTGGCCTGATAGTCGGAGGATGTGGCCTTTGTCTTCAGCGCAAGGACCGCTGTGTTCAGGTACAAGTGGCCCTCGGGTATTCCCACCGGTTGACCCGCGTCAATGGCAGCCTGTTTTTTCTTCGGGGCCGCCTTGATCTTCTTCTTCTTTTCCCCCGGAGCGACGCTTATCGATTCTGGGTCTAGGGCCCGGGAGCAGCTGGCTTCACCAGCATCACGGGGGGGCGGGACAGCGACCGTCACCCTCTGTCGCTCTTTCTCTTCCTCCTCCTCGGCTACTTGGAGCGCGAGGGCAAGCTCCTCATCTTCCGCCACTTGCTCAAAGTCTTCTGCCTCCAGCTCAGTTCGGAGGTTACTTTGCACCTCTTCGGCAACCGCGGCGTCATTAGCAGCCGATGACTGTCCAGTCGAGGATTCCACCTCTGAAATGCTTTGGGATTGTGCCGAAGGCTCCCTCGAAATGTTCTGAGATTCATTATCGGAAGACATATTCTCGACAAGAAAAGAGGTTTTAGCCGAAGGCTCCTAAGGGTTCCCTAACACTAGATCTAAGGCCACAAAGCAAAATATATGAAGAAGCGGAAGAACAGGTGAAGAACTAACCTCGAAAGTAAGGGATTCGATCGATGGCAAATGTTTCTCTCTCTAGAAATATTTGGGCAGAGCTTCGCTTAACAAAATTCGCACGGGGCAAATGGCTTAGGACTTGGGTATTTATAGGCAACTAGACCTCGAGAACTGGGCCTCGATTTGAAAGGCCATCATTACGGGCCACCGGTTCAACCAATGGATGGCTCCCGCCCACCTTCAGCCAACGCTAGCCAGCCACGTCAACCCCTCTTCCAACGGCTCTATTACAACGGCTATATTTCGGGAACACTGGAGTGCCCTCGAATGATAGCCTCCGGCTATCACTCACCGCGGCCTTCAGCCAACAAATTCCACCAAACGCGTTCGAGTAGCAGCAGCACAAGCCTTCGGCTTATCAATGTCGCCACTCCCCAGTCAATGGCACCCCTCGGGGCTACACGCAAACATCATAACTCCTTCAGCCCGAACTCGCCTTCGGCCTAAAAGGAGTGGGGGACTGGGGTACACCCCTCGGGGATCGCACATAACAGAAAGCAAAATTTCCACATGCAAAAACAATGGAAATAACGCATGTACCCTTCAGGTACACACATCATTACACCCTCCGGTAAAGCAGAATAATTTCAGGAAAATTCCGCAGAATCACTAACAATGATGGAGCAGCCCTCATCACAAAACATACAGATGTTATGTACACTTTCCTCAGAAAACACTCGACATGTGAGGGACTGAGGTAAGCCTTCGGGAGAATCAACGCAATTACTCAATCAGTAGAAGACGAAGGCTCAATCAATCAAAAGGCACCCAACGAAACGATGAAGCCTTCGGGAGAATCAACGCAATTACTCCTTTTCCCTCAAGTACCTTTCGGCAAAAGGAGTGAGGGACTCCTGATGGAGTATATGGCCGAGGAACCCCCGGCCCATGGACTCCTACTTTCCCCACAAAGACCCATTGAGCCCAAGGAACATCTGAGGCCCAAATACAGCGGCCCAAGCCTCAAAGAAACCCAAAGTACACGCTGGGGTGCCTTCGGTTCCTTGGCCGAAGGCTCCTAAACTCATAGGATAGCCTTTTTGGGCATACGAAGCTACTGGGAGAAAATGGCGAAAACAGGAGCCTTCGGCACTGTGAGCCCTCAGCATCAGAGAAGCCTTCGGCTACACAGAGCCCTCGGCTGCGAGAAGCCCTCGGCTGCGAGAAGCCCTCGGCTGCATGAAGAGCCTTCGGCTAAACAGACTCAATCATCGAAGATTCTCTTTGGAGACAGCCAACCACCAAATTTAATGCGACGTCGCATCCACCCACCGCATTCAATGCGGTGAACATGTCGCTGCCGGTGCCACCCCGATTGATGTGACCCCTCGGCCGTTGGATTACTGACACGTGTACTCTCATCGCATTTATTGCTGCTATAAATAGCAACCCATTTCTCCTTGTAAACGATCCAAGATCCCAGATCCACATTTGGAGTTCATAAAATCGACTCTCTCTCCTCCTATTTGCTCTGACTTCTCTCTAGTTATTCCCGCAATAACCCCTCGGGTAAGACACCCCCCGGGTACACTATCCATCAGGGAGGAGGGAGGAAAATTCACCGTCCGGAGCTGCTATAGGCGATTGTGTAAGGAATAAAGGTAATTAGATTTTGATGATGCTAGGTTAGGTTAGATTAGATTTTTAAAGTACCCCTTATAGAAATTTTGTATTAGAATTTTCCTTGTAAGTTTAGCATAGTCGTCGGATCAGAGATCCTCTTGTTACTTCAGATCAGAACTGCTAGGAGAACTGTTCCATAAGAGTTGTTCTTCAGAGAAACATCAGAGCTGCTATGAGAATTGCTTTCAGAGTTGCTCTTGGCAAGTTATGAGAAATACTAGCTGAACTACAAGTCTGATGATCCATGAGAGCTGCTCATCAGGAAAGTATCAGAGCTACCAGCAGAGCTGCTCATCAGAGAACTATCAGAGTTCAATGAAAAGCCTCATCAGAACTCAACTTCAGAGACGTATCAGAGTTCCCTTACTAAGTTCATCAGAATCCAAGGTCAGAATGCCATCAGAGAATCTCATCAGACCTGGATGAACACTTAGAAGATTTAGAAGCTGCTCTCAACGGCCGTATAACAAACGGGAAATTCTCTAACGGCTGGGAGATATTTCATCAAAAGAAAGAATTTAATGTTCGTTTAATGAGCCTGATACGCTATGGAGTAATTGCAGATGATTGACCGAGATTCCTGGAGAATATTATACAAAAATAGAAACCTGCCAAAACTGCGGGTCCAACTGGTCAACTCCACAGTATGCGCATTCAATGCAGTTGTCTCCTCCTCCAACGGGCAGGCAACTCCCAGTATAAAAGAATACTCATGAAGAACAACCGGGTAACTTTTGCTCTCTTAATCATTCAAAAAGCTCTCTTGAGATTCAACCTCCACAATCATCAACAAGACAAGCTTACGTTGGGAAGATCAAACTCCCCAGACCTTTCAACTCCAACAAAGAGCAAAGTTCCTCCAGTTTTTCAACACTTCAAGAACTCCAAACAACAAATCTATTGAAACGAAGCAAGTTGGAGAAAAACTCTGTTTTTCAGAACATCTTCTGCAAAGAAGGGCGTCCAAGTAGCTGCAGTAGTGAAGTGGTGATACTTCCGGGAAGCTGAGTGAAAAGACCAGCCATCAGGAAGTGGAATTGCATCTTGGGTGGCAACTAGACTTGAAGAAGACGTGGAGAGCTTCTTAAGTGCTAGGGCTAAAGCTTTGTAACTGTTTACTTCAAAGCTTAGTGGAACAGTGGACTAGAGGAACGCGTTGTTCCTTGAACCACTATAAAAACCTCCGGTGTCATTTACTTTACGCATTTACTTTCTGAACTTTAGATCCTAACTGCATAACTCCCTAAGAACTTGGACTCTGTGTTCAGCAGATCTTGTTCTCAGAGTTATCAGAAGGGCATTTGCCTTAGTATCTGCTTGAGGCTACCCGGAACTCTTATCCGCTGCAAGACCCAGTTCTGATCATCAGAACTCGACCCTCTCTGATAAGTCAACTCTGACTTAGAGAAAAGTTTGAAAACTTATAACAGTCTATTCACCCCCCCTATAGACTGTTACCAACTTAAACGGGACCAACAGATTGAGAGGGGAAGTTCAGCCAACAGAGTGGACTGGTTGGACAGTGATGTGGGGTTTGCGGCTGCCGTCTAAAATAAAATTGTTTTTTCGGCAACTTTGTTGCGATTGTTTACCGACTAGAGAGAACTTGAGGCATAGGATGGTTGAGTGTTCAGAAGCCTGTGGCCTATGTGGAGCGGGTGATGAATCCTTAATGCATTTGTTTGTTCGGTGTCCGGTAGCTCAAGAGGCCTGGAGTTCAGTTGTGACACCGCACCCGGATGTACTTGAATTTGAAATTCGGCACGTAATTGAATTTTCCTAGCGAATAAATTCGTGTGACAGAATTGGTACATTTAATTAAAGCATGATTAATTAAATTATTTATCGAGTCCAGTATATGAGAATGGACTACCAAATATTTAGTTGGGTCATCGTGATAGTTATAGAAGCCCAACAAAGTGCCAACTAAAGTTGATAAAAAATATTTGGACAGCCCGAGCGCTATTTTGACCCAACCTGCCAAAAATAACAAGAATAATTGGGAGGGACTTTCTTCACCCAATTGGGGTTTTTTCCTACAAGTCTTGTAGACTCAAAATAATAATTTTGAGGCAAGTGAACATGGGAGGGGCGGACTTATTGGATGATGAGATTGCACAAGACAAAACATCACCCCATATGGCCTATCAACACCTCAACTTGGAGGTTTGATTGAGATACAATATCTCCCCCTTTCCCATTGCAATCATTCGGCCATATCAAGAAGGAAGGACCTCTAGGAAGAGATCTCAAAAAGTCCAAGGTTGGAGGAAGCAAGAAGGAAGTATTCCCAACACAAAAAGGCTGGGATTTGAGGTAAGAATCCAACTAGTATGAATTAACTAGTATTATTTTGTATGATTTTTAATAAATCATATGGTGGATTAAACATGAAGTTCTACACATTTAAAAGTGTAGAATAATGTTATAATGTGGTGGTATTTAACTTAGAAGAGTCGTGGAATCGATAGGAGTTGAAACCACCGGAAACCGCCAAGTATAGGAGGCTATTCGTAGCTGCAGACCACGAAAGCCGCCCACCTTTCACGAAAGCCGTCCGGCTTTTGTCTGCTGTCCAGATTTTTCATCTCCAATTAGTTTAGAACGGGGATCGATCGGAGGGCTTAACAAAGGCAACTATTTCAGCACTTCATAAGGTGAGGATGGCTGACTATATTGCTTATAATCTTTGGGCTAATTTCATGAGATTACCTAAGGTAATTAAATATGTTTTAAGGATTATTAATGATTAATAATGCCTAAGAATGAGAAGACTATTGTCTATAAGGAAAAGGAGCATGATATACAAATTTAAGAGTAAATTATGTATGATCATGTGTTATGTGTATGTTGATTTGATGATGGTATTAACCACGAAATTATGTTGAAATATACTTTTTACTTCATGTAAGAATGTATGAATAATTAAAAGTGATATTTTGTATATTGATATAAAGATGATATTTTCAATGGAAAATCAGTTGGGCAATTGTAAATGAGCATGAATGGAGAACTTGGTTTGGTTGGAATGAACTTGACTAGTATTAATATACTAGTTGGGCATTATAGTGGAATGTTGCTAAGTTGATCCTAAGGTTGGATTGTGAAATATTATGCCTTAAGTAGTGTTAAGAGATGCCTTAAGGTAGGAAAGTATGAACTTTAAGTTATACTAGGGGTAGGCCTTAAGGGATACCCAAGATAAGGTAAATAATGAATTGATCCTAGATATAGGATTGACCTACGGGTGTGTTCGATAGTCCTTGAGGATAGCCGGTTGAATTATGGGAATAAGTAAGGACCATGGCCCTTCCCGACTCTAGAGAGCGGGGTTGGATAGAATGGACTTGCATCGTGATCACGGGTTAGGGTGGAATCCGAATCGGAGACCTAACTAGGCTCCGGTAGCGGTAACACATAAGATAGGACCCCGAAGGGCCTTACCTTCCTACGGGATGAGGGGTATGAGTCCAGGGGCGGGATGTTGGAGTCCGAACCGAGAGCCTCATGAGGTCTCGGACAGCGGTAGCAAGTCCCGTAGAAATAATAATAAGACCCACGGGTTGGGTTGTGCAAATGATAATTGAAAAGGGATATATATATATAAGATGGGCCGTGTGCCGACAAGTAAATGAAATTACTAATTATAGAGATAATAAGTGGGAAATATAAATTATTATTTATATTATGATATCACCCTATTTTGAGGGTCTTAGAAATTAAAACGTTGATTATACTTAGTATAGTTGTCATTGTACTTGTCAAATGCTTCCAAGTACTGACCTCCCCTTCACGGGGGAGGCCACCTCACAGTTTCAGGTAGGAGTTGAGCTCGCTACAAATACTCGTTGCTTCGAGGGAGAATCCCGGAGTGAAGACGTGGTTCGTGCTTCCTCCGTTTCTGTTTTTAAAAAAATTACAGTAATGCTCATGGATATTATTTTTGAATCATTACTTGGGGGCTTGTATGCCCATGTTTGCCAAAGTGTGGCATAAAACATTTCCGCTGCTTTAAATGAATATTTTACATTATGTTTGTTTATGGATGTACTATGTGTGAATGGTATTCAAGACGCCTAGTATAGTATGAATGAGTTGGACTGCGGTTGACTATTCGTACTATACGGCGGGTTGTTGACGTGTCCGGCAGGTCCGGGGCGTGACAATTTAATTGGTATCAGAGCCTTAGTCCGTAAACATCATAATGAAGCTTCAAAAAATTCTTTTTTGAAAATGATTTTGCAAACCATGAGCATAAAGTTTTGTACTTATAGAACTTTTGGGACTTGAGTTGCAAGGTCTCTAATTGTTAAGATGGTACCCTTAACAATTGGCATGGCGGCGATTTGAGCCAAAGGATGTCTTTAAGTACCTATCCGTCAATTGATATTTGATACGGGTCTAATGACTCATTCTCAATCTCTTTCAGAAATGGAACGTACCGGCAAGGTTACTCGACGAAATCCGACTGACCAGGCACCGGGAAGGTCCCAACATGGCAGTCGAGGGGCATCGAGGGTGTCCAGAGGACAGGGCCGTGCAGGCCATTCGTTGACCGTGAGTGACGGTCATGTTGAAACAATTGACGAGCATTATGAGTCCGAGGAGGATTCAACGTACCGACCGGGAACGGAGCCGGTTGAGACCCCATATGATGGGGAAGATGATGACGTGAGTGAAGGGAGCGATGATAATGGCGCTCTGCAGAGAATTGAGGAATTGCTCCGGCAATACCAGCAAGATCGCCAAAGGCGCCGGGTAAGGCGTGCTTTGGAAGGGGCTTCAAGGAGAGGAAGTCGTGCGAGTCCTAGGGAAAGCGTAGAACCCCGAGGAGGACGAGGTGCCGAGGTTCGTATAATAAGGATCTCGAAGTACCTCAAAGAGGCAAGAGATTTGGGATGTAAACCGTTTGATGGAACGGGAGACATCTCCGTTGCGGCCGAATGGATCAAGAGATTCAATGAAGCGGCCCTTGATATGCAGCTGCCACCCAACATGAAGATGAGAGTGGCAACAAGATTGCTTGAAGGCATGGCGTCCACATGGTGGGATGGAGTTAAAGGAAAATACGGCGAGGCCGTCACTTGGGAGAATTTTCGGCAGGAGTTCTTCAACCAATACTACTCCGACTTTGAGGTGAACATGAAGAGGAGGGAGTATACAAACTTGACCCAAGGAGGTGCATGCACGGTAAAGGAGCTTGAGCACAAGTTCAGAAAACTTGCTGAGTTCATACCGGAGTACATTTGTGATGAGAACCGAATGGTGAACCACTTCTGGGATGCCTTGGACCTTGACATACGTGAGAGGGCAACACAATTGCCTAATATGACGTTTAGTCAAGTGGTTGAACAAGGCTTGAAGGGAGAGAAGGAGTGGGAGGAGAGGAAGCGAAGGAATGCCGAGGAGGCAAAGAAAAGAAAATGGGAGAACTATGGTCCCCAAGGTTCTAACAAGAAAGGGAACCACGGGGGAGGCGTATCTTTTAGAACCCCTGCACCACCGGCGAGGGGAAATCAAGGCCAAAGCGGGCAAGGCTCAATTTCACAAGGCTTGGGCGTGAAAAGGTGTAGCAACTGTAAGAAGAACCACCTAGGCAAATGTCGTGATCCCCCGAGATGTTATCAATGCGGAGAGATTGGGCATTTGAAGGTGAGTTGCCCACAACTCGGACGAGCCATGGGGACGGGACCAAGCAGTGGAACCACGGTGAGTAGGAGCCGAACGGGAGCACCGAGTGCAAGCATGGGGCACGGGGGAGCAAGCACAAGCCACGCGCCGTCCGTGAATCAAGGGAAGACCCAAGCTAGGGTCTATGCTATAACAGAGGCGGATGCCCGTGCTAACCCGGACTCCGTTGCGGGTAATTCCTTAAACTTTTGATGTTAATACCTCTGTAAACAATATGAGTGTTTGAAATGTGCAAGTTGTAGGGCCTTTGGCCAACCGGGCATGTTTAAGCTCGAAGAAGTGGATGAATATCCGCCTGGGACGAACGCCGCCCAGCTTTGACGGAAGTCGCCCGACTTCCGCTTCAATTTAATTAAACAAAATCTTGCGGCGACGACGGCCGCCCGGTGTTGACAAAAGCCGCCCGACTTTTGTCTTCGAATTAATTGCTGAAATTCCACGACGATGAACGTCGCCCGACGTTCGTGCATCTCGGCCGGCTTTTGTATACGAATAATCGAATTAAATCCACAGTGCCAAGAACTGGCCGGCTTTCGCAGAAACTGGCCGGCTTTCGATTAAAGGGGAGAAATGCTACGCAGCCGAACACCGGCCGGCTTTCGCAAAGCCCGGCCGGGTTCTAGGATTTAATCTCCGAATTAAGCTACGGCAATGAAAACCGGCCGGCTTTGGCAAAGCCCGACCGGCTTACGTAACACTGAGTCCCAAACTGAACAGAAGGCGGCCGGCTTCCGCGAAAAGCGGCTGGCTTTCACCCTTGAATGCATAAAACCGGTTTTAAGGTGGGAACCGGGATGGATTGAGATGAGGCGTTAAACAACGATCATCTAAACCGTAGCCGGTGTACTCTATAACCTAAGAAATGAGTCTATTAAATAGGGAGGTGTGTCTTACATTACTTATGGATGTAGGAACACTAAAGATAAACGGGAGAGACGCAAGAATCCTTATTGACACCGGGGCACAACGATCATTCGTGAGTGAGGTGTTTGCCAGGGGATTCAATAAACCACTTGTACCGATGGCTCAAGACCTATTGGTATCCACACCTCTAGGGGAAGACATTGAGAGAGATAACCATTATCCATCGTGTGAGGTGGAAGTGGAGGGCTAGAACTTGACGTGTGATTTCGTGCCGCTGAGTATGATTGAATTCGATGCAATCCTGGGGATGGATTGGCTTGAGAAGCATCATGCTAGGGTCGATTGCTACACGAAGATACTTGAACTCGAAGGGGATGAAGGGTTGACCTTACGCTTCGAGGGGGATCAGGCCAAATCCAATAGTTGTATCATATCCGCCGTGAGAGCTAGGAGTATGATGAGAAAGGGTTGCCACGCATATCTAGCATATTTGGTAGACAAAACCAAGGAAGCGACGAGCATTGATGATGTGAGGGTAGTGTGTAAGTACCCAGATATCTTTCCTAAGGGCTTACCGGGACTTCCACCCGATAGGGAGATTGAGTTCGTGATCGAGGTTGAGCCCGGCACCAAACCAATCTCTATACCGCCATACCGTATGGCACCCGCTGAACTTAACGAGTTGAAAACCCAATTGCAAGAGCTTTTGGACAACGGTTTCATTAGACCAAGCCACTCCCCGTGGGGAGCACCGGTTCTTTTTGTGAGAAAGAAAGATGGGACACTACGAATGTGTATCGACTATCGTCAACTGAACAAGGTCACAATCAAGAATAGGTATCCTTTACCTAGGATTGATGACTTGTTTGATCAACTTCGAGGAGCAACTGTGTTTTCAAAGATTGACTTGAGGTCGGGGGTACCATCAATTGAAGATTAAGGAAGATGACATACCAAAGAGTGCTCTCCGCACAAGGTATGGGCATTTTGAGTTCCTTGTTATGTCGTTTGGGTTAACAAACGCCCCGGCGGCATTCATGGAATTTTGAGCAACCCTGCGACAGAGTGCTGATCCGTTGGATATCGGGCAGACACCTAGCAGGGGAAAAGTTTCTGGGATTTGATTGAGATTGGTTTAAGGGCGCAACGAGAACGTTGCGATCCTAAGTGGGGGTGATTGTAATACTCGAGATTAATTTAAGAAGATTAATAGTACTACTCATACCAACAAGATGCATCTCCTTTTAAGCGAGCTCATCCGCTAAAAACTCCAAAGTTAAGCGTGCTTGCACGGAGTAGTCTTGGGATGGGTGACCCCCTGGGAAGTTTCTCAGGGCGCGCACGAGTGAGGACAAAGTGCGCGGAAAAGGCTAGTGGCAGTTTGTGGGGCCAGTACTAGAGGTCTGGAGATTGGTTTGGAGTAACTACCTCGGGGCCTGCGGGGCCGGGGTGTTACACCGGTAGCGGTAACACATAAGATAGGACCCCGAAGGGCCTTACCTTCCTATGGAATGATGGGTATGAGTCCAGGGGCGGGATGTTGGAGTCCGAACCGAGAGCCTCATGAGGTCTCGGACAGCGGTAGCAAGTCCCGTAGAAATAATAAGACCCACGGGTTGGGTTGTGCAAATGATAACTGAAAAGGGATATATATATATATATATATATATATATATATATATATATATATATATATATATATATATATATATAAGATGGGCCGTGTGCCAACAAGTAAATGAAATTACTTATTATAGAGATAATAAGTGGGAAATATAAATTATTATTTATATTATGATATCACCCTATTTTGAGGGTCTTAGAAATTAAAACGTTGATTATACTTAGTATAGTTGTCATTGTACTTGTCAAATGCTTCCAAGTACTGACCTCCCCTTCACGGAGGAGGCCACCTCACAGTTTCAGGTAGGAGTTGAGCTCGCTACAAATACTCGTTGCTTCGAGGGAGAATCCCGGAGTGAAGACGTGGTTCGTGCTTCCTCCGTTTCTATTTTTAAAAAAATTACAGTAATGCTCATGGATATTATTTTTGAATCATTACTTGGGGGCTTGTATGCCCATGTTTGCCAAAGTGTGGCATAAAACATTTCCGCTGCTTTAAATGAATATTTTACATTATGTTTGTTTATGGATGTACTATGTGTGAATGGTATTCAAGACGCCTAGTATAGTATGGATGAGTTGGATTGCGGTTGACTATTCGTACTGTACGGCGGGTTGTTGACGTGTCCGGCAGGTCCGGGGCGTGACATCAGTGGGTTGGCAGTCCATTGGAACCTCAGAGGTTACATTTATGGGGTGGTTGCAGTCGGTCTTTATGGCAAAGAAGGAGCCGGAGTTGCAGACTATTGCTTGGGGTTGCTGGGGCTTTTGGGGGGAGAGAAACACTCGAGTATGGCAAGGGAGATCTTCAAAAGCTTCCACTGTAATGTTGACTTCTAAGAGTTTTGTTAATGATTGGCTCCAAGTGCAGCAGCAAGGGACTTCGTTGGGTACAGGGGGGGCCTTTCATTCACAATTGTGGAGGCTGCCAGCAGCTGGTTGGAGGAAACTTAATGTTGACGCTGGAAAAGGAAGGGTGGGCTGCGGTCTTGGCTGGGTAGTCCGGAATGAGCTAGGGGATTTCATTGCTGCTGGTGCAAAGTCTGGGGTCGCAGGTTTTCCCCTTAGAAGCTAAACTTATGGCTATTCGTGAGGCCCTCAGTTGGATAAAAGATGAGGGATGGGACTGCGTAGAAGTAGAGTCGGATGCCCTTCAAGCTATTTCGGAGATTCAAAAGGGTTCTAGCCTTTCTTTGGTGGGTATTTTGGCAGAAGGCATTCGTACTATAAGTAGAGGGTTTACAAATATCACCTTCACTTTTATTAAACGATAAGCGAACAAAGTTGTTCATGTGTTGGCTAGAGTAGCTAGTTCTATGTCTGGTTGTCGTATTTGGTTATATAATCCCCCGAGATGTATCAACGACGTTTTGTCTTTTGATTCGATTAATGCTAATTGAGTTGATTCCGTTCAAAAAAAAAATTATTACTCGTAATATTTAATATATTACGTACGGAGTATGTACTAGTACTACGTAGCTAATACTCCGGTACCAGGCAGGAAACACAACGGTCTTGAAACGATAGATAAAAGTTACACGATATGATAATAATGATAAACGCACAGACATGAATGAAGAAGCAAGTGACTCAAAAGGTAAAGCACCCGGCCGGCCGGCCTCGATCGATCAGGCCATCTCTACTTATGGCTTGATTTTATTGACCCAATCCAGCGCGCCTTTCGTTTCCTTCAAAGCAGGGGCGATGAGTCCCTGCGCGGTTTTGAGTCCCTCCGAACATGTGGTAAAATCCGTCTCGGCTGCGCTCATCCACGTCTTCAGATTGCTCAACTGGAAGTTCCGAGTCGTACTGCCGGCGACTTGGTTGAGCGAGTTGATCTGGTCGAGCGATTTTTTTATTCTGTCCACGGCTTCTCCTATTTCAGTAATGCAGTCGCCATAGTTTTTATTGTTCGCGTTACTCGCTTTCCCTTTCGCCAGGCTAGCGGCTACAGACTGGGTTTTCTTCAGGCTCGATGAGATGGCTGTCTTGGCGGCGCTCTCTTCGGCACTAATGGCGGTGGGGTGGATGGCCGTGGATGCATCGCCGCCCGGTGGCGACGGCCGTGACGAGTCAACGGGAAGTGCGATGATAAAGAAGCCCACAAGTGTTGCAAGTAATAGCAAAAGCTGTGTCGCAGAGGTTGCCATGGTTGCCGATCGAGCACCTGCTTGAAATATACGATATATGATGAGCTACTGATCACTTGGTAACTATTAATTAATTAATGCTAATTAATTACTAGTGATTGATGGAGAATGGTGTGGAACAATGGCTGTTTAAATAGTGCCGAGTACGTAGTCCATGAAATTATAACGTACCCATTATACCCTCTATATTGATTGACGGAAGTCCGGAACATATGCGGCTACTCACATAAAAAGTCTCAAACATAATCATTGTTAATTGCTCCGTATATCCCACTCCATTGCAATTACTCCCTCCGTCCAGCTATAATTGTCATTTACCTTTTCAGTCTGTCCATTGTCTCATCTCCCTCCGTCCCGCTATTAACTTTCTACTTTCCTTTTTGGACCGTCCCAAAATAATCTTCTCATTTCCAATATCAAAACAGTGCAAAAATAGTGCTAAACAGTGTCTAAACAGTGCCAAACAGTGTCTAAACAGTGTCAAACAGTGTCTAAACAGTAAAATCAAATTTAATTCCTAAATATGTGTGTAGGTCAAAGTAGGAACTTAATAGAGGGACGAAGGAAGTACCTTATTTGGTAAAGTTTGTGTGCTTCTAAATTATATATATCTAATTTATTCTTACTTTATCAATTCATGATCAATCACATAAACTCACTTTTATTAATAACCTTCTCTTGTCCCAAACTTAGGGAGACGGAGGTAGTATTTTATAGAATACTAATTTGTATTCTATTTTTAAACATAAGTGGACATGGCACTAGATTGTGTAACGATTAATAATATTTGTGTAAATAAATTTTATTTTAGTACCCCCTCCGTCCCGCTATTAACTTCCTGTTTTCCTTTTTAGGACGTCCCAAAATCATCTTCTCATTTCCCTAAATGGAAAGTTTTCCTACATCAAAATAGTGTCAAACAGTGTCGAACAATGTCTAAACAGAAATCAAATTTAATTCCTAAAAATATGTGAGGGTCAAAGTAAGAAGTTAAAAACGGGACGGAGGGAGTAATATGTAACACCCCAATTTTATGAGCTAGTTACTTACATTATTTTATTCAGTCAGTTATATAAGTTTCTTTTATGATTAATGTGATTTATTGGTTTATCATGTGTTGTTATGGCAGATAACGTTACCGGTAAGCTCTAATAATTTTATGTGATGAAATAAATAATTATCTATAATTTTCAGTATATTTTGAGATAGGGAATACAATTTTCCAGTTGGACAAAAATACTTTATTTTGAAGGCTTAGAGGCTGAATCTTTCAGCTCAGCCCAAATAAATATTTTAAAGAATGAAATCCCTAAAAAGGCATAACTATATTATCCCCTAAATCTTGAGGATCGGCTCTCTCACCTCTACCAGCAGCGGCTATTCTTTTCTTTTTCTCTGCGTCGCTCTTCCTTGTCTCGGTGCCAAAGCTTAGGGTTATGATATATCTGATGTTAGAAACAATCTTCAGGTAACCATCAATGAACCATGTTTTAAATTATCTTACTTTTGGCCGCTCATTGAGAAAGATGTTACAAACAATCTATATTTTTTCTAGAGAGTCATTGTTAGATTAATCTAAACTCTACTTTCTGGAACAAAATCCCAATCTGCTTTTGGAATATCCATTGGTGATAGCTAGTTCAAATTCTCCAAGTGCCACGTTATAGTTCAAGTTTATTAACTTTAGTATTTCTTTTTAACCCTTGACAAATCAGAATACTATACTAATGGAGGATCAGTTATATAAAGATTTATAATGTCTTAAGATCAGTATTGAGCTAAATCCTTATGGTATGAATATTCCTCTTATTTTAGGTAATGAGTCGTTAGTTTCTTTGTAAATAAGAATTTGGTGAAAATTTTAGTTAAATCAAAATTAGTTTCAATGATTAATTTTAAGATGCCGTAGATAATTTCCTTGATGAAGGTTCAGAACTAATCCTCATAGTTGGTCATTAGTTTCTGGACTTCTGTACAGATCCTTGGAGAATAAATTTTCATGTAGTTAAATGTCAACTTCTGGTATTCACTAATTTTAGTTAGTGTTGGAATTTCTTTAAAGATAGCAAGTTCTGATTATATCATTACATATTTAATTAAAGAGTTTTAAGAAGAGCTTACCGGAAGACGTTATCAAGGTGTCACACTTGTTTGAGTAGTTTGAGTTCAGCTTCTATCAGGTAAGTTCACTACCACCTCTACATGTTTGTTCAACCAAATGCAAGAAAGAAGTCTGGTTGATTTTTAATAGATAATTTTAGACTATTTGCTATTATGTGAACTATGTGAATTATGTGATGAGTTATTTTATTTGCTAGATTTAGTCATGTTTATTATCTGGCATAGTCAAGATTTGTTAGTACTTTTGTTTTCAGATTTAATGATATATTTAGTCAAACGTCACCATAAAAAGAACTAATATTTAAAGTGAAAGATCAGGTGATATGTACTCAGGAACAAGTTCCCTCAGTTTATCAGTTATCAGCTTATCAGTTTCAGAGAGTCCGATATGTTTAGTGGGTCGCTCCCCTGAGCTGTCGGATTGGCACCTTTGAGTACATATCACGGGCCCACAGTTAAAATTAGCCACAAAGAGTTATACAGAAAGTTTAATGAGATCTCTTTCAGAAAGTTTTACAGAAAGTTGTTTTTGAGATCTCTTTCAGAAAGTTTTACAGAAAGACGTTTTTGAGATCTCTTTCAGAAAGTTTTACAGAGATGTTTGAGAAAGATATTTTGAGATCTCTTCAATAGTTTTGAGAAATTATTTTAGAAAATATTTTCCTTTTGAGATCTCACTCAGAATGTATTTGAGAAGTTATGTGTTAGCTATTTGTTCAGTGCATGCTTATAGCCTAAGTTTATCTATCTATAAATTGGCCTTGACTTCTAGATATTTTTGTGGAGCCATAGTGACTTACTAAGCGTAAAGCTTATCAGTGTTCTTTCCTCGCATGTACAGATACTAAGGGCAAGGCCAAGGCCTAGGAAGATGACAAGGGAGTGGAATGCGTGCCAAGATGAGTTAACGGGAACGACCTTGGCGGCTTCTAGCTAGATAATATTTGGTTTCAATATTTCAGTGTTATAATAAAGTGCTTTATACTATCGTATTATTTTATTTTTATTTGAGGATTTGAAGTTTAGCAAATTCATGGATCCAGGTGGTTATCACATTTGCTGGTGATAACTATATTTTATTAAGTTTTTTATCAAGAGTTATACTTTCATTATATTTGAGATTTTATCAGGGTTATTTTCTTAAATAGACGGCCGTTAATTGCACTTATTTTTAAAACTAATAAGTTAGTGTAACGATTCCTTTAACCCTGAGAGGGGCGTTACATAATATTTTTGAAATGACATCATAACCAAAGAACTTTCTAGTTTCTACTATAAAAAAGTAGAAAAAAAGAGACGACAATCGGTATGAAAAGTAAAAATAAGAAGTTGAAAGTCTCAAATAGAAAGAACATTTGTGCTTCCTCTGTCCCAATTTGTTTTGCAAAGTCAACATTTTTTTGGTCAACCAATAATAAAAGTCAACCCTCCTTATGCATAATTAATTTAATTTTTAATAAATAAAATTTACATATTTATAAACTATTATATCAAAATCTCTTCAAAGTTATAAACTTCAAATTAGAATATAATTAAAAATTGGCATCCTAATTAAGTAACAAAACGCAACTGTTTGACCAAGAAAAGTCAAATTGGCAAATCAATTCGGGACGGAGTCAATGTGGTGGCGGGATCACTCTTGCCGGAGTCACTTTGGTTGGAGTCACTGTGGCGGTGGAGTTACTGTGACGGCGAAATCATTGTGATGGCAAAATCATTGTGCCCGGAATCACTTTGACCAGAGTCACTTTGCACTACAGGGTTTAATTGTGATGTTGATGACATTTTTGGAATTTTAAAAAAGAGATCACTTTTATGTCTTTTATCCCTTTTAGTAATATCCCGGCCAAAAGGCCTTTAGAAGTTCTCATTCCATTTTACGAAATAATTTACTCTCTTTAATCATACCCTTAGTCAAATTTCTCTTTTCTACTCATTACATGCATGTCAAGTCTCACAAATTTCTCTTCTTCAACTTATCTCCGTTTAATTATTTTCACTTTATATGTTTACTTTTTCTAAATTTTCTTTTTCCTCTTTTTTTTTTATACCCAAATTACCTAACCATTTGCCTAAAAAAAACTAGTCATTTACCCACGGGAATCTTTCGATCAGCAGGATGGAGAAAGTATTTCACAAACAAGATTCTCATATCATACTTGCAAAAACAATTTTAACTTCTTTCCAATCGCAGAGTATATTATAATATAGCAGTCATTAACAAAAGAATAACATGTACGTAGTATTATTTTTATAACCATAATCTGTAATAATTATAATCTGTAATATTTATTGATAGTAAAATAAGGAATAAAAATGTTAGTGAAGGAGAAAGAAACTAAAAATGAGAATCATTAAGTAAACATATTACGAGTATATATTTTTTGTTATGTATAAATGTAATATTAATAATTTGGAAAATAAAAATTATTTTTAACTCGAGTTCGAGCATTTTATTTGAGTTCAAAACGATAAAAATTAATTAGAAAAACTTTACCCAATCTCGAATTGAACTCAAATTGAGCTCGGGCCGAGCTTGGCTCGAGTTCAAGGCTTGAATCATTTCACTCGTCACAACTGAAGTTCAAGCTCGAGTTTGTGAATTCTTATCAACTCAAGTTCAAGCATACCCATGCTCGAGTTCGACTCGGCTCGTTTGTATTCAAACTACTTTTATACTTTTGATTAGCGTGTGTTTTATTTTACTTCTAATTTTAGAGTAATTTCCGCTAATTAATATTCCGTACTTCGTACTCCGTATGTTTCACAAAGAATTTTTTTCATTCTGTTCACACTAAATTACGCTCGGTGCCACACGCTAATCACAAGTCACAACAAAGTTTTCAAACATAACTGGTGTAAAGCCCGGGGCAATGCCCCGACAACCCGACTATTTGATATGGGTTACAATGAAAAATACTACTCTGTAATAGATACTACAAATTAGTTATGAAATTCAAATATGAATATAATGAACTTTTCTAATGAACTACCCACAACCAATTATAAATTTGTATTTGTAGGTGATTATTAAATTACCCATCTATCATATACGAAGTATTATATATTTAGAGCTTTTTAGAAACTTCTATTTTCAGCTTATCAGCCAACTGTTTTACCAAATTTGTAATTTTTGACTTCACGCGATAAACTATGTAATAATAAGACTAAGTAAGGTTGAAGTTATTTTTTAATTTTCTAAATTAGCTGAAGTTAATGCAAGGGACAATTTTAGATATCCTTTTCATGTAATTTTTTCTTAATTTGATTAATACATACATTTTAATCAATTCAATTATTTCATCCAGAATTTCATAAATTTGAGCATATTGAGCCGATTAAGTAAATTGTAGTGTTATCAAACTAACCCTTACACTTTTGTCCATCTCAAGGTTATTGCGGCCGATAGGGTTTGATGCGGCCTGATGCCACCACGTTTTGGTTTTGTTGCGAATTTTGCCGGTGAATCGAAATGTATATCACGGCCATTGCGGCCTGATGCGGTTGGGCTGCGGACCACAACCACATAATTGTGACCACAACATGTGCTTTGGTTCATAATTTAAAATCAGTGTCCATACTTTTTTCATCAGGTTTATTTTGTTACTCCATCCGATTTTGTAAAACACATTTTACTCTTTGTCTGACAAAATATATATTTTTTCCTAAATTAGCACTGACTTTTTATTTCACATTTTGTTTATTATCTATCATTTCATTCACTTCATTTTGAATGCGTACTACACTTTTTTAAAAATGTAAAACAACTACTTTACCTTTATTTTTTCAACATGTGCCAAATTAAAATGTAGTAAATTAGAAATTGAACCGTGGTGGTTACGTTTACAATCCCCCCAATAACTCTACATTTCAATAAAAATAAAAGTCCTTAGCATGTACCGGTTAAGCTAGTGTTAATCTGTCAATTAAACACTAATCTTAACTAGTCAAAAAGCAACAATTGAAATTCACCACAATTCCCTAACTGTGTCTAGTATAGGCAAATCATGTTTATTTTACGGGCTCAAGTATCATGCCTCACCCGTCGGTGCAACACATGATACCTAACAAGAATTAAGCACGAAATCGATGCAAAATTCATTAACGAATTTCATAAAATAAAATTAATTGGAAAAATAATCTGTCGATTACAATGGAAGAACTGAATAAGTAATTTAAATTGGTTTTTTTTTACCCGGAAGGCAAACCACCAAAATCGGTGGGGCAAATGTCGGGGAACATTTGCCGGATTTTATTGAAAAACAAGAGGGTACATAACGAAAAGGGGGGTCAAACCAAAACCTCTTCTAGAGGGCATTCCCTCCAAAAAAAATACACGCAACATAGCAAAGAAAGAGTAAACTACTGAGGGGGCTAGACCTGACCCAACAGAGAAAATTACACAAAAAGAAGTAAAAATTAGTAAAAACATCTAAACTCGGGAAGTCCAAAAAGATCTCAGAAATATGCTAGACGGGCCAAATGAGGGAGGCCAATGACCCTATTATAAAATTGAAACTGGGTTATTGGATGTGCTGCCAGATAATGGGCTAAAAAATTGCTCTCACGCCAACAATGTCTAAGTGAGACCCCTTTTCTAATTTCGAACTCCTTCATTTCCTGAAACAAATTATGCCATCTTCCTCCATCCTGAGAGTAGTAGGTAACTGCTTGCGCGGCATCCGACTCGACCTGGAAATCAACGAACCCAGCCTCCACTGCCCATCGAGTCGCGAAAATAATAGCAAGAACTTCAGCTACCAAGCTTGTAGATGCCATCAGCGGAAACGAAATGGCAACCACCAGCTCACCACCTTGATTCCTCATTATTGCACCACCGCGTACATGACCAGGTAGGAAACTAGCATCTGTGTTCAATTTGAGATTAGTTAGTGGTTTATCCCAGCGAATAGCCCTAATCGAGGGACCTGAGAGTTTGAAATTCTTGGGAATAAGTTGTTCCTCAAACAAAACATCACCAATGGAGTTGATTTTCATTCTTGAAAGACTAGAAGACCAAGCCTGAGTATATAGCTTTATTTGATGGATTATTTGAGAAGTAGTTGGAGTAGAAATCCTAGAACCCCAAATGATACTCGAATAGTTTTTCCAAACAATCCAACAAATAATACCTGGGAGATTATGCCTAAATAGGTCAACCAATGTTTTAGATCCTGACTTAAGCCACCAAGTCATCCAAATTTGCCTGATAGTGTTATTAGGTCCCACCTTAGGAATACCTAATACTGCCATAAAATGCTGCCATGTAGGATTCACCACCACACAATTATAAAACAGATGATCCATAGAATCTGGCTGCCTTTTGCAAAGTGGGCACATAGATGGGTTAAGCACATGTTGAAATCTAGAAAGCTTGTCTGGGAGTATACCATGAAGAATTTTCCATTGAAAAACTTTAATTTTCATGGGCTGTTTAGGATGCCAAACATGCTTAAAAGTGAACATACTAGGTAGTTCATCTCTAACAATCTCATAAGCTGACTTGAAAGAGAAAATACCACCAGTCTCAGGTCCCCAAACCAAGTTTCCATTAGAATCTGTATCACAGTACGAGCTGGCTAATGGGTGGATGCTACAAATTCTTCTCCAAATCGGAGAATCTGTGACTTTAGGAATCATATTCAAGCCCCTTGGGTATCTTGCCTTAATAAAGTCATTCCAGAGTGAAATACCATTCTTCCATTTCCACCAGAGTTTTATAGCAAAAGCCTTTTCTAAATGATAGAGTGATCTAATACCAAGACCACCTTCTTCAGTGGAAAGACAAAGTTTAGACCAAGATAACCAGTGATGATTGGCCTTGTTATTTGAAAACCCCCAAAAGAAATTGGCTAATTTTCTTTCCAGAATGTTAATAACCTTTCTAGGAAGTGTATCTGAAGCCAAAAGGTGCTGAGGAATAGCACTAAGAACATGCTTAATGAGTATGAGCCTTCCTCCTTGTAATAGATTTCTACACTTCCATGGTGTGAGTTTAGAATCAAACTGTTTAATAATGTCATCACGGTATTGAAACCTATTGATTCCTTTATGTAACTTGATGCCCAGGTATTTCATTGGAAGAGCAGAAGATTGCATGCCCCCCTCTCCATTATTTTCTTCCTTGGTCTAGCTGAACTGCCTGTTATAAAGGAGCTTTTCTGCATATTTACAGCTTGCCCAGAGGCAGACTGGTAAGCTTTGATGAACTCAGAAAAGTTAGATAAAGATTTAGACTCTCCATTTAAGAAAATAAGTAGGTCGTCCGCAAAACCAAGATGTGAAATAAGAAAACCCAGATTACCCATCCAGTAAGGTTTAATACTTCCTGTTTCCATATTAAACTTCAATCCTCTAGAAAAAGCCTCAGAAGCAAGAATAAAAAGAAAAGGTGAAAGAGGATCACCCTGCTTGACCCCTCTTTTAGGCTTAAAAAATCCATGTGGAACTCCATTAATAAGTATTGAGAGATAAGTGGCCTCAAGATTATTCATAACAATCTGAATAAATTGTTTATGAAACCCAAATCTGTCAAGCACGTCCCTCAAAAATTTCCAAGAGAGCCTGTCAAAGGCTTTAGCCATATCAAGCTTAATAATAACATTTGAGCCCCTGATTTTCTTTTCAATAGAATGCACCATTTCTTGAGCAATAAGGACATGATCAGTAATGTCTCTATTTGGCATAAATCCTGCTTGCTCAATGGAAATAAGTTTGGGAAGAACATGTAACAGTCTAGATATTACCACTTTAGTACATATTTTATTAATAAAATTTGACAAGCAGAGTGGCCTAAAATCAGCAAAAGTATCAGGGTTTTCCACCTTAGGAATAAGAGCAATAAGAGAGCTGGCCATTCCTCTAGGAATAGGTATACCCATAAAATATTCCTGCACAGCCTTAACCACATCTGAACCCACAATATCCCAGCATTTTTTAAAGAATTTACCATTAAACCCATCAGGCCCTGGAGCACCATTCTGATTTAGACTCCAAACTGCATCTTTCACTTCTTTATCATCAGGCAACTTTAGCAGCAACTGATTGTCCTCATCACTAACTAATTTTGAAATGTAGTGCAGGACACTGGAAACATCAATTAGCTCTTCAACAGAGTACAGACCACAAAAATAGGTAACTGCAGCATCACCCATGTCTGATAGAGTGTTAACAAGAGAACCAGTACTATTATGAATGGACGTACGTAATTTGTTGTCTTCTGTGTCTAACTTTGACAAAATTGTGAAAGAAATGAGAATTAGAATCACCCTCCTTTAACCACTTAATATGTGCCTTTTGCTTCCAAAATTTCCTTTCCATGGCATATTTAGATTTAAGTAGGGCTTTAAGATGATACTAGGCTTCCCTTTTAGCTTCACAAGGATCATTTTCAAAATCAACTTCAGCTTGAGTGACTTTTCCTTCACATTTCTGTATTTCTTCAAAAATGTTACCAAATACAGTCTTGTTCCAAACATCAGTTCTTGCTTGAGACTTTTAAGTTTAGCCACTAGGCCATGCACACCACCACCAGATTGATATTGACTCCAGCTATTTTTGACCAAATTCATAAAGGAAGGGTGAGAGAGCCATATATTCAAAAATTTGAAAGATCTAGGTCCCTGAGTGGCATCCTTCTTACACTGAATTAAGAGAGGGCAATGATCAGAGGGGGTTCTTTCCAAAATGTTGATCTGAATAGTATCAAAACAATCTAACATCTTAGAATTGACCAAGCAACTATCAAGTCTTCTCCAGACCCAACCATTGGATCTCATACCAACCCAAGTAAACTGAGACCCTTGATAAGGTAAATCAATTAAGTCACAGTTAGCAATGCAATTTGAGAAATCCAATACTATCCAAATTAGGAATGGCAGATCCATTATGTTCACTATTCTTGGCAATGGCATTAAAATCTCCCCCAATAAGCCATGGATTTGTCATTGCTGTAGCTGTATTAAAAAGAAAGTCCCACATATCCCTTCTCTTAATGTGACTATGATTACCATATATAGCAGTTATCCACCCCTTAAAAGAGTCACCCTTAACCATTGTTCTAAAACTCGCTAGGCGCTAGTCGGGCGGTTGAGGGGCGCCTAGCACCTAGGCGGCCGACTAGGCCGATTTTTTGGCCGACTAGGCCGATTTTTTGGCCGACTAGGCCGACTAGGTCTCTACAGTTAGGGCCGACTAGGCCGCCTAGGCCGATTAATCGGTCCGCCTAGGCCGATTTTTGGAACAGTGCCCTTAACAACAAAATGAACTAATTGAGAATGCCAATGAAAATCCGAGATAGTGAAGTAATCTGTATCCGAAAAGATCCAGATTTTATTGATATTTGAAAAAGCCAATTTCTTATAACCCAATTCCAACATAAAGTAATCAGCTCTGGATGTGCAAACAATAGGCTCTATAATACAGAGGATTTTAATTTTATATTGTTTAACTAAGGAACAAAGTCTGGGGAGAGAACCTTCCAGACCTCTGACATTCCATAGTAAACAATTCATTGAGAAAGGGATGTTGAATTGTGGGACAGCTGCTTGTTGACACTAGGTTCTTCAAGAGCTGAAATCACATTTTGTTTATTCTTCTTTGCTGCATTTATAGTAATTCTGGGGTTATTGTCAATTTGATTTTTCCGCTTTGATTTCTTTCCCGTGACAGTAATGAATTCTTCCTCCTCAGGTTCAGAATGATGTAGTTGATCCTCCTCTTGATATTCAATAGATGCAGGAGGTGGAGGAACTGGAACAGGAGCATAATGGCCAGCTTTCTTTGTATCTTGCTCTGCTAACCTTGGTGCCATCTTATCTACTTTAGCTAGGATATCAGACCAGCCTACCTCCCAGTTCTGAAGTGGCTGAGGCTTCCTTTGAACATCTCCATTTGAGAAGATACTTTTAGCTTCAATGTCAGAGTCGTAGTCCAGAGCCTTGTGCAAATGCTTTAGTAAAAAGTCATCTTGTATCTTGGTTGATCGAGTTTTTCTTGTGTTTTGTAGCCCTGGGACATCCAAGTTAAGGAGTTTCTGTTGATCAAGGTCCTTGGCTGAATTGTAATTGTTGGCTTGAGATGTCTGGTCTACTCGCAGTTAGGTAGAGGAGAGATCCAATGATTCCTCTATATGTTGTTGCATCAACATCTTTTCCTTCATCATCTGGTCCAATTCCTTGAGATGCATTCATGGGAATCTTGACTGAGGACTTCCCATCTATTCCAAACTTCTTGATTAGATCTCTGGTGTACTTTCCTTGGTTGATAAAGATACCTTCTGGAACTTGTTTGACTTGTAAACCAAGAAAGTAACTTAGTTCTCCCATCATACTCATTTCAAACTTTTTCTGCATAACTTGGGAAAACTTCTTGCATAATTCTGGATTAGTGCTTCCAAATATAATATCATCAACATAAATTTGCACTAACAGAATATGATTAGCAACAGAAATCTGAAATAAAGTCTTGTCAACCTTTCCTTTAGTAAACCCATGATTCACTAAGAACAGGGACAATGTGTCATACCAAGCTCTGGGAGCTTGCTTAAGACCATAAAGGGCCTTCCTAAGCTTGTAGACACAAGAGGATTGAGTAGGAATGACAAAACCTGGTGGTTGTTCCACATAAACTTCCTCTTCAAGTTCTCCATTCAGAAATGCACTCTTGACATCCATCTGGTAGACCTTGATGTCATTGTAGGCAGCATAGGTTAGGAAGATTCTGATTGCTTCCAGTCTTGCAACAGGTGCAAAGGTCTCATCAAAATCTATGCCTTCCTCTTGACAGTATCCTTTTGCTACAAGCCTTGCTTTATTCCTTACAATGTTACCTTCTTCATCTGTTTTGTTCTTGAATACCCACTTGGTTCCAATGACATTCTGATGCTTTGGTCTAGGAACAAGTTCCCATACTTGATTCCTCTCAAACTGTGTGAGCTCTTCTTGCATTGCATTGATCCAGTCTGAATCTTCTAGAGCTTCATCTACATTCATTGGTTCCATTTGAGATATGCAGCAGGTGAACATGGCTTCTCTTCTGGATGATGATCTGGTTTGAACACCTTTAAAGATTTGTCCAATCACTTGATTAGGAGGATGATCTCTTAACCAAGTTAGATCAGGTTCTGACAATTGTTGTCTGGGCAACTCTGGTAGTTCATCTTCTGATTCTTCATCTTCATCTTTGTCTATCAGAAGTGGGTTAGCAGCAGGAGTTGAGAACACAGGATTAACTGTGACCTCTTCTGATGGTTCTGAAGTCTTGTCTTCTAGATTGGTTTTCTTTAGGGTTTCTGATATTTCTTCAACAGGGATGCTGTCATCAAACTTGACATGAATGGATTCTTCAACTTGTAGTGTTCTTCTGTTGAGTACTCTGTAGGCTTTACTTGTGCTAGAATAGCCTATAAACACACCTTCATCAGCCTTTTCTTGAAAAACCTTAAGATGCTCCTTTCCATTGTTAAGGATGTAGCACTTGCATCCAAAAACATGAAAGTAGCTGATGTTGGGTTTCCTTCCTTTCCACAGTTCATAGGGGGTCTTCTGATGATTCTTGTGGATCATGCTTCTGTTCTGAGTATAGCATGCAGTGTTGATTGCTTCAGCCCAGTATCTGATGGGCAACCCTGATTCAGCAATCATGGTCCTTGCAGCTTCCTTCAGTGTTCTGTTTCGTCTTTCTGCAACACCATTTTGTTGAGGTGTTCTGGCAGCAGAGAGTTGATGAAAAGTGTCATTCTGATCACAGAAGTCCTTGATTACCTTGTTGACAAACTCAGTTCCTCTGTCAGATCTGATTGTCCTGACTTTCAAATTCTTCTCAGTTTGAAGTTGCTTTAACAGAGATGGCAACTTCTGAAGAGTTTCATTCTTCTTTGCTAAGAACACAGTCCATGTGTATCTTGAGTAGTCATCCACCATGACTAATGTATATCTTTTTCCACCAACACTGGGGGTTTCAACTGGTCCAAATAAATCCATGTGAATCAGATTTAGAGGACTAGTAGAAAGATCTCCAGTTATGGGCTTGAAAGAAGTTTTCACTTGCTTGCCTTTCTGACAAGCACTGCAGAGGGTCTCCATCTTGTATACAATGTCTGGCAGACCATCTACAATGTGTTCTCTTTCCAGTTTGTTAATGGTTTTGAAATTCAGGTGGCTAAGCTTCTTGTGCCAGTCCCAGCTTAGCTTTGAATTGTCTTTAGCTATCAGGCATGTACCATCTTTTGCTGTTTGCCAGTCAACAACATAGATGTTCTTTCTTCTCTTGGCTGTAAGAACCACTTCCTTTGTAGTCTCATGCTTTACATAGCATAGGGTCTCGGTGAATTCAACTATGTAGCCTTTGTCACAGAACTGGCTAGCACTCAGCAGGTTGAATTTCAGACCTTTGACATATGAGACATCATCAATGACTATTTGGTTCTTGATCAGCTTCCCTCTTCCTTTTGTTTGACCTTCTTTGTCATTACCACCGAATGTAACTCTGGGTCCATTATATCTCTGGAACTCTGATAGGCAACTCTTGTAACCTGTCATGTGCCTGGAGCATCCACTATCAATAAACCATTCTTGTTCAGAGATAGCTCCAGCACACAGTTCCTGCAAAATTAGAAGGAAGATTTAGGTACCCAAGCAATGTTGGGTCCTAGGGGGTAATGGAGTCTTGGTAGTTGGTACCATTTTGGTCTCATCAGGTGAAACCTTGGTGGATGGTACCCATTGTCCACCTGGTACTCATGATAAACAGCAGTATGATTCACAGTGGGCAGATGCTTGTGAGGATCATGCTTTCTGTTTACATATTTCCGCATAGCCTTCTTGGTTGGAAAGAAGTCCCATATATTATCAAGAGCAGAGGAACGATTAATCGTGGGCTTCTGAGGTTGACCAGACAACCTCTTCTGCCTATAGTTAACTTTCTCTTGATATCTGCTTCTCTGATAGTGATCTCTGATACAATTATCATGAGGATGTCTGATAGATTTTTGCCTTTGATTGTTATTGTTCTGAAAACTTTTCCTGTGATTAGGTCTTCTGCCTGATTCATTAGTTTTCAAAATTTGTTTTGGTTTGGCCTTTAGCTTTTGGTTTTCTGGTGGGACTTTCTCATGAATAACTTTAGTACCAGAAGTACTAGCATGAAAGATGGGGCTACAAGTCTGTGGTACTATGACCTTTTTGGCTTTAGCAACTTGGGTGCTAGGCCTTACAGAAGGCTCACCAGACTTTGGTTCAACATATCCAAGACCAGAGGTGAGATTATGAACATCATCAATACTCTTTATTGAAGATTGCATCTTCAAAAGACTATCATATCTGATTTCAAGATTTTCAATTTCCCTTATTCTTTTTGGAAGAGACTCATTTTCAGCTTCCAGTTTGTCTCTTTCCTCAATTAAGAGATTAAGTTTGCACTCAGTCTCTTTTCTCAAGTCAAAGATTTCTAACTTTAGCTTACTGTTCTCCTCTTTAATCAAAGAATAAGTGTTTTGGATAGTTTTGAACTCTTCCCAAAATGATGACATTAGATCATCATTTAAGGCTGTGCCTACCGAAGAAGAAATAGAATCAGCTGTAGAGTATACCTCCTCATCAGATTGTGCCATGAGGCAGAGGTCCACGGTCTCTGTATCTAGGCAGCAGAATGCCTCATCAGAGTCAGACTCAGAACTGGACTCTGATTCAGAGAGGGGATCTCTCTCAGCTTGCTCAGAGACGAATGCCTTTCGTCTTCTATGTTGATCTTCATGTTTCTTCTCTCCTTCTTGTCCTTGCTTCTTGGACACTCTTGGAAAGGGGTAGTTGGCCTTGAAGTGGCCTGGCTGTCTGCAGTTGTAGCATAGGTACTCTCCATTGCCTTCAGATGACTTAGTCTTCTGAGGAGGTCTTCTGCTAGAAGATGGACTTCTTTCATCTTTCTTTATGAATTTCCTAAATTTCCTAGCAAAAGCAACCATATACTCGTCAGATAATAGAGTAGAAGGGTCAAAGTTATTTACCTTAGAAGTGCTGGCTGTGAGTGCAGTGGTGGTTCTCTCATCTGGCACTTCTTCCTTTTCTTCAAACATCTCAAACTCATATGCTTTGAGATCTGAGATCAATCTTTCTGTAGGGTAGGTCTTGATGTTCTTGCTTTCTTGCACAGCAATCACTTTCATCTTCCATGTTGGAGGCAGTCCTCTCAGAATCTTCATGTTGACCTCTTTGATTGTGAGCTCCTTGCCAAGCTCAGAAATTTCACTGATAAGAATCAGCAGTCTTTCATGCATCTTGGCAATGCATTCTTCTGGGAGGAGTTTGAAATCATCAAACTTCTTCATGGCTATGGTCAGTTTATTGTCTCTCTCTTGTTCATCTCCAGCACCTATTTCATCAAGCTTGTCCCAGATTTCCTTTGCAGTCTTGCACTTCTTTATTCTATTGAAATATCTTTCATCAATAGCTTTGTAGAGGATGTCCTTGGCTGTGTTGTCAATGTTGTACTGCCTTTTCTATTCCTTTGTCCATTCAGATCTTGCTTTTTCAATCATCTGGGGCTGTGAGTTATCTGTAGTGTGAGCAGGATTGACCTTCATGAACTGGATGAAGGGGCCATTCTCCAAAACTTCCCACATTTCATCATGAAGAGCACAAAGATGTGCCTTCATCCGGATCTTCCAATCATCATACTTCTGATCTGTGAACATAAGATGCTTTGCAAGAGAGTTATCCATAATAATAATTAAAGAGGCTGGAAACAAGTGGATCTTTGTTCAAGGAGTAACCTAAAAGATTACAAGAACAAGGAGGCTCTGATACCACTTGTTGGTCCCGATTGAGTGGGGAACAGTCTAGAGGGGGGGGGGGGGTGAATAGACTATTCTGATTTTTCAGATTTTCTCTAAGTCAAAGCTTGACTTATGAGAAGTGGTCCAAATCTGATGACAGAGATGGTCGAGTTCTGATGTCAGAGCTTGACCAGGCAGCGGATTAAGGTTTAGTCAGGATAGCCTCAAGACAAGTACTAAGGCAAATGCCTTTCTGATAACTCTTAACACCAGATCTGCTGAACACAGATTCCAAGCTTTTAAGAGTTATACAGTTAAAATCCTAAGTGCAGAAATTAAGTGCAGTAAAGTAAATGACATCAGGGATTTTTATAGTGGTTCAAGGAACAACGCGTTCCTCTAGTCCACTGTTCCACTAAGATTGTAAAGCGACAGTTACAATGACTTAGTCCCTAGCACTTAAGAAGTTCTCCACGTCTTCTTTAAACCTAGTTGTCACCCGGGATGCAGTCCTGCTTCCTGATGACTGGTCCTTTCACTCAGCTTCCCGGAAGTATCACCACTTCACTATTGCAGTTACTTGGACGCCCTTCTTTGCAGAAGATGTTTAGAAAAACAGGGTTTTTCTCCAACTAGCTTCATCACAAAAGATTTGTTGATGAAATTCTTGAAGAGTTGAAGAACTGGAGAAACTTTGCTCGTCGTTGGGGTTGGAGGATTTGAGTTGTTTAATCTTCCCAACGTAGCTTTTTCTTGTAGAATGAATGTGGAAGTTGAATCTCAAGAGAGCTTGTTGTTAATTGTGTAGAGAGCAAAAGTTATATCGTTGTTCTTCATCTAGTACCTTTTATACTGGGAGTTGTCTGCCCGTTGGAGGAGGAGACAACTGCATTGAATGCGCGTACTGTGGATTTGACTGCTTGGACCCGCAAACTTGGAAGGTTTCTATTTTTGTAATATATCTTCCAGGAATCTCGGTCAATCGTCTGCAATTACTCCACAGCGAATCAGGCTCAATAAATGAGCATTAAATGCTTTCCTTTGATGAAATATCTCCTAACCGTTGGGGAATTTCCCGTTAGTTATACGGCCGTTGAAAGCAGCTTCAAAATCTTCTAAGTGTCCATCCAGGTCTGATGAGATTCTCTGATGGCATTCTGACCTTGGATTCTGATGAGCTTAGATAAGGAACTCTGATGCTTCTCTGAATTTGAGTTCTGATGAAGCTTTACGTCGAACTCTGATTGTTCTCTGATGAGCAGCTCTACAGGTAGTTCTGATGCTTTCCTGATGAGCAGCTCTCATGGTTTATCAGACTTGTAGATTTAGCTAGCATCTCTCATAGATTGTTAGGAGCAACTCTGAGAGCAATTCTCATAGCAGCTCTGATGTTTCTCTGAAGGGCAACTCTCATGGAGCAGTTCTCCTAGCAATGCTGATCAGAAGTCCCAAGAGTATCTCTGATCCGCCGACTAAGCTAAAACTTACAAGGAAAAATTCTAATACAAAATTTCTATAAGGGGTACTTTAAAAATTCTAATCTAACCTAGCATCATCAAAATCTAAGTACAATTATTCCTTACAGTTCGCCAAGCGACATAAAAAGTCATTTTTAACCGTTATAAAAAGAAAAATTTCCACTAGTGAGAACATATCATTCGGATCAATTTCAAACCACAAAAGCCCCTGATTTCTATACTAATATGGCGAAGACAAAGGAGTGGTTTCAAATTAAATAATGATCAGAGCCGGCTATAATGGGAGTTAGCCAAGGCAGCTGCCTTGGGCCTCCATTTTTTAAGGGGCCTCATGATTGGAAAAAATCTTATTAGAAATGTAAATTGCATAGTATAGTTCAGTTTAATTTAATTATCAGATTGGGATTCTTCGACTACTGTTCTACAAAGAAGGTCACGAAAGGCATATTTATGTAATGTTTTTCAATTCATTACTCTTTGTTATTTATCTATCACTAGAGCATGGCCCCTACTTTAATAAATGTTTCTACTAATATACTTGTTGCGGATCGATTCCGTCACCAGATTCCGGCTCAGGCAGTCCGGACGTTGGTTTTCCAGCTGTCTCTTGTGCACACCTAGGCTAAGGGAGCAACACACCTTTCTAGCCTCACGAACACCTCACTTCTCACTTCTACTCACTATCCATTTCTCACACAAAGGAAACTCAAGGAGGAAAAAGACTGGTTTTGGGTGAAGTATCTATCGTACGCTCCACACTCTACAACAAGGGTGCAGGGGGTGTCCTTATAGCATGGGATTTTTGGTTCTATTAGAAGGACACTCAAATAATACACTGCACACACAACTCATCACTAGGCAATAATGAGTTCAGTATTTTGAATTCTAACGGGAGAGGAAAATACTGATAAGCCAGATAGATAAATGGGTACAGTGTAGTGGGCTGCTAGAAAGTGTGTTGACGATTATTAATATACAAAAAATGTTTGGGCCAACAATATATTAACAATCTCCACCTTTGGCCCAAGGTAGTGCACTTAGACAATCACGGAACCGCAGACTCATCATTGCCGGATCATTACAAGTATAATCACAAAGACAATACAAGTAATAGAGAGACACAAGTACTCTCGGGGTAAAATCACCAAGCTTACCGTGTCCATAAAGGACTTAACTCTACCATAGGGTTCTCGAGTTCAAAACCGAAACCATCACAATGCTATTAACAAACACAAGATATGTTAATAGCCCATGCAAGCAAGCATCCGGGAGAAGTTGGGGATTCCAACTAATCCAACAACCACACATAAAAAGAACAAAGAAAATACAAGAAATAATATTATTTCTACAACTAGCACAAGTAGAGCTCACATAATCACTTGGTATCATATTTTCAAAACACAAAGAAAATAGCATACCAAATATCACAAAGAATTTAATTAAAAGAGAATTAAGCACATTTAAAGCAAACTCAGAGGAAATATAGTCAAACACTTTGCACATATTATTTCTCTCATGCTCCCTAATGTCTCTATCTCTAATAACATGGCAATCACGCAACTCAAGCATATTGCACACAACATTCATATCATGCTCCACCTTAATAGAAATATTATTTTCTTTATTTTCATCATGAAAATCATTTTCATTCACAAATTTAGGTTTGGTTTCAACAAGTAAATCAAAATGAACTTCAACAGGCAAATGCTCCACCTCATTTGGAGCAACATCAGGAGAAACAAGCAGGCAAGGAAATTCATTTTCAATAAAAATGACATTTCTACTCATCAACACATTGAAGCAAGTTTCACTCCTACACCAAAACCTATAACCTTTCATGCAATCATGATATCCTAAGAAAACATATTCCTTAGTCCTAGGCTCAGATATATCATTCTAACGATTCACATAAGCAACACGGCCAAACACTCTCAAATTTGGCAAGTCAAGTGGTTTGCCCATGAACACAGATTCAAGGCATTTCCCTCCTAAGGGAACAGATGGGGACAGATTAACCAAATCAACAGCATAACAAATAGCTTCCCCCCAGAATTTATTAGAGAGCCCAGATGAAGCTAATATAGCCCTCACCCTCTCTAATAAAGTTCTAACCATCCTCTCAGCAACCCCATCCGGTTGGGGTGTGGAGGGAACAAATTTATGCATAGAAATACCCCAAGTATCACATAAATCACCAAGCTGATCATCACAGAAATCAAAACTGACAGTGGTCCTTAAAAAATTAATTTTCTTAACGGTTTGTTTTTCAAAAAGGGTTTTCCAGATTTTAAACTTATCAAAAACTTCAGATTTATTCTCAATCAACAAAACCCACACTTTCTTTGAAAAATCATCAATCAACGTCAGAAAATAATTTTTCCCACCATGAGTCGAAACACTATAAGGACCACACAAATCAGCATGAATACAATCAAGCACATTAGTACACTTAGGCAGATCAGGAAAACCAACTCTAGACTGTTTTCCTAGCACACAGGGTTGCACACAATTCACAGAATCAAATACGGGTTCAGCATGACAAACATACAAGTTATTTTTCATCTGAGCTTTGAAAACAACTAAACAACCCTTCACAACTTTCATGATTCTCTTTCCCCATTTTCCTTTCAAACCCTCATTTTCAAGAGAAGCACAAGATAGCAAATTACAGCACAGCTTAGGAACATGCCTAACATTATTCAAAGTAAGCACATAACCAGAAGAGAACCTAAGACATACATCTCCTATTCCTAGCACATTGCATTTCTTCTCATTTGCTAAAGACACAAAGCCATGCTCAATCTCTATATGATTTGAAAAACATTTTTCAAAGGGGACATATGAAAAGTACAACCAGAATCTACCACCCAATCTGATTTACCCAAAGAATCAGATATCACAGAACTCATGGAGTCAAAATCACATAGATTACACATCATAAAAACATCACCTAAATCATCTTCACACGTAGTCAAAGTAGCATGCTCACTATGCTCTTTTTTCTTAGATTTAGGACAGTCTCTTATGAAGTGACCAGATTCATGACAATAATAGCAACGCCTCGAATTAGACCTAGACTTAGATCTATGTCGTCTACTATTATTTTCTCAACCCCTCACATGCAAAACTTCCTCGGATTTTCTACCCTCACCCATCTGTTTTAAATCTAATTCCTTACTCTTAAGACCATTTACCACAATGTCAAGAGTCACATTATCTCTACCATACTTAATAGCAGATTTCACATCACTAAAGGAATTAGGAATAGCATTTAAAAGAGCAATAGGGGAATAATCATCTATATGCTTATTGTTAGAGATATTTTCATTATATTGTGATCAATGTTACTTAGCCTTTTGTAATAATTTATTTATCCATAGAATAGGCTTTATTTGGTAAAGGCTCTTTTTCCTAAATAGGAATGGGCCTCCTTAAAGTTGGAGCCCAATCATTTGTTAACCTAGCATTCTCCCAGGCTATAAATATGCCCCTTTGGAGAATGAGTAGGTTAAGCTTTTCAGATATTCGTATACCCTAGTGCCGCAGTGCCTATATCGGTGATAGAAGTGTTACGCTAAGTTTTGTTCATCATTCTGTAAACTTCTTCATCATTCAATGGAAAGCTTCATTCATAGATTTGTCTTCCTTACTCATACATTATAGACTAGAAAACAGGGACCTAACATCTGGTATCAGAGCCGGAGCTGATCGATCGATTGAAGGCTGGAAAATACTCCTGCGCGATTCTTCATCGATGAAGTTTTGCACTTGAGCGATTTTCTGTTCTGTTTTTGTTGTCATTTTTGCAGGAAAATGTTTACAGGGAAGTGTTTCTAGGCTTGCAAGTATTTGTTCTGTGAAAAATCGCACCCAGAAATTTGGCGTAAAGGTTAAGCTGGACTTGAGTGATTCTGCATTTTTGCGCAACTCCCAGGGAAGAAGAACAGGTTTCGCGCAAAGGCAGCTCCTGCCCGATTTCCACTTTCACGCAACTCAGCTTGCCTGATTTTGGAGTTGAGCGATTTCAACTTAGCGCAAAACACTCTGCGCGATTTTGATCTTGAGCTATTTCAGGACTTGAGCGATCTTTTGGAGTTGCCCGATTTCACACCTGCACGATTTCACACTTGTCCCATTTGGAGTTGCCCCATTTCAAAGTTGAGCGATCTTTGGAAGTTGCCCCATTTCAACACTTGCCCCATTTCAAAGAGTTGCCCCATTTGAACTTGAGTGATCTTTGGAAGTTGCCCTATTTAAACACCTGCCCCATCACTAAGCTCACAACTGAGAATAAAAGACTTAGTGCTAGCGAAAAAGAGCGGACAGAGAAGCTTAGGACTACTGAAAAAGAGAGAATTAGACTTTTTGGTGTTAACAATTTACTTCTGGAAAGAAGGGGTGCTCTTTACACCAAAATTAAAGAACTCGAAGACCTGTTAGCTAAGAGGGACCAAACAGACCAGACTATTTTCCTTAATCAGCCTAAGGACACTCGTTTCTATAATGCCAAGGAGGGCCTGGGATTGACCAATCCTCAAAACCTGAAAAAGGTCAACTGTAGACAACTCTATGATGTTAGATACATGAAAATAGGATTGACCAAACTCATGGCCTTCATTGGAGCTGAAGAAACGAATGCCCTCGAGAACAAAAAGAGAAAGACCAAGGCTGGTGTCGAGGTTCCTTTTGACTACACAGAGCTAAATAAGAGTTACAAAACAAAAAAAAAACCATTTGACCCCAGCTGAAGAAATCTTGACCTATCCTCCTGAAAAGGAAGCTGTGAAAGACGGAGAGGAAACTTCCACATCTGAACCCATTGAAAAACCAGCTTACATTCCACCACTGGTGAGAAAGTTCGCTTAGTTAAAAGAATCTTTTGAAAAAGAAAAGCAAGTTTTTGAAAAGGAAAGAGATGAACTTTTAAAAGAAATAACCTCTTTGAAAACCGCCTCTCGGTCCAACACAGCTTCTCAACCCTCGTCCCCTTCTTGTTCTGAAAACACTTCTGAAAATTCAAGCGATAGTTTTAAGACTTTTTCTTCTCATCCCAAGTCTCATTCTCCGACAGGGAAACATGTGAAGAAGAGAGTCAAGAAGAAAGGAGAGTGGATTGAAGACAAAATAAGAAGGAAGAAGAGAGAAGAAGAGTCAAGATTAAGAAATAAGAGTCAGCGGTCGAGCGCTCTATTTTATGTTAAAAATAAGTCTAGTTCTAGCATTAGTGAGCCTTCTACTAGTTATACTAGAAGAGCGGCTCCTAAGTTTTCTAGTTCTAAGATTTCTGTCTCGAATCGCTGCACTAGTTATATTTCTCTGAATTGCATTAAATCAATGAAAAGTTGTTGTTTTGAGTCTGATCCTTCATGCAGTACAAGTAATCCTGTGATTGTTAAGAATGTTGCAAATAAGCCCAAGATTGATAGGGTGAATGTTGAGAGTGAGGTCTAATTGCCATTTTTAAGGTATCCTCTCAAGATTCACTCAGTCAAACATCTGAGAAGGCTATCACGTAAACCAATTTTGAAAGATCATATATCTGAACAATCACTCAGGACAAATGAAAATTCCCTCGCTCCAAAAATGAAACAAATGTGCAAGACTGAAGCGGAACAATTAAAAATGAAAAAATCTTCTCAACCAGCCAGCCTAGGATCCCAAATCAAAAAGAAGTTGAAACAATTGCTCACTGTTGATAAGGAAGGACCCATTTGGCGATGGGTACCTAAGCGGAACTAATCTGTTTTGCAGGTCAGTCATGTGTGGCATCTTGATTCGGGTTGCTCGTCACACATGACTGGACAGATTGAACTACTGAGCAACTATTCTGAAAGGTTTGGAGGAAATGTGAGGTTTGGGAACGATGCTTCATCGCCCATACTTGGGATAGGAGATTTCATCTGTGAGAGCGTCACTATCAGAAACGTGTCATATGTGCAGGGACTGAAGCACAACTTGCTTAACATTGGCCAATTTTATGATAATGGAATGGAAGTGAGATTCCATGCTAGGCAATGTTGTGTGATGGATATGGGTGGGACACCATTATTAAGGTGTCAGAGGAAAACCAATCTCTACACCATTGATCTCAAATCGGTACGATCCCCCATATCCAGCTGTCTCTTGTCCAAAGCATCAGAAGAGCAAAGCAGTCTATGGCACAGACGTCTCTCACACTTGAATCTGCCAGCCATCAGTTCCCTCTCCTCAAAGAAGTTGGTGAAAGGATTGTTCTGAAGAACTCCCCCAACCATCACTGTTCTGCATGTCATCTGGGAAAGATGAGGAGAGCTTCACACAAGTCAAAACAATTTCCCTCCTCATCTCGTCCACTGGAGCTACTACATATGGATCTGTGTGGTCCGATGCGCTGCATAGCATCAGTGGATGCAAATATACCTTGGTTATTGTGGATGACTACTCACGCTACACATGGACCAAGTTTTTGCGCTCCAAGGACGAAACTGCAAACCTAATCATGACGTTCATCAGGACCATACAGAACTATCTACAGCAGCACGTGAATATCATCAGAACTGACAATGGGACGGAGTTCAAGAACAAGGAACTAACCGAATTCTACGAAGCTCAGGGGATTACTCAACAGTTCTCTGCTGCTAAAACACCACAGCAGAACAATGTTGTAGAAAGACGGAATAGAACCTTGGTGGAAGCAGCCAGAACCATGCTGATACAGTCAAAGCTTCCTCACTTCATGTGGGCGGAAGCAATCAACAAGGCTTGCTTTACACAGAATAGGATGGTGATCCACAAAAGATTTGACAAGACGCCCTATGAGATTGTGTTCAAGCGACTCCCTAACATTGCCTTCTTCCGCGTCTTCGGTTGTAAATGCTACATTATGAATGACAGGGATGCTAGGGGGAAGCTTGATCCAAAGGCAAATGAAGGGATTTTCATCGGATATTCTACCAATTCTAAGGCGTACAGAGTATACTTGAAAGACAGAAGAACCGTCATGGAGAGCATCAATGTGAGCTTCTATGAAATGGCGGATTTGGCTTTTGAACATTTTCATTCTGAACCATCAACCTCTGCAAACAATGAAACTCCATCATCTTCAGGAGTAGGAGGGTAGGGAGGTGAGACAAGATCGGATGAGCACGTGGTACTGGATTCTCTATTTGAGCACTTCTACAGCCAACCACGTACAGCACAAGCTACAAATGCTACAACCACTCAGACCCCCTGTTACCTGCTCCAAATGCTGAAGATACCAACACTCCTACTCAGAATGATGATGAGCACACAGATAATGAAGCTGAACATGAACCAACCACTCCTGTTAATGATCAACCTGAAGAAGCTGCAACGCAAGAAACCCCAGAAGCACAACCAGAGCAAGAATATTCTGACCCTGATCATCCAATCATAACTCCACTACCTCTACAACATGAGAGAAAGTGGACAAGAGCACATCCGTCGGAGCTGATAATTAGAGATCCATCTCAAGGAGTCAGAACCAGAACGACATCAGTCAATGAATGCTTATATTCATGTTTTCTGAGTCAGAAAGAACCAACAAAGATGACTGAAGCATTGGCTGATCCGGACTGGGTGATTGCTATGGAGGAAGAAATGAACCAGTTTGAAAGACTAAAATTGTGGACGCTAGTGCCAAGGCCATACAATAAAACCATTATCGGCACCAAATGGGTATTCAAGAACAAGAAGGATGAGGATGGTGTGATCGTGAGAAACAAGGCCCGCCTGGTTGCAAAAGGCTACAATCAACAAGAACAAATCGACTACGATGAAACCTTTGCACCAGTGGTAAGGATTGAGGCCATCAGACTGTTTCTGGCATATGCTGCACACAAGAGTTTCACAGTGTATCAAATGGATGTAAAGACGGCATTTCTGAATGGAGATCTGAAAGAAGAGGTCTATATTGCACAACCTGACAGCTTTGTTGATCCTGAACGCCCCAACCATGTGTATAAATTGAGAAAAGCCCTGTATGGTTTGAAACAGGCACCGAGAGCCTGGTACGAAGCATTATCAGATTTTCTTGTGGAATCAGGCTTCTCGAAGGGAAAAATAGATCCAACTCTCTTCATCAAAAGACACAAGGGTGACATCATGCTGATATAAATTTATGTGGACGACATCATCTTTGCATCGTCGAATCCAAATTTCTGTAAAAAGTTCAGCAACCTGATGCGCACCAAGTTCGAGATGAGTATGATGGGAGAGTTGAACTTCTTTCTAGGGCTTCAGATCAAGCAATTTCCAGACGGAATATTCATCAATCAGTCCAAGTACATCCACGATATGCTCAAGCGCTTCAAAATGGACAGCAAGTCGACGATGAAAAACCCTGTGTCTCCCTCACAGAAGCTCGACTTTGACCCTTCCGGGAAACCAGTCGATGCTACCAACTATCGGGCTATCATCGGTTCCTTGTTGTACCTTACATCTAGCAAACCAGATATTGTGTTTGCAAACTGCATGTGCGCCCGCTTTCAAGCAAATCCTAAGGAATCGCATCTGAATGCTGTTAGAAGAATACTGAGATATCTCAAAGGAACAGTCAATCTGGTCCTTTGGTATCCCAAGGAATCAGGTTTTGACCTTGTTGGATACTCAGCTGCTAATTTTGCGGGTTGCAAACTGGACAGAAAGAGTACATCTGGCGGTGCTCAATTTCTTGGTGATAGTTGGTGCGCTGGTCCTCTAAAAAGCAGAATTGTGTGTCTACTTCTACGGCTGAGGCAAAATATGTCGCGGCTGCTAGCTGTTGCTCACAGATATTATGGATGAGTACCCAGCTGAAAGACTACGGGTTCACATTCTCACACATCCCGAGCTACAGTGACTCTCAAAATGCAATAGCCATCACGTGCAATCCTGTCCATCACTCTCGGAAGAAGCATATTGACCTCAGATATCATTTCATAAAGGATCACGTGGAGAAAGGCACCGTGGACATGTACTTCGTGTCTACGGAATTGCAACTAACTGATATCTTCACAAAGGCCCTGGATGAAAAGAGATTCAATTTTCTGATCTCTAAGCTGGGGATGTTGAACCTGAACGACTGAGTAAAATCTGAACTGTGTGTGTGCGTGTGATTTCATATTTTCCTTTTAAAACATTTTCAACTTGCATTTTTTTATTTTTTGCATCACATTTTTTTCCCCTCTCATGCATCATTTTTTTTGTCATGCATCTCATTCTTTTTATGCATCATATTTTTTTTCTTTTACATCTCATTTTTATGCATCACATGTTTTCTTTCTTATTTTTCATGTATCTTTTTTTATTCAATGCATAGGTTGAAGGGGAGCTTTTCTAAACTGTTCATAAATTGAGGGGGAGCTTTTCAAAATTATGTATAAGTTGAGGGGGAGTTTGCTAAAATTTTCATTTTCAAAGAAAAGGGGAAGCAAGTGTTAAGGGGAAACAATTTTTAAATTGAACTCAGACTGATTTGGGCCCGTTAAGTTTTAAATTTTTCCCGGCCTATATAATCTCAAAAACCGGGCATCTCCCCTCTTTCTCACTTCACTTCTACCTTCAAAACTCTCCACCTCCCTTGCGCGATCTTCTCCCTCGAAGCTCTTCGATTTTCAAACGCTCAAATCGTTTTTCTCCAACTGGTAAGCTACCATTTTTGTATATACTTTGATTGTTTCACAAGTATTCCACGAAGACGATGAACAGATGAACTCTTAGCGCGATTCGGGATTGTTGTGCGGTTTACAGGTCTTGCGCGATCCTCCTCTTGCGCGATCTCCCTGAGTTGCGAGATCTGAGGGTTGCGCGTTTTTAGTCCTTGCAGTGATTGAACCGACTTGCGTGATTAAGCCTCTTGTGCAATCCAGGAGGCTTGCCCGATCTGATAATGTGACACCGCACCCGAACGTCCTTGAGAATTTGATTTTTAAATTCAAAGTTTATGTATTGGATTTCTGATTCCCAAACAATTGTAAAACGATTGTTGTTTTACGTAATTCATGATCGATTATGATACCGCTCGAACTCGTACATTAGTGTTGGGCTTGGGAATACTCGTTTGGGCCTTATTAATAAATAAAAGAGCCCAACATTTTCCAAATAGTGATACATAATCTTTCGAGACAATCCGAGTAAGGTCGGACGGCCCAAACGCTATTTTGAGCCCAACCTGCTAAAATAGCAAGTATTCGAGAATGGCGTTCTAGACCCACTCGGGAGTGACCCACACGGCTAGTAGCCCAATAATATGTATGGCAAATGTCAAATAAGTGATAGGATGATTAAAGAAGAATACAAATGCCTATAACCCCACCTTTGGCCTTATTGAGCTAAATAATGGGAGTAGGATTTTCCTTCTATAATATCTATCAAGTAAATTATTGGGATGAGCCTACACATATTGGAGATCAATAATGTGATTTGAGAAGTTGACTTGTTCTAAATAAATTAGGATGAGTACAAAAAGACATCTTTTGACAAAGATAAAACAATAGGACCCATTTTCCCCATTTTTGGAAGTATTGGTAGATAATTTGGATCCCAAAATGATTGGGATCAATTGGGAACCACTCCACATGATATTAGTACCTGCAAGACAAATAAAAATGGGTTAGGAGGCTTACCTTGGCCGGCCATTATGGAGAAGAGCTGCACATGACTTGATAAGAATCAAAGTTTGGGGCCACCACTCTTATTTTCGCACAAATTGGTGTGCTGTTTGTCTCCTCTCATTATAGGAGCTATCCTCAACCAAATAACGTGTATGAGGTGTCCTTGGATAGCCCTTGAAGTGTAGTTTAATAATTGAGTGGTCCTTGTTCGAGGAGAGGGAGCTTATCTTACAAAAATCGAGCTGGAGTGAGTGGTGGTCTGTGAACTCGAGCTGTGAGAGTGCTGAGACTGTTTGGTTGATATCTCGAGTTTTACCAATCCAATTAAGACGTGTGAGATACCAAAAGAGAGCTCTCAAGACGAGGAATCCGTTAAAGTCTGGTTTGCATCAACCGGAGTAGAGGAAGGCTTCCAAATCGTCCGAGCAAAACACAACCTCGCAGAAACGGATTTACTCTTCTAAAGTGAGTTGTTAACCCCAAATCCTTTCCATTCATTTTCCAAATGATATGAACGATTGGTGGGACTATTGTACACTAATCCAAGTGTATAATATGTCCTTGAAAAGTTATTTTATTGATGTAAAGGTTAGATACTAACCTAGAGCAAATATTGGAAAACTAGGAATCGAGTTAGCCGGAAAACACCCGTTCTAGGGGCTGTTTTCGTATCAACGATTAGGAGTTGAAATAGCAACTTGAGGAAGCTGTTTAACACCCATTTTCAAGCAAGGAACCAGCTCTCAATCTTCCTTGGCCGAGGCTTTGGTCATTGGATCGAGAAGGAAGGTTTTAAAGCTCATTTGAGGTGAGGACCGACATCTAGTTGCTTACAACTTGTAGGTTATGCATGAGATTACCTAAATGCTTAAATCATGTTTTTGTGAATAAATATGCTTGAACATGATATGAATGATAAGTAATAGACTTGACCATGAATTGAAACCATATTGATGAATATGGAGTTATGTGAGATAAAGGTATGTTAATATGGTAAAATGACCTTTCCAACTCATATATGAATGTTATGTGTATGTAAATGTATAGTTGCATGATGATGCTTAGCACATGGGAGGCTGCCACATATCTATTGATATGGAGGGGCTACCATTAAGAATAAATGAGTTGTAGGAATAATCTTAATAGTATTGTGATGCTAGTTAAGGATTGTTCTAAATGTTGATAGAATCAAACTTAAGGTTTGAGTTGTTTGTGATGAACTTGAATGAGATTCAAGTGTCAAGTGTGATATCATGGAGTAGGAGATCTATGGTGTGATTGTATGAAGTAGCAGATCTATGGTGTGATTGTATGAAGCAGGAGATCTATGGGGTGAATACATGAAGTAGGAGATCTATGGTATGATTATATGAAGTAGGAGATCTATGATGCGAGTGCATGATGATGTACTCGAGCCTAACTCTAGAAATGAGAAGTTATATTAGGGTTGGACCCTATGTATTGTCGTGACTATTAGTCACGGGGTTCGGGAAATGTTTTATAACAAACACGAGCCTTTGAGCCGACTACTTGACTTTATATAAAGTAAGTGTGTATTTTGAAAGGGGTAATCTGGGATTACGGCCTATACTATATTATCACCCTATTTGAGGGTCTTGTGTGTGAAATACTTGTTGTATATCTATTAGATGCCTGCCACACCAGCACTTTATAGCCCTATAGAGTGCTGACCCCTTCGGGGGCGTCCCACCACCATTTTTCAGGTTGAGGCTAGAGCTTGCTTCCTGTGCTCGTTGCTCGAGAGATCATATAGGAGGGAAGACTTGGTTCGTGCTTCCTCCATTCTGTTTTTAAACATTAATAAACATGCTCATGGATATTTTACTGTAGAGCCTGCGTGCTCATGAATAGCCTTGTGTGGCCCTTTCGTTTTAAACAATGTTTTCCGCTGCGTTACGAATTACTTATTATGTTTGTTTATGGATGTGTATGTGTGAATGATATTCAAGACGCCTTGTATATTATGAATGTGTTGGACTGCGGTTGACTATTCATATTGTACGGCGGGTTGTTGACGCGTCCGGATAGGTCCGGGGCGTGACAATTAAGTTGGTATCAGAGCCTTAGTCCATAAACTTCATAATGAAGTCTCAAAATTCTCTTTTTGAAAAGATTTTGAAAACCATGAGCATAGATGTTTTGTACTTGGAGAGCTTTTGGTACTTGGGTTGCAAGGTCTCTAATTGTTAAGATGGTACCCTTAGCAATTGGTATGGCGGTGACTCGAGCCAAAATGTGTCTTAAGTACCTATCCGTCAATTGACATTTGATACGAGTCTAATGACTCTTTCCAAATTTCTTTCAGAAATGGACCGTGGTGGCAGGATTACTAGGAGAAACCCGACGGGCCGTGTACCAGTGGAGACTGGACAGGGCAGTCGAAGGACCTCTAGGGCATCTAGAGGAGCTGGCCGTGGAGGCCGATCACAGACCGTGAGTGACGGTCATGTTGACACAGAAAGTGAAACCTACTGGTCCTATGAGGACTCGACTTACCAACCGGAGACCGAGCCGGTTGAGACCCCTTACGAAGGGGATGCCGATGATATAAGTGATGAAGAAGGGGAGAATGACTCCCTAGCCAGAATTGAGGCGCTGCTCCAGCAATACCAGCGGGAGCGCGAGGAAAGGAGGGAACGCCGAAGGCGCCGAGGAGGGCGAACTTCGGGTGGGGCTTCAAGAGGAAGAAGCCATGGCGACTCTAGGGCCCACATTGAACCGCATGGGGGCCGGGGTGATGGAGGTCCGATCATAAGGATCTCCAAATACCTCAAAGAGGCACGAGACTTGGGGTGCAAACCCTTCAACGGAGCGGGTGACATCTCGGTTGCCGCCGAATGGATCAAGAGGTTGAACGAAGCAGCCCTTGATATGCAACTCACCCCCGAATTTAAACTAAGGGTGGCGGTGAGGTTGCTTGAAGGGATGGCATCCACATGGTGGGACGGAGCCAAGGGAAAGTATGGCAATACCGTGACTTGGGAGGAGTTCCGACAGGAGTTCTTTGCCCAATACTATTCTGATTTTGAGGTGAACAATAAGAGGAGAGAGTATACCCTCCTGACCCAAGGTGGCACGATGACGGTGAGGCAACTTGAACACAAATTCAGGGAACTCGCGGAATTCATACCGGAGTACACATGTGATGAGAACCGGATGGTGAATCACTTCTGGGATGCCTTGGACCTTGACATACGCGAGAGGGCAACACAATTGCCTAATATGACGTTTAGTCAAGTGGTTGAACAAGGCCTGAAGGGAGAGAAGGAATGGGAGGAAAGAAAACGAAGGAACGCCGAGGAGGCGAAGAAGAGGAAGTGGGAGAGTCACGGCTCCCAAGGTTCCAACAAAAAGGGGAACCATGGAGGGGGATCTTTCCGTGCACCGCCGCCACCATCTAGGGGGAACCAGGGCTCGAGCAGGCATGACTCGGGGTCACAAGCCTCGGGGACGCCTCGTTGCTTGAATTGCAAGAAGAGTCACCTCGGAAAATGCCGTGAACCTCCTAGATGCTTCCAATGCGGGAATACCGGGCATTTGAAGGCGCATTGCCCACAATTGGGTGGGGCAAGGTCATCGGGACCAAGTAGCGGGGCCACGGGGACGAGAAACCAAGCCCGGGGTTCCCAATCAACTAGGGGGCATGGAGGAGCAAGCGCGAGCAACGCGCCATCGGTGAATCAAGAAAGGACTCAAGCTAGAGTCTATGCGATGACGGAGGCGGATGCCCGGGCTAACCCAGATTCGGTTGCAGGTATGACCGCTTAGCTCCTCGTGCTTTACACATTCCTCATCCATAAATTGAAGTTATAAATCCTAGAATCCAGGTGGGAGCAGACGTAAGACCGAAATGGGAAAGGAGAGCAAAACCATGCTACTACCCGACCGGGTGGGGCAATAGACTCGACCGGGTAGGACAAGTTTTTGCCCTCGTAAACCTTCTGGATCACATACCCGATCGGGTTTGGTAATGAACCCGACCGGGTAGGCCAAGTTTTTGCACTCATAAGTCCACTGGAACACATACCCGACCGGGTATGGTGTTATACCCGACCGGGTTTGTCAAAAAAAAATTCTGCCCGAACCCACTGGAACTTATACCCGACCAGGTATAGTATGTTACCCGACCGGGTACACCTCGAAGTGTTCGTCAAATGAAAAAGTTGTCTTCATGAAAGTTGTAGATATTTTCATTGTCTAAATGATGGAATTTGAATCGAATGATTTGGTTAAGTATGTGAAGAGATATGATCAAAACGGTGAGACAGTGTCAATTTATATCTCAACTGCGAACGTCAACTATAATTGGGGGATTTTGCCCACTCTAAGGACATAATCTCGCATTATGTCCTTCGTAGGATTGGTCGGTATGTTAGAGAGGTATCTTACATGGCTTGTAAATGTAGGAACACTAAAGATTAATGGGAGATGTGCGAGAATCCTCATCGATACCGGGGCGCAACGATCATTTGTGAGTGAGGCATTCGCCGGGGGATTCAACGTACCCCTGGTACCGATGGCTCAAGCCCTATTGGTATCCACACCCCTAGGGGAAGACATCGAGAGAGATAGCCACTATCCATCGTGTGAGGTGGAAGTGGAGGGCCAAAACTTGTCGTGTGATTTCGTGCCGCTGAGTATGATTGAGTTCGATGCAATCCTGGGGATGGATTGGCTTGAGAAGCATCATGCTAGGGTCGATTGTTACACGAAAGTACTTGAACTCGAAGGCAATGAAGGGGTGACCTTACGCTTCGAGGGGGATAGGGCAAAATCCAATAGTTGTATCATATCCGCTGTGAGGGCTAAGAATATGATGAGGAAGGGATGTCACGCATATCTAGCGTATGTGGTGGACAAAACCAAAGAAGAGACGAGCATTGATGATGTTAGGGTAGTATGCAAGTATCCGGACGTCTTTCCTAAAGACTTACCGGGACTTCCACCCGATAGGGAGATTGAGTTCGTGATCGAGGTCGAGCCCGGCACCAAACCAATCTCCATACCGCCATATCGTATGGCACCCGCTGAACTTAACGAGTTAAAAACCCAATTGCAAGAGCTTTTGGATAACGGTTTCATTAGACCAAGCCACTCACCGTGGGGAGCACCAGTCCTTTTTGTGAAAAAGAAGGATGGAACACTTCGAATGTGCATTGACTATCGTCAACTGAACAAGGTCACAATCAAGAATAGGTATCCTTTGCCTAGGATTGATGACTTGTTTGATCAACTACGAGGAGCAACCGTGTTTTCAAAGATTGACTTGAGGTCGGGGTACCATCAATTGAAGATTAAGGAGGATGACATACCGAAGAGTGCTTTCCGCACGAGGTATGGGCATTTTGAGTTCCTTGTTATGTCGTTTGGGTTAACAAACGCCCCGGCGGCATTCATGGACTTGATGAACCGAGTATTTCACAAATACCTGGACCGATTCGTGATTGTGTTCATTGATGACATCTTGATCTACTCAAATAGTGAGGAAGAGCATGAGGAGCACTTGATACTCGTTCTTGAGACACTACGGGAGAAACAACTCTATGCCAAATTTTCTAAATGTGAATTTTGGCTTAAGGAGATTGGTTTTCTCGGGCATGTGGTTTCGGGATCGGGGATTGCTGTTGATAACAAGAAAATAGAGGCCATTACCGAATGGGAGAGACCAAAGAATGTCAAGGAAATTCGTAGTTTCCTTGGATTGGCAGGCTATTATAGAAAGTTCGTGGAGAAGTTCTCTGTTTTGGCATCGCCATTGACGAAGCTCACTCGTAAAGGAGCTAAGTTTGTATGGGATGACAAATGTGAGAAAGGGTTCATGGAACTAAAGAAGAGATTGACTGAGGCACCGGTACTTGCATTACCCAAACAAGGTGTGGGGTACGATGTCTATAGCGACGCGAGCATCCAAGGGCTTGGATGTGTACTGATGCAGAATGGGAGGGTAATTGCCTATGCTTCACGACAATTGAAGAAGCATGAGGTGAATTATCCTACTCACGATTTGGAGTTGGGGGCAGTGGTGTTTGCACTGAAAATATGGAGACATTATCTCTACGGGGAGACATGTCACATATACACTGATCACAAGAGCTTGAAGTACGTGTTTACTCAGAAAGAGCTAAACATGAGACAGAGACGGTGGATGGAGCTGATAAAAGACTACCATCTAGTGATAGAGTATCACCCAGGCAAGGCGAACGTGGTGGCAGATGCTTTGAGCCGGAAGAGCTCGTCTGGAGCATTGCTAGCTAATTTGAGGGCATTAAGAGCCCAACTGGAGGTATCCAGCGATGGTGCCTTATTGGCACGATTTGAGGTGAGACCTACTCTACTTGATGAGATCAAGAAGGGTCAAGAGAAGGACACAGAACTTATGAAGGTCCGGGAACGCATGCAAGCGGGACCGGTGGAGGATTTCAGGGAAAGAGATGATGGTCTCTTGCTATTTCGTGACCGAGTGTGTGTATCGTCAGATGAGGAGCTCCGAAAGTCCATCTTAGAGGAGGCTCATTCATCGGCTTATGCCATGCACCCGGGGGGCACGAAAATGTACCGTGATCTGAAAGAAAGTTACTGGTGGTCTGGAATGAAGAGGGAAATAGCCGAGTACATCAGTCGGTGCCTTACTTGTCAACAAGTTAAGGCAGAACATCAACACCCAGCAGGCTTATTGCAACCACTCTCCATCCCTGAATGGAAGTGGGAGCACGTGACTATGGATTTCGTGGTAGGCTTACCACGGACTATCAGGAACTATGACGCGGTTTGGGTTGTTGTGGATAGGCTCACAAAGAGTGCACACTTCTTGCCTATCAACACTACCTACCCACTTGAGAGGTTAGCCAAATTGTATACGGATGAGATTGTGAGGCTGCATGGGGTCCCAGTGACCATTGTATCCGATAGAGACCCACGATTCACATCACGTTTTTGGCCGAAATTTCAAGAGTCTATGGGAACGAGATTGAAGTTCAGTACTGCATTCCATCCACAGACGGATGGGCAGTCTGAGAGGGTTATACAGATCTTAGAGGATATGCTGAGGGCTTGTGCGTTAGAGTTCCAAGGAAGCTGGGACAACCACTTAGCACTCGTGGAGTTTGCCTATAACAACAGTTATCAGGCAAGTATCGGCATGCCTCCATATGAAGCATTGTATGGGAGGAGGTGCCGTACACCGTTATGCTGGGACGAGGTTGGCATGGCCAAACTCGAGGGTACTGAGTTGGTTGAGGTCACCAAATCAAAGGTGAAATTGATTCGAGAGAGACTCAAAGCGGCTCAGGATAGGCAAAAGAGTTATGCAGATAAGCGTCGACGAACCTTAGAGTTTAAGGTTGATGACGAGGTATTCTTGAAAGTTTCTCCTTGGAAAGGAATCATCCTATTTCAAACCCGAGGGAAGCTTAACCCACGGTACATAGGTCCATTCAGAATTATAGAGAGGATTGGGGCCGTTGCATATCGTCTACAGTTGACTCCTGAGTTAGAGAAGATACATAATGTGTTTCATGTATCCATGCTTAAGAAGTATGTGCATGATCCCTCTCACGTATTGGAGAAGCCACCTGTAGAGGTACGTGAGGATTTGAACTACGCTGTTCAACCAATCAAGGTCACCGATGGGAAGGTGAAGAAATTGAGAAGCAAGGAAGTCCCAATGGTTAAAGTACTTTGGAAAAGCGATCGGGTCGAAGAAGAGACATGGGAAACAGAGGCTTTGATGAGGAAACAGTATGCTTTCCTATTCGAGTAGAGCTGTGAATTTCGGGGACGAAATTCCTGTTAAGGGGGGGCGAACTTGTGACACCGCACCCGAACGTCCTTGAGAATTTGATTTTTAAATTCAAAGTTTATGTATTGGATTTCTGATTCCCAAACAATTGTAAAACGATTGTTGTTTTACGTAATTCATGATCGATTATGATACCGCTCGAACTCGTACATTAGTGTTGGGCTTGGGAATACTCGTTTGGGCCTTATTAATAAATAAAAGAGCCCAACATTTTCCAAATAGTGATACATAATCTTTCGAGACAATCCGAGTAAGGTCGGACGGCCCAAACGCTATTTTGAGCCCAACCTGCTAAAATAGCAAGTATTCGAGAATGGCGTTCTAGACCCACTCGGGAGTGACCCACACGGCTAGTAGCCCAATAATATGTATGGCAAATGTCAAATAAGTGATAGGATGATTAAAGAAGAATACAAATGCCTATAACCCCACCTTTGGCCTTATTGAGCTAAATAATGGGAGTAGGATTTTCCTTCTATAATATCTATCAAGTAAATTATTGGGATGAGCCTACACATATTGGAGATCAATAATGTGATTTGAGAAGTTGACTTGTTCTAAATAAATTAGGATGAGTACAAAAAGACATCTTTTGACAAAGATAAAACAATAGGACCCATTTTCCCCATTTTTGGAAGTATTGGTAGATAATTTGGATCCCAAAATGATTGGGATCAATTGGGAACCACTCCACATGATATTAGTACCTGCAAGACAAATAAAAATGGGTTAGGAGGCTTACCTTGGCCGGCCATTATGGAGAAGAGCTGCACATGACTTGATAAGAATCAAAGTTTGGGGCCACCACTCTTATTTTCGCACAAATTGGTGTGCTGTTTGTCTCCTCTCATTATAGGAGCTATCCTCAACCAAATAACGTGTATGAGGTGTCCTTGGATAGCCCTTGAAGTGTAGTTTCATAATTGAGTGGTCCTTGTTCGAGGAGAGGGAGCTTATCTTACAAAAATCGAGCTGGAGTGAGTGGTGGTCTGTGAACTCGAGCTGTGAGAGTGCTGAGACTGTTTGGTTGATATCTCGAGTTTTACCAATCCAATTAAGGCGTGTGAGATACCAAAAGAGAGCTCTCAAGACGAGGAATCCGTTAAAGTCTGGTTTGCATCAACCGGAGTAGAGGAAGGCTTCCAAATCGTCCGAGCAAAACACAACCTCGCAGAAACGGATTTACTCTTCTAAAGTGAGTTGTTAACCCCAAATCCTTTCCATTCATTTTCCAAATGATATGAACGATTGGTGGGACTATTGTACACTAATCCAAGTGTATAATATGTCCTTGAAAAGTTATTTTATTGATGTAAAGGTTAGATACTAACCTAGAGCAAATATTGGAAAACTAGGAATCGAGTTAGCCGGAAAACACCCGTTCTAGGGGCTGTTTTCGTATCAACGATTAGGAGTTGAAATAGCAACTTGAGGAAGCTGTTTAACACCCATTTTCAAGCAAGGAACCAGCTCTCAATCTTCCTTGGCCGAGGCTTTGGTCATTGGATCGAGAAGGAAGGTTTTAAAGCTCATTTGAGGTGAGGACCGACATCTAGTTGCTTACAACTTGTAGGTTATGCATGAGATTACCTAAATGCTTAAATCATGTTTTTGTGAATAAATATGCTTGAACATGATATGAATGATAAGTAATAGACTTGACCATGAATTGAAACCATATTGATGAATATGGAGTTATGTGAGATAAAGGTATGTTAATATGGTAAAATGACCTTTCCAACTCATATATGAATGTTATGTGTATGTAAATGTATAGTTGCATGATGATGCTTAGCACATGGGAGGCTGCCACATATCTATTGATATGGAGGGGCTACCATTAAGAATAAATGAGTTGTAGGAATAATCTTAATAGTATTGTGATGCTAGTTAAGGATTGTTCTAAATGTTGATAGAATCAAACTTAAGGTTTGAGTTGTTTGTGATGAACTTGAATGAGATTCAAGTGTCAAGTGTGATATCATGGAGTAGGAGATCTATGGTGTGATTGTATGAAGTAGGAGATCTATGGTGTGATTGTATGAAGCAGGAGATCTATGGGGTGAATACATGAAGTAGGAGATCTATGGTATGATTATATGAAGTAGGAGATCTATGATGCGAGTGCATGATGATGTACTCGAGCCTAACTCTAGAAATGAGAAGTTATATTAGGGTTGGACCCTATGTATTGTCGTGACTATTAGTCACGGGGTTCGGGAAATGTTTTATAACAAACACGAGCCTTTGAGCCGACTACTTGACTTTATATAAAGTAAGTGTGTATTTTGAAAGGGGTAATCTGGGATTACGGCCTATACTATATTATCACCCTATTTGAGGGTCTTGTGTGTGAAATACTTGTTGTATATCTATTAGATGCCTGCCACACCAGCACTTTATAGCCCTATAGAGTGCTGACCCCTTCGGGGGCGTCCCACCACCATTTTTCAGGTTGAGGCTAGAGCTTGCTTCCTGTGCTCGTTGCTCGAGAGATCATATAGGAGGGAAGACTTGGTTCGTGCTTCCTCCATTCTGTTTTTAAACATTAATAAACATGCTCATGGATATTTTACTGTAGAGCCTGCGTGCTCATGAATAGCCTTGTGTGGCCCTTTCGTTTTAAACAATGTTTTCCGCTGCGTTACGAATTACTTATTATGTTTGTTTATGGATGTGTATGTGTGAATGATATTCAAGACGCCTTGTATATTATGAATGTGTTGGACTGCGGTTGACTATTCATATTGTACGGCGGGTTGTTGACGCGTCCGGATAGGTCCGGGGCGTGACAGATAAACATGCCCGATCTGGCTAGACCTTGCGCGATTTGAGGACTGGCGCGATTCATATGGTTGCATGATTCGCCCCTTGCGCGATTCTTATGACTTGCGCAATCTTAACTGTTGCGCGATTCCCCTTTGCCCGATTTGAAGAGATGAATGATCTGATGCCCTTGTGCGATCCATATGGGCCTGCGCGAACTCAGGCCTCAACGAAATCAGACAGCCTAGCCCAGACTTAACACTTCATGGGAATTCTTAATATGGGCCAAAAACAATTAAGTCCAGGCCCATCTCAGATAAAGTGTGACCTATATCCTTTGGGCCCGAAACATTCACTTAAAAAAATCACAATAAAGGGCCCAAGTGAGAAATAAGCTGTGGACTTAGCCGATTTTTTATCACATGCTCTAATCTGTTTATCATTTTCAGATTGAAATGGCTGCCAACACTCCAATTAACAGGATCTATGCTAAGGAACAATGGATCCCGATCAAAGAAAACAACTCATCACTTGACCCAGCCGTGTTCTCATGCCAAGACAATGTGGTTGTCTCCATTCTGAAAGGCCACAAACTGTGGAAGGCCTTGAGCAAAAACGCTGAAGTTCCTCAAGTGTATCTCCAACAATTCTGGGGAACACTTGACAAAGACGTAGACGAGGTTGGCAAACCAATTGATGACGTGCTGGCTGCCACAATCTGCAACACCAGAGTCACCATTACTAAGGAGTTGGTCCAACAAGTACTACAAATCCCGGAAGAGGAACACTATGATGCGTTGGCCTCAGAAGCAGAAATATTTGAGGACATGATCAAACTAGGCCACGCTCAACCCCTCCGAGTGATGTTTGCAATCAAGACCGGACGGTTTCCACGACCATGGAGGACACTGATGGCTACTCTGAACAAGTCCTGCACATCCAAGCACAGTGGATTTGACAAATGCAGTGCATACCTTGTGTACATCTTCCATGGGGTCGCTTTCATGAAGAATTATGACTTCGCCTCGCTTATCTGGGGCGACATTCTGGAGATGAGAAGAAGAAAGTTCAACACTGATCTGATCAAACATCTGCCATACATGAGATGGTTTTCATTGCTGGTGCAACACTTCTGCAGAACAATTCCAACAATCCAAAGGCGCAAATCATCTGAGAATGTCAGCACTCCAGCCCTCTAATATCTGAAGAAAATGCCAGAGGTACGCACACTGGTACCTTTAGCTATTCCTGTTCCTCTCCTCCTGTTAGCTGGTCGCAATGATCCACACGTTATACGCTATAGCGAGGAGAACAACATCATACTCCCTATGGCTCAGATAAACCTCCCTTAGCCTACCCCGGGGAGTCAGCCGAGAGTAAGTGAGGGTCCTGAGAGTTCAACCCGACCACAGAGACCAGTGGCAAGCCGGCCCCATGATGATCAGACTATGTCTGTTGAGGGCCACCCCCAAGGTGCTGAGGAGAATACCGATGACTCGTCTAGCGCAGCTAGATCACAAAACGCTTACGATGAGGGCTCCGGGAGCACGGCTAGAGAAAACGACGACGACGATGATGATGAGGATGACGACTATGCCAATGCAAAGGGCAAGAAAGTCGAGAAAGCCCTCGCTAAGAAAGGACCTGTCATTATCAGGCTTTCTCGGGCTACAACACAAGAGCAGTCTCACCAAATTAAGGACATTCGAGGAAACATCATCAGTGAGACTCGCTCCAAGGTACATGACAACCCCTCATCATCATCATCCATTCCTATGCAAAGAGTGCAAACAGCAAGCAACTTGGCTAAAGAAATAGCCCTGTATGACAGTTGCTCTGACCTAGACACTATAAACCGGGCTAATCCCTTAGGAGCAGAGACTGATATTTTCAGTTTATGGGTAGAAGACGCAGCATCTAGCCCAACTGCGCATGCACAAGCCTCACCCGACCACTCTACTGCCTCCCAACAGGTAGTAGTTTCACAAATAGGGGACATTATACCCACCTTACTGCCTCCTTACGACGCGGTTGAGGACTTCTTTGTGGTCTTCCGCCCCAGACCACTACCCCTTCTTCTACCACATTGAGTCTATGTTCCACCCTCCCAACATTTTCCACTTTTTCTAGGACACATACACTTCTCACACCACCGCACACAACAGGTGCACTTTACCTGTCCTCAACGATCGGAGATACGTCGATGATGATCGGAAGTCCTGCTGCACAACAGATACCTCCATCATTATCTGCAGGCCACACATCGGTAATCTTTACTGATGCTGTGACAACAGTTACTACCCCTGTAACCGGAAACCCTGACCCTACCGACCTTTCAGTCATTTTGCAGCGTTTCATGGATTCCACCATTAAGCCATGGGTGCACGAAGCAATAACCGCTCGGGCACAGGAATTCAGGAACACCCCAGCGCTGCTTAACGACATCATCCAACCCAACCATCTTCCTCACATACCCAACAAACTCATCCACTTACCCATTTCTCTACCCGCCAAAACTCTGAACCTTCCACAACCCTACCTAACTCACCTACTGCTTCAAGCGGAACCCAGGATACAGAACTAGTGTCCTCCCCTACTTCGACCACACCTTTCCCCGACCCGAAAACTCTATCGTTCGAGGTACTCGAAACCCTTATGCTAGAACAACTACTAGCTACCGAAGAAGGCAACCTCACCCAGAAACAAAAAGACCTTCTTCAGATCCTTAAGCCTGACAGCACATGTCGTGATAGTCTCCGTGGTCACAAACGTTCGCATGAGGACCCCGATGATTCGGATCCTCATGAAGGGGAGAACAAGAGGCAATGGATACTTGAGCGTGATGCGTCAACAAACCAACCTTCCACGCAATCCAATCCACCTGAATCCTCGAACAATCAGCCCCCACCATCCACTCAACACAAAAGCCAAACAGCCAATCCACCCACATCTAGCCCTGTAACACCCCGGCCAGCACAGGACCCGAGGTAGTTACTCCAGACCTCTAGTACTGTCCCCACAAACCGCCACTAGCCTTTTCCGCGCACTTTGTCCTCACTCATGCACGCCCTGAGAAACTTCCCAGGGGGTCACCCATCACAAGACTACTCTCGTGCAAGCACATTTAACTTTAGAGTTCTTGGATGATGAGCTCCCTTAAAAGGAGATGCACCTCTGTTGGTATGAGTAGTACTATTAATCCTCTTAAATTAATCTCGGATATTACAATCACCCTCACTTAGGATCACAACGTCCTCGTTGCGCCCTTAAACCAATCTCAATCCAACCCCAGAATCTTTTCCCCTGCTAGGTGTCTGCCCGATATCCAACAGATCAGCACACTGTCGCAGGGTTGCTCTGATACCACCTGTAACACCCCGGCCCGCACAGGACCCGAGGTAGTTACTCCTAGTACCGTCCCCACAAACCACCACTATCATTTTCCGCGCACTTTGTCCTCACTCATGCGCGCCCTGAGAAACTTCCCAGGGGGTCACCCATCCCAAGACTACTCCCGTGCAAGCACGCTTAACTTTGGAGTTCTTGAGTGATGAGCTCCCTTAAAAGGAGATGCACCTCTGTTGGTATGAGTGGTACTATTAATCCTCTTAAATTAATCTAGGGTATTACAATGAATGTAACACTTCATAATTTTATATCATTAAAATTATGTTAGAGCTTATGCTTCGGGACGAAGCATCTTTTAAGGAGGGTAGAATGTGACACTCCAAAAATTTAAATAAAATAAAATAAATAAGTTTATTAACTAGATAAAATGTTACAAAAATGACGTTTTGACTAGGTTGGTAAGATAATATTTTGATTTAAAAAAATGGCATTGTAAGTCAAATGATAATTATGACATGACATTCTTATTAGATAAAGTAAAAATGATATTTTTAGGAGATAATAATTATCAAGATAAATTCTTACTCAAGTACATTTTGTACAAGTATAATATTTTTAATTTTAAACCTAGAAGGTGAACGTACTCTAAAACATTTCTCAACTAAAATGCATGTGCTTCAATACGTACGTAGTTTAACCGACGGGTTAAAATCATAATTTAAACTATAGGAGTTGAAATATTCATGCTAACGTAATATTGCACACCATAATTACTCGTATATAACAAAAAGGAATTCTTTAGTCACGTACACAATAATACGGATACGGTAATAGCAAGTATTATACAAGTTCACTTTTCAATAGGATATACTTCGTATATAAGGATACAAACAATAATACGTAAACTTCCATATCCATTTCGTAAGAGTAGAAGACAATTTTTGACAAGTATTGAAACGTTGTGTTAGTGCCAGAGATTTTCTGACTTAAGGTAACGTACAACCCGAATATTCGCACATGTGTATACTCGTACGAATAGCGTCCAAATACACTCCAACCGGTGATTTTCGTTCAATGAAAGCCGGAAGCAAATACCCACGTAAAAAGCGGATCGCATAACCTCCAACATTCAAACCGATCGGATGAGCTCAAAAGAAACCCTAAGTATGCCAAGAACTGTATAAATACTGGCCTCAACTTTCACTTCCTTTCACCCAGAGCAAAGCTCGATCAATATATATACATACATAAATACGTATATATACATATAGAGTGCTCTTCTCATCAGGCCGGCCTGACGGGATGCTCCGTCCGGCCGAGCCCATTTGGGCACCTTCCCGGTGGAATTTTTTGATACAATTTTTTGAGCATGTTCCCCATCAAGTCTAGTTTGTCCATACCAAATTTCAGATCAAAATTCGATCGGGAAGGCATTCAAATCATTTTTTGAAGTTGACTGCAGTTTTATATGACGCAGTCAACTTCAAAAAAATGATTTGAATGCCTTCCCGATCGCATTTTGAGCTGAAATTTGGTATGGACAAACTAGACTTGATGAGGAACATGCTCAAAAACTTTCATCAAAAAATTCCACCGGGAAGGTGTCCAAACGGGCTCGGCTAGACGGAGCAGCCCGTCAGGCCGGCCTGACATGAACATTCCTGTATATATATATATATATATATATATATATGTATATATATATATATATATATATATATATATATATATATATATATATATATATATATATATGTATATATAATATATATATGTATATATATATATATATATATATATATATATATATATATATATATATATGTATATATATATATATAGGGTAAGGTTCAAGTAAGAATAGTGTCTTAGGAAAGAAATGAGAATAAAATTTAACCTTTAAATATGTGAGATCAAAGGTTCGGATTGAATGTAAATTAGTGTGGTAGATTGGTAAATAGATTGAACTTTGAATGTCAATTATTATGATAGTGATCAACGATTTAATGCGGAGGACAAAAGTGTAAAGCTCATTAGCATTTAATTGGAAGAATAAGGCATCACCGTTCATGTTTCCATATATTTAAAATCATTGAATGCAATACTTTCTAAAATTTGAGATTATTACTTTATCGTGATGGCTGATATTTCAATTCACGTTTCACATATATATACATTTAAAATATTCACTTGAAATTTGTTAACCGCGTAGGTGCACTTTTATTCGATTCAGTTTGCACTTTGGAATCCAGAAGTTTGCACATGATCAAAATAAAAGATTTTAAAATTGCTCACGTGCACTTTCAAGGATGCTTATGTCATGCAAAACTTTTGCAATAATACGGAGTAGATGTTATCGATTGATTTGTGTGACCTTACACATATGCTAACACGCACTTGCAACGATGCACATGTCATGTGCATCTTTTTTATGAATTTGTGCATTAACTTTAACTCAAAAGTATGATGCACATTTGTTGTTAACATATTGCATTACTTGAAAAAAAAAATTAGGGACGAGGTCATATATTAAATGTGCATCATTAAATGAATATAGGTGCATTATTTTTAAATGTATTGCAATTAACTCAAACTTTTTCATAGATGCACTTTTATTTAAACTTTTTGCAACATTAATTATAGTAATGGTTAAATATACCATATTTCATTCTTCAAAGTTCTTTTTTTGAAATGGTGTAATTCATTGGTACACTTTATGAAGGTAATTAAGTATATGTGCATCTTATCTTATATAAGTACTCGAAGTTCAACATTGATTTCGATACTTTGCACACTTGAAGTATTTAAAGTGCATATTTAGTTTATTTCAAATTTATTTACATTATTTTATTGTCAAAAGTGCATAGGATATGGTTCATTGCAATTACATTTAGCTCGTAATGCACATTTTCTGTTAAAATGCTACATAATACACGATGCACATGTGTTGTCAAAATGGCACACAAACAACATCACAAGCTTAATGTGAAGTAGTGATGCAATAAACCACTTATTTTGTGAAAACATGATTTTTGAAAATATTATTATTCATATTTATGTGGCACCTATTTGTAAAAAAACTATGATTAACCTTGTTTTTGTTCATAAAAATTTGGGCACGTTGAAATAATCCGTATACCATTTGTTTTGTAAAATACAAACTCTTACCGAGTAATGTTAAAAAAAATGATTTGGAAAGTAATGATGCATAGAAGTGACAATTAAAAAACTAAAAGGTACGGTAACGAAGAAGTCACAAAACACTTTAAAAGGAAAGTATCTTTATATAATATAAAGTAACAGTCATTGCACAGCAATTAGAGGGAAAAATCCCGCCCAAATTAAGGGTATAATGGGAAATTATTGTAGAATGTAAAAGTGAAACCGTGTCCATGAGAAGAAATCATATCGTACATACGTATGAATATTATTTGGTAAGATGAAGCATTTATTGCCCATAAATCATGATCAAATCAAATAATACTCCGTACATGTTTACTATGTATGATACACGTATGAATGTATGGTAATATAGAGCATTTATTGCTCAACATTTAATACATTTATTGCCTAGGAATCAACCTATATACTCCAATACGCAATCGAGTTATGACATACGAAGTACACTCCAACCTGCTTATACGAAGTATATAAAGTTTCTACTTTCTACAACAATGAACTAAAAATCTAAATCAAAATAATGTCAATATGCAATCGAGATAATATATCTGCCAACCTGCCATAAAATTCCTAAAAGATGTAATATAGAGCCTATATAACGTAACAGACCATATGTAAACACACATACATACATACTTTCTAAATATAAGTACTTACTTTTGACACATATTAATATATTAGATATTTTATATTTGCATATATGAAACGAGCATTTAACATCTTTATATAATATAAAGTAACAAAGTTGGGGCAAGAATTGGAGGGAAAAATGCCGCCCAAAATAAGGGCAAAATTGGAAATTAATGAGAGAAGCAAATTTGGTAATTAATTATATTAGATAAGAAATTCTGAAATGATGCACGTACGTAAAGTAAAAGTTCATTAGAAATAATTTGGTTTCCTTAGTAAATGTAGATATTAGAATACTATGTATTGCTTTAGTTTGTTTATTATACCCAATAACTTTTATTTTTTATATATATATGGTGTGTATATATAATAATAATATAATATTATGTCGAAAATTCCTAATTTGGTATTACCTTCACCCCACTAATATTGAGACAAGAGAATGTGACAATTAAGAAAAATGAGTTTATGTGGTTGATACAGAACTGATAAAGTAAGAATGATTTAGAGTCACTCAAATTTGATCAAATTTGGTATTGAACAATCTTAGTGCAATTTTTCGAAAAGGAAAAATGAGACAATCTAAGCGGGACAAAGAGAGTACTTTTTGTCTCATGTAGAATAAATATAATAATAGCAATTTTAAGAGCAATTAATATGATATTTCTAACTTTCGTAACTAATTACACATTAAATAAGAACATGAAAGTTATAAGATGATCTATCATGCTCATTCTAAAACAATGTAAGGGTCCTAATACAATATGGATGAAAAGAGTTTTTCCTTCCATCAAAATTTCTCTCCCATTAATAGTGATAATGTGAAAGGAAAAAGGTGTAGATAAACTTTGGTAAGAAATCTTTTCTCTCAATCGTTATGTTAAAATAGGAAGAATTTTTTGGAACATCCCAAAGAGGTAAGTGAAAGAAATTTATGGGACAGAGATAGTATATTATCTCTGCTACGGTGGACTTTGCCAACTTCAAAATATGTGAGAAATAAGAAAAGTAAAAGTTCTGATATTGAGGTCTGTGCACAAGAGAGAGAAACAAGTTGAACCACAAATTCATTCTTTAAAAGGAAAGTTACTAAGTTTTTGAGACAAACGAAAAAGAAAAGCTGCCAATGTTGAGTGAGGCGAAGGAAATATAAATTAGGAGAAGATTCCCAACAAAGGAGCAAGCATGTTTTGAAATTTCAAAATATGATGTTATTCTTTCCGAAATATGAGTATTTACTATCATCTTTGACTCATTACTGTCAAAATAGTTACAAAATTAAGCATTGACATGTCATTACTTACTGTCATTAATGACAGTATTTTTCAATCATGACAATAACAACACCTATTTCGGAAAGAAAGACATGCAAAATAGTCATATTTTGAAATTCCAAAACATATTTACTTCTGAGCAATTTCCCTATAATTTAGTCATCAATTTACAATTATAGTATTAATTATCAATAATAATATTTCTTATTATATTTATTTTTATAAAAGAACAAGATGAAATCCAAAAGAGTAATGAGATTTTATCTTAAATAAACAATAAAGTATAACAATAACTCTATATGACAATGATTTAACTTGATAGTACAATATGTGTCTCATGAAACTTTTGTCGTTGTACTTTCTTTATAGGTACTGTATCGGTATTTTAAAGTTTGTTACACTATTTTTTAAAATGTATTTAAAAGTTTGATACACTTTCCTTTTTAGTAAGTTTTCAATTATAAGTATTGAATTATCTCATTTTTTATATTTTTATCTTCTTTTTCATAAGTTAACACGTTTTCTCTTACTTTTTCTACACTATTCATTACCCCTCCTACTTTCCTCCTTAAATGATGTCCCAAAGTAATATGTAGTCATCTTTAAAATACGTAGAGAGTATTCATTCCTGCCAACCGCTAATCACTGCATCTTCTAGCGAATTACTACCTCCGTCCCTCTAAGTTTGGGACAAGAGAAGGTGACACGGTTATTAATAAAAGTGAGTTTATGTGGTTGATATTAAATTGATAAAGTAAAAATAAAGTGAGAATGATTTAGAACCACACAAACTTTACCAAATAAGATATGGGACAATCTTAGTGGGACGGACCGAAATGGTAAAATGGGACAATTATAGCGGGATGGAGGGAGTATATGTTAGCATTTAACAGAACTTATACTAAAGATGCAAGACATACAACAACAAAAGTTTCATGAGACCCACTTATAATTATTGTACTATCAAGTTAATTCATTGTCAATTAGAGTTATTGGTTATACTTTATCGTTTACGGAGTATTTTAATTTTACTTAAAAAATTTTACGGATCCAACTTTTTACTTTATTACAACTACTACCACTACGTATATAATTAATAAAAGTAAAACACATAAACTTTACCGTATTTTTATTTGATAAAATTACACATTATGTACCATAAAAAAACATACTACCTCCGTCCCATAAAATTCTTCCCACTTTCCTTTTTGTGCCGTCCTAAAAAATTCTTCTCACTTTCCTTTTTTGGACAATTAATGTGGTTCACATTCATTAAACCTTTTTCTTACACAACCACAACCACACATTTCCACTTTCTTAATCTCCATGTCAAGTCAAAGTGAGAAGAATCTTATGGGACGGAGGGGGTAATTTTAATTAAGTCATTATTCAATTCTAGATATATCCCGGGCATCGCACGGGTACTTTGTCTAGTATTAATAATGAAACTTGTGGGGAAGCATTAATCAAGGACTACGTATAAAAAGGAAAGGATAGTAAAATCACAAATTTAACCCTCCGTATTAGAATAAGAAAACTGAAAAAACATCTTGATCTAATGGTGTAGGATCATTCTCATTTCTCTCCTAAGATGGTATTCTCATTTGAACAAATATATATATATATATATATATATATATATATATATATATATATATATATATATATATATATAGGGTGTGGTTCCAATGAGAACGATGTTTATCGTGAGAACGTGAGAACAAATCTAAACCAATCATCAAAAATAATCAACGGATGATTTATATCTTGTACACCTAATTATGGTGTGGACAATCCTAGAAGATAATTTCCATACCTAATCAAAAATAATCAACGGTTCTTTATCTGTGACAACCCGAAATTTAAAAAAAAAAAATAATAAATATAGATTATATCCGTCAGGTAAAATGTTACAAAAGTGACAATTTAATAATTAAGTGAATGACATAAAATATTACATCGGTGACATTTTTAATCAGATAAAAATGTTTTCATAATAAAAGTGACATTTTTATCAATTTTAATCAGTTAATAATATGCGTATAAACTACACTAAATATCAGACGAAAATAGTAGCAATGTTAAAAGAGTTGACTTTTCAGCCAAATGTATATAGGAAGTATGAATTACGTACCTAATAATAATGTATATAGGAAGTATGAATTACGTACAATGTATTATAGTAGCATGGTTCTTCTGGGGCATTTTTCAAAGTGTTTTTTTTTTTCAAAAAGATTTCTAATCATTTTTTTTTCAAAGGTTTTCTATTGTTTCTTAAATTTCTTAAAGTGATACGAACAAATTGGTACACGAACTTACGGTTTTTCAAACTTGAGATTTTCAAGTAAATGTTTTTCTTAACTCTTAAGTGACTATGATTTTCAGAAAGATTTTATAACATATTCTGAGATTTCTAAAAGCCCGATAAGTGATACCAACAAATTGGTATCAGAGCGTGGTTTTCCTGGGGCATCTCCCAAAGTGTTTTTCCAAAAAGATTTCTAAACGAGATTTTTCAAATTGGTATCAGAGCCCTTTAATTTTGAAATGGGGTTTTCAAACTTTTTCTAAGATTGTCTTAAACTCTCTTTATTTTAGTGATACCGACAAATTGGTATATATAAGAGACCTTGCTTTTCTAAATTGGGGTTTTCAAACATTTTATGAGATTTTCTAAAACTTCAATCGGTGAATACCAACAAGAAGTTGGTATAGAGCTTTTGTTTTCTAAAACTTATTGAAATTTTTACGTGAAGTTTCCTCAAATGGTTTCCTTTGCAAAAAGAAAAGAAAAGAAAATGTTACCGGTTCTGTAAATGCGTTTCAAAAAAAGAAGAAACTTAGGAGTACGTAATAATCTGTCTAAGTTAATAATAAATCTAGGATCGTTGTGAGTTTGTGAGTATTGGTTTATGCTTGTATAGAATTATGTGAATATATTAATAATTTTTTTTTTTTGAAATTGGCATATTGGTCTTATATTCGCCTAGGAAAGATTTAGCACTAAGGCTTATGTGCTATTTGCTCCTATATTTTTATTGTAGCATATAAGATAAGAGTATTCCTATGGAAAATTTTAGTAGTATGCTTCAGGGACGAAGCATTCTTTTAAGGAGGGTAGAATGTGACACTCCTTAAATTTAATAAAAAGAAGTTAATATAAATTAAGATGGGATAACTGTTAGTTGTATTTGTGGATAATTTTTTTAACTTATGCTTCGGGACGAAGCATCTTTTAAGGAGGGTAGATTGTGACACTCCTTAAATTTAAAAAAAAAAAAAACTAACTAAGATGCGGTATCTGTTAATTGTATTTATAGATATTTCTCATAGCTTATGTTTCGGGACGAAACATCTTTTAAGGAGGGTAGAATGTGACACCCTAAAAAAAAAAGAATTAAATAAAATTAAAAATTTATAAGTCAAATAAAATTTATAGTTTAATAATGAAGTGAAATTTCGATGTGGCAACATTTTTTTAGTGAGATAGAAATGTATCAACAAAAGTGACATTTTTGTAACAAGCGATAATTATACATATGACATAAATAATAAAAGTGACATTTTAACATTTTTAATTCAAAAGTATTAATTAATAATATGAGTATGAAAATACATCAAATATCAAACGAAAATAAAAGTGTTAGAAAGAGGTCTTTTCAAGTCTTGTAATGAGCCGTATAATCCATGACACACACATATAAATAATAGGCCTGCAATGACAATAATATAGATAGCAATAATGTAGACACAGTACCATAATAGCAATAATATACACAACATACAATGAACATGCAAACCCGGCCATGTGTTTGCCAACTATTCACATACATACATACTATGTAACCATCAACCAAGCCACTAGCAAGGCATATGTGTATGTCAAAATTAATTGAATGCTGCCAAAGAGGCAAAGACCCATCCTTCCATTATGCGAGTACACATAACCTTTCACTCAAACTTATGCGAGTACGAGATATTTATATACCATCCTTAACAACCACCAATGCCTTGCGAGCAAGAAGAAAGAAAATAAAAGAGTGAAGCCACTGTTAATTACCACCTCGAGTCGCCAGAAGGAAGGGCATCGGAGTATTAACACGCTTACCGATGCCGGAACGCAGAGGGAAAACCAATGATGCCGGAGCTCACCGGACTGGTTCTCCACGCCGGAAGGAGCAAGACTGCCGAAGACCGGACTTACGACCGAGCACTCCTTGACGTCGGGTTCCTTCGCTGGACGTCTGACTGGTCGCGGCAAGAGTGGGAAAGAAGCCGAAGAGCTGGCCTACGTCACACCTGTACCGACTGCGTGAGGAAGAAGAGAGCTCGATCGGTATATTCTCTTAGTTTGTTTTGTCTAATAAATTACTAATGAGCTGATTAAATAGATTAATTGGTATAAACGATTAATTGAGAATAAGGATATAATTTAATATAAGTGGGTAACGTACGTGTTTAACCCTGCATGATGAAGAGCTAAACTTAAATCGTAAATTGGATAATAATTAGGCATATTGATAATGATATACGTATAAGGGATAAATCGGATAAATTATTGATAATAAAATAAGTGACTAATTATATCATTTTAATTAAAAAGGTGATTATCTAGAGACTAAAATAGAAGACGAGAAGTAGAAGCTTTGATTTCGAGGTAAGTTTCTCTGCCGATCCAAAATGGTCTCCTCGTATTATATGCTATTATTTGATTAAAGTGTGAATTTTGAATATGTATTATGTGAAGTGACATTAAATTTATAGTATTTGAGAAAGTTGAGATATGGGGTATTAAGTATTTTTTAAACACCATTGAGAATATTTGGAGACTTGAGAAATATTTTGTGCTATGTGATTATTATGTGCTATGTGATTATGTATTGAGTTTTTGAATTATGTATATGTGTTATATATTTAAAGAGATATTAAATCTATAGTATTTGAGAAATACAAACTATGTACTTTTGGGGTATTAAATACTTTTAAATACCTTTTAGACTATTTAGAGAGTTTGGAAAATATTTTGAAGTATATCTTGATTCAAGATGAAAATTAACATTTTCATAAGAGGTGAGCACCCCGGGAGAAATCTGTGGTGTCGGTTTTTCACATCCGGATAAATGTGGAGGATGGTTAGGGCTACTACTACTTGAAGAGAACAAGTTTAGTAGTCTCTTTCGATTCAAGAGATAGTGATGGGAACCGGATTCCGGGATGAGTTCGTAAATAACAAACGACTCATTGGGCTTCGGGCATAAGTATCCGAAAGTACCGCTCATCTTAAAAGAAAGTAGGAGATTTTGATTTTGGAAAGAGGAAGACTATGGAGATTATTTTCAAAGAGAAATTGAGTATATTTAAAAAGAGTGATTAGCTATAAAGTTATTTTTGGAAAGGTGTGAGTTATTTAGAGTTTATAAATATTATTTTAAACACCAAAAAGTTTTGTGGGAAGCAAATGGATTTTAAGAATTTTGGTAGAGTGTGTCATTTTTATATAGTATTATACGAAAAACTATTTTTAGTCAAACCTGATTATTTTACGGGGTTGGGTAGTACTTACTTAGCTCTAAAGCTAATTTTTGTTTCCTTTCCCCTTGTTTTGTTTTCTGCACTTTATTTGTGCAGGTAATGGTGACTATGTTGATTGATGATTGCATGCGTCTTGAGAGCGGTTGAGATATGCCTTAGTCAAACCTAGTCAGGAATTATTATTCAATTATGTTAAACACTTGTTTTACTTTGTTTAGTTTTGTGATTGCCTGTGCATTCGGTTAAGAGATGACCGGATGTGGCGGTAACACCCATTTCCCAACTAGTGTTATTTCCGCTGCAAAACTTTTTTATCTGTTTTGAAATCAAGTTTATTATCAATAAATCTATTATTTCAAGTATTATTTTGGGAGGGAAAATGGGGGTGTTACATTATCAAAGGGTGAAATTGTAATTTTGAAAAGGGGTATTTAATGTGGATAAAGTATAACGTAGCTCACTTCCTTAAATTAGGGAAGTTTAAAATACAATTAATAGTTCTTACCAAAATAAAATCAACTAAAAATAGATGATAACACATGTCATGTATATAGCATATACGGTTGTGATATAATACACTGAAATTTATACAAATTGTACATGAATATAATGCAAATGAACTAGTATCTAACACACAATAAGTATATAAAATATTCAAACAAGTCTCTTGAGCACAAAAACCCGAATCTAGTGCACAACAATTAAAAACTAATTCATATCTAATGAACAATGACTTCATGATTTTGGTTCAAATAAGAACATGATCTTAGGAGAGAAATGAGAATGAATCTCGACCGTTAGATTTTCTTTATGTGAAATTTAATGTGCAGTAGATGAAACTAAAATGTGTATTAGGTGAAATTGAAATCTACAACACAAAGGGTACAATACAGTGGCATTATGTGAAGCTGAATTATGCATTAAGAAAAATTAAAATGTGCACTAGGTGCAACTGAAATGTGTAGAATAAAAGGTATGATGTGATGTTATATTTGTACCTTTTATTTTGCACAGTTTCACCTAATGCACATGTGAGTTTAAATTTTTATGCTGCACACTTCAATATCATCTAGTGCACATTTCAACTTCACCTAATGCACAATTCATTTCCACATAATTCAATCCAACAGTTCAGATTTATTCTCATTTCTCTCCCAAGAATCCATTCTTACCGTCGGAACCGCTACCATGATTTCATAAACCTTAAACTATTATATAACACACATGTATCAGTATCTAACGCATAATATGTATGTAGCCCATGAATAAATACCTAATGCACAAGAATCAATATCAAACTCACAATCACCATGGTTAAATGCACACGAAAAATTATCATGCATATTATACTTATACTCCGTATAACACACAAGAATGAATATATAATACACAAAAAACGTTAGATAGAAAACACACAAGAAAAAAATGTTTGACGCACATGAATAAATATGTATTAATTAAATGAAACAAAAATGGTAATGTAATGATTGCTTCCAAAAATGACTTATTTCAATTCATATAATAACTTCAAAAAGTTGGTTACAAACTACAAATAAATACGTATAACTTCAAAATGATATTATACATATTTTATTTTACAAAAATTACATATGACATATTGGTGTCATATGAAAGAGCATAAAAAGTTATTTAATTTGGTATAAGTTTTGTTAAAATTGGATTATTATTTAAGAAGTTAAATCAATTTTTAAACTAAAGATATTTTATATGATTTGAGATTTATTATTACCTAATTTTTGGGGAAATGACAAACTCCATCCGTATGGATACCTTTTAAAATTACCATGTGAGAAACATAAATGTGAGAAGACGTAAATGTCCTTTCCTACGTCTCATTTAATCGCAGATTGTTATTGATTTTGGATGGCTGAGATGTGTTCTCACGTTAAGACTCGTTCTCATTTGAACCAATATCTATATATATATATATATATATATATATATATATATATATATAGAGTCCTGATCCTGTCCAGACGTCCGGACAGGAACCGCCGTCCGGCCGGAGGTGTTTGGCCGCCTTCCCGGTGGAATTTTTTGATGAAATTTTTATGGCATGTTCTCCATCAAGTCTAGTTTATCCACAAAAAAATTCAGCCAAAAACTCAATCGGGAAGGTCGTCAAATGATTTTTGCAGTAGTAGTAGTAGTAGTAGTAGTAGTAGTAGTAGTAGTAGTAGTAGTAGTAGTAGTAATAATAATAATCATAATCATAATCATAATCATAATCATAATAATCATAATAATCATAATAATCATAATAATAATAATAATAATAATAATAGTAATAGTAATAGTAATAGTAATAATAATAATAATAATCTGCAAAATCGATAAATTTGAGATGAGAGGTACTAATGGTGAAATTGGCTGGATTAATTGATAGTAATCACTTGGATAAATTCGTTTATTGTTATTTAATATAATTACATATTGTTAAGTGATAAAAAGGAATTGATGGTTTAATTAATAAAAATTGATAAACAAATATTATATTAAAATAATTATTTATTTGGACTTGGTAGATAAAATTGGATCGATATTATTTCACTACTTATTGGAATAATTGAAGTAGACTAATAAGTTAACATAATTACGGACTCAGAAATATCAAGTGATTGAATAATTAATAAAATCATATTAAGTTTATTATGATTAGTTAATTTAAATTCGGATTTACTTATAATGTCAATTAATATAAATTAATTACGAAATTTGAATTTGAATGGTTAATATAATTCGTTTATGTTGTATTAAAATATAATTTGGATAGAGTAAATGGTGATGTGTAAATTGGATGTTTTAGAGGTAGAATAAATTAATGGTGATTAATAAATTAAAAAGTTGATTAATTAAATGCATTTCGGTTATTATAATATAATTATAGTATTCCAATAAGAGGAATCATGGCTGAAGTAACAAAGTAATTTCATTAATAAGAAGTGATTAAGAGATAAAATAAACTAGAATAACTAATTATATTAATAAATCCGAATAGCAAAGTGAAAGGGAAAAATCGGGTAAATTATTAAAAATAGAATAAGTGACTAATTATATCATCTTAATTAAAAAGGTGAATACTTAGAGACCGGAATAGAAGAAGAGAAATAGGAGCATTGGATTTGAGGTAAGCTTCTCTGCCAATCCAAAATTGTTTCCTCGTATTATATGCTTATTAGAGCATCCACATCCATGATACTGAAATAATCAGATTTTTTAATGACACGTAGATTTTTTCAAAATAATCTCACACTTTGTAAATTACATCATTCATCATCTCAAAATTATCAGATCTTTTGTGGGTTCTGCACTCCCTAATTAATACTCGGTTCACAATAATCTTGAGATAATCCGGATTCATATTTCAATCCCGGATTATTTTGTCATATAATCTCACCAAATAATCTTTATCACTCAATCATGATCTCAAAAATAATCCGCCACATCACCAACTTAATCCTCTAATAATCCTATGCATGGAGATGCCCTTATGCATTATGTGATTATGTGTGAATTTTGAATTATGTGTATGTGATTTTGAGGAGACATTAGATCTATGGTATTTGAGAAGTGCAAATTAAGTATTTTTTGGGTATTAAACATTTTTAAATACCTTTGAGACTATTTAGAGATCGAGAAATATTTTTGAAGTATATCTTAATTCAAGATAAAAGTAAAGATTTTATAAGAGGTGAGCACCGCGGGAGAAATCCGCGGTGTCAGTTTTCCACATCCGGATAAATGTGGAGGGTGATTAGGGCTGCTACTACTAAGAAGTACAGTTTGAGTTTGAAGTAACATTTGGATCTATGATCCCTTTTAAGAAGAAGTTATAGTAGTAGTCCCTAATCATTCAGAGATATCTTATTCAGGGGTAGTTGGTAGACTGAGTCCCGATTACTCGTGACGACTTACTACTCGGAGGGCTTGGAATCCCTTTTTGGGGGTGTGCACGCTTAAGGTAGTTGTTTCGTTTCCACAAGAGCAGTTGTGGTACCGGCACTTGTTCGGGGTGGCCGTCTGTAACCATGGTCCACCGGGCTCAGTCGAAAGGTTGAGCACCGCCCTTCTAAATTACTACGAAGTTAGAGAAGAAGTGATTTTTGAGATGAGCAAAGAAGAAGAGAATTTTGGTGGAGTGAGTTCTTTTTATATAGTATTCTATGAAAAACTATTTTCGCCAAACCTGATTATTTTACGGGGTTGGGTAGTACTTACTTAGCTCTAAAGCTAATTTTTGTTTTCTTCTCTTTGTTTGTTTTCTGCACTTTATTTGTGCAGGTGATGATGCTTGAGTTGACTGATGATCGCCTGATATTGAGAGCGGTTTAGAGATGCCTTTGTCGAACATAGTCAAGAATAAACACTTTAATTTACTTATGTTTTGGACACTAGTATTGGTTTGTTTTGTCTGGGGTTAGCCTGTGCATTCGGTTAAGAGATGACCGGATGTGGCGGTAACACCCATTTCCCTATTAAGACTTCCGCTGTATTTTTCAAATGACTTTATCAATAAATAAAAGTTTTATTGCAAATGTATCAGTATTTTGGGTGGGAAATTCGGGGGTGTTACAAGACCGGTCGAGCTAGAAACAACACTCCTAGGCGCATCCTTTACAGGTGCTATCCAAGGATGGAGTGGAAGTCCTGAAGTTGCTACTTCAAGTACACCATTTTATTCAGGCCATCAGAAAGAACCCAGTTCTAATCTGATGATGACGGGTAATCCTAGTGGTCCTGGGGTTACTTTTGATAGATCGCCACAGCAGCAACACGTTCCCTCTAGTCCCTCTGATGATCAAACGCTCGTTGAACTTGAAGAAATTCTTGTTTATGACAAGTGTCCCCGCCAATGGACAGTGTGGGACGAACTAAGAGCTGAAGTAGAGCAAGATGAAATACAACGAAGTGTGCGTCTCAGAGAACTGATTGCCAAGTGTGCTGCTGAGATGATTGGGCTCGATGAAGATGAAATCAAGGAAGGGGAGAACTATCAGGAAATTTCCAAGGAGCCGAAACCAGTCACCAAGCAAAAGAAAATCAAAAAGCCCTCGGAAACTCTTAGAGTCAAAGCCCCCTTTCTAGAGGAAATTCGAGAGCGAATATGGCGTCAACCAGAGAAACTCGTAAAATTCAGTGAACTGAAAATTCGTGGACTCAACCACTTTAAAGGAAAGTACAGAGGCGGACACATCTTTATGCTTTACCAAAGATCAACAGGCGAACAACGCAGAATTCTGAATCATAATCTTGAAACAAGCATAGCTCCGGTGTCAAAGATTCTAAAGGTAACAAAAGACTATCTCGAGACTATCAGGTTCTATACTTTCAAGGTACAATGCACTGACGGGACCGAGTTCACCTGCCAAGAGAATGACTTCTTTTTACTACACATGGATGACATCTATCAGATGTTCATGGCATGTAGACAACTCCCAGTCCATAAAGACAGAATTGCTAAAGAAGGCTTCGAGGCTATCAAAAGATTTATGACCAGACAAGTTCGATTTTATGCTTCCCATGATCTACAAATGGCCCTAGAAAACAACTACTCAAAGGCGAATCTCACGCAATCTGAATGGAACAGACCGGAACTTGAACCCTACTCAGCATACCACACCTTTGACGATCCGGTCTCAGTCATCTATCTGAATCACAAAGAGGAGAAGCGCCTGATGGTTGTTGAAGACATTCGCAAATACTGTGACGGGACTCTGATGATCATCCGGGAACAGTTGCAACCAAGAAAAGAAGAGCTAGATAAAAGACAGACTGAAGCTTCAAAGGAAGAACTCAAGGAACTGGAAAGAGTTGATAAAATTCTGAAGGCCATCAAAAAGCAAATCAATGATAGAAGGTCACTCAGAAGCTACGAGCATGCACTCAATCTCAGACAGCACTATTATAAAGCTCGGAAGTGAAGAATAAAAGAAGCAAGAACATCTGATCACAAAGGGGGAGATTGTTAGAGATATTTTCATTATATTGTGATCAATGTTACTTAGCCTTTTGTAATAATTTATTTATCCATAGAATAGGCTTTATTTGGTAAAGGCTCTTTTGCCTAAATAGGAATGGGCCTCCTTAAAGTTGGAGCCCAATCATGTGTTAACCTACCATTCTCCCAGGCTATAAATATGCCCCTTTGGAGAATGAGTAGGTTAAGCTTTTCAGATATTCCTATACCCTAGTGCCGCAGTGCCTATATCGGTGATAGAAGTTTTACGCTAAGTTTTGTTCATCATTCTGTAAACTTCTTCATCATTCAATGGAAAGCTTCATTCATAGATCTGTCTTCCTTACTCATACATTATAGACTAGAAAACAGGGACCTAACACTTATCACCACACAACTTAATATCCGAAATAAGTTTGGTAAAAACATCTAGATTTTCTTCAATATCCTTAGACACATCTAGTCTAAATTTCAAGAATTTCTCAAGTAAAAACATCCGGTTAGGCAAAGAGGTTTCAGTATACAGTTCATTCAATTTATCCCACAGAATTTTAGCACTCTCTAAAATTCCAACTTTTCTAATCACAGAGTCAGATAAGTTCAAATAAATCACAGAACATGCATTTTCATTCATTTCAGCCCTTTTATCTTCCGTGTCAGAAATTAAATAGGTTTCACCAACTGGTTTAAAATATTTTTGTTGTATTAAAATACATTTATTTTTTTGCTTCCAAATGCTAAAATCAGATTTTCCATTAAATGGAGCCATACCATACTGATTATAAGCAGACATTTTCACACAGAAAAATAAGCAACAAAAGAAAATGTAAATATCGCTGAAAAACAATTTAAATATTTATAAGGCTACAAATATACGGAGCATCTAGCACGAGCACACGGGGAGTATTAATGAGCACCAAACTCAAGTTCAAACCCCTTGTTCTTCCGTATAAGCACAAATAAATAATAAATTTTCAGCACAACACAATACAACAATTCAATCAATTTTAAAAGCAGTAATAAACCTAAAACATAATTTCTACACAATAAAAGACTAAAAAATCACTACAAAAGCGATAAAAAGGTTTAAAGTCAATATACCGGAGCAAAACCCTAGGAGAGGCGTTTTGACCTTACCCACCCAATTTAAAAATTGGGATTTTTCGGACTTTTGATTACCTTTGACCGAGATTTGACCAGCTTTGACTGAGTTTGACCTGCTTCCAGCTTCCTGTCAATGGCCTCCAATGAAGCAGCAGTGTCCAGCCTCCAGGCCTCAAGCTTCTAGGTCCAACCCAAAGAGTCCAGCCTTTCTTCCAATCCACACCCCAGCAAGGTCCAAGTGCGTCAATTGAACAAGCCCCGCGCGTTGAAAACGTTTAGCTTCCCAGCGGACCAAAAGAGCGAAACGAAGCTCTTCGTCCTTGTCCCCTGCGCGATGAATAGTACCCGTTGTTCCTCTGCTTTCTGCGACCAGCGACGATCGACGGGCACCTAAGCGACCGACGGCTTCGGCGAGCAAATTTCTGCGGCGGAGAGCTTCCAGCGTCAATGGCGGATTCAGCTCTACGAATGGAATGGCCTCCTATTTCCCCACCAGATTCGTCCAGGAGTCTGCCTCTTCTCCAGACCTTCAACTCCAGCTCACGGACAGAAATGCTCAGCGACAAAAACTCAGCCTTCAACAATTCGTGCAGGTCCAACCCATCATTATCAGAGTCTACTTCAATTCAAGCTTCAGTAATTTGCTTAGCAGACCAAGTCCAAACAGATTTGTGAACACAACACGCGGCGAACAACCTCCGTGACGAGCGAGTCTCAGGCAGACAGTGGGTCCAGCGACGATCGACTCCAGTGACGGTCTTTCCTTTCTAACGGCGGCGTAGATCCAGCACACCAAACCTACCACTACAAGAAAAATCATTTATAGAGGCAATGCTTTGAAGCAATTTGCCTCTAAATCACCCTTTTCATCATATAAAACTTGGTTGCCTCTAATTTTATAAACTCTCAATAAGTTTGAGGCAACCGTAGTTTCATTGTCTCTAAAAGGTAATATTTGGAGCAACTCTTTTATAGTTGCCTCTAAAAACTTGTTGCAAAAGTGTGGTTGCCTCTAAAAGGTATTATTTGGAGCAACCCTTTCAAGGTTGCGTCTAAAAACTTGTTGCAAAAGTGTGATCGTCTCTAATAACTTGTTGCAAAAGTCTGATCACCTCTAAAACTTTGTTGCAAAAGTGTAGTCACCTCTAAATTCATTATATTTTTGAATTTGAAAATTTTAATTCGCATAATATTTTTTCCCAATAAATTATCTTTTTCATTGATTTTTGCCACGTTTATTACGGTGTCTCGCAAAAAAAGTCTGAAAAGTAAAAACCTCCCTCCAATTTAAGGAATATTTGGGTGTATGTACAACTTTAAATAAGTGAAGTCAAATTTATGTCATATGTTTGAATAAATAAAACAAATAGCATAACTAACATATTTAAAAGGATAAAAACTAACCGTTACGGTATGCTAAGTTGCTAGCTATAATTACGCACAGTCTCAAATTCACTACAAAAGTGCTATCTACTTAAAAAAGTACTCCCTCCGGTTTTATTTAATCTTCACACTTTGACTTCACACAAAATAAGGAATGAAATTTGACTTTACTGTAGAGTACACTGTTGAGGCACCGTTTGACACTGTTTGGCACTGTTGAGATACTGTTTGGCACTGTTGAGACACTGTTTGACACTGTTTTGATGTAGATTTCTTTGCCAAAAAAGGAAATAAGGAAGTGTAAAGTTTATTTTAGACTGTCCCAAAAAGAAAAGTGTGAAGTTTATTAAAAATCGGAGGGAGTATAATATAGGTTATTAATTTGTTTTCTCTTATTTATTTAGGCTATATAACCATTTAACCCCTAATTTAACCCCTTATTTATAATATAGGATATTTTTTTTATTGGCAAATTTCCTTTCCCACTAATTAATAGTTTCCGCCAATACTTTGAGGCCAACTATTTTTTTAGTCAAAAGGAGTAATACTTTTCCGCCCAAAATTTTCACAAATGTTCTAACCCTAGCTTATCTGTATCCTCGCGCAGAGATAAGTGAAGAGCCGCACCAAGAACAAGCTAAGTCAAGCAACCAGAGAGCTACGCAAGATAGGCGAGTGGGGATTGATTTGTCCTCAAACTTGGATCTTCTCTGTGCGCTTTCATCCCTAAATTGAGCACCACTTTAGTCCGCAATTCGCAGGGAACGGAGAAAGGCCAAACGCGAGAAGCCAGAGAGGTAGGGACGCTGAGGACCAGAGGCCACATCACTCGCCTCGTCGAACGTCGTCCGCTGTCCGTTTGTCCCGGTTGTCCGCCGCCTGCGTCTGTCCGACAGCCCGCCTACTCGCCCAGACGGCCCAACTGATATGCTGTCCGCGTCGGGCGTCGATGGTGTTGCTCACAGCCCAAGAGCTCCCACTATAGTCACTCTCCTGCTTTCCTGATCTACTGCCAGTCGGCCCAGTGCCCCAATCGGAAGCCTCAATCAGAAGCCCAGTGCCCGGCTCTTGTTGTCACTCTCAGACTCTTAGGGACTCAAAAGTGCCATTCTTAAGAGATCTATGCTGTGATTATAAGGTGAAGTGTATGTTCCTTGTTTTAAACGCTCAGTAACATTTTCAATTCTGAATTTTAGTGTGGAAATTAACTTTTCCGAACCCACGTTCTTTAGAATATTGGATTCAAGTTCCTCAAAGTAGCAGTTGGTTTAACTTACCCTAAAATGACAGAAATGTTCGGCCATATAGCACCCAGACAATTATTGAAATGTTTTTTTTTTGCAATAATGTTTTCCATATTCTGAATATATTCTTGGGATTGCTATTCAGGGGAGATCAAGTGTGGCTTTCAAATCACTTTTGATCAGCGAATTCTAATTCAATTTGAAGCCACTTCTCCATCGGGGAAAAAATTCCCCAAACTTTTTGCTGCCTTCTTTTGTTCGATTCCCCCATTAGGATTTCCTTCATATGTTATATTGGGGGTGTTTGATGTTTTCAAGTGCTTTTAATCAATGATAAAGTTGGTCTTGATGTTTGGTAAATAGCAGTACGGTTTTAGCGTTTAGAAAGAAACTCGTGAAAAAAAAAGCTGCAACTAGCATCATCTAAGGTCACTGTTTTTAGTTAAGTATACATTCCTCATGCACGTCCTTTGCTTAATTCCTGATTCTGCTCACTGCAGAATCAATTTACTACATAGTTAGGTTTTGAATTCTTGATAGTAAACTAGTAGAGTAGACGTTGTTGAATATATGCTAGTGAAATATTCAAATTGTTAATGATATTGAAATAATAAACTAAGATTCAGGTTTCAGTTCTTCATGTTAAACTCAATTGTGTCATATTTTGTGATGCTGATATGCATCCTATATTGAACATGCCCGTATCTCACATCCCTTCCATTTGAGATTTATAGTTCGGCCTGCATATTAGATGATTTTTTTACAGTGTTTGTTATACAAAAGTTTGTATAGCAATTGATGACTACATCTCAGGAAGATATCATGATAAATATTAAGCACATGTCCTTATAAATATTAGGCAGAATTTATATACTTTGTCCATGACTTGTGTCTCCATTCTTTCAAGGATCCTTGTTAATTAGTAAAAACTAAGAAGCTAGATACTTATGTTACGCTTTATTATGCTGAAATTCTATTTTTTCATCAAATGTGAAACTGTGATCCTCTTCCAGAGATTGTTTATCACTGATGGATTTATGTTGTTTTTCAGTTTGGTTTACCAAGGTTGCATTGTAAATGCCTTTTTGTGTGGAGTTTCTAGCCTTAGTTTTAGTTTAGGGACACAAACAGTATATTTCTTATTTGGGTTGGGGATGGTTTTATCTCTTCTTCTGTTCAATTTCTTTTCACAGATGATCTGTATTCCTTTCCTCTATCTCCCAGCTTCTCTATGATCACTTATTGTCATTTTGCAGTTCACATCCAAATGGCCCTGTTTAAAAGCCCTTAGAACAGTACTGTGGGATTCAAATGTCCCTGTTTTGCCCTCTTTGAACCCAACTAAATATGTGTATGTTATAATATTAGAAGTTGCTTTTAAATTTTAGAAGTTGATTTAGAAAATCAGTCTAGATACTTGTAAGTATTGCAGATTTACAGTATGTTTGTTTTAATGGTTTATGCTAGTTGTATGTATTAGTGAATATAAGTTGTATAAATTAGTGTTTTGAAATAACAATAAAAAAAATTAGTGTTTTGAAATATGTTAGATTGTTGGTAATATGTTAATTACTTAATTCTATATTTATGGCAGTGTTTCCAGTCTTAAGAGCATGGCTCTTTAAAGCATGTTCAAGAGTGCACGGATGGCTTTTCTCATCAAGTAGCACTGTCACGCCAACCCCGAAGGTTGAACTATAGATTCTTTTTTGAAGCACAATGACTGACTAGTAGTTGCTGACCTGAAAGTGCAACTATGTATTGAGGATTGGAAACAACTACTCTGTTATGTTGGGATATAACATCATACTTTATGGTCATAGTGAGTGGTGGTGAAGCTTAATTATGGAGCAAAGCAAAAAGGCGAAGAGATATAGAAGATGAATTGGTGTTAAAGTATATATTGCTTCAAATAATTGAAGAATATACTCATTGTGTATAGATTAGTGTGAAAAGCAACTTATGAAATTACATTGTTGAATATTTGAATACTTCAATTTATATATAAGCCCAAAATTTGTGTTGAATGAAATTTATTGTTTTGGTTATAGCGGATACTAGAAGCATTATATGATGGTTGTCACCATATTTACATTGTTATACCATCAATATATGGCTGTCCCTAAAATATTTGTGACAAAGAAATGCATTGTCATAGATCATGGTTGCCTCTAATTATATTTTGGAACAATATAATTTATCTGCCTCAAATTATGTTATGGGACCATATAATACGGTTGCCTCAAATGATGTTTTGGGACAAGATAATATGATTGCCTCAAATGATGTTTTGGGACAAGATAGTATGGTTGTCACTAAATGTGTAACATTTAGAGTCACATTCTTGGTTGCCTCTAAAGGTAATTTTAGAGGCAACCATTATTTAGGGACGAATTAATTAGAGGCACCCTAGGGGCAACCAATAAATTGCCTCTAATAATAATTAGAGGCTACTTCCCTACATATAGAGGCAACTTTATCCTGCCTCTATAAACTATTTTTCTTGTAGTGTACAGAGACTTCCAACGATTTGCGAAGCACCTAGCTTCCAGGCGATCTCCCAGAGACCTTCACGAATGGCGAATCGACAAAGCGACTTCGAGCGGCGGCGGACGGCGGCGGACGGCGGCGGAGTACGGCGGCAGACGGCAACCAGGCTTTGATACCACTGTTGCGGATCGATTCCGTCATCGGATTCTGGCTCAGGCAGTCTGGACGTCGGTTTTTCGACTTTCTCTTGTGCACACCTAGGCTAAGGGAGCAACACACCTTTCTAGCCTCGCCAACACCTCACTTCTTGTTGGTCCCGTTTAAGTTGGTAACAGTCTAGAGGGGGGGGTGAATAGACTGTTATAATTTTTCTTGCTCTTCTCTAAGTCAGAGTTGACTTATCAGAGAGGGTCGAGTTCTGATGATCAGAACTGGGTTTTGCAGCGGATAAGAGTTCCGGGTAGCCTCAAACAAATACTAAGGCAAATGCCTTTCTGATAACTCTAGAAACGAGATCTGCTGAACACAGATTCCAAGTCTCAGAGTTAGACAGTTAATATCCTAATTGCAGAAAATAAAGTGCAGTAGAGTAAATGACACCGAGGTTTTTATAGTGGTTCAAGGAACAACGCGTTCCTCTAGTCCACGTCTTCTTCAAGCCTAGTTGCCACCCAGGATGCAGTTCCACATCCTGATGGCTGGTCCTTTCACTCAGCTTCTCGGAAGTATCACCACTTCACTACTGCAGTTATTTGGACGCCCTTCTTTGCAGAAGATGTTCAGAAGAACAGAGTTTTCTCCAACTTGCTTCGTTACAAAAGATGTGTAGTTGAAGTTCTTGAAGTTCTTGAAGTTTTGAAGAACCGGAGAACCTTTGCTCTTTGTTGGGGTTGAAGAATTTGGATGTTTGAATCTTCCCAACGAAAGCTGTTTCTTGTTAATGATTTGAGGAGTTTGAATCTCAAGAATGCTTGTAGTATGATGAGAGCAAACGTTGTAGCTAAAGGTTATTCGGTTGTTCTTCATGAGTATCCTTTTATACTGAGGTTGTCTGCCCGTTGGAGGAGGAGACAACAACATTAATTGCGCGTACTGTGGAGTTGACCGGTTGGACCCGCAGTTTTGGCAGGTTTCTATTTTTGTATAATATTCTCCAGGAATCTCGGTCAATCATCTGCAATTACTCTACAGCGTATCAGGCTCATTAAATGAGCATTGAATGCTTTCCTTAGATGAAATATCTTCTAACCGTTAGGGAATTTCCCGTTTGATATACGGCCGTTGAAAATAGCTTCGAAATCTTCTAAGTGTTTATCCAGGTCTGATGAGATTCTCTGATGGCATTCTGACCTTGGATTCTGATGAACTTAGATAGGAAACTCTGATACTTCTCTGAAGTTGGGTTCTGATGAAGCTTTTCATCGAACTCTGATGGTTCTCTGATGTTGTCTACTGGTGAGTCTCTGAAGAGCAACTCTGATGCTTCTCTGATGAGCAACTCTCATGACTTCCCGAGAGCAACTCTGACAGCAGTTCTCATAGGGCAGCTCTGATCAGATCCACACAGCAACTCTGACAGTCGATTATACTAATACTTACAACTGAAAAATTCTAATACATAAAATCTAAGTAGGGGTACTCTAAAATTCTAATCTAATTATCCTAGCATCATCAAAATCTAATTACATTTATTCCTTACACTTCTACTTACTATCCAGTTCTCACACAAAGGAAACTCTAGGAGGAAGAAGACTGGTTTTGGGTGAAGTATCTATCGTACGCTCCACACTCTACAACAAGGGTGCAGGGGGTGTCCTTATAGCATGAGATTTTTGGTTCTATTAGAAGGACATTCAAATAATATACTGCACACACAACTCATCACTAGGCAATATGAGTTAAGTATTTTGAATTCTAACGGGAGAGGAAAATATTGCTAGAAAGTGTGTTGACCATTATTAATATACAAAAAACGTTTGGGCCAACAATATATTAACAATACTGCGTATATTATTAAGTTTTAAATATGGTTTTAGTCCCTGCAAATATAGGCCACTTTGTTTTAGGTCCCTGCAAAATATTTTCTCTGTTTTTCATCCCTGTAATATGCTTTATTTTGGTTTTAGTCCATCTCTATCTACGAAACAACTCTACTTAGAGTTTTTTTATTGTCGGTTGCATAAATCAATTAGAAGTGTTTAAATTTATCAGTTTATAATTTTTTTGAGGTTAATAAGAGAGTTAAAACAATTATAAAACTAATTACTCACATTTTAAAAAAATATTAATAAAAAATCCTTTAACAATGAAATTAAATACTTTTTGAATGGTATGACAAAGAATTTAAGTATACCTATTAGTCGGGATTGTTTCGGTGTCAAATAGAGGTTGTTATCATTAGTCATGGACTAAAAAGAAAATGCACATAAATTTCAAGGATGAAAAACAAAGAAAATATTTTGCAAGGACCTAAAACAAAGTGACCTATATTTGCAAGGATTAAAAACATATTTAAACCTATTATTAATAATAATATAGAGGAGTAGATCATTAACGACTTCCCTGTCTATAATGAAAAAAGGAAAAAAAAAAAAAAATAATATAGAGGAGTAGTTTATTTGCTACTCCGTATTATGTTAGCTCTTCTTTTTTCTTGATGTGTGGGTACAATAGTATAAGGTCAAGGTGGACTGTGGGGCAGCGTGTATCTAATAAAAGACTGATTTGTCTTCACTTTTAGAATTTTTCAATAAAAATATACGAGCAAAATAGTTATGTTTTTATCAAAATTAGCTTGAATGTAGCCGTATTAACTAATTTGATTTGGAATTTTTATATAATAATTGTATTTCTTATAGCATATTCTTTTTGTTGTTGGTAATTTTTTGCCAATTTGCAAGTACACTGACTAGGCCTTTTCCATGAATATTACTAAATTAAACTTGAAAGACAAAAATGCGACTTGTTTTAAAAAATTTCAAAGAAGTGACATTTAGTGACATGACCGTCATCTAAAAAATTTTGTTATTCTAGAATATGATAGCATATTCTTTTTGTTGTTGGTAATTTTGTTAGGTTGGATGGAGGGATTATTACATTTTATCTAGAAAAAACACTAATATAGTGCTTGCTTATCATTGTATATGTTCACTTTTTTTTTCCGGGGCGTATCAAAATAAATGTCGCATTCCCTTTCTAGAAAGAAATTCACCCTAAAAGCAACGGTGGTACTGCTACAGTAGCATTGCAGTACCATTACAGTACTGAAAAACTCTTACATTTTTTATGAAGTCTACGGTAATTATCTTACGGAGGGAGTATGTGTGTGTGTCATGTTAAATGTTGGTGTTTTATCCTTGTCTAGGCCCTCAAAAACCCTCTAGCCGGCCTTGATACTGATACATGTTTTTTACCTCATAGGGCGGCCGGAGGTGCCATTTTACGAGACAGCACAGGGAATATGATTGCAGCTTTAGGATGTTTTCTTTTGGACTGTTTTCAGTCCCAGACCAGACCAGACCAGACTTAAACAGACCAGACCAGACCAGACCAGACTTAAACAGACCAGACCAGACCAGACCAGACCAGACTTCCGTAGTTATAAAATACACAGAGACCAGACGTTTACCAGACCAGACCAGACCAGACTTAAACAGACCAGACCAGACCAGACCAGCAAATTTCAGTCCAAAAGAAAACATCCTTATCCTTCCCCTGGTCGCCGAATCAGCTTAGAGGCGCAGCTCTTGGCTGTGGTGGTTGCGACCGTCTGGACCATATCTGCCGGTTATACAGGTTTTCAAGTTGAAATGGACTCCAAGGAAGCTCTTCGTTACTTAATCGATGGCGGAAATGGAAGATGGAGGGATGCGATTAAGGAATTGATAGATCTATCTGCTTCCACTAGGGTTTCCTTTTTTCATACATGGCGTGAAACAAACTGGCCGGCCCATTGTTTGGCTGAGTGTGCTTCAGCCCATCAGGGAATATTTAATAGGCCCATTCAACTCCTAGCCCAAGCTAAAGGAGTGTTTGGGTTTGCTTAAAAAAAGTGTTTTTCAGTTTTTGGCTTAAAAAAGTTGAAAACAGTGTTGATGGACCGTCTACCCGGGGGGTGTCTTATCCGAGGGGTTATTGCGGAAATAACTAGAGAGAAGTCAGAGCAAAATAGGAGGAGAGAGAGTCGATTTATTAAATGAACTCGAGATGTGGATCTGGGATCGTTTACAAGGAGAAATGGACTGCTATTTATAGCAGCAATAAATGCGATGAGAGTACACGTGTCAGTAATCCAACGGCCGAAGAGTCACATCAATCGGGTGGCACCTGCAGCGGCATGTTCACCGCATTGAATGCGGTTGGCGGATGTGACGTCGCATTAAATGCGGTGGTTGCTTGTCTCCAAAGGGAATCTTCGATGATTGAGCAGTTGGCCGAAGGCTCCTTGTGTAGCTGAGGGCTCCGTGTGACTGAGGCCCCCTGTGTAGCCGAAGGCCCTGTGTGACCGAAGGGTAGGTTCAGCCGAAGGCTCCTCTGATGCTGAGGGCTTGATAGTACCGAAGGCTCATGTTTTTCGCCGTTTTCTCCCAGAAGCTTCTTACGCCAGAGCAGGCTATTCTGTGAGTTTTGGAGCCTTCGGCCAAGGAGGCTGAAGGCACCCCAGCGTGTAATCTGGGCTATTTTGAGGCTTGGGCCGCCGTATCTGGCCCTGAGTTGTTCTCTGGGCCCAATGGACTTGTGTAGGAGAAGTAGGAGTCTATGGGCCGGGGGTTCCTGGGCCATATACTCCATCAAGTGTTTTCAAATGATATCTTCTACTTAAATTAATCACTTAAAAGCTAAAAGTTGGAAGCAGGTAGAAGTGTGTTTTAAACTGCTTCTCACTTTTTCTATTACACAAAAAATACTTATTTTACCAAACACTACCACCTTTTACTTTTTCAGAATCACTTTTTTCTCAAACACTACTAACTTTTACTATTAATCACTTTTTCCAAAATCACTTTAAAAAATTACTTTTTTAAAGTTGAAGCAATTGCAAACGCTCCCTAAATGAGCATATTTTTCAGAGCTGTTTGAAATACCTGATATTCGAGTATCACAGTAGACTTTTTTGTTATCTTTACTTCATATACTGTTTTTGATATTTTGGGGCAGGTTTAGCCCCCAAAATTCATTGATTTTGTTCTTTTTTTTGTTCTTAATCATGTAATTTTCAGAGGTATGCATCTGCACAGGGAGGTGTTGGTTTGGTCTCTCTTTTTGTACTTCACTCTATTCTAAGACCATTTGTAGTGGTTTGGGATTAGGAGTTAAAAGATTAAAAATGGAGATTTTAGGCTCTTATTTGTGTGTAGTGGAGGATTAAAAGGGGGAGTAAGGCCATTTGGAGTGGTGTAGTATTAGGAGTCCAAAATGTTAAAGATGGAACTTTTGGACTCCTAATTTCATGTAGTTGTAGGCTAAATAGGGTATTAAAAATGGAAGAGGGGATGGAGGGTGTTAGAAATAGAAGGTGGGTTGGTAGGAGTGGAAAAAAGAAAAAGGAAAGAAATAGGGAAGGAAATGACCAAGAATGCATTGTATGGATGTGAGGATGATGTCATCCCTGCATCATTCTAATCCCAAATTTTTTAAAACTCTTATAACTTTTTTATTTGTTTTCCAAATTTTTCAAAAGATATATCAAAATTTACGAATTTTTATTATCTTTCATATGACACAAACATGTAATATATAAAATGAAAAAAAATCTTATGTTTTAACTATTGGAATTTTCTTGAGCCTGAAAAAACACAAGACACACATTTTTAATTCATGGAGCCTCTACACATAACTGAATATTCCATAATAAAAATTTCTTGGACTAAATTCATTTTTTGTTAACCGAAAAACGTAAAAAAAAATTAAGGAAATTTATTTATTTTTACATTGAAATATGTATTTTTTATTTCATAATTATTTAGGGAAAAAAGTAAATTGAAAATATTACTTATGATGATTTAACTAATGTTTTATTAAATTGATATGTGAAAAAATATGCTGAATGTATTTTATTGACGGTGCTGGGATGCAAGGAATAAGAGTCTAAACACTGTTTTCATATGAACGGAGTCCATTTTTAACTTTTTAGCCTCGCAACTACTACAAATGGTCTAAAAGTAGAAAGGGAAGTGGAGGAGTGTAGATATAGAGGGAGGGGTTGACAGCCAAAAATAAATAAAAAAGAAAAGAAAGGCAACCTGGAGCAGTAAGAGAAGAAGAGGACACCACTGGAGCACACGACACTGGTAAGGCAGCAGCCTTTTGAAGGAGGTCTGGTGAAGCAGGCGATGAGGGAAGCAGGGGAGGAGATACCGAAGAAGAAGAAATAGAGGGATACGGAAAGCAGTCTTCATTGAAAACAACATGACGGGAAACATAAATGCGAGATGACGGTTTATGAAAACAAAGATAGCCTTTGTGAGCAGCACTATAACCAATAAACACACATGGAAGAGACCGAAAGTCAATTTTATGTGCGTTATAAGGCCGTAAAAAGGGATAACAAAGGCAACCAAATGTTTTCAGAAAACCGTAATCCGGGGATTTGTTATACAGCTTTTGATAAGGAGACTGGTAATTGAGAATAGGGGTAATGGTGCGGTTGTGGAGATAAGTAGCAGTTTTAAAGGCATGTTCCCAGAAAACCTGTGGAAGGGAGGATTGTGCTAACAGTGTAAGGCCTTTTTCAACAATAATACGGTTCCGCCGTTCAACAGCGCCATTCTGTTCTTGAGTGTAGGGACAAGAAAGGCGATGCTGAATGCCATGTTGTTTAAGATAGGCAGAAACATTTCTGAATTCACCACCCCAGTCAGACTGGAGACTTTTAATGTTACTATTAAATTGCGTTTTTATCATTTTTCGAAATTGGACAAAAGTAGAGAAAACCTGTGATTTATGAGACAGAAAATAAATCCAAATAAATTTAGTGCAATCATCAACAAATAAAACAAAGTAGCGATTTCCATTTATGGAATATAGGGGAGACGGTCCCCAAACATCAGAATACATCAAGTCAAAAGGTTTTGTAGAGGGAATATGGGAGGTAGGGAGCGGGGAACGACGACTTTTTCCTAATTGACAAGAAGTACAAATATTTGGGAAACTATGGGAAGAAACTGGAAGATTAAACAAAGAGATAAGACGCCTTAAAACAGCCTCATGAGGATGAGCAATGTCACGCCCCGGACCTATCCGGACACGTCAACAATCCGCCGTACAGTACGAATAGTCAACCACAGTCCAACACATCCATACTATACAAGGCGTCTGCGATATCATTCACACATAGTACATCCATAAACAAACATAATGTAAAACATTCATTCAAGCAGCGGAAACATTTGATACAAGTATTCATGCCACACTTGGCAAACATGGGCATACAAGCCCCCAAATAATTATTCAAAAATATAATATCCATGAGCATTAATTTAAATGTTTTTAAAACAGGAACGGAGGAAGCACGAACCACGTCTTCTCTCCTTGATCTTCCCGAAACAAGCGGGCGATGGCAGCAACCTTCAGGTCCTACCTGAAACTGTGAGGTGGCCTCCCCCGTGAAGGGGAGGTCAATACTTGGAAGCATTTGACAAGTACAATGACAACTATACTAAGTATAATCAAAGTTTCAATTTCCAAGACCCTCAATCTAGGGTATTATTGTATCATGGTTAACTTTATTCGTTTAGTGTCAATTCGTCATTACTTACCACGGTCTAGAGCCCAGCTCAATAATCACCGTTACCTACTACGGTCTAGAGCCCAGCTCAATAATCACCGTCATCTACATCGGTCTAGAGCCCAGCTCAATAATCACCGATAACTACTACGGTCTAGAGCCCAGCTCAATAATCACCGTTATCTACATCGGTCTAGAGCCCAGCTCAATAATCACCGATAACTACTACGGTCTAGAGCCCAGCTCAATAATCACCGTTATCTACATCGGTCTAGAGCCCAGCTCAATAATCACCGATTCATTACAATTCAATTTCCTAGGATCCATTCATCCATTATTCAACTACAATTCCAACTAATATTTCAATACTAGTTATTTACTCATTTCAATGTAATTTCTTCATTCAATATGTAATTTGGCCTCAATATCAAAATATCACCTTTATTCCTTCATGGCTTTTTCTCATGAAATAAAAGTATACTTATCACAAATGGGATTTATGGTTGATACTACTATCATGCCATCATATTCATAACATTTAGACATACACAATTTATTCAATAAATTTGTATATTATGCAAGCTATACTTATAATCAATAGTAATTTCATTTAGGCATTATTAACCATTAATAATCCATGCAAATCACATTGTATATTCATTTAGAGAATCTCATGAAATTAACCCAAAGATTATAAGCAATATAGTCGGTCATCCTCACCTTAAGTGAGCTTACGCGCGTTCTACGCTTCCCGGTTGAACTTTGACTAACTTTGACCAACTCCGGCAAACTTTGACCAACTCCGGCGAAACTCCGGCGAAGCTCAAAGATACTCTAAGTCAAGTTCCTAACAAGGTTTTAACATCATAAAACCTTAATCAATACACATAACCTCTAAAAGGTTATTTTCCGGTGGACTTGTCGGTTTGGCCTCTAAATCCATTTTTTGACATAGAACCACCTTCCAACCCCTTGTTCCACATTTATCAACATGTAGAACAATCCTAGGGTTCTTCATAATTTCTCAAATAATAATATATTCAAGAAAAAGAGAGAAGAAAGGTAGAAGGAGTCATTACCTAGTTTTTCCCCGAGTTTCGTACACTTTTAGAACTTAAACTCTTCCCTGGAGCTTCCTTCTTGTTGGAGCTTCCTTCAACAATGGTGAGAGGTGGCTGGAGCTCTTCTTGCTCTTGGTTGGGGTGGTGTGGTCGAAAATAATGGAGAGAGGGGGTTGGGGTTGGCTTTTTGTCTCAATAGGCAATTATGTGTGGGTTGAGAGACCCACCTTTGTCCTTTAGATGCCTCTCAAGTCAACCCAACCACTACCCATCTTCCTCCTCTCACTCAGCCGCCCCACACTTCATTTTGTGTGTCTAAATTCGTGGGTTGGCCCCCACCCATGTGGGAGGTCAACCCTTTTTGTCCAGAAGTGTACAATCGGTCCCGAAAGTTGTATTTTTCGGACTGTTTTAAATATATTTTATTTTATCGGGTCAAATAAAATATATGATGTGTTTCCAATCATTATGACCCTTATAATGAATATACATTTCCCAACTTTAATTTATAAGTTCCCGAAATTCATTTCGGGTTTTTATCTGTTAAATTACCAGTACCGGTATTTTGGCCTTTTTGATCAACCGGTCAACTCTATATCATTTCTTTGGACCAAATAAATTATCCACCACTATATAAATATTATATTGACCAAGATGAATAAAATGTATGGTTTCGGGAAATTCGGGCGGCCCCCGCTCCCGGTGCGGGCCCCACGTGCGAATTTACTATTCACGCAACAACATTAATAAAAATTCACAACTTCGAATACTCGTTAACCATTCCATGAGTTCAATACATTATTTACTTAAAAGTAAATACTTTTTGGGGACGGTGTTACAAGCAAGGCGTTGATGCCAGCCATGAAGAGTGGTGCGTGCCCCAGTGAGTGCCATGGTAGAAGGAGTTTTATTTGTGGTGAGAGGCAGCCGATATAAGCCATGTTTAAGATCCCCTTGAAGAATGGTGCGACCCTGAAAATCCTTAATACAGCAATGAGTAGGCCAAAATTCCATGAAAACATTATTGTCACTGGTTAATTTAGAAACACTAAGAAGATTTTTGGTGAGTTCAGGAACAATAAACACACTAGGCAAACAGAGATTAAGCAAAGAACATGAACCAACATGAGAAATAGACAGATGGTTACCATTGCCAACTTGTAACTTGTCATCACCAGTGTAGTCATCAGCCACAGAGAGCTTGTGAAGATCCGGAGTGACATGATCAGTGGCACCCGTATCAAAGTACCAGGCTGGATCCATCACAGTGGAAGAGCTGCCAGACTGAGTGATATGAGCTTGACGAGATGGAGGTCTGGGATTGGTCCGGCGAGAAGGAAAATCAACCTGATTGGTACGCTGCCAACAATCAATGGCCTCGTGACCAGGCTTACTGCATAGTTGACACATAGGGCGACGACGGCGATTGTCATTGGGGCGGTTTGAAACCACAGCATGAGATGAGTTGTTGGGACCAGAAGTGGACCGATTGGACGAATGATGGACAGTAAAAGCGGAGGAGCCAGGAGGAGGAGGCGGTGGGAGGTGGTTGGACTGAGAGATAACACAGCCTGGCGAGCATGCTCCTGATCGAGGCGCGCCTCCTCTTGAAGGAGGAGACCGAAAAGGTCATCAACAGAAACGTCATCGAACTTCATCATGAAGGCCGTGCAGAACGCAGCATAAGAAGAATCCAAACCGGATAGAATGTGGCCCATAAGATCTTCATCAGAAATGGGATGAAGGTTTTCGGCAAGAGAATCGGCAATTGAGCGTTTGCGCTCAAGATATTCCAACATAGAGAGGGAACCTTTGGATAAAGTCTGCAATTGAACCTTCATAGACATGCGGCGAGCCCGGGTCTGAGCCTGAAACGTGTTCTCAATAGCCGTCCAGGCCATATGAGAGGAAGTCGCACGAACGACCAAGGAAAGGGCACGTTCAGATAAGGTGGATTTAATCCACAGGAGAACAAAACGATCACGCTTCTTCCAGAGAGCAAAATCAGGGTTGGATGCGGTAGTGGATAAACCGACATCATCAGTGACAACGTGGGTTGCGGACGGTGGGGAAGGATTCAGAATGAAATCCTCAAGATCGAAGGTCTCAAGAGCAGAAATGACGGTGGATCGCCATAAGGAGTAATTCTCCCTGTCCAGTTTAATGTGTATAGACGGGATCTGTAAATTGAGATTGGAAGTGGTGGTGTGGGCAAGGGCCAAAATTGAGGAACTGGAAGCAGCCATGGAAACGTGGGTATGAGAGGGGAAAAAAAAATTAGGTGGCTCTAGATACCATATAGAGAATGAATTTTCACTGTCTTTGTATTCACTGATGTTAAACTATATATACAACAAGTACAACAACCTCACTCCCTAATTACAAGGCACGATAACCACTAACTACACAAAAGTAGGAACTCAAGTTTGAACAATTCAAAATTATTATACACAGCAATATTTTAACTATTACTCTCCCCCTTCGCCAGCACCGTGAAGCAAGACCTTGGCATTCTGGCTCGGGTTGCCATCGACGTCAGCCGCAATCAAACCGAGCCCGTTCTCGAGCTCGTCAAATCCCTCTTTGGCGTGAGCAATGTAACGGTCGTGGATGCCCTTAAGGTAATTAAATTGATTTCAGTGATTAATAATTAATATTTCCTTCATTCATATATAAGTGCAACATGTTGAATTTTACACTATTCACATGTTCTACTTTGACCATAAGAAATATGAAGTAAAACATGCATTAGAAGTACACTCCTTCCTCTGGCGTAAAAATTAACCAAGTTAACTTTCATGAGTTCATCATAGGAAGTACAAACTAATAATGTAAAAATTGCGTGATTATTAATCAGAACTGTTTCTCCCACTTGGAAACTTCCGTGGGCAAGATGCGGAGTTCCGTAGAGACGATGCAACAGCTCAATGGAAGCGGTTCGGCGGCACCGTCCTCAAGCTTGGAAGATGTGAAACTGTGGATGAAAGCAGCTTTGGACGAAGAGAATCTGTGCGACAGGGCGTTCGATCAGGTGGGGGATATGTCCCTCAAAGGCAAGGTGTTGGGCAAGCTACTCCTGGCTAAGCAGCTCACTAGCAATGCAGGAGCTTTGCTCCTTCAATTTGCTCCAAAGATTGGGGCGTAATTTGCTCATCTATATTACTACATGCGTAGTATTTTATTAATCGCCTATTCCCTCTTCAAACAGTCACATTTTCCATCTTATCATATTTAATTAAAAGTAATTTGAAACGGTTAATGATTAAATAAACATAGCATGTGTTTGCATATGCTCTTCCCCGCAGTAATGAAAAGTAGGTCAACTATTTCAAATTTTAGCTTATCTTCATTATTTCAAAATTATTATATACGGAGTATAATGCAGTACATTGTATGTAATTAGTAGTTTGACTTCTTGCTCATCTTTACAATACTTTTGCTTACATACATTGTCTGAAATGTAATGTAAGGTCATAAGCGGGAGATCAAATGAGAATGACATAACGGGAATGAATGTTGTATTGTGGTGCCCTAAACTTATAAATTGTGCATGAATCGATTGATGTTAGCCGACTCCAAAATCTTTTGGCAATAAGACTTGAATGTTATTGTTGTTGTTGTAAAGTTAAAGTATATCTAATTACAAAATAAATCAACTGTTTGTGAAATATTTGATTAAATTGTAGTGTATATTCACCTCTCATAAAATTTTGTGAATACATTACATGCATTAACATAACAATAAATTAGTTACGAATATAACGATTGACTTTTAACTTCCACACACGATAGCATGTCAAATTTCCAATGAAAGAAACATCATAAAATCACACAGCACAATCATTAGTTCATTACTATTATTGAAGTAATGTGGGCGGAATATGTGTTATCACATGGTATGCATGTGCTATACAGTTTACACTTTTTTTTATTTGTGAAATCACCACATTCGACATTCCTTATTTTTAAAATTATTATTAATCCTTATTTTATAAATTATTATTAGTTAATCCGTAATATATATATATATATATATATATATATATATATATATATATATATATATATATATATATATATATATACTAGCTTTCAAGCCCGTGCGATGCACGGGCAGTATGTAATTTAGCTCATTTGAAATTTGATTTGTTTCGGATCATATGTAATGTGATTTAAAAGAAAAATAAACTTAGTCTAATATAGAGCTCGTTTGATAATACTAAAAATAAATGGAATTAACTTATTTTAATGAAATTGATTAAATTTTGGCTGAATGGGCTGAATGGATGAAATCTCCTGAATCATGAAAAAAATATGTAAAATATATTCCATTTGTGAAGCCAAGAAAAGATTATATGAAAAATAATTAAATTGATCTTCTACATAAGCATCTCAAGTAAATATAATTGTTATGAACCCGATTTTAAAGAATTCATAATCTCACGTTCTCCAAATTACTTTATTAATTATGCACCTCAAGTTTTTTCCTTCTACTATTCCTCATTCAACTTGATGTGAAATACTGAGTACCTACTTTTAACTTTTAATAATAATATGTTACATTTTACTCATTATTTCGTCACACCGTAAATGTAAAAAAATGAAGTTTTTTTTTACATTTTACTCATTATATATTTCGTTACATTGAAAAAATAATTTAATTGTTATGAACATCTAACAAATACTTTTCTAGTATTTCTCATTCAACTTGGTATGAAATACACATTTTAAAATTTTAATTGTGAGATCTTATATTTTTCTCATTAATAAGGACATTTTTAATTGAATTAAACTTTTGGATTTGATTTGGTAAGAATTAATATGGTCTGGTAGATGTTTGTTTTGCATTTTATGTGACTTATTATTATTATTATTATTATTAAAGTTTGATCTGATTTGATTTAATCTGGAATTGAAATCAATCCAATTAAAAAAATTCTATTAAAAATAAAAGTATGAATTTGTAAACATATAATATATGCAATATGCAATCGTGATATACTTTTGTCAGTTATTTGCAAAGTAAACATATAATATATGCAATATGCAATCGTGATATCAATCCTGATATGCAATATGCAATATGCAATTTGTAAACGTATAAGGTAGATTTATACGGATTTCTATTTCCATATTAATATGCCATTAAAATAGAATCTAGCTAATTAAAATAGAAGGTATAAAAATAACTAAATAATTAATATATATAATGACATGGCAGGATTATGTGGCGCTTTGTATGCTCTTAAAAAGTTCCTCTTATATATATATTGATTAGTATATTAATTAATATAAATGATGTTATTATATAAATTAAGTTTCATTTGATGTATACATTTAATACTATTTAATTTAAAGGAAATATAATTAAAATACCCCAAATAAATTTTGAAGAACAGTGAGATAAAACACCCCAAACTTTCAAATGTAAATACCCCAAACTTTTTATAAAAAGTTATGTTAACACCATACTCATGTATTATTTATTTCAAAATTGCAAATTGATGGTGTTGATTGCATAATTTAATATAGGAAATCGAAAACGTTGCAATTATATGGGGGGGATAAGGGCTGCACATCGGGCGGGTTGGGTCAGGATTGCTATATTTTTTGGGCCTACCCGATTTGTTCTGGTTGGCTATTAACCAACCTGCGGTACACAAAATAAGTTGGTAAACCATGCATGAACGGGTCAGGTAGGGTCAGATATTGGGAAAAAAAATGACTTCGGGTTGCATCTTTCATGTGGGAAATTAATGTAACCAATTTAAAACTCGATTAACTTGTTTCTAAAACACACAAACAAATACAAGTACTCGTATCTTTTATAAGCAAAACCATTAGGTAATAGTATTAAAACATCGTTTTGTAAAGGAAGTAAGGAAACGTAAATATATAATAATCACCTAGTCAAAATGATAAATGTTTAATTATAATTCTAATATCATAAAGTCCTAGATAGAGCATATTGGTCTTAAATTGAAATTATCCAAGAAAACGTTGTAGCATAATAATAGTAAAATGAACTTCGGCCGGGTCGAGTACTATCGAGTTTGAGATTTTAATTCTGCAACCCTACCCATTAGGTGCGGGTTCAAATACATTTAACCCATGAATATTTTTAAAAATCAAATACCCGATTAAATAGGGTCGGGTAGGGTTGGGTCGGGCAAGTTATACAGGTTCGAGTTATTCTTGTGCAGCCCTGGGGGGGGGGGGGGGTAATACTATTTTTTTCCTAATAGAAGTTTAGAATGTTAATTGTATCTTCATTAATGCTAAAATATTTTAAATTATGAAATTAACATTCTTGAATGAAAAATGCATGACCATGATGCTAAAATAACTTTTTATGCTACCTCCGTTTTTTTTTAATCTTCACAGTTTGACTTCACACAAAATAAGGAAAGAAATTTGACTTTACTGTAGAGTACACTGTTGAGGCACTGTTTGACACTGTTTGGCACTGTTGAGACACTGTTTGGCACTGTTTTTATGTAGATTTCTTTGCCAAAAATGGAAATAAGGAAGTGTGAAGTTTATTTTAGACCGTCCCAAAAAGGAAAGTGTGAAGTTTATTAAAAACCGTAGGGAGTATAAAGTTTGGGGTATTTAAATAAGATATGCAAGTTTGGTGTGCTTATCTCACACCCCTTCAAAGTTTGGTCTATTTTAATTATTTTTCCCTTAATTTAATTACATACTCCGTATTTTTTTTAATCTCGATGGGCAAACACCAAAATCAGAGGGGCAAACGACAGGGAACATTTTCCATTACATACTCCCTATATATATTAATTGTCAATATTATGGAAAGAAAATGAATAAAAAGGAGTGGTGATGTGTTTTTGATTGGAGTAATTTTTTTTGATCTCTAGTAAGGTCTGAGATGATCTAATCTAATTGATCTGAATTGATTTGATATAGTCTAGTAAATGTTTGGTCTCTATATATTTTATAACTATCTAAATCCGATCCAGTCATGTCTCATCTAATCCGTAAACAATGATTAAAATAAATCGTATCACACAACACTCAAACAGGTTAAGTTATCGGACCAAATCAAATCAAATAAAACTAGAGAGATTTACTTAAATAGGACTAAAACATAGTAGATGTGCATAATTAGGACATTAAGTTTATTTTTTCTTAAATAGGACTCTTTATTACTGATTAGACACATTTGCCCTCAATGAAATAAAAACCTCTACATCTGCGATCGATGCACCTCTTATGCCGACACCACCTGTCCCTTTTTTGCTAGTCATCACAGCCAAGCCGATGTTGCCACTGCCCAAGGAGGCCTCCGCCGCCACTGCCCAATGAGGACTCCACCACTGCCGCCAACAAGATCGCCGCTGCTGCTAAATTCTCTCCTGGAAGTGTCGATATCTTCTCTTTTGCAACTACCTCCTCTAGAGTATATGTTATGAGATTTTTATATTGAATTCTGACATAATTATGTAAACATAAATGACATTTTAGAATTAAAACTGTGAAATATGAGAAGCAAAAGAAAAATGAAGAATGTCAATAAGTAATAATGTTGAAAAATTCAATTTTCATTAAGATTGACAGCATGATTAAAATAGTGACAAAACATGACATTTTTTGTTTAAACATAGCATTTTCATATGAAATTATAAAATGACATATCATGTCATTTTCAGTACATCTTCACAAAGTGAGCTGCATAAAAATGACACTATTTTGTCAAACAGGCCAAAAGCATGTCATTTTGCATTTTCATATGCAATTATAAAATGACATATTTATTTTCAGTTTAAACATAGCATTTTCATATGAAATTATAAAATGACATATTACGTCATTTTAAGTACATCTTCACAAAGTGAATTGCATAAAATGACACTATTTTATAAAATGGGTCACAAAATGGCATTCCACAAATTCAATTTGTAAGTAATTTTGTCATTTTGATAGATGCAATAATATATAAGTGACATTTTTTCATTTCAAGTCCAAATGTCATCTTGAGGTGAATAAAATTAAAAACGAAAAATTAATCAAATTTTAAAATTAATAAAAGTTCAAGTCCAAATGTCTGTGCTTCATCGAACCATTATTAGATCTAAAGTCCAAGTAAATCATTTTTCCAATCATGGGTGCTTCATCAAAACAATATCAGATCTACTTGAAACCCATCCATGGGACAAAAAAACCAGAGCACGACCAACAAAAATGGAAGAGAAAAAAGAAAGAGGAGAGGAGAGGAGAAGTGGAGAGGAGAGAAGAGAATAGAAGAGAGAAGGAGAAATTACTTGGTTTTGAGAAAAATCGTAGGCCAGCAGAGATAGAGAAGACTGGTGGTGGCTATGGCTGCAATACCGACGAGCGGCAGTGGCTATGGTTGTGGTACGGACGAGCGGCGGCGGCTATGGCGGCGGTGATGAAAGATCGGGATACCACTAGGTTGTGAATGGGCTGTGTCTTGTTCACGGGTGTGGCCCTCTTGGGTCTCCGCTGCTTGGATTTTGGGTTTAATAATAGGAAGGGTAAAAAAGTAATTGGGAGTCCTATTTTGGAAATAATAACCTTATAGTCCCACTTTGGAGTTTTAACTATGTTTTAATCCTATTTAGGATAATTTCTTATAAAACTACTACGTAAATCCCAAAGTCAAATCAAACAAGATTAGACACAAGACTATGTGGTAAGGGTAAGTTTGATTGAAGTTATTGAGAATCGGGAAAATTACTAAAATTGGTTTTGTACCTTTTTTCGTTAAATGCTGACAAATTATATGGAGTACATAGTACTCCCTCCGTCCCTTATAACTTTGCCAACTTTCCATTTTTGGATGTCCCATTAACTTTGCCACTTTCCCATTTAAGTAAAGAATTTGTGGTTCTAGTTAATTCTCTCACTTCTGTACAAACCTCAACCACACAATTTTTACTTTATTAATCCTCGTGCCGGTCAAACTTGGCAAAGTTATTAGGGACGGAGGGAGTATCTATTTTGACGCAGGGAGTAATACGTAGATCTCGGTCCCAAATTGTTTCGCAAGTATGTTGCACGGAAACGCGAAAATCACGAGTTAACGGTAAACGTCAACTTTTACTCAAAAAAGACTTATTTGAAGAGTTTTCAAAGAGTTTCCGAGAGTTTCCGAAACGGGAAACGTATTCTTTTCCGAGAGTTTCTGTGCTACATAGTCTCGCAAAGTCAATATATTTTGGTCCATCAATGTTAAAGTTAAATCCTCCGTATTGATAATTAATTCTATTTTAATAATTAAAATTTACATATTGACAAACTACATTAAAATCTCGATCTATGAGGTTGCAAAATCCTTATTAAAATTTAATTAGGAATTGATATCCTAATTAAGTTAATAAAATGAATCTCCTTTATTAAAAAAAAAATTAAATTTGCAACTCAATTTGGGACAGATAGAATAGTATAAATATAAGGCGAGGGTATAAGAGTCATTTGAAATCATGAAAGTTTTCCTATTTAAACTCCCTCATATCAATACGACCAACACTTCATTACGAGTGTAACATTATTCAACCTTAAATTATCCTGAGTAAGTTTGAACGTTGAAGACACTATACAGTTCAGTTAGGCGTAGTCATCTATCCCACTAAACCATGAAAACCCCATCATCTGCAGCGTTTCCCCTAATGATCATATTTATCTTCACACTTTCGTTTAACTTAAGGCAGCTCTCGGTCACCGCCGCCGCCATAACCGATGTTCAGACAGACTTCATCTCAACAAGGTGCGGCGATGCCACCATACTCTACCAGAGCTTATGCAAGTCATCCCTCTCCCCCTTCGCCAGCACCGTGAAGCAAGACCTTGGCATTCTGGCTCGGGTTGCCATCGACGTCAGCCGCAATCAAACCGAGCCCGTTCTTGATCTCGTCAAATCCCTCTTTGGCGTGAGCAATGCAACGGTCGTGGCTGCACTTAAGGTAATTAAATTGATTTCAGTGATTAATAATTAATATTTCCTTCCTTCTTATATAAGTGCAGCATGTTTAATTTTACACTATTCACGTGTTCTACTTTGACCATAAGAAAGAGGTGACAACTCCGATACCTTTCTAAAAAATGGGGTACCGTACCTACCATTCATTTGATTGGACCACACAACTTTATCATTTTTAATTTAGATTTAAATAATTCAACTGGTACATTCCCATTGGTCCATGTAAACAAATGTATGATACATTATGGGTACCATAGAATCTACCTAAAAAATAAGGAGTAAAACATTAGAAGTAGCACGGTTTAATTCACTTTTCAAATATAATACACTCCTTCCACTGGCGTAAAAATTAACCAAGTTAACTTTCATCATAGGAAGTACAAACTAATAATGTAAAAATTGTGTGATTATTAATCAGAACTGTTTCTCCCACTTGGAAACTTCTGTGGGCAAGATGCGGAGTTCCGTCGAGACGATGCAACAGCTCAATGGAAGCGGTTCGGCGGCACCGTCCTCAAGCTTGGAAGATGTGAAACTGTGGATGAAAGCAGCTTTGGACGAAGAGAATCTGTGCGACAGGGCGTTCGATCAGGTGGGGGATATGTCCCTCAAAGGCAAGGTGTTGGGCAAGCTACTCCTGGCTAAGCAGCTCACTAGCAATGCAGGAGCTTTGCTCCTTCAATTTGCTCCAAAGATTGGGGCGTAATTTGCTCATCTATATTACTATATGCGTAGTATTTTATTAATCGCCTATTCCCTCTTCAAACAGTCACATTTTCCATCTTATCATATTTAATTAAAAGTAATTTGAAACGGTTAATGATTAAATAAACATAGCATGTGTTTGCATATGCTCTTCCCCGCAGTAATGAAAAGTAGGTCAACTATTTCAAATTTTAGCTTATCTTCATTATTTCAAAATTATTATATACGGAGTATAATGCAGTACATTGTATGTAATTAGTAGTTTGACTTCTTGCTCATCTTTACAATACTTTTGCTTACATACATTGTCTGAAATGTAATGTAAGGTCATAAGCGGGAGATCAAATGAGAATGACATAACGGGAATGAATGTTGTATTGTGGTGCCCTAAACTTATAAATTGTGCATGAATCGATTGATGTTAGCCGACTCCAAAATCTTTTGGCAATAAGACTTAGAATGTTATTGTTGTTGTTGTAAAGTTAAAGTATATCTAATTACAAAATAAATCAACTGTTTGTGAAATATTTGATTAAATTGTAGTGTATATTCACCTCTCATAAAATTTTGTGAATACATTACATGCATTAACATAACAATAAATTAGTTACGAATATAACGATTGACTTTTAACTTCCACACACGATAGCATGTCAAATTTCCAATGAAAGAAACATCATAAAATCACACAGCACAATCATTAGTTCATTACTATTATTGAAGTAATGTGGGCGGAATATGTGTTATCACATGGTATGCATGTGCTATACAGTTTACACTTTTTTTTATTTGTGAAATCACCACATTCGACATTCCTTATTTTTAAAATTATTATTAATCCTTATTTTATAAATTATTATTAGTTAATCCGTAATATATATATATATATATATATATATATATATATATATACTAGCTTTCAAGCCCGTGCGATGCACGGGCAGTATGTAATTTAGCTCATTTGAAATTTGATTTGTTTCGGATCATATGTAATGTGATTTAAAAGAAAAATAAACTTAGTCTAATATAGAGCTCGTTTGATAATACTAAAAATAAATGGAATTAACTTATTTTAATGAAATTGATTAAATTTTGGCTGAATGGGCTGAATGGATGAAATCTCCTGAATCATGAAAAAAATATGTAAAATATATTCCATTTGTGAAGCCAAGAAAAGATTATATGAAAAATAATTAAATTGATCTTCTACATAAGCATCTCAAGTAAATATAATTGTTATGAACCCGATTTTAAAGAATTCATAATCTCACGTTCTCCAAATTACTTTATTAATTATGCACCTCAAGTTTTTTCCTTCTACTATTCCTCATTCAACTTGATGTGAAATACTGAGTACCTACTTTTAACTTTTAATAATAATATGTTACATTTTACTCATTATTTCGTCACACCGTAAATGTAAAAAAATGAAGTTTTTTTTTACATTTTACTCATTATATATTTCGTTACATTGAAAAAATAATTTAATTGTTATGAACATCTAACAAATACTTTTCTAGTATTTCTCATTCAACTTGGTATGAAATACACATTTTAAAATTTTAATTGTGAGATCTTATATTTTTCTCATTAATAAGGACATTTTTAATTGAATTAAACTTTTGGATTTGATTTGGTAAGAATTAATATGGTCTGGTAGATGTTTGTTTTGCATTTTATGTGACTTATTATTATTATTATTATTATTAAAGTTTGATCTGATTTGATTTAATCTGGAATTGAAATCAATCCAATTAAAAAAATTCTATTAAAAATAAAAGTATGAATTTGTAAACATATAATATATGCAATATGCAATCGTGATATACTTTTGTCAGTTATTTGCAAAGTAAACATATAATATATGCAATATGCAATCGTGATATCAATCCTGATATGCAATATGCAATATGCAATTTGTAAACGTATAAGGTAGATTTATACGGATTTCTATTTCCATATTAATATGCCATTAAAATAGAATCTAGCTAATTAAAATAGAAGGTATAAAAATAACTAAATAATTAATATATATAATGACATGGCAGGATTATGTGGCGCTTTGTATGCTCTTAAAAAGTTCCTCTTATATATATATATTGATTAGTATATTAATTAATATAAATGATGTTATTATATAAATTAAGTTTCATTTGATGTATACATTTAATACTATTTAATTTAAAGGAAATATAATTAAAATACCCCAAATAAATTTTGAAGAACAGTGAGATAAAACACCCCAAACTTTCAAATGTAAATACCCCAAACTTTTTATAAAAAGTTATGTTAACACCATACTCATGTATTATTTATTTCAAAATTGCAAATTGATGGTGTTGATTGCATAATTTAATATAGGAAATCGAAAACGTTGCAATTATATGGGGGGGATAAGGGCTGCACATCGGGCGGGTTGGGTCAGGATTGCTATATTTTTTGGGCCTACCCGATTTGTTCTGGTTGGCTATTAACCAACCTGCGGTACACAAAATAAGTTGGTAAACCATGCATGAACGGGTCAGGTAGGGTCAGATATTGGGAAAAAAATGACTTCGGGTTGCATCTTTCATGTGGGAAATTAATGTAACCAATTTAAAACTCGATTAACTTGTTTCTAAAACACACAAACAAATACAAGTACTCGTATCTTTTATAAGCAAAACCATTAGGTAATAGTATTAAAACATCGTTTTGTAAAGGAAGTAAGGAAACGTAAATATATAATAATCACCTAGTCAAAATGATAAATGTTTAATTATAATTCTAATATCATAAAGTCCTAGATAGAGCATATTGGTCTTAAATTGAAATTATCCAAGAAAACGTTGTAGCATAATAATAGTAAAATGAACTTCGGCCGGGTCGAGTACTATCGAGTTTGAGATTTTAATTCTGCAACCCTACCCATTAGGTGCGGGTTCAAATACATTTAACCCATGAATATTTTTAAAAATCAAATACCCGATTAAATAGGGTCGGGTAGGGTTGGGTCGGGCAAGTTATACAGGTTCGAGTTATTCTTGTGCAGCCCTGGGGGGGGGGGGGGGGTAATACTATTTTTTTCCTAATAGAAGTTTAGAATGTTAATTGTATCTTCATTAATGCTAAAATATTTTAAATTATGAAATTAACATTCTTGAATGAAAAATGCATGACCATGATGCTAAAATAACTTTTTATGCTACCTCCGTTTTTTTTTAATCTTCACAGTTTGACTTCACACAAAATAAGGAAAGAAATTTGACTTTACTGTAGAGTACACTGTTGAGGCACTGTTTGACACTGTTTGGCACTGTTGAGACACTGTTTGGCACTGTTTTTATGTAGATTTCTTTGCCAAAAATGGAAATAAGGAAGTGTGAAGTTTATTTTAGACCGTCCCAAAAAGGAAAGTGTGAAGTTTATTAAAAACCGTAGGGAGTATAAAGTTTGGGGTATTTAAATAAGATATGCAAGTTTGGTGTGCTTATCTCACACCCCTTCAAAGTTTGGTCTATTTTAATTATTTTTCCCTTAATTTAATTACATACTCCGTATTTTTTTTAATCTCGATGGGCAAACACCAAAATCAGAGGGGCAAACGACAGGGAACATTTTCCATTACATACTCCCTATATATATTAATTGTCAATATTATGGAAAGAAAATGAATAAAAAGGAGTGGTGATGTGTTTTTGATTGGAGTAATTTTTTTTGATCTCTAGTAAGGTCTGAGATGATCTAATCTAATTGATCTGAATTGATTTGATATAGTCTAGTAAATGTTTGGTCTCTATATATTTTATAACTATCTAAATCCGATCCAGTCATGTCTCATCTAATCCGTAAACAATGATTAAAATAAATCGTATCACACAACACTCAAACAGGTTAAGTTATCGGACCAAATCAAATCAAATAAAACTAGAGAGATTTACTTAAATAGGACTAAAACATAGTAGATGTGCATAATTAGGACATTAAGTTTATTTTTTCTTAAATAGGACTCTTTATTACTGATTAGACACATTTGCCCTCAATGAAATAAAAACCTCTACATCTGCGATCGATGCACCTCTTATGCCGACACCACCTGTCCCTTTTTTGCTAGTCATCACAGCCAAGCCGATGTTGCTACTGCCCAAGGAGGCCTCCGCCGCCACTGCCCAATGAGGACTCCACCACTGCCGCCAACAAGATCGCCGCTGCTGCTAAATTCTCTCCTGGAAGTGTCGATATCTTCTCTTTTGCAACTACCTCCTCTAGAGTATATGTTATGAGATTTTTATATTGAATTCTGACATAATTATGTAAACATAAATGACATTTTAGAATTAAAACTGTGAAATATGAGAAGCAAAAGAAAAATGAAGAATGTCAATAAGTAATAATGTTGAAAAATTCAATTTTCATTAAGATTGACAGCATGATTAAAATAGTGACAAAACATGACATTTTTTGTTTAAACATAGCATTTTCATATGAAATTATAAAATGACATATCATGTCATTTTCAGTACATCTTCACAAAGTGAGCTGCATAAAAATGACACTATTTTGTCAAACAGGCCAAAAGCATGTCATTTTGCATTTTCATATGCAATTATAAAATGACATATTTATTTTCAGTTTAAACATAGCATTTTCATATGAAATTATAAAATGACATATTACGTCATTTTAAGTACATCTTCACAAAGTGAATTGCATAAAATGACACTATTTTATAAAATGGGTCACAAAATGGCATTCCACAAATTCAATTTGTAAGTAATTTTGTCATTTTGATAGATGCAATAATATATAAGTGACATTTTTTCATTTCAAGTCCAAATGTCATCTTGAGGTGAATAAAATTAAAAACGAAAAATTAATCAAATTTTAAAATTAATAAAAGTTCAAGTCCAAATGTCTGTGCTTCATCGAACCATTATTAGATCTAAAGTCCAAGTAAATCATTTTTCCAATCATGGGTGCTTCATCAAAACAATATCAGATCTACTTGAAACCCATCCATGGGACAAAAAACCAGAGCACGACCAACAAAAATGGAAGAGAAAAAAGAAAGAGGAGAGGAGAGGAGAAGTGGAGAGGAGAGAAGAGAATAGAAGAGAGAAGGAGAAATTACTTGGTTTTGAGAAAAATCGTAGGCCAGCAGAGATAGAGAAGACTGGTGGTGGCTATGGCTGCAATACCGACGAGCGGCAGTGGCTATGGTTGTGGTACGGACGAGCGGCGGCGGCTATGGCGGCGGTGATGAAAGATCGGGATACCACTAGGTTGTGAATGGGCTGTGTCTTGTTCACGGGTGTGGCCCTCTTGGGTCTCCGCTGCTTGGATTTTGGGTTTAATAATAGGAAGGGTAAAAAAGTAATTGGGAGTCCTATTTTGGAAATAATAACCTTATAGTCCCACTTTGGAGTTTTAACTATGTTTTAATCCTATTTAGGATAATTTCTTATAAAACTACTACGTAAATCCCAAAGTCAAATCAAACAAGATTAGACACAAGACTATGTGGTAAGGGTATGTTTGATTGAAGTTATTGAGAATCGGGAAAATTACTAAAATTGGTTTTGTACCTTTTTTCGTTAAATGCTGACAAATTATATGGAGTACATAGTACTCCCTCCGTCCCTTATAACTTTGCCAACTTTCCATTTTTGGATGTCCCATTAACTTTGCCACTTTCCCATTTAAGTAAAGAATTTGTGGTTCTAGTTAATTCTCTCACTTCTGTACAAACCTCAACCACACAATTTTTACTTTATTAATCCTCGTGCCGGTCAAACTTGGCAAAGTTATTAGGGACGGAGGGAGTATCTATTTTGACGCAGGGAGTAATACGTAGATCTCGGTCCCAAATTGTTTCGCAAGTATGTTGCACGGAAACGCGAAAATCACGAGTTAACGGTAAACGTCAACTTTTACTCAAAAAAGACTTATTTGAAGAGTTTTCAAAGAGTTTCCGAGAGTTTCCGAAACGGGAAACGTATTCTTTTCCGAGAGTTTCTGTGCTACATAGTCTCGCAAAGTCAATATATTTTGGTCCATCAATGTTAAAGTTAAATCCTCCGTATTGATAATTAATTCTATTTTAATAATTAAAATTTACATATTGACAAACTACATTAAAATCTCGATCTATGAGGTTGCAAAATCCTTATTAAAATTTAATTAGGAATTGATATCCTAATTAAGTTAATAAAATGAATCTCCTTTATTAAAAAAAAAATTAAATTTGCAACTCAATTTGGGACAGATAGAATAGTATAAATATAAGGCGAGGGTATAAGAGTCATTTGAAATCATGAAAGTTTTCCTATTTAAACTCCCTCATATCAATACGACCAACACTTCATTACGAGTGTAACATTATTCAACCTTAAATTATCCTGAGTAAGTTTGAACGTTGAAGACACTATACAGTTCAGTTAGGCGTAGTCATCTATCCCACTAAACCATGAAAACCCCATCATCTGCAGCGTTTCCCCTAATGATCATATTTATCTTCACACTTTCGTTTAACTTAAGGCAGCTCTCGGTCACCGCCGCCGCCATAACCGATGTTCAGACAGACTTCATCTCAACAAGGTGCGGCGATGCCACCATACTCTACCAGAGCTTATGCAAGTCATCCCTCTCCCCCTTCGCCAGCACCGTGAAGCAAGACCTTGGCATTCTGGCTCGGGTTGCCATCGACGTCAGCCGCAATCAAACCGAGCCCGTTCTTGATCTCGTCAAATCCCTCTTTGGCGTGAGCAATGCAACGGTCGTGGCTGCACTTAAGGTAATTAAATTGATTTCAGTGATTAATAATTAATATTTCCTTCCTTCTTATATAAGTGCAGCATGTTTAATTTTACACTATTCACGTGTTCTACTTTGACCATAAGAAAGAGGTGACAACTCCGATACCTTTCTAAAAAATGGGGTACCGTACCTACCATTCATTTGATTGGACCACACAACTTTATCATTTTTAATTTAGATTTAAATAATTCAACTGGTACATTCCCATTGGTCCATGTAAACAAATGTATGATACATTATGGGTACCATAGAATCTACCTAAAAAATAAGGAGTAAAACATTAGAAGTAGCACGGTTTAATTCACTTTTCAAATATAATACACTCCTTCCACTGGCGTAAAAATTAACCAAGTTAACTTTCATCATAGGAAGTACAAACTAATAATGTAAAAATTGTGTGATTATTAATCAGAACTGTTTCTCCCACTTGGAAACTTCTGTGGGCAAGATGCGGAGTTCCGTCGAGACGATGCAACAGCTCAATGGAAGCGGTTCGGCGGCACCGTCCTCAAGCTTGGAAGATGTGAAACTGTGGATGAAAGCAGCTTTGGACGAAGAGAATCTGTGCGACAGGGCGTTCGATCAGGTGGGGGATATGTCCCTCAAAGGCAAGGTGTTGGGCAAGCTACTCCTGGCTAAGCAGCTCACTAGCAATGCAGGAGCTTTGCTCCTTCAATTTGCTCCAAAGATTGGGGCTTAATTAGCTCATCTTTATTACTATATGCGTAGTATTTTATTAATGGCGTATTCCCACTTCAAACAGTCACATTTCCCATCTTATATTATTTAATTAAAAGTAATTTGAAACGGTTAATGATTAAATAAACATAGCATGTGTTTGCATATGCTCTTCCCCGCAGTAATGAAAAGTAGGTCAACTATTTCAAATTTTAGCTTATCTTCAGTATTATTTCAAAATTATTATATACGGAGTATAATGCAGTACATTTCACTACAACATTTTGGATCTACTAGTACACTGAAAAAATGTTGCCTAATGTAAAAAAAACCGTTGCCATTGGTTTTCGCAACACTTTTAAAACCGTGGTAGTGTAAGGCGTTGCCTATACATTAGGGAACAGTTTTGGTACTCAAAGGCAACACAATGGGAAAACCGTACTCATAGAGTATATCTTAGAGAACAATTTTTTAAAACATGTAGGGCAACATTTTTCATTTGTTTCTGTCAATAGTAACAAAAGAAAACCGTTGCCAAAAACAATATCACAATTTTCTTCAAACATAGCTACATAGCAGTGCTCATTTCAAATGCCAATATTTGAAAAAGTGCAGGAGCAGCATTTATGAAATAGTTTGCAATTGAAAATGGTCGAATTTCAATTCAAAAATAATCACACAATCACAGTTTAACAATCCTATACCTAATAATCAACATTCATTGTCTTTCATGCCTACTTTTGGCAATAGGAATGTCAACTTTGAACTTAAAATAAAAACAACAAAAGGAAAAAAAAAGACTTGATCAAATCACATTCAGCCATCATTGTTTGCATCTTCATCTTCACTTTCATCATCAATTTCATCACTCATCTACAACAAAAAAAATATAATTACAGCTTAAACCAAATAAATTATAAAGAACAAAATAATCAAGCACACAATTAAGCTCAAATCAAAAGCAATAAGGAATAGTAAGAGATAAGGAATTGTTTTTTGGTGTGTATCATTTTGGTGTGCAAGTAGTACTAAAAATGAAAATCATGACTGTTTTCTTTTTAAGAGATATTTTGGTTTTCCATGTGTCATTAATAGACAACCAGTTTTAATCAAATATACCAAACCTATATATTATACTAGTATATAGTTTGAGGATATAAGCTTACTAAATGGTTTACACTTCGAGTAGCAAATTGCATTCTGAACAGAGGTTACAAATCACTTTAGCGGTGCAAGTCAGCAGATGCTCTTCCAATAATATGGAACAATTACTTAATAGAGCAATGATAAATTAATAGTAATATACTCCAAACGGATAATAAGCATACCGAAAAAAGGTTTTACATCAATTGAACGGTTGGTAAAGCCATAATAACTGAAAACTTATATCACAGAAGTTATTATGGTAATAGGTACAACCTACCTCAATAGATACGGTTTCAAAAGTACCACAGATTTTGCTACCACCGCAGGGCTGATTTAAGGGAAAAGAGAAGACAATATCAGTGGACTATTTGTGAGAAATCATTAAATTAATGATTTTGATAGTTTTGGGCAAAGCTGACAATATACATGTTCCAAGGCCAATATCTGAGCAGTTAACCATCCCTGTGTCTGGCATATATCATAAAGAAGATAATAAGTGGACCAATCCTGCAATTCATATTGAAGTAAAAGTTAGTAATTATAAAGATAGCCACTAGCTTCAAAACATGTACTAGTAGTCATATTGTTGATTGTATTTATAAAATTTTCAAATGACAGTTGAAAATGTGTAATATTCCCAAACCTTTTCTAGTGGTTTTTCTTTCCCATCTTAGCTTTATGAACAAAAATGCTTTATCTCTGGTATGATGTACAAAACTCAATGTTCTGAGCTTTGATGTAGTGCCTTGGGGATTATCAGACCAGAAACAAAAAAGCAGAGTTTATTTATTACCATTAAAGTTGGGATAGCAACACAGCCAGCTCTTCATCAGACACCATAACATCAATGCATGCTCCCAGCGAATTTGCAAGTCTTGGAGCAATCTGATGCTTACACTGCATTCTATTAACTGTTCAGAAAACAAATTGAGAAGGGGGCAAGTGGATCAAAATCATTAATCTAATGATTTCTCACACAAGTTGTTCCCCTCTAAGCCTATCAATCCTTATAAAATAATATTATAATAATAATGTATTTTTAGTCATCCTTTCATGAAATAGGGGTGAATTAGTGAATGAGATCCAACTTTCAGTCATCCTTTCCTGATTGAATTTTCCCTTTCAAGGACACATGGATCAATAGAGCTTGCTCGATCAAGAGCAAACAATACCAATAAATATGATTTTCCAGAAAAAATATGATAAGATGAGAAGAAATCTAAATAAGATCAAAAGTTCAAATGAGAAATTCAAAGAAATTCCGGAAACTGAAAAAGCTATTGCTACACTTGGAAATATCAGATAAAGATGAATCTAAAAAGGAAATTGCGATAGCTGAGTTCAATTTAAAATTAAAAGCTACTCCTACCAAATAGGAATTTGAGATCATCGCACATGTACAGTATAGCATATAGGAATCTGAGATATAAACCTAAAAAGCTATGAACAAAGCAATAAACTCAAGTAATATTAAAGATATAGTGATTAAATACACACCGAGCAGCCGAGCATGCAGGAGCAGAGGACGAACGATGGAGCCTTTCCCTGTCCAAATAGTGCCTAAGCACTTGGTCATGGCCGCAGACGGATCGCCACGAGTGTAGCCATACGCGTAAGGCTTCGATTGGGCGCCCAAATTGAGTACTTCGTGTATAGGTTCAAATCCTGTTAACTGGCTTCTCCTTTTGAAAGTCCTGTTTGATAATCTGGTCAACAATGGAGTAGGTAAGGAACGGATCTGAGATTGGATACGAAAGTAGAAGTAGTGGAGGCAAGCTGGGATTTTAAGCTTTCGGAGTCTCGGAGCGACGGGAAGTGATCGAAAGCGACGGAGGGAGGGGAGGAGGAAAGGAGCCAGACTGCCCGCTACAATCGTCGATCATGCTCCGGAGTTCAGCAAAAGATGAAAGTTTATAAATGAAAAATAGGGGAGCATGTGAGTATGTGACCACAGTTTTTAAATGTGGGCAAATAACTAAACATATAAACCGTTGCCAATTTAACGAGTTTTAGAACGGTACTTTAAGGATGCATATCAAAATATGTTATTCTTTTCAAATTCAGCAACACTGTAAAAAATGTAGTCCTAAAAAATATAAGGCAACACTTTCACGGCAATAAAAAAAGTTGGTGTTGCCGAATCCTCAAAATGTTGTAGTGTTTTATGTAATTAATAGTTTGACTTCCTGCTCATCTTTACAATACTTTTGCTTAATTGCATACACTGTCTGAAATGTAATGTAAGGTCATAAGAGGGAGATCAAATGAGAATGACATAATGGAATGAATGTGGAATTGTGGTGCCTTAAATTTATAAATTGTGCATTATTAATATTACAAATGCACTCTCATGAATCAAATGTATATTATATTTATCACAAATATGCATTGTTGTTAGAGTCTCACACCGGAAAATTGAGAAGCATTATTGTCATATATTAAGCTTCGGGCTACTCCTCCTAACAGGTTGACCTTTTAGGATGGAATCTCAGGTCTTAACATGGTATCAAAGCCAAAACGATTCATGGTGTTGGACCCCTTATGAAAAATGATGACACAATTATAAAAACGGCCGGATAAAAAAAAAAACGGACCGATGAAAAAAATTGAACGATTGCACGATCCAGACGAAGTGTCTGGTCGTGAGGAGGGGTGTTAAATGTCCCACACCGGAAACGTGTGGATGAACAAAGTGCTATATTAACACATGGGCTACTCCTTCTATCAGGTTGACCTTTTAGGATGGAACCCCGTATCTTAACAATTGTCATGAATCCAAATGTGCATTATTCTTGATCATTCTCATTTATCGTGGGAAAAATCATTTCACTGTAAAACCAAATTATATATAAAGTGGGATGCAAATAATAAAGAGTGCATCCCATGCAAAACTTAACGCACATAATATACAATTCTCCCCATCATATACTATCGTATATGATAGGGTATTAGGGTACACCATCACATTCAAATTTAACACTTTCTAGTGCACGTTTCAACTTTTATTCGTCCATACTGCACCAGCAAGTCAAAGTAGTCATATATCACCTTAGACGGTAATGAATTCTTTTAAAGTTAAATTCAAGTTGATGGGAATTGTACCTGCGACCTAACACTTACAATATACTTCTGTCATTCTTTTTTAGTTTCAACAGTCAACTTTAAACATTTACCAACACATGTCTTTGACCGTCAATATATCTTATTCTCTATTAGTAAAAATATTTAAAAAATAGATTTTGAAAGTTTGTAATGAGACAAATTGAACAATAGTTTTTCTAAAAAATGATTCTTATAAATAAATAAATAAGATGTTATCAAAGTAGAGTACATGGATAGTGTAAAATTCAACATGTTGCAACTAAAAAAGAACATAGGATAGTATGTGAGTTGTTCACCGCTGAGCTAAGTCATTTACTTGCACAAATGTTATCATGTTTTTTATTCACTTAATACATTTTTAACATATTTAGAGCAATTAGATCATACATCTAAAGCTCCTGATATATTCTTCACTTCGATGGAAATGACTCTTTTTATTTGATTGGTGTGTGTACATGGAAGAGAGAACCAATGCAAAGTTCAAAATAATAGCAGCCGTACGATTACACATACCGAACACCTTTCAAGATGGGTCCATTGTACCAAAGGGTGCACCCGCGCACACAAGAAATAAAAATGGATAATCCCATTTTCACTTTACAATTAGTTAGAAGGATGTTAAATGTCCCATACCTGTCCCACACAATTAGTTAGAAGGATGTTAAAGGTCTAAGCAAAAGATAACAAGGTAATTTAAAAAACAATAACTAACCTGTCAAAATCAATTCCGTTTTATCTATATATATATAAAAACAAAAAAGTGGGGAGGGAAAACAAAAAAGTGGGGAGGGAATTTGGGCGGGAACACTGTAGCACCTTGGGTGAGTAATTAATGTAAAAATTATTAGTATCCATTTTTGAAGAAAAAAAAATGGGCACCGAAGGGAAAAATATTGGAAGAGCAATAGTTGGCATGTAATGTTGGCGGACAATGCTCTTTTGCTATTCCCAACAGGCCAACATATATCATTAATGTAGGAACGTTTCCTTAAGCAACTTTAACCATTCATATCCCTTTGATAATTCCGCTCTAACATTGAAATAAATGTTCAAATAAAAAAAGCAATGTTTCACATTTCTCAATGGAGTGCATCATTTAACATTATAGGGCTGAGTGTAAAAATAATACTCAATGCAAACGTGTGGGTGTATATATAGGTGTATCCAACCATTTCAATTCGTTGCCTACCACCAGTCATGAGGACTTTAATCGGTTCCTAAAATTTGCAAGGCATCTAGCTCCACCATAGTTCTGGAATAACAATACACATGCTGACATGCGGGGAACACCAACGTCACCAGGCAACATGTAAAAAAGGAGAGGCATCGATCGTATTGAGTGTACCATTGACGACGACATTGGTTGCTCCGTTGAAGCAGGCTTGCTCTCTGGGTTTCCCACATACATCGAATACGCCGCTCATGCAATTGGGGTCTGATCTAATAACTTGGTATGCCATGAGGATGGAGATGTACTATTCATAATTCATCTAGGAAAAAATTACAATTACCCTACATGCATGCGTAGTTCTGTAAATAAATACTACTCCGTATGTATATTCCGTATTTGAAAAAAGCTGAAGAACTAATTGAAATAGATTGCATTTAAAAAAGTTTTATTGAACAAGAGTTTAAAATAGACCCATTTGTACAAATTTGTTCATATCATTACATAATTAAATTTGTATCAGAAAATTCAATGTGTGTTTGAGTTTATATGCTTTTATTTACCGTATGAATGTGTAAGATGTTGTTATGAGTTATTCAACGAAAAATTATACGTAGTAAATTATTGGAATTAAACGTCTTTTCACGTTTCATACTACTTTTTGTTTCGGGCATCCACTTTGTGCATACTTCAGCCAAATGGTAATGCTTACAATTGAAACGGCTTTAGTTTATTGGAATCTAAATGTGAAATAAATGTTATCTTATTTCTTTTAAGAATGTTTTTTAGAGATAAAAAACTAAATCGAGAAACAGCAACACCATAACTAATACGGAGTATAGTGTATTTTTGCCTTCTTTACAAAAAGAATCTCGGTAAAAATTTTATACATTGGGCGGCCAATAAGTGGATGTGATATACTGATATTGTTTATAAAAAGAGAGTAATGACTATAAATAATTTGGCAATGATATTTTAGTGTCTCAATGCCTGCAGTAAATATCCTCACTTTCTATAATAATATATCATTTGCTTTCATGCTAATATCCTTGAATCCGAATGATATACGTAGTACATAGGAATAATATATAGCTGCAATTTATTTTTTCTTTTCACATTAGAATTTATGGCTATTAGCCCTAAATGGGACTAAAAGTAATCCGAATTCCACACTAGGACTCTACTCAATTTATTCCCAAAGTATGAGAAATATATGACTTTTCTTCCTATTCTACCCACAACCTGTAATTTCTAATAGATTCATTTATTAATACAAAAAATCATAGTTTTATTTATGATAAAAACATAAAAATCATAAAAATATTTATGAATTAATAAAAAATTGGGACAAATAAAATACCATAAAAATATTTAAAAAGTAAAATAAAATACCTAAAAATATAAAAAATATGTAGTACACTACCTATGCATCCTCCGTCGCCCAGCACCACAATCTCCGATCGTCGAGAAAAAAATGAAATTTTGTGTAAAAAAATGCCATAAAGATGACATTTTTACTCTTTGAAAATATTCAGCTTTTTTTTCTTTCAGAATTGCCATTAGGATAACATTTTTTTCCCCAACTTGGCGACCTTTTCCAGCGACCAGAGCTGGTGGTGCTAAAAGGTGATTAAGGTGGTGGTGGTTGAGGTCTGTATATTTTTTATTTTTTTTAATGATTTTTATTTTATTTGTTTTGATATTTTATGTTTTATAACGATTAATTAAAAAAATCTATTAGGAAGGACAAGGGAAAGGGTGGAATAGGAAGAGTTAGTCCTATTTTGAGAATTTAATAATTGAGCTCCTATTGTTGCAATTATCTTTTTCATTTAGTCATATTTAGGGAAATCTCCCTAGAGTTTAATGCTCAACGCACTTCTTTAACGATTTTTTCCCTAATTTCATTTTCAAATATGCCACCCACTTCTAGGAAAATGAAGTAGGTGAAAATCAAAAGTTTTAAATCAATTGAGATACAACAGGCAATATTTTGAAATTAATTTATATTTTATTTATTAGAGTTACTTTAATTTTATATCATTTGGAATATACTTAGAGAATTAATATCCCGTGCATCGCACGGGTACTACACTAGTTAAGTAAAGATATCCCTAATTTGAAGGCGATCATCCCTAATTCCGGCCACGAATTAGAAATGTAAATGCAATAACTTGCAGAGGTTTTTCCCTTAAAAATAAGGTGGCGAATGCAAGAGAAGGCTGGAATGAAGAAGACAACTTCATTTAGTGTGTCAGTTGACTTGACCCTATCAGTCTAAGATTTCCGACCTTAATTTGTGACTACTTTCATTGATCTCGCTATCCGAGGTTAGTCACCGGGAATTAGGTGGTAACAGATAGATAGAACCTAAGAGACCTAGCTAGGTATTTAGCCTTCACTACTTCTGTAAGCGATCTCTGTCCTTAGCCATTTCTAGTGGCTTGGCGGCCGAATATGTTTCCTACAAATTTTCCTAATGAGCTCTTTTTTGGGAAGGTTTGTTAGTATTGTTAAATAAATAAAAGTTTGTTATAGTTTGTTAGTAAGTAGTTCATTACATTGTAAGCCGGATAAGTATAAACTTTGTACATATAAATACTCTGAACTACTGTACTAGAGACACACGTATTATTTTCCATCTGTAATACTCTGCAATGAGACTCTTCTGAAGGAAATTCTCTTCCGATCTTCTTCTTCATGTATGCGTGTATGATCTATTGTATGAAATCCTGCTGTGAGATTTCAATATTCATTTGATTCACATGGTATCAGAGCCAGCTATTCTCTTCATCAAATTCTAAACCTAATTCTCATCGATGACGACAGAAACCATTGATTTCAATCACGAGCTCTATTTAGGGCAAAGTGATCATCCGAGTTTCATGTTATCCACAAGAAAGCTAGATGGACAGAATTACGAAGCTTGGGAAAGATCAGCTCGTATATCGCTTATAGCCAGAAACAAACTTGGATTTGTTGATGGAACTTGCAAGAAACCTGAATCTAATGTCGCAATGGGCAAACAGTGGGAATGGTGCGACAAAACGGTAATTTCTTGGCTATTGAATTCTTGTGAGGAATCGATATCTTCCAGTGTTTTATACTGTAATACTGCTCAAGATGTTTGGAAAGAACTGAATAATAGATTCAGTCAAAATAGTGGACCCAAAATTCTTCAAATAGAGAAGGAATTAAATGAAATGGAACAAGGATCTTCATTTGTTTCTGAGTATTATACCAAGCTGATAGGTTTATGGAATGCGTATGATTGTGTTGTCAAAATGCCTAGCTGCAAATGTGGATTATGTACTTGCAATATAAATTCTGAAATTTCAAAAATGATCAAGAAACAAAGACTTGTGAAGTTTTTAATGGGACTGAACAGTGTTTACAAGACTGCTAGAGAAAATATATTGATGCTGAATCCTTTGCCTGATGTAAACACTGCTTATAACATAATCACTCAAGATGAGAAACAAAGAGAATTTTCTGATGAAGGGAAAATGAATTCTGAGAACATGGCTTTTGCTGCAAACAAGATGTTTGGTAGAGGTTATAACTTTGGGAATCCTTCAAAATCTGGATATACTTCTAGTACTGGAAATTCTAGAAATGAGAATTATGCTCAGAACAATGCTAGAAATGCTAAACAACAGGCTTTCAATAAAAGGATGATGTATTTCTGTGATCATTGCAAAATGCAAGGACATTCTGCAGAAAGATGTTATAAATTGCATCCAGAACTGAAGAAGAATTTCCGAGAGAAAAGATTTGCTGCTCAAGCGACATCAGATATGAATTCTGAATCACAGTCTACTACATCTGCTTTTGACGAAAAGGTTGGAGTTATTACACCTGAGTTATATCAACAGATGTTATCTCTTTTGAGCAAGCAAAATGATAACTCTTCACAGAATTTTAATATTGCACTCTTAGCAGGTAAATTTTGTTTCTTCTCTTCATACAGGAATAACACTTGGATCATTGACAGCGGTGCTAGTGACCATATCACACCACACCTTTCACAATTCTTGACATATGAACCAGTTAAAACTGCATGTCATATTACTATTCCAAATGGTCAGAAAGTTTCAGTCATGCACATAGGCACAGTTCAACTCACACCTACCATAACCTTAAATGATGTGTTACATGTTCCAAACTTTCAGTTCAATCTCATTTCTACAAGCAAACTTACAAAAACCTCAAAATCTCATTTGATTTTCACTCCCACCCAATGTTTGATACAGGACCATTTGATGAATCCTCCTCAACTCCTTGGTAGAGAACATGGTGGTTTGTACTATGTTACTTCACACACAAGATCTACAAATCTCTCCACCAATAGCTCCATTTCTTCCAGTACAAATCAAGCTCATCTATCTTCAAGTGATAATCTACAACTCTAGCATTGTAGATTAGGACACATGCCTTATTCTAGATGAAACATATACATTTAGATTCTGTTTCATATCAATCTGCTTCTGAATATATTTGTAATGTTTGTCCAAAGGCAAGACAACACTATGATTCCTTTCCCAATATTAATAATAAAGCTTCCAGTTCTTTTGAACTTCTTCATGTTGATCTATGGGGTCCATATGCCAATTGTACTCATCATGGTAACAGAATTTTCATTACCATTGTTGATGATATTCTAGAGCTACTTGGACTCATTTGCTAAGCTCTAAATCCTGTGCTTTTTCTTTTCTCCAGAGCTTTATTACTTTCATTGAAAATCAATTCAAAACCACTGTCAAAATCATAAGATCTGACAATGGTATTGAATTTAAAGACAATAATGCCCTTCATTTTTATTCTCAAAAAGGGATTATACACCAAATCAGTCTTGTCAATACCCCTCAACAAAATGGGAGGGTAGAAAGAAAACACAAACACCTCCTAGAGATTGCCAGAGCACTCTACTTTCAGTCTAAACTTCCAATAAAATACTGGGGTGAATGTCTTGTTCATGCTACATACCTAATAAATTGAATACCCCTTGTTGTTCTAAATAATCTTTCACCATATGAACTTCTCTATTCACACAAACCTGCATATGACAATCTAAAAGTTTTTGGTTGTCTATGTTTTGTTGCCACATCTAAGATTTCCAGAAAGAAATTTGAAGAAAGAAGTCATCCATGTGTTTTCATAGGCTATCCTCATAATAAAAAAGGATACAAAGTCCTTGATTTGCAAAATCACACTGTCTATACTACCAGGAATGTTGAATTCCATGAACACATCTTCCCCTTTCTTCATTTAAACCAACCTCCATCCGAATCATATCTTCCCACAATCACTTCTGACATTTCAACTTTATTTTATCACAATCATTCATCTTCCACACATTCATCTCAATCAACCCATCCCACAGACCATGACAGTCTTGGTTCTGACACATCACCTCCACCAACATATCATCAAAATGAAGAAAATACACACCAACCAGTCAGAAAATCTTCAAGAACACACAAACCACCATCATACTTAAAAGATTATATCTATCTTCTTCAACCTACATCACATGCCCATTTAACCACAACACCACATCATTGTAATCTTGTTTCATTTGATACTCTTCCCATAGAAAATCAAGCTTTTATTGCTCATATTTCTTCCCACATTGAACCTGTGTCATATCACCAAGCTGTTCAAAATCCTGAGTGGGTTACTGCTATGAACAAAGAACTTAATGCACTTCAAAAGAATTGCACATGGGAATTCTGTGATTTACCACCTAATAAAAAGGCCATTGGCTCAAAATGGGTGTATAAAGTCAAGCTAAATTCTGATGGATCATTGGAAAGACTCAAAGCCAGACTTGTCATTCAAGGAAATCACCAAAAATATGGAATAGACTATGAAGAAGCTTTTTCACTTGTTGTTAAAATGACAACCATCAGATATGTTTTAGCAATTGCTGCAGCAAGAAAATGGAATGTTTATCAACTGGATGTGAACAATGCATTTCTTCATGGTGATTTAAATGAAGATGTATACATGAAAGTCCCACTGGGTATTCCCAATCCAGAAAATAAAGTGTGCAAACTGAAGAAATCGTTATATGGTTTGAAACAGGCTTCTAGACAGTGGTTTAACAAGTTAACTTCATCTCTAAAGGCTCAATCTTACAATCAATCTGTAAATGATCCATCTTTATTCCTAAAGAAAACTGAAAAGGGGTTAACTATTCTTGTTGTATATGTTGATGACATATTATTGACTGGTTCGGACAGTGATGAAATTATGGCAATAAGGTCTTTCTTAGACAAGACTTTTACCATAAAGGATTTGGGACATCTGCATTTTTTCCTAGGCATGGAAGCTTCCACTACAGCTGATGGTATCATTCTTACTCAAAACAAGTTCACCAGAGAATTACTACAAGAGTTTCCTATTCCAGAAAAGAAAATCACAACACCTTTGCCATTAAACTGCAAGTTATCTATTGAAGATGAGCCTGCATTTGAAGATTCTTCTCTATATAGAACCTTGGTTGGTAAACTGAATTTTCTAGGACATACCAGACCTGATATTGCATTTGCCACCCAAACATTAAGTCAATTCATGCAGAATCCAAAAGTACCCCATTTTGATGCATTACAACATGTTTTACAGTATTTAGCATGCACACCAGGACAAGGCATCTTATTAAATGGTTCAGGCAATCTTATTTTACAAGCTTATTCAGATTCTGATTGGGCTACATGTCCTTTCTCTAGAAGATCAGTCACAGGTTATTTGATTCTTTTGGGAGGATCCCCAATAAGTTGGAAATCAAAGAAACAATCCACCATTGACAAATCATCTTCTGAAGCTGAATATAGAGCAATGCAGCAAGTCACATCAGAAGTTACATGGTTAGTGAGACCGTTAGAAGAATTAAATATCTCATCTTTGAAACCTGTTACCATTCACTGTGATAATCAGTCAGCAATTCAGATTGCTAAAAATCCGGTTTTTCACGAAAGAACAAAACACAATGACATTGATTGTCATTTTACAAGAGAGAAGTTGCTAGAAGGTTTAATCCAATTGACATATCTGCCTACTCAGAATCAACTAGCAGACGTATTTACAAAGGTTTTGCCTTCTCCACAGTTCAGACAATTACTAACCAAGCTGGGTTTGACTTCATCTAACCCCAGCTTGAGGGGGGTGTTAGTATTGTTAAATAAATAAAAGTTTGTGATAGTTTGTTAGTAAGTAGTTCGTTACATTGTAAGCCGGATAAGTATAAACTTTGTACATATAAATACTCTGAACTACTGTACTAGAGACACACGTATTATTTTCCATCTGTAAAACTCTGCAATGAGACTCTTCTGAAGGAAATTCTCTTCCGATCTTCTTCTTCTTCATGTATGCGTGTATGATCTATTGTATGAAATCCTGCTGTGAGATTTCAATATTCATCTGATTCACAAGGTTTGAACAAACGATAATTGTGTCCGATCCGACTAAAGCTATCACTTTTACAATAGAAATGCTAAGTTTTAGTTACACATGCAACATCATAAAAATCTGATTACAATTTATTCCATATACACCTGGCTTAATCCTATCCCTGCGCTCCTTGTGTGATTAGCTCTCGCCCTTCTGACGTATCTCCGTTTACTTCATCCTTAGTAGCGCTTTCTCAATACATGGCCCACTTTCTCTGCTCCTAATATATTATAAACAATATTGTTACTACTAAACTTGTTGTTGTTGAAAATTATATATAATGGCTGACACAATTTGAATCCTTCTTGGTCTCTCCTGGCCTTTTAGGATTTCTTAATGGCCCAATAGGTGCTCACTTATTGTATATGACTGATCTATCTCCATGGATAATGCTTACAATCAAATTCACTCATGAGAATACTATCACTAGCCTAAACTTGATCAGACTGTGTGCTCTTGGTCATTTTCCACAGTTTCATGAGATTTTTTAGTGGATGCCCATGAACTCAAGAGTTCAGCTTCAATCCTGAATCATCTTCAATCTCGTTTCATGTCGGTCAGATAGGCTTGATCTATGGAACTAACTTAAGAGAATTTTGACTCACACGCACAAATGGGATGCGATGGTCATCCATGTAGCATTATTTATGTAATATTAAAGTGATTGTTAACTCTTTAGCCGTAATTAACTCCCCTGTATCCAATAATGATCTTCCTCAATATGCAATCCTTGGATTAGGCCCAGAATATAATCCTTTGTTACTATTATTAGTTTACTTCCTAAAGGATTTTCATTGGTAGATTTTCGAAATCATCTGCTTACACATGAGTAACACATTGTGTATCTTCGTGATCAGGCCACTGTTGTAGGTTCTCATGCCTTTGATGTCTAGCAGCAGTCCACCACATCATGATCATGTTCCTCGTTGGCCCCCCAGAGGTGCTTCTAGTAGAGGTCACAACGGCAAGGGAAATTGCGGTCGGAGAGGTTGTAGGAAATGTACGTGGTCAAGGTAAGGGTTTCAAGTAACCCTTTCAAGGATTTCAACATGCCTCATCATCGGTACTATTGGGAATAATTTATATACAATATATTTTAGACTATTCTCCATATCTCCTGTAACCGTAGCTTTGTATACAAATATAGCAGGTGTATATTTTAGTTATTACTTGGCTATTAAATCAGGAGCTATGTAAGGAAACAACTCATGTATATAGTTTGGCGGTCTACACATGAATGGCAGATCGATTCTTTCAGTTCTTCACACATTACTTTACGGTATCAGAGCCGTGCTAATCGATCTCTTGGCATTCGGCAATCTCCATGACTGGTGGAATAAACTCTTCCCAAAGTCAGATTTATGCTCTCTCTTCAAATGATAACCCAGGGACAGTTATAACTCATGTTGTGTTAAATGGGCACAATTACGAAGAATGGGCAAGAGGTTTTAGCATATCTCTTCGTGCCAAAAGGAAGCTTGTGTTCATCGACGGGAGTCTAAAACAACCAGACGCAGGTTCCACCGAAATCGAGGATTGGTGGGTGAACAATTCCATGATAGTGGCTTGGATATTCAACACAATCGATGCATCGCTTAGGACCTCAATTTCATACTGAGATGTTGCTCGTGACCTATGGGAAGACATCAAAGAAAGATTCTCAGTGGGCTACGTAGTGAAAATCTATCAGATCAAATCTGAATTCTTCGATTGCAAACAGAAAAATGGTGAGAAGATTATGAGTTATTACGGACGCTTAAAGAAATTGTGGGATGATTTGGATATTTTTGATGCCCTTCCCTCTTGTACCTGTACTGGCTGTAAGTGCAATTTGGCAACGAAACTCCGGCAGCGTCGTGATGCAGAACAAGTACGTGAATTCTTAATGGGACTTAAACCATGTTATGCAACCATCAGGTCGAGCTTGTTGGGGATCCAACCTCTCTGATCTCTGAATCTTGTATATTCTCGGCTGATTCAAGAAGAGGAAGTAAGGACGATCACTGGTGCTCAGGGAGAAGAAACCAACCCTGTGAGTTTTGCCGTTCGAGGAAATGCTCCTGGCGGTCGAAATTCGGGAGGGGGCAATAGGTCTTCTAATGGTACTTTAGTCGTGTGCACTTTTTGTTCAAAGCCAGGACACATTGAAGAGAGGTGTTTTGTCAAACACGGATATCCAGATGGCTGGTTGGAGAGACGACGCAGCACGGGCAAGCCTAGGGGATCTTATGGAGGTGCAACAGGTCCAAACGGATTCCGCAATACATCTTCCAGTCAATAACCAAAGGCTAATGTTGCTCACGCCAGAGAGGTTGCCGCGGAATTTAGTGAAGCTCGTTTAAATGGTAAGACAGAAAACCTGTGGATTATAGACACATGTGCTTCACATCATGTATGTGGTAATGCTCGGTTGTTTGACATTCTCGTTGATACGATACCTACAGAAATTGGGTTGCCCGATGGGTCTTCTATTAAGGCTACTAAAATCGGTAGCATCAAAATAAATGAAAATCTTAAAATAAATAATGTTTTGTTTGTGCCGGAATTCACTTACAATCTTTTGTCCGTTTCTACCTTACTCAAGGATAATAGATTAAATATTCAATTCACTCATAATAATTGTGTCATACAGGACCAAGTCTCGAGGATGAAGATTGGTGTGGGTGAGCAGCTTGGTGGACTGTTTTATTTGGCGATGGGGGACAGAGGACTTATTCACAACACAAGGCATTTGGATAACAGTGAATTATGGCACGCTCGCATGGGACATCCATCGTTAGAAGTTTTAGATATGCTACCTCAAGTTAGTAGTCATTCTAGTAGTTTAATTAATAAACCGTGTGATGTTTGTCACCGTGCAAAGCAAACTCGTTCAGTTTTCCCGTTAAGTAATCATAGAGCAACCAATTTGTTTGATTTAATTCACTGTGATGTTTGGGGACCTTATAGTGCAAATCGATCATGTGATTCTCGTTATTTTCTTACAATTGTTGATGATCACTCAAGAAGTATTTGGGTATATTTCATGAAGCACAAGAGCGAGGTGTCTTCGTTATTAATAAATTATTTTGCACTAATTAAGCGACAGTTTGGACAACAAATAAAAACCGTGCGTACTGATAATGGGACTGAATTTATGGTTTTAAGAAAATATTTTTCTGAACAAGGAATTATTCATCAAACTTCCACGATGAAAACTCCCCAACAAAACGCACGAGTAGAACGTAAGCATCGTCACATTCTCAATGTGGCGCGTGCTCTACGATTTCATGCAAATTTACCCATTCACTTTTGGGGAGAGTGTGTTCTCTGTGCTGCCTATTTGATTAATCGGACTCCCTCTCGAGTTTTACAAGGAAAGACTCCTTTTGAAGTATTGTTTGGCCATTTCCCAGATCTTAGTTCCATACGTATTTTTGGATGTCTTTGTTATGCCAAGGAATTAAATCCGATACACAAATTCGCTAGCAGAAGCCGTAAATGTATCTTTGTTGGGTATCCTTTCGGGAAGAAAGGATGGAATCTGTTTGATCTGAACACTGGCAGATATTTCTATTCTAGAGATGTGATTTTTTATGAGGAAATTTTCCCTTTTGTAAGTGAAGGTTTGCTGTCTACGAATCATAGGCATCCTGTATTTGATGATTCTATTGCTCATGATGATGATGTTGTAATTGAAGAGACCAGCCCACCTCATAGTAATTCCCAACCATCACAAACCAGTTCTTTCGAGTCTCCAGATTCCTCTGCCCAGCAAGGTGTTTAGCATAATACAGAGAATATTGAGGTTGGTCCTCCTGCAACTAATGATACTAGCTTGGCAACAGACAGCAGTGTTGAAGTTTTGGGTCACGGGCATCGACAGAAGCTCCCAAATACTCGCCTTCGTGACTTTGTTACATATACTACTCAAGCTACCCCCATCGCTGCTCCACCCCCACCTCTCTCGTCCTCAGGTACACGGTATCCTATTACACAATATGTGAATTGCAATATTTTTTCTAACATGCATCGTAAGTTCCTTGCGGCAATTACCACCAACGTGGAACCTGCGTCCTTTAAGGAAGTCATGTGTGACCCGCAATGGCGTCAAGCTATGCAAGACGAGATCCGTGCACTAGAGGACAACCAGACTTGGACTATCTAGGACTTGCCTCCCAGAAAATCCGCTATTGGTTGCATGTGGGTTTTTCGCATTAAATATAAATCTGACGGGGCTATCGAGAGGTATAAAGCTCGACTTGTTGTATTTGGTAATCATCAAAAACCGGGCATTGACTTTGTCGAGACATTTGCACCAACCATGAAGATGGTCACAGTACGTGCTTTTCTATCTGTTGCTGCTTCTCAAAATTGGGAATTACATCAAATGGATGTACACAATGCTTTCCTTCACGGTGATCTTAATGAGGAAGTATATATGAAACTTCCTCCCGGATTTAGTGAAAGTTCTCCGGGCAAGGTTTGTCGACGTCGTAAGTCTTTATATGGACTTCGTCAGGCTCCTAGGTGTTGGTATGCTAAGCTTGCTGCTGCTCTACGATCTTATGGTTTTCAAAATAGTCCTTCTGATCATTCTTTGTTTGTTTATCAGAAAGGGTCTATTTCCATGAGTATTCTTGTTTATGTTGATGATCTTGTCATTGCTGGAAATGATAGTTCTTCTATTACTCAATTTAAGGATTATCTGCATCAGTGCTTTCGTATGAAAGATTTAGGAAAGCTTAAATATTTCCTTGGTCTAGAGGTTGCTCGTAACTCCACTGGCATTTTTCTCTGTCAACGAAAATATGCTTTGGATATTTTAGCTGAGACAGGTCTTCTTGCTGCCAAGCCTGTCAGCACACCTATTGAAGAGAATCATTCACTAACTCTCGCTTCGGATGAACCTTTGGCCGATCCTCTTCAATATAGACGCCTTGTCGGTTGACTGATTTATCTCACGATTACACGACCCGAACTATGCTACTCAGTTCACATTTTGTCCCAGTTCATGCAGCACCCCACTCGATCTCATTGGGAAGCAGCGTTACGAGTTGTGCGTTATCTAAAATCCAGTCCCGGTCAAGGAATTCTGTTGCGTGCTGATTCAAATCTTTCCCTATCTGCTTATTGTGATGCTGATTGGGCCAATTGCCCTCTAAGTCGACGTTCTATCACAGCTTACTTTGTTTTTCTTGGTGGCTCTCCGATTTCCTGGAAAACAAAGAAACAAGCTACTATCTCTCGATCTTCTGCCGAGGCTTAATATCGTGCAATGGCTTCTGCTATTTGTGAGATTCTATGGCTGAAAGGATTGCTAAAAAGCATGGGGATTCTTCACTCTTCTCCCGCCTCTTTACATTGTGATAGTCAGGCGGCATTACATATTGCTAGTAATCCCGTGTTTCATGAGCGTACGAAACACATTGAGATTGACTGTCACTTTGTTCGTGATGAAATCACTCATCATACAATTGCTCCTGTTTATATTCATACTTCTCTACAGTTGGCCGATATTCTGACTAAAGCTCTTGGTCCCCGTAGCTTTCGGTTCTTACTTGCCAAGTTGGGCATTCACAATCTTCATGCTCCAACTTGAGGGGGCGGGGTATTGGGAATAATTTATATACAATATATTTTAGACTATTCTCCATATCTTCTGTAACCGTAGCTTTAAATAATTGACGTTAAATGCGCATCCAACATCGGTGTTTTGAGCGTTGGTAATCAAATTCTAATTCTGCCTTAAAATTTTTTAGTGTCGGTTTTAAAGAACTATTGCATCGGTTTTAACCGACGTTAGTTCTAAAAATAAAACCGCGAAAATTGGCGCGCCCCTTGGCGGGTCTGCTATCTAAGTGACAAATCAACGTCTAACTTAACCGAGGCTAACTTCTCACATTTTAGAATAATGTATCCAGATTTTCTCTAAACCTTAACCCTACATTCATTTTCACCGACAAACTCCTTCATGTAGAAAACGCTGTTCCCTTCCTCAGTCGGTTCTTATTTGCCCCAATCCATTGCAAGGGAAATTCTGTCCATAGTAGATAAAGCTCAGACAGTTATCGAACAAAAAGTAATCTGGTTCAGAGCTTCATCTATCGGTCATGGAACACTACCCCCTGCTCCAGTATGTTTCGACGCCAATTCCTTTTTCATCGTAGTGTAAATCTTCAACTTGAGGTAAGCCATCTGGTTTAGAACTTCAATTTCTTATTTGTTCTCGCACTCTTCAAGTTCTGTTAGTTTAATTACCAAAATATAGCCACTTCTCATCTTAGAAATGGCTGGAATGTCTACGAAATTTATTTAAAGCTTATTTGGTTTGGACTCCATAATATGAATTCAGTTTTATTGCTTGAAAGCTATTTTGAACCAGTAGTTGTCTTTCTTCTACCTGAATAGTTAGTTTTGGATGATTATATTTAATTCTTGGGTAAGCTTCTTATGATCTCTTCGTTTTCTGCATATGACTTAGAGTGCTTTAGTTTTGCTAGATGTGTTCTTATTTTGATTTTATTGGTAAAGTGATAATTTTTAGATTCTTTTGAGTTGTAATTGAATTATTCAGAATTTAACTTATTTTCATTATATTCCTCAAACATGAATTTCTAATTGGAATAATGAACAATCTCACACAGATTCCATCTATTGAACTTCTTTCCAGACCACACTCAAACATTCTAGAATATAAACTATTAGATCTTGACATTAAAAAATATTAACACACATTATCACACAAGAAAGCAATAACAAAGTTATCTGACATACTGTCTTTCCTAGAGAGAGAACAAACATTGAGGACTCAAAATAGTGGAGTGTGTGTTTCATCAGAAACCATTAGTTATGCAAGTTCAAGGGATAGGAATCCTATAAGTGGGGCAGTTTCATACTATGGGAAAGTTGTTGACATAATTGAGTTGAACTATTATGGTCACATGCAGATTTTTCTATTCAAATGCAGTTGGGCAGATTTAAAGTACATTAAGAAAGATGCCTTGCACTTCACGTTAGTTAACTTTTCACGGTTGATGTATCCCGGGGAGCATGAGGATCATGAACCTTACATTTTTGCAGCAGATGCCCAAATGGTATATTATGTGGAGGATAAATCTGACCCAAACTGGAGTGTTGCTATACAAGTCAAACCTAGAGACCTATACGCAATGGGTGAAGATGTTGAGTCAAATGATTTAGATAGCCGTCACACAGATGCATTTGTCAATGATAATTTAGGACCATCACTTTTTCCAACAGATATTGATGGTTTAGAACTAGCAAGACATGCTCAGGACCTTATTATGGATGATTTTACTGCCATTTCCGATGCTCATTGAGGAACTTAAATTGAGGGTGTATGTTTTTTATGTTTTGTAGTAAAGAATACATGTTTTCTCTGTAATTTTTCAACATATAGCTTGACCCATATTTTTTAAAAAATTGACAGGATGGCACCTAAATCAAAACGACAAAAGACGGTTGTGGCACCAAACACACTGCGTTCTATCTTTTGCAAAGCCACTCCAACAACATTTCCAACTCCAACAACTCATTCTACTCCTACCTCACCTACTTTTCACGATTCAGTTGGTAATCAATCTCGTAATGCTACTGATTCTGGACATACTCCTACATCTCCTGCATCATCACCTATCTCGGGTTCTACTTCACAATCTACCGAAAATGTTCAACAAGATAAATCTCATAATGTTAATCCTTCAAGAAAGTTTTGGACTGTTAATGTTACAGGTATAATGCTTCAGTTAGTTTACAAAAATGATGGGGCTGCATTTGATAAATTTATATTTCACAAATTATTGTGTGCTAATATATATGTTTAGATGAAAATGGAGTTATTGCAGTGGAGAAGTTGAAAGCTAAAGATGTGTGGAACTTGAAAGGAAAGAAAGTGATCATTGAATTCAATAGATTTCAACAGGGGATTGGCGAAGGTGCGGGATTGATCGGAGTTTGGTTGGGAGAACTAGCAAGCGATGTAAATGTGATTCCGATGAATTTTACTGACTGGAGGACAGTACCTCAGACTTATAAGATGAACGCAGTTGCTGATATAGAGGTATCCTTACACTTCATATTTAATTATTGATACAGTTTTTTATTTCTTTTATTGATATTACATATAAATGTAGAGACACTTTTGTTTTGAGTCTGATTCTGGGATGGCATGGGCAATGGAATCATTACGTGACAAAAGGAGGGAGTTCAGAAATAGATTAAAAAGTGAATTTGTGAAAATCAATAGCACCAGGGATGTCGTTATGGCCACTCCTGCCACGGGAATACCTCAAGATCAATGGAATAGTTTGGTAGATTATTGGTTTTCACCAAAAAGCAAGGTAATAAAAATTATAGAGGTCTGATGAGAACCTTATTCTCAAAGTGTAGAGTTTTTTTTATCATTCAAACTGTAGAGTTAGAAATTCCAGAAAAAGCAGTATGTGTATAGCTTAAGAAAAGGTGTGTAACAGGATTTAGTTAATATGAACTTCATTTAAATGACTTGTGCAGGCCATGACACAACGAAATACCGAAAATCGGAAAAAATTAAGGTTTCCTCACACCGGGGGATCAAAGACTATTGCAAGACGGACACATGAAATGGTGATGTCATATTTACTTTACTTATATTACATTCGGCTTTGAAGTCTTATACATTTTTTTAATCTCTTAGAAATATGTATACATTGTTAATCATTCGTTTGGATTAAAACTTGGGTGTCCTTGATTCTAATAACCTGTATGTTGAATGAAAAAGGAATTGGAAACTGGAAAAAGGATCAGTCGAGGCGTAGCATTTATTGTTACCCATAAGAAGAAAGATGGATCATATGTTAATGATGAGGCAAAAGCTGTTGGTGTAAGTTTTGTATATGTGATATCTGTGTGTGTGCATATTTTTCTTTTTCATGCTTAGAAGATTCTGTTATGAATTTTACAGGAGGAAATTGAAAAAGTCTTGGATGAAGAAATTGAACTGGGAGAGGCGAGTGATGGCATTCCTTCTACGAATGATGCAATGGGTCAAGTTCTGGGGAAAGAACATAATGGGAGAGTTCGTGGTATGGGGTTTGGTGTCTGTCCATCTAAAGTTTTCAGCCCATCGGTTTGTCGGGGAAGAAGAGCTTCAGTCCCATTTCAGAGTAGTAGCAACTTTTCAGAAGTGCGGTCCCTAAAATCAGAACTATTGAAGGTCAACAAGCGGCTTGAGGAGGAGCGAGCTGAACGAGAACACAAGCAATCTCGAGTTGATATGGTCTTCAAGTACCTTGAGCAGAAGTTAGGAATACAACTACCAGAGGTTAGTTACTCACCTTTTTTTACTTGAAAAGTTAGGAATACAACTAATCTTGGGAATACTTTGGGTGCCCCCTGCTTCAGTGGTCCAAGTATAGGAAGGTAGGAGTGTAGAGGAGTAGGGGGCGGTACATGGAGTTTCCCAGCGAGGGTGAGCTGATTGAACTTCGTCTTTCAGTCTTTGAGGCCAGGAAAATGATGATGTTTCGGGTGATTTTTTTAGTTATCAGGGAACGACGTCGTTTGACGTCCCTTACTTAATCTGTAGGAAAAAATTTAAATCAACCTAGCTGCCCTGGTCCAATCGTGCCAAGCCACAACGCAAACAAAGCCCTAAACTTACCTTTGAAGGCTGAAGCGTGAAACATGAGAACACGCTAATTATTTACGCTAATTATTTTTACTTTATTAGGGAATCTTAACTGAAAACATTTTCGAAACATGAGAACACGTAAGTTATGGATTTAGCACTATTAGCATTTTTGAGTGGATTTGTTATGTTTTATTGCTATGGTTTGTTACGATAATGTTATTATTAATTTGATGATTTGCTTATCGTGCCCTTCCTTAAATTAATCCCTAGTTCCTCCACTGTTTGGGTGCTTACTTTGGTTGATATCTTTCAATATTATTGGACAAAAATATGCTTTGGCATTACTCCTACAAAAGGTAACATTATATTTCTTTGTTTTTTGCTCCCAGGATATGATACGTACAAGTTGATTCTACAACATTTGAAGAAGCAAGTCATGGTCTAGCTTTGTGGGATTACTCTTAGTATTTTGTCTATCCTAAATATGAATTTATTGAACTTATGTAATTTTGTGAGGCTTGTTGCAAGTCATTACCAGAATTCCTTGGTACTATCTTTCATGACTAGTATGATGTTTTGAAGAATTTGTGCGATAACATATAACATATTTTAGCAAGTTACGCTTATGGAATGTAGTTGAAGTTTTTCAGAATTTGCCATTCAACTTTTGTGGCATTTCATTACTACAAATCTTAAAGCAAATCACTTGTGAATAAATAATATTATTTTTTTATTACATTTAGCATTGGTATTTAGCATATTTGTGCAAAAAATAAAAGTTAGATGGGTTGCTAAAACTATAATTAACGAATGCATTGAACAAAAACTCAGAATTTCTCCAAACTATTAGCGTCGGTTATAACTGACGTGATAGTGAATCGGATATTACATTTGTATTGTTTTTTAACGTCGGTTATAACCGACGCTATATATAACCATCTATTTGTGCAGCTAACTTGCCTTCAACTATTTGCGTCATCTAAAACCGTTGGTAAATCCGTTTATATTTAGCGTCGGTTATTCCAACGGTTATCAAACCCGACTTCAAAAACCCCCCCACGGAGCTGTTGCCGAGGGTTTATAAGACCGTCGCAAAAGTATCTGGCGTCGGTTATAACCGACGCAAGGGGAAATTTTTACCGACGCTAAGTACATGTTTTCTTGTAGTGTAATTTGTATACAAATATAGCAGGTGTATATTTTAGTTATTACTTAGCTATTAAATCAGGAGCTATGTAAGGAAACAACTCATGTATATAGTTTGGCAGTCTACACATGAATGGCAGATCGATTCTTTCAGTTCTTCACACATTACTTTAGGTACCCATACACATCATGGTAGTTCTTCACATGGTAATATTATGGATACCCAGGTACATCTTATGTTAATATTGTTAAGTCGTGTTTCATACTTTTGGCCCTTCTACTGCTATAACTAATTTTGGTTGGACAGGCACTCATACAGTTGGCAAGTCTGGTTTTATCCATCCTCCCACAGTGCTAGAGATCTGGATAGTAATTAGGAGTAACTACCTTAAACCCTATGGGTTTGGAGTCTTACAACAAGGCTATTGCTTATACTGTTCAAAATAAAATTCATTTGCCAAGTCTTTTATGAACTTGGTATTCCAATTTGTAATCGGTCACACTGTTGTGGGATAATGTGTTTGTTTCTTATGTCTCCGTCAATCCTATACAACATGTCTGCAACAAAGATATCAACATTAATTATCACTTTGTTCGGGAAAAAGTTGCTCATCGAGATCTTCAAGTTAAATATGTTCCCACTAAACTTCAACTTGCAGATATTTTTACTAAACTTTTATCAGTACGACGCTTTGAATTTTTACGCAACAATCTGTTTGTAGTTTCTACTACACAGATTGATGGGGTGTAATGTATTAGAATTACTCGTAATATACAATGTATATGACATCAGAGCTACTAATCTGATTAAGCCGTATCATTATTCTCACAGCAGATTTTGTGCAACAGTACACTCACCTTGGTGCTTGAAAGGCTCAAGCTTTTGAGTTTTACACTCTTGTTCGATTGTTGATTGTGTGTTTTGTTCTGTTCTGTACTAGTTAAATTGGGTTTCCGTTTCAAAATAAATTTAATGATCAATGGACTAATTGGATCACTATTAATTTAAACTAAACATGTTCATTAAGTGATTAAATAATGAATTTTAGTGCTCTTGTATGGTGAATTGTAGGGGCGGAGTCAGGACACTGGACCGGACTGGGCCGAAACAAAGAATATTTTTGGAAAAAATTTTACACAAAAATTTTTCACACTAAAAATACACACATGTTTTTAATTTGTGTTGGACCGGGGCCAGGGTTGCCACTCCCTAACTACGCCCCTTGTGGTGGACTAGGTAATCAATTCAAGTAGAGATAATCAATTTTATCGTCTATATATGAAGATTTTTTATTTTCACCATCAATTTATTGTGTGAGAGGAACTCATTTGTACACATTTCTAGCGTAATTTTGCATTATTTAATTTTGCTATGATCGATTTAATTAATTATATTTTTTGCGGATTTTTTGTATTTTTGGAAGGACATTTATCAAGTGTAAGATTAAAAGTAACTAAAGATAGAATTTTTGGAAATGAAGGAGAGTTAGAGTCCGAAAATAGCTATTCATTTTTTTAGAAAATGAATCAGGATGACACTTTGTCATCCTTATTAAATCAGGATGACACTTTGTCAATCGTTTCAGCATATCTTTTTTTAGACAAAACAAAAATAAATAGATATATATATATTGCTATTCATTTTAATCAAGCCAACTCATTTTGAGAAAGGGGATGATAAATATTCTCTTTTTTAAGTGCTATAATTTGTTTGTACTCCAATTCTTACAAAACATATATAAAAAATCATAACGCGTTATCATCTCTCAAATGACAACAATATTACATGTATAAAATTAAAAAAAATTATAAAAATTGAGTTATAAATCAATGATATATCAAATTTACAGTAAAGTTCGAGTGGTAAATGTGCATTATGGGAACTGCACATTTAATTTACACGTACAACAGCCGTGACACGTTTAAGGAATCCAATTTACTTGCGTTTTTATCATTGTTTACTCCAACATCCTGGGATTATTTGTAAGTTCATCTTTTTAATTAATGACAATTATTTCTATTCATCCCAATTCTGTTGATTCTTCAATTATGAATTGTGAGTAGTTTAATTAGCGATTTTGGATTGATGAAGGGGTTAATCATGATTGATGTCTAGATTTTTGATGGTTTAATTGCATGAATGCTGTTTAATTTGTGTTTGAATAATTTAATTGATATATCATGTAACCTAGAACGGCCGCTAGAATTACAATTGCATGTAGAATAAATTAAGAGAGATCTAATTTATTCTAGGACACATTCACACACACTTAATCGTTCGCTAAGAGATTGGTAGCGATTAAGGGGGCCGTAAGCTCGCTCGTCTTGGCAATAATTTAGGATCCTGTCGCATGAGAGATCAGTCCGGTCCCCTAAATTATTGTACTCTACGCCGCGAGAGCGATAAGAACTTAGTAATGATTAGCTAGGCTCAATTTGTAACACCGTCCCCAAATGTATTTACTTTTAAGTGGATAATGTATTAAACCTTGTGGAATGGTTAATGAGTATGCGAAGTTGTGATGTTTCATTTATTCTTTTGCGTGAATAGTAAATTCGCACGTGGGGCCCACACCGGGAGCGGGGGCCACCCAAAATCATATATTTTATTTATTTTGGTCAAGATAATAGTTATATGGTATGGATAATTTATTTGGGCCAAGGGAAAGGTATTATATGAACCGATTGGTCAAAAGTGGCTCAAATACCGGTTTTGGGAATTTCACGGATAACAGCCCGAAATGAATTTCAGGGGCTTATAAATTAATGTTGGGGAATGTATATTCATTATAAGGGTCATAATGATTGAGAACGCATAATATATTTTATTTGACCCGATAAAATAAAATATATTTAAAACAGTCCGAAAAATACAACTTTCGGGACCGATTGTACACATTGGGACACAAAGGGATGACCTCCCACATGAGTGGGGGCCACCCCACGTTTTTTTGTGCTAGAGTAGACAAGGGAGAGCTGGGTTGACAAGAGAATGAGTGGAGGAGGTGCAAAGGGACCCTTTGACCTCACTCATTTGCCAAATTAGACAAAGAGGAACCCCTACCCCCTTTCCCTTGCATTATTCGGCCAACCCACCAAGAGAGGAGAAAGGAAGAGCCCTCAACCCATTGTCCATTGTTGCAGCACAAGCTCAAGCTTAATGAGTCCAAAGAAGGGGTTTTAGGAAGGAAAAGTTGGGAGAAAGTGAGAAAGATTAAGGTAATGACCGTATACTAACTTTTCCTTTATTTTTCTTCTATCATAAGAGATATATATCATATGAAGAACCTTGAGGGTTGATCTACATAATTTAATTGTAGAATAATGGGTTGGAATGTGGTTCTAAGTCCAAGAACGGACTTAGAAGCCAAACCGACAAGTTCACCGGAAAATAACCTTTTAGAGGTTATTTGTATTGATTAAGGTTTGATGATGTTAAAACCTTGTTAGGAACTTGATTAAAGTATTTTTGAGCTTCGCCGGAGTTTCGCCGGAGTTGGTCAAAGTTCGCCAGAGTTGGTCAAAGTTCGCCGGAATTTATCAAAGTTCAACCGGGAAGCATAGAACGCGCTTAAGCTCACTTAAGGTGAGGATGACCGACTATATTGCTTATAATTATTGGGTTAATTTCATGAGATTACCAAAATGAATTAAATGTGTTTGGCATGGTTTATTAATAATAAAAGGTGCCTAAATGAAATTCATATTGTTTATAAGTGAAAAGGCATAATATACAAATTTATGAATAAATTGTGTATTATTATGTGTTATGAATAAAATGGCATGATAGTTGTATTAATCATGAGTGTTCATTGTGATAAATATACTTTTACCTCATGTGAAGAAGTCATGGAGGGATAAAAGTGATATTTTGATATTAGAGCCAAACAATACTTGAATGTGGAATTAAATTGAAATATACGAACTATTATGAATTTGCATTGGTTATATTAAGATTAAACGACTAGTATAGAATTATTAGTCGGAAATGTTAGTTCAATAGTCTTTGGGGCTAATCCCAAGATATTGGAGCTAAGTAACCTTAAAGGATATTTTTAAGGTGAACTTTATGAACCCAAGTTACATTAGGAGTAGGCCTTAAGGGTTACTCAAAATGAATGGAGCCTAGACTAAGAAATTGTTTCGGGTTAGATGACGTGACTATGAGCCGAGCTCTAGCACGTGGTAGTATGACTATGAGCCGAGCTCTAGCAAATTAGTATGACTATGAGCCGAGCTCTAGCAAAATGTAGTATGACTATGAGCCGAGCTCTAGCAAAATGTAGTATGACTATGAGCCGAGCTCTAGCAAAATGTAGTGTGACTATGAGCCGAGCTCTAGCACAAATTAGTATGACTATGAGCCGAGCTCTAGCATGAAGGAACGTGAGTTAATTATAAAATAATAATATCCTAGATTGAGGGTCTTGGAAATTGAAACTTTGATTATACTTAGTATAGTTGTCATTGTACTTGTCAAATGCTTCCAAGTATTGACCTCCCCTTCACGGGGGAGGCCACCTCATAGTTTCAGGTACAACTTGAAGGTTGCTACTATCACCACTGCTTTCGGGAGGATCCAAGGAGTGAAGACGTGGTTTGTGCTTCCTCCGTTTCCATTTTTTACAAACTATTTAAATAAATGCTCATGGATATTATTTTTAAATATTTAATTGGGGGCTTGTATGCCCATGTTTGCCAAGGTGTGGCATGAACACTTGTATTGAATGTTTCCGCTTTTTTGAATGAATATTTTACATTATGTTTGTTTATGGATGTACTATGTGTGAATGATATTCCAGACGCCTTGTATAGTATGGATGTGTTGGACTGCGGTTGACTATTCGTACTGTACGGCGGATTGTTGACGTGTCCGGTTAGGTCCGGGGCGTGACACAATTAAATTAAATTCATTTAATTAAGCCTGATCTGCCAGAAATCTGATTACCCCAGAATCAATCCCTATTCCCTTCGTCGTTAATTAGAGAGAAAACAAATCTTTTAAACTAATTGCTCATTCACATTAGTTTAATTTCAAATCAACCAATCTCGCACATCGCATTTATTTTATTTATTTCTTTTTAATCGCTGAATTTAGTTAATCTTTAATTCCCTTTTGTCCGTCCCTATGGAGACGATACTCGTACTTTCAACCACTTTACTACATCATTTTTAAGTGCGAGAAAACTCACATCATGCTTCTGTTCACATGACCTCCTCCGAAGGTATTTTGGCTAATAAATCCCCTTATTCATGCCCTATGACTGTTAGTGTAGCAAATGGTGTTAATTTACCCATAGCTAACATTGGAAATATTACATATAATACTCTCAGTCGTCCACTTTCATTAAAATCTGTTTATCATGTGCCTCAAATTAAATTAAATTTAATTTCTATACAAAAATTGTGTGCTGATAAAAACTGTATTGCTATTTTTGATTAAAAAATATTTTGTAAAGGACAAAATTTCGGGGGCGGTTCTACTTCGGGCACATCATAATGGACATCTCTACCCTATCAGTCTCAGCCACTCAACACCTCTTGCATTAGCTTCTCATGTTATTTCTGGCCCTGTGTGGCATCGTAGATTAGGACATTGTGGTGAAAACATTTTGCGCATGTTGCTTGTGTACTAAAAAATTTATTTCTAGTTCTTCTAATTTTGATCATGACTGTGTTTCTTGTCGATTAGGCAAATCTCAACGACTACCTTTTTCCGATGCTAGTCATAATTCTTCATCTCCTTTACAATTAATTCATTCTCATGTATGGCAGTCTCCCGTTCTGTCTAATTTAGGTTTTAAATACTATGTCTTCTTTGTGGATGATTTTTCTCGTTTTACTTGGCTCTATCCGATGCGGACAAAAGATGAAGTTTTTAGACATTTTCGTGCATTTAAGGCACTTGTGGAAAATTTGTTTAACTCTAAAATTAATGTTTTTCAAAGTGATGGAGGGGGTGAGTTTGTTAACTTTCACATGCACCAATTTTTTACTGAACATGGAATTTATTTTCAAAAATCTTTTCCCTATACTCCCCAACAAAATGGAGCTGTTGAACGCAAACACAGGCATGTACTTGAACTGACTAGGACTATGCTTATTACTGCCTCTATTCCTAGTTCATTTTGGGTTGGTGCAATTTTTACAACTGTGTACATTGTGAACAGACTTCCCTCTCCCACTATCTCTGGTCTCTCTCCTCAGTAGCGGACTTAGCATTCTCATTTTGAGAGTTCAAAAGCTTTTACAATTAAAACTTTAGTGAACACTAAATAATGATATTAAATTTATTGGTGTATATTCTTACATTTTTTAAAACTTTGAGTGTTCAAGGGAACACTTTGGATCTATGTTAGGTCCGCCCATGTCTCTCCTTACGAAAAACTTTTTCAAAAATCACCTGACTATAGTTTATTACATGTTTTTGGGTGTGCCTGTTATCCTAATTTTTCAGCCACTTCATTTAATAAATTGTCTCCTCGTTCTGTTCACTGTGTTTTTATTGGCTATGCATCTGGTTTTAAAGGTTATCGTTGTCTTGAGCCAAAATCTGGTAAAGTTTTCATTAGTTGGCATGTGCGGTTTCATGAAAACATTTTTCCATTCACCACATTGACCTCTTCTACGAATACTCACACATCCTCTTTTACACCGGCTGATTTTTTTCTCACCCACACCACAAAACCATCAGCCCAACCCCGTCCTACCCTCACCGAGCCAGGTCTTCATCCCTCTCTGTTTCGTTCTCCAGAAAACCAGCACCAGGTGTTAACACCTGCGAACAACCGACCACAATCACCAAACTACAGTGCCCAGCCCTCACCTTCCACACTACATTCCTCTCCCACCCAACCGACCACACCACACACTGAATACCAGCCCTCACCGCCACCTTCTCCACCACCAATCCAAACCTCGCCACCGTCCCATTCTGTCCCAACCGAAACCCCTACGGCCAGCCCGCTAGCTACCCAAAGCACGACCAGTCCTCTTTCTTCACCTCCAGCTACCTTTCACAATATTCACCCCATGCAGACGTGGGCTAAGTCCAGAATTTTTAAACCCAAAACCATTTTTAACTTAAATACAGTTGTTTTATCAGGAGATCCCACATGTTTTTCATAGGCAAATAAACTGAAGTGGTGTGAGGCGATTTTAGAGGAATTTAATGCTCTTATTTCTAATAATACTTGGGAATTAGTCCCATTTGACGAAACTAAAAATGTTGTGGGCTCTAAGTGGATTTACAAGACTAAGTACAATTCGGATGGGTCTATTGAGCGTCATAAAGCTCGTTTAGTTGCTCAGGGGTTTAACCAGCAGGCTGGTGTAGATTTCTCAGAGACCTTCAGTCCTGTTATTAAACCCACCATTGTTCGTGTCGTTCTTACGTTAGCTATTTCTTTTGGGTGGGTTATTCGTCAGCTACATGTTAACAATGCTTTCTTGCATGGTCACCTCACTGAGGAAGTATATATGCGTCAACCACGTGGCTTTACTCATCCCTTGTTTCCTAATCATTTATGTCGTCTGCGAAAAGCCATTTATGGCCTTAAGCAGGCCCCGCGGGCATGGTTTCACAGGTTCAACAGTTTCTTATTGTCTCATCACTTTACCTGTAGCAACTCCGATAATTCATTGTTTATATACCGTCAGAAATGTTGTGTCATTTATTTATTACTATATGTAGATGACATCATTGTTACTGGTAACTGGCCTTCTCTTGTCTCGTCATTTATTCATCTGGTTGCTCATCATTTTGCTATGAAGGATCTCGGTGATCTTCACTACTTTCTTGGAGTCTAGGCTAAACGTTCTCCCAACGGTTTGTTTCTCTCACAACATAAATATGTGTCTGATCTTCTCTCTCGTTTTCATCTGCATACCGTTAAGCTAGTTCGTAGACCTCTTGCTAGTCGCACTTTTCTTTCTCTCACTGATGGTGAACTCACTAGTGGAAAAAGAGCTTTCTATGTCGGTTAAAATCGACTTTTTATGTCGGTTCTAGACCCGACGTAGATTCAGCCGACATAGAAAGTGGGGCACCTTTTATAAGGGGTGGAGGAACCGTTATTAAAGATTTTTTATATCGGTTACTGTCAGACCCCTTATAGAATGTAATACAAATAAGAGATAATTACCTATATAGGACTAAAAAATAAGAATTATGCACAAATAGGACTTAAGTTTCCCGTGAAGTTTAGTAGGAGTAAAAAGGGGTGACCTGACATGAATGCCCTTAATGAAATCTCAAGCATAATTGTTAATTAATCATTTAAATCAAAATATAAAAAAGAAACAGTACAACAGATAATCAACGACACAACCCTAGGGCCAATGAACACCTTCTCTGCCGCCACCATGTCATCCGCCGCCGCCGCTTCAACCGCCGCCGCCAGTGGCTCTACCACCTGTCGCCGCCGCCGGTGGCTCTACCACCTGTCGCCGCCGCCGGTGGCTCTACCACCTGTCGCCGCCGCCCATTTCAGATGTCGTCACCACCAAGCGCTGCCGCCACAACGCGCCTTCATCACCACAAGGCTCCTCCGTCACCATCTCCACAGCTGCCTTCAAACTCTACCACCACCTTGGTCCCTGCTGTGATTTGAAATTTGGAAGGAGTGTCCTAAATGTCTATTTTAATTTAATGGAACTTTTACATTATAATAAAGTATATGAATTTTATTTCCATCTTCATATTTTCATGGCATTATAAATGTTGTAATTGTAATGGGAATGGTATTGCCATCATAACAGATTTAATGCCATATGAATGGAACTATGTGTGAAAATAATATATTTTATATAAGAAAAAACATGGCATTAGTAGCCATATTGATGGAATTAATGTTATAAAAATGGAATTAAATGTCAAAAATAATATTGTGAAAATAATATATTTTATATAAGCAAAAACATGGAATTAGTAGCCATATTGATGGAATTAATGTTATAAAAATGGCATTAAATGTCAACAATAATATTGTTAAGAGAAAAATAGAAATATATGGCATTAATAGTATTGTTTTTCCAAAGAAGTAATATGTTCATTTTAATGCCATAAATACTAGCAGTTATGGAAACTTAAATCTAAATCAAAAAAATAATTTGAAGGGTTACAAAAATTTAATTGACATGATCGAATAAAAAAATATTATCTTATTATAAAATGTAAATAAAAAGTTAAAAGAACAAAAGCTGAAAGAAAAAATCAAAGAAAAAAAGTAGAAAACGCAAGAGAAAAATCTTGATAAGTTCAATTCGGATCCGAAAGGGGAAAAAAATAAACCAAAAATCAATCTAAAAGTTTGTCATAATTATGCCATAATTGTATAGAACCTTCACATTGTAAAAAAAAGGAAATAGAGGCTCTGCCTCAGATTGAAGGAAACGAAGGGATAGGGGAAGAAAAGAAGAAGAAATAGAAAAAGAATGAGGAGGAGAAGAAGAAGAAGAAGAAGGAAAAAGAGAGATCAAAATTTAATTACCTCTATCGTCGTCGTCGTCCGCCGATGGCCGGAGTTGAGGAGAAAAAATCCTAGTCCAACCCTTTATTATGTGTTGGAGATGGAGAAAACGAATAGATCTGGAGACGGATGAGTGATGGAGGAGAAAAGCTAGAGAAGAGATCTGGAGATGGATGAGTGATGGAGGAGAAAAGCTAGAGAAGAGATCTTGAAATGGATGAGTGATGGAGGAAAAAAGGCAAAGGAGAGAAAGGAAACGTGAGAGGAAATAGGAAGAGGCGTGCGATTGAAATACGTACAGACTGAAAGGTAGTCTGACAAAAGCAAATAATTGAAGTTGAAGCTAGCTGTAAAGTGGGGGTATTATGGGAATTAGGTACGGCCGGTCAATTAAAAACTCCTATTTTAGGGATAAATCAACAAGGAGTCCTATTTTGAAACTTTTTTATTGTTTTGGTCCTATTTAGATCAATTACTATACAAATAATCTTCAATTTCAATGTGGGTCAAAACGTAACCGTTATTGAATATGGACTTTCTTACAATGAAACATTAGAAGATGCATTATGCAAAATGATTTTCTTTAATAAGGCAGGGCTCAAAATACAATCAGCCGATGCACACTAATAATTAATCAGCTAAGACGCATGCAAGTCCTTATCATGGGTTCACAATCTTTTCTGCATAGGCGTTGACCAAAGCAAGCGCATTGCTTGTGAACATCTTAAGAGTTTTAACCTGACCTTGCAATTTAGCATAGGCGCGGGTCCCATCCAGACAATTATCCTGATCCGTCTCGGCGGCGCTCATCCACGTCTGTACGTTGTTCACCATCATCGCCGCCGAGCCGCCGACTAGCTCTTTCATCTGCTTGACCGACCTCTGTATCTCGTACAGGGAATCCTTAAGATGGCCGGAGCATTCTTTGAGGATCTCGGAATTGTGTTGGAGAGAGTTGTTTCCGACATAAGCGGCGACGGAGTTGGCTTTCTTCAGGCTGATGATAATGGCCACCCTAGCCAGCATGGTGGTGTTTTTATTCACGACCCTAGCGTAGGGGGAGAGCGACTTTTGGCATAACTTCTGGTAGAGTACTGTGGAGGCATTGCAGCCGGTGAGGATGAAGTCGGTCTCCGCTGCGGTGGCGGTGTGGTTGACGGCGGCGGCGGAGGATGGCCTTGAGTTAAAGGCAAGAGTGATGAGGAAGATAGAGGAAAATGAAAGAGTGGTTTTCATGGTTTGGGGTCTAGTATAGCTTTGGGGTTTCAACTTAAGCTTGTGTCAAGTGAGAGAGAATGGTGCCCAAGTGGAGGTTTAAATACATGCAAGAAGTCAAATTTGAAATGAGGACGGAAATTAAATTTACTTAGGGAAAACTGTCAAATAAGCATTCGAACTTTCATAAAAAGATCAAATAAGTCCTTATATATGAGGCTATGTCCGACTGTAGCGATTTGGGGCGGTTCCCGGTGGAATTTTTTGATGAAATTTTTTTATCATCTTATTCATCAAGTCTAGTTTACTCATACCAAATTTAAGCTAAAACTTCAATCAGGAACACATTCAAATTAATTCTTGAAGATAACTGTGCAGTTAAATGCGCAGTTATCTTCAAGAATTAATTTGAATGCGTTCCCGATTGAAGTTTCAGCTAAAAATTAGTATGAGTAAACTAGACTTGATGAATACGATGCTCAAAAACTTTTATCAAAAAATTCCACCGGGAACCGCCCCAAATCGCGACGGCCGGACAGAGCCTCCTATATAAGGACTTATTTGACCTTTTTATGAAAGTTCGATGACTTATTTGAATTGACTGTTTTCCCAATTACTTACTACGTATATAATACTACCTATCTTCTTAAATAAGTGAAATTTTAAACTACTTATATGTTCTTCTTTGACTACATTTTATTTTTTAATGCATTAATATTTTAAAAAAAAATTGTTGTTAAATTTGTCTTATTGTAAATTTTCAAAATTTGATTTTTAATGTTTTTTATAAATAGAGAATTAAATATATAAATATATATTAATGGTCAAAGTTGTACATTTACAAATGTGAAAAGTTGACCATTGCACTTATTTAAGAAAGTAGGAAGTGTTTATATATAAAATAAAATAACACATATGTGTGAGTAAAAAGGAATAATGTTTCATTACATTTGGGTATGAAAATTTACAAATCCGGTTTTCCTTTTGGTAAAAATAAGAATATTTCGGTTTGAAACAGAATTAATCGGTTTGGTTGGATCTGCTTTCAAGTAGTTGAGTTCAAAATAATAGTTATAAATATAGTTATTACTTATTCTAAGTAACAATAACATCAATTTTTCCATTCCTAATGAATAGTTACAATTACATTAAAACTAAAAGCTTTAAACAATGAGTTTTTTTTCCTAAAACATTACTAATTACTAATATAATAAAAAATCTATCAAAAAATGTGACTATAAGTTACTATGTATAAGTATTATAGTAACTGTAATGTAATATTTGAATACAATTATAGTCACTAAATTTAGGGAATGTTCCCAAAATAGGACTAAAACAATTTGAAAATTCCAAAATAGGATTGTCATGTTTTTTATTCCCAAAATAGGAGTAATTATTGTCAAGTTTGAAAAATATTGTCATGTTTGAAGTCTGGTACTGCCAAAACATGGCAGTAATTAGTCCTGTTTTGGGAATAAAAACATAGCAGTCCTATTTTGGAATTTTTTAATCTTTTTAGTCCTATTTCGTGTAATATTCTCCTAAATTTATCATGATAACATTTTTATTCATTACATTTATTTTGATTATATATTTGAAATTATTTCATAAATAATACTCCCTCCGTCCCGCTATTAACTTCCTGCTTTCCTTTTTGGAACGTCCCAAAATTATCTTCTCATTTCCCTAAATGGAAAGTTTTCCTACATCAAAACAGTGTCAAACAGTGCAAAACAGTGTCAAACAGTGCCAAACAGTGTTTAAATAGTGTCTAAACAGTAAGGTCAAATTTAATTCCTAAAAATGTGTGAGGGTCAAAGTAAGTACTTAAAAACGGGACGGAGGGAGTACGGAGTAGCATATTGTTGACTGTTAAGAATTTCAGGGATGTACAGAGAGGAAGTAAAACACTAGAGAAGATGAGGAGGAGGCCTTTTTGTATTCTTATTTTTTTAAGTCCAGCAATAAACTGATTACAACTGGGGCCTTTTATAGGCTCCTACAAAAAAACTCTTCATATGACTAAGATCAATAATCATCCACCCTTTGGATTTCCTAATTATTAAGTATTAATTATTTGAACTTATTCCTACAAATTCCTCCCTTAAGTTCAAATATTTTTCCTGCTCTTCATGCCAATCAGCTCCTTGCAATTCTCAAATAGGACCGTCGGCAAAGCCTTTGTGAATATATCCGCTGCTTGATCTCGACTGGCAACATGCATAAGCTCAATTTCCTTCTTCTTCACTTGTTCTCGTATGAAGTGATAACGGACATCTATATGTTTTCTTCTTTCGTGGTGTACAGGGTTTTTGGCTAGCTCGATGGCAGACCTGTTATCAACAAAAATTCTTGTTGGTTCTGTTTGTTTTAACTCCAGCTCGGCGAGTATTCTCCTCAGCCAAATAGCATGTCGTGAGCTGTACGAGACTGCTACATACATATTCTGCCTCACAACTTGATAATGTAACAATAGGTTGTTTCTTTGAGAGCCATGTGAACGCAGTTTTCCCCATGTAAAATACATATCCAGTCGTGCTTTTTCTGTCGTCTATGTCTCCACACCAGTCACTGTCTGAATAGCCTTTCAACCTGTATTCATCACTTCTCGTGTAATAGAGACCAAGTTGTTTTGTGCCTTGAACATACGTGAGAATTCTTTTCATCGCCTTCCAGTGTGAATAACAGGGATCCTCCATGAACTTGCTCACCACCCCAACACTATAGGCTAAATCTGGTCTTGTGCAAGTGAGATATCTCAGACATCCAACCAAACTTCTGTACATACCAGCATCAATTCGATCTCCTCCCTCAAATTTTGAAAGCTTTAACCCGGGCTCCATTGGAGTTCCAACCGGGTTACAAGTTTCCATCTTGAATTTCTTTAAGATTTCCTTTGCATAGGCTTCCTGTGAAATGAAAATTCCATCCTTACTTTGCTTTACCTCAAGGCCAAGAAAATAACTAATCAGCCCTAGGTCAGTCATCTCAAACTCTTTGGTCATTGTCTTCTTGAAGTTTTCAATCATCTTTATGTCATTCCCCATGAATATTAGATCATCCACATAAAGTGCCACAAACAGGACCTTGTTCCTCTCCTTCCTTAGATAGAGTGCATGTTCATATGGACATTGTTCGAACCCATTCATTTTGAAATAAGAATCAATCCGAGTATTCCATGCCCTTGGGGCTTGCTTGAGTCCGTATAATGCTTTCTTTAGCTTCAGAACTTTCTTCTCTTGTCCGACGACCTTATACCCCGGTGGCTGCTCAATGTAAACTTCCTCCTCAAGTACACCATTGAGGAAGGCGGACTTCACATCCATCTGATGGATTTGCCAATTGTATTGGGCTGCAAGAGAGATCAATAATCTTATAGTGTCCATCCGAGCGACTGGTGCAAACACTTCATCATAGTCGACCCCGGCCCTTTGCTTATATCCTTTTGCAACAAGCCGAGCTTTGTGTCGCTCGACTTTTCCTTCAGCATTCATTTTCCTTTTAAACACCCACTTCACTCCAATTGCTCTATGGCCCTTTGGCAAGTCAGCCCACTCCCAAGTATTATTCCGTTCTATGGAATTTATCTCGTCATCCATCGCCTTCTGCCATTTCTCATCATGGACAGCTTCATTATATGAGATTTGCTCAGCATCAGCTAGCAAGCATACCATATGAGCTTCAGGAAATGTCTCATACAGTTCTTGTATACTCCGGTACTTTTGAGGTCGGTTGGGACTATCATCCTCCTCTTCTTCAACAGTTTCTGTGGTTGGCTCTATCTCTGGGATAATCGGTATTGGAACTAATCCCTCAGATTTTTCTTCTTCTAGTTCCAGCTCAGCCTGTGTCTCCCAGTTCCATGCGCTCTCCTCATTCACTTGGACATCTCGGCTAACCACCACTTTTCCTCCAACTGGATCAAATAACCTATAGCCCTTTGTCTTTTCATCATATCCAATCAGAATTAATTTCCTGCTTTTGTCATCCAACTTAGTTCTCCTTTGATCAGGTACGTGTGCATAAGCCACACTGCCGAAAATTTTAAAATGTGCGATAGTGGGCTTATGACCGCTCCAAACTTCTTGAGGGGTTTTATTCTCCAATTTTGCATGAGGGCATCTGTTTTGTACATAAACAGCACATCGCACAGCCTCTGCCCAAAATTCCTTAGGCATGCTTTTGCTCCTTAACATTGATCGGACCATATCCAGGATGCTCCTGTTCTTTCGCTCAGCCACCCCATTATGTTGGGGCGAATAGGGAGCAGTTAGAAACCTTCGGATTCCCTCTTCCTTGCAATAGTCTCTGAACAAGGTGGACATATATTCACCTCCTCGGTCTGACCTCAATGCTTGAATCTTCTCTCCAGTAGTTCTTTCCACTTCATTCTTGAAATCTATGAAAGTTTTGAGTGCTTCTGATTTCTCTTTCAAGAAGTATACCCAAGTTTTCCTTGTAAAATCATCAATAAAAGTGATATAATATCGTCTCCCACTGTGAGATGAGGGCGTGATTGGTCCACATATGTCAGTATGGATCATTTCTAAGTGCTTCTTTGCATGATACTCAGCACTTTTCGGAAATGGTTTCCTCGCGTGCTTCCGAAGTACACATCCTTCACAGAAGCTCTTCTTGAAATCCATCTCAGGTAGCCCATGGACCATGTCTTTTTTCACTAATTCTCTAAGACTTCCATAGTTCAGGTGCCCGAATCTCATATGCCAGAGTGCTGACTTATCTGTTAGATCAACTTTCAAACACTGGTGCTTCAGACTCCTCAGATCAAGCTTGAACATCCTATTCTTTGTCATTTCAACTCGAGCAATAGATCGACCGTTCTTGTCTTTTAGGTCCATAAACTTGCCTTTCATTCCCACAGTGTATCCTTTCTCCAACAATTGACCCATGCTTATTATGTTACTCTTCATGTTAGGAACATAATAAACATCATCAATGGTTCCCGCTTGTCCATTGCTTTGTGTGAAACAAACCTTCCCACGGCCCTTTACTTGTACTGTTGAAGCGTCTCCAAATGAAACTTCTCCTTCAAGTTCTTTCATCTCGGTGAAGAGATGCTTGAATCCTGTCATATGGTTACTCGCTCCAGTGTCTAGATACCAGAAATTTTCATGTCTTGGTGTGGAATCCTTTTCTGCCATTAGCAGGACCCCTTCTTCGTCATCCTCGACTATTTGTTCAGCAAGATTTACTCCTTCTCTTTGGTTAAACCAACAGTCCCTGGCAAAATGGCCTATTTTCCCACAATTATAGCATTCTACATCAGTTTGTTTGGCCCGATCTTCCCTTGCATATCCTCTGCCTCTTCCTTTCCAGTTTTGTTTATTGGGACCAGCTTGTTGCTCAGCTCTATTATCTCCTCGGCCACGGCCACGACCTCGGCCATAGGTCAGACCCCCCCCCAGGTGTGTCCTTGGCCTCTTGGTTGCCAGGCGAATAGTGCTTTCTCATCATCTATAGTGGCTTTAGACTGTAAAATCTCTTCTAGAGATTCTTGTCTCAGTTTCTTTCTATGCTCATGTAACTCCAGTGATCCACTCAGCTCTTCTAGTGTTAGTGTTTCCAGATCCTTGGATTCTTCTATCGCACAAACAACATTTTCAAAATTGCTTGTTAGCGATCTCATGATTTTCCCTACGATTTTTGACTCAGACATTGCTTCTCCATTCCTTTTAAGTTTCTTTGCCACCTGCATCACACGTGAGATGTAGTCAAAGATCCCTTCAGTCTCCCTCATCTTCATCGATTCAAACTCTCCTCGAAAGGTTTGATTTTGGGCTTGTTTTACTCGGTCAACACCCTTGTACACTCGATGTAAGATGTCCCATGCTTGTTGAGATGAAGTTACTTCGGCTATCTTCTCAAAACCATAGTCATCTAGTCCCTGGAAGATCCAAAGGAGAGCAGTTTTGTCCTTCTTCCGAGTTGCGTTCAGTGTTGCCAGTTGGGCTGGTGTTAAGTCGTTTTCTGCTTCTGGCTCGGTGTACCCATCACGCACCACATTCCAGACCTCGTGGGCTTGCAGCAACGTCTTCATCTGAGTGCTCCATCTGTCAAAGTTATCCTTCGTTAGTTTCAGAATGGGTATCTGCCCAAGAGTCACCAATTCTCCTGTAGCCATTTTTCTCCCTTCTGATTTTTTCAGACCTTCCGGCACACTTCAAACAACCGACTCTGATACCAATTTGTTAAGAATTTCAGGGATGTACAGAGAGGAAGTAAAACACTAGAGAAGATGAGGAGGAGGCCTTTTTGTATTCTTATTTTTTTAAGTCCAGCAATAAACTGATTACAACTGGGGCCTTTTATAGGCTCCTACAAAAAAACTCTTCATATGACTAAGATCAATAATCATCCACCCTTTGGATTTCCTAATTATTAAGTATTAATTATTTGAACTAATTCCTACATTGACAACGGATTTCAATGTTCTATTTAACGTAACTAACCTAAAAAATACACCAAAAAAGTTTTATTTTACCAATTACTCCAACTTCTATGATATAAACATCATTTTTATTTTCACACTCTCTACTGATAACCACATGCTATTCCAAACACTAAATACGGCAAACATTTTTCCAAATTCGTGCATCCTATATCACTCATGTGCACCGTATGTATGTCAATATAAATGTGGTTGCCAAAATGTCAACAATAGCTTAGTGATTGTGTTTTTCAATTCTTCAAATAGAATATCTAAACTTTTTAGGTTATGCCCCACTTCCCACATGCACAAATAGATCAGGGAGCGGATTCACGAATTTAGCATATATATCTCTCATTTCCCACCATGTCTTTATGAATTTTGGCACGAATTTAACATATTCCGGCAAAATTCCTTGTAAGTTTTGACAAATTATATCCTGTCAAAATACATGTCAATCCTGTGTGTTTTTTGTAGTGTACTAATTGTTATACATGTTGAGATGACAATATACTTCGTATTAAACATCGATCATCAATTTAATGTCAGCAAATGATAGAATGAATTAATTGTATTTATTGCATAGAAAAAGGATTCAAATGCTAGAATTATTAATTTGAGGACTACTTATTCTTTTAACCCTATTAATTGATCATCAGAAAAAAGAAAAGTGAAAATTGATGTTTCTCGTTTGACTACTACATTACTACTGCGTATTGAATTTAAAAAATCCTGCTAAAATCTAGCAAGCTATGATTGATGGCCGGTGATCTTGCAAAACAAAAAGTCAAACGTCAACGCCCATAAAGATATTCCATTCTGGAGATATTCCCTTTGTTCATCTCACGGATTTGAGTGATTTCCGCTCTTCAATCAAGCATAAAGAGTTACGGATCATATCAGGATGATCAATACTCCCTACATAGACTCCAGTGATTGAGTGTAATAGTTTGGGTACAAGAAATTGACCTAAATGGCTACACAGGAGGGTAAAACTTTAAACAAAAATATTTCTAAACTTGACAATAACTAAAGAACAAAAATAACTTTTGAAATTTCAAACGTATTTACTCATGTTTCAATTTTTCCAATTGGAATAGTGCATATTTAAGTTACAGTGAACGTCACATGCAGTCATGCAGAATAAGTGAATAACATGCATCAAGACACAATCATAATTTATCGTAAAAATTGTTCCTTTTGATGGGAAATGCCTATTAAAGAATTTCTATTTTTTGTAGAAAGTGTAGACAATTTATGTAACTAAAACTAGTCAATAACAGGTAAATATTAGAAAATATTTAAGTGTACATGTCTTTGTACGAGTCCCATTTGGACCGTGTCACCAACATATTTTTGTTTTTAAGACAAATTACTTGTGACACCCGCAAAAAGTTGGTAAAAAATTGGAATTTTTATCGATGTAAAGGCAATTCGTCTAAAAACGACAAAAGTTTTCTGTGACACGGGGCATGTGCTCTTGGAGCATGCCACGGGGTAACCAATTACATCATTACATATTATGTACAAATACTATGTAACAAATGTGAATAATTTAAACAGGTTACCCTAATGAGTGTCCTGACAGGATTACATCAAGTTTTCTAATTATAATTGATAAGTTCGTATTTCAACACGCATTTGATGCGTGTTGCGATTGAGTTTTGTCACTTTTCCAAATTAATTTGCGTCACAAAGTGTTTATTTAGCTCAAGTCACGGTTTACTGGGTTTGATTTGCATTCATTGAAGAAAAGGAAGAATATGGACCCGGCATCGACGCTTGAGAGATAGCAAGAGACATCGGAGGTCCACGGGATGATTTAGAGGCATGATTCGAGGCTTGGAAGGTTAAGGATTGAAGATAGGATCCTTCGGGAGCAACGAGAAAGAAAATAGCAAGAAAACGGTTCTAGAGCCATCTGTGCGCCCCGCGGGTCCGTACCGTACGCCCCATGGGTGATTCTGAGAGCTAGAAGTCAAGAAGTCTGAACCGCACGTCCCGCGGTTGAAACTGCACGCCCCGCGGTCCCGAACAGCCCCCAGGAGTGCTAGCACGGTTAGTTGAACCGTGCGGTTTCCCGCACGCCGTGCGGGCAGAGCAAAAAGTCGGCGATAAAAATTATTTCGCGCTACCACACGGTGTGCGGCACGCCGTGCGGGCGACCGTGCGGGCGTGCGGTTTAACTGATTTTCACAATTTTCTATTTAAAGGCCCCGTTTTTGGCCGTTTTCGACACATGAGCTTAGAGAGATAAACCCTTGGTCGATTTTTGAGAGCTTTTCAAGCCGTGGATTGGCAAGATTTGGGGATTCTTTGTAAGTTTAATATTTTTAATTAATGACAATTAATTGTTTTCATCCCAATTCTATTGATTCTTCAATTATGAGTTGTGAGTAGTTTTAATTAGAGATTTGGGATTAATGAAGAAGTTATTCATGATGTATGGCTAGTTTCTTGATGGTTTAAAATTTAAATTGCACGAATCTTTATTTAGTTTGTGTATTAGAGATCTAGTTTATTCTAAGACACATTCACACACACTTAATCGCTCGCTAAGAGATTAGTAGCGATTAAGGGACCGTACGCTCGCTCGTTTTGGCAATAATTTTAGATATCTGTCGCATGAGAGATCAGCCTGGTTCCCTAAATTATCGTACTCTACACCGCGAGAGCGATTAGAACTAGTATTGATTAGCGTAGCTCAATTAAATGATTTTCATGTGATTAAGCCTCATCAGCCAGAAATATGATTTTCATGTGATTAAGCCTGATTAGAAAGAACCCTTTATTTTAATTGTTTAGTGGCATTTTAATTTTCCAACCAATCAATCTCGCACACTTGCATTTTATTTATTTTTATTTTAATCGCTGAATTTAATTAATTCCCGGTTCCCTTTTTCCATGTCTGTGGAGACGATCCTCGTACTTGCACCACTACTCTACTACATTTTTAAGTGCAAGAAAACTCACATCAATAATAAAGAGAGTTACCAAACTGTGCGGGAGATACAACGCGCAGGTTATCTTTTAAAATATAAAATTGTTGACCAGAAGGACTCTTAGTAAAATTATCAACTAAGTGAAGATGCATAGGAACATTTTAACTACTAAATCACCATGAACAACTTTCTCACGAACAAAGTGGTAATCAATTTGTATGTGTTTGCTCCTAGCATGTTGAACAGGATTGGCAGTAAGATATGAGGCGGATATATTATCACAAAATAGCTGAACTGACACACGAACAGGATACCCAAGCTCAAAGAGGATTGACCAAACATGTATGGTATCCTGAACAGTACAGGCAATGGCAGGATATTTTTCTCAGTAGAATATTTAGACACAATCACACAATAGGCTGCTCTTTGGATTTCCAGGAGATAAGATGTGAGCCCAAGAAAACAAGGAATCAAGTGGTAGATCGAGAGCTATCGGGATAGCCAGCCCAATTAGCATTAAAATATGCCAAAAATACACAGCGGTGGAGTAGATGACCGAAGCCATAATCCATGATCAAGAGTGCCCTGCAATTATCTGAAAATGTGTTTGACCCAAGCATATGAGTAGTACGAGGAGCATGCATGGATTGAGAAATTAAATGAACTGCATAAGTAATAACAAGTTGGGTCAAAGTTAAAAACGGTAATGCACCTACCATACTGCGACACTCAGTGGCATCTGCTAGGAGTTCACCAATATTAGCTATTGAAAGTTGAGAACCATTAACAACACTAACATAACATGATCCGGCGTAAGGAAATTTATCAACTAAAACACCTTCTGTTGATGTCATATGAGCAGACGCACCGGAGTCGGGATACCATAAAGAATCATCTGTGTGTCACCACTGGGAACCATCAAAGCAGAAGCCTGACTTAAACGAGAAGGACAATGAAGGTCACAACTTCTTGCAATAAAACACATTTGACAAACAACATGTGGTGGAACAGACCCAAGAATTCGTTGAGTAGATGGGAAGCCTGCAGATCGAGCCAGAGTTAGTATCACAAATATAATAAGGATTAGCATTTAAAGTGGACAAAACAGATATACTAGCAGTACCTGAAGTGCTCAAGCAGGATGGATGTGCTCCTTGTCGTTGGGACTAGCCGAAATCACGCACAGGTGGAGCCTGACCGTTGAACTGCTGGCCGAAGAGTTGCGGGCCACCTTGGTGACCTATGTGGGGATAGATGAAGAAATCTTGTAATCATTTGGGAACAATGATTAGATAGGTGGGGGATAGATGAGTATACTCATGATGATTAGTTGATATTGAAACTTCAAATGACATAACAATTGATTACTTAAAAGTAATGAAAAGTGAGAATACATTAATGTTTGAAGGAAAATAGTGGCACTTGACTACTTGAGATGTGCATGTCACGTACTGATACGCTTGTAATTTCCGTGTGATTGTTTACGTTTTTAGTTAGTTTTGGTTGTTTAATATTTCGGAAATTACACACTTTTGGTGTAATAGTTTAGTTTGCTATATTCTTGTAAATTGTTTAGATTAGGTTTATTCTGAGCTCAAACAGGTCTACTATCACTGAAAGGACAGTTGGTGAACCCCAAAAGTGGAAGGAAGGTGCAAAATCACAAGACAAAATGGAAAATCCTGATTTTTGGTCTATACCCGGTCGAGTATCATCTATACTCGATCGGGTATCTTGTTGAAATTTCAAATCGGATCGGATCCGAAAACAAAGGAACATGCAGGGAAGATTTTGATCACGATCGAATGTCTATACCCGATCGGGTACACCGACATACTCGATCGGGTATATTTATAAATTTTACTCTAATTTCGATCGAGTATGGGTCGAATTCCAGTTTCTACACATACTCGATCGAGTATCTGTATATACTCGATCGAGTACCCGAGCTGCACTCCCAAAAAGCCTATTCCTTCACAATAGATACCAATTCCTATATACTTCTAAGCTCAGTCTAGATAAGTTCTTTCTTTATATTTTCTTCATGTTTAGTCTCCAAATGAGGAGCTAAACTCTTCCATCTTGGTTTTGCTACTTTGAAGCTTAATGAATTGTAAGTTGTGAGTTATTTTCTTTAATCTTCTTCCTTGAATATTAACTAATTCCTATTCCTATTACATATTAATATTTTGAGCATTACTTAAAGGATCAACTAGTTTTGTTTCATATATCGATTAATACTAGAATCGGTCGATTAATACGCTTGTTATTAATTCGATCCTTTCACGGTAGTAAACTTGGGTTGTTAATGCATGCGTCTCATGGTTAATAACCTAAGGGGAATTAATTATATTGATTAAACCGATAAACCGCTTGTGTTGAGGTTATCAATCTCAATCATTTTCATCTCTATTTTATTGCTACTATTGAGTGAATATATGGCGCGTGTTCTATATTAACTCGGTAGTAAGTTTTATTAATGAACGCGTCTCGTTATTAATAACTACCCTCGATGAACTGGATATACTCCTCGATTGAGTATTCGAGAGGAAGATAGTTAAAGATATAACCGGGATCGACAAACATTTCATTAAGTGGATAAAAGCAAAGCCAAGTCTTCTTCTTATTAATTAAACCACATAACTCGTTCATCTTCGTTTTTAAATATAATTTAAGTTCATTCACTCAATCTAAAAACCCCCCTTATTAATAGTTTATAAAAAGAGAAGTATTCATTTCCCTGCGAATACGAACCTTACTTCATTATACTACGTATAATTGTTGTATTGTATTATTATTTTGAGTGCACACCATGACAAAGTGCACGTCACGTACTAAACTTAATTGTTAAAGATGTCTTGAAGAGCTTTGTGCTTTAATTAAAACCATAGTACAAGGAACTCTGTTGTGTTGATTCATTCTTAACTGGCTACGTTGTAACCGGTTTGAAAACCGTATATTACATTCTACCACCTCCATCCCTTATTTAAGTTCACAGTTTTACTTTTTGAGTCAATTTTTTTTTAACTTTGACCGTTAATTACTCAAAAACTGTAATATTTTATAATATCAAAATAATTTTTAATGCTTCATTTTAATATATATTAGGGTTTTTGAAATGTTAGTTCATTATGAGTTTTATAAATATATATTTTTATATATCGATGGTCAAACGTCGATATATTGGAGACTGTGAAATGTTGACTGTAAGCTTAAACAAGGGATGGAGAGTATTACTTAGTTTTGGATTCTCCTCATAATATCACTAGAGGTTTACGGTTGTAACTATATGTCACAAAGTTTTTAAAAAGATGATCATACGCATTGCTAGCTTTTATGGTATATGTTACTCATTAAACAATATTAATTTTTTCTCATAAAAAGTTGATGAGTTAAAATGAATTGTGATGCTTATTAGTGTCGTGTTTACCACCAACTTTAATTTGTCTTGTGACTCTGTCCCTTCTTGTGTGTTCTTCCTTCAATCCACATTCTATAGCCATCAAGTCACAAAAACCATTGTGGATATGAACGGTGCTAATTCGGCATGTAAAGAAGAGGTTATTGAAAAAAGAACTACCTGAACTTATGTATTGGGGTGATCATTCTTTTGTTGGTTAAAATGGTTTTTGTCTACTTATTTCCCATACAGAACACTATGAGCCAAAATCTAAAGGTAAACGATAGAAGAAAAGGTAGCAATTGGGAGTATAAAAGAAACACGGTTCAAGACCTCTCAAACAGCACAAGCAAAATAAGCTAATAATGGGAACCTATGTACCACGGATATTCTTGGGAAAGACTACGTCTCCGTTTCGGAAACTCTACGGAAACTCTTCAAACAAGCATTTTTTGAGCAAAAATTGGTGTTTACCGTTTCCCGTTTCCTTGTGATTTTCGTGTTTCCGTGCAACATAGATGAGAACATATAATAATGATGGGAATCGATCAGATCAGTTATTATTACATTGCATGCATGCACATTTCTCTAGCCTATCAACATTTCAACTGAAAATATAAAGAACCAAATGAACTACACGAATATCGTTCGTAATTGAGTAACCAGAGAAAATATAATACTACGTATTCGTTTGACATGAAAATATCTTCCAATTTACCTTACTCATAATAACATGCTCCGTATGATATTAGTACAATATGATCCCTGTGCTTGTGGTAATGGAGACCGGTTTGAGCAGGGACGGATCCAGGAAATTGACTCAAGGGGGGCGAAATTTTTCGTTAGTGTAGATGGCGAAAAATTTTTCGTTAATGTAGCGGCGCGAATTTTTTTTCCATAGTGTAGTGGGGCGAGTTTTTTCGGTGTTGTAGGGCTATGCGGCTATTTTAATTCAAAAAATGACATGAATACATAAACATTCCCAACGATATTTAAATCTATTACATTCTAAGTTTAGACAATGACAAAGACATCAACCAATACATTTTAAATAACTTCTACATTGTTTAACCTCATGAATCGGTTATTGAATTGTAATTTTTGTCTACCAAGGAGGGTGTTCGTGAGTCATGACTCATGAGAAATTTTCTTAATATTACAATAGTAATATTTATGGGATTATTATTTTTAGATAATATGCACCACATATTATATATATGGTACATATTATATTTTAATATTTGTATTAATGCTATAATAATTTAAAGTTTATTATCTATGCAATAAATTATTTTTTAGAAAGCAAGAAGTAAACAAATTATGTAATTTAATTTCAATAAACATTTATATTTTGGATCATTTCACGTGATCTAAATACTGTGTAATTAGTGTGTCTGGTATTTAATATCATTTGATATATATATATATTTTACAAAATCCAGTACTTGTTATCTAATAAAGATAATTAAACATTACAAAACTAGGAATTTTTATATAATAAGTATCCCAAATCTTAAACGAGTTATTCTATTGTTTATTTGTTTAAGTTATGTAAATTATTTTAGATGTTACTTCTTTCAAATCTCCAATTAAGTATTACATAATGTAAGACTATATATTAATTTTGAAAATTAAAAAATAAGGGGGGCGAATCTAATTAAATTATGAAAGTTCTATGAAAATATTACATATATGGTAAAAAAAATTGAAAATCCAAGGGGGGCGGTCGCCCCCCGCGCCCACCCCTAAATCCATCACTGGGTTTGAGGAACAAGATATATATATGTGTAATCGATTTTTCAAAACCATTTCAAGTCCAAATTCTATATACCAGTCAATAGACATGGATTAGAAATTGGGTTTAGAATTGAATTGAGTTTGAGAAATATTTCAGTACGTCACAATAATGTCACATGATAATCGTGAGATAACGTCACATACGCATGTGTGTATTTCAATTCCCAATAATATACATTCAACAAAATATGCACATATATGATCTAGGAAACCTAATTGAAGGCTTAAATTTGTTAAGCTTTGACACAATATCCTTTTATTTATCATTTTATATTATCTCATTCTTTATTTTTTTAAATCACGTCAAATCCAAATACGTCAATTATATTCCACTTTTTGCAAAGCAATTTTAAGATTCACGCACTTTATAAAGGACTCATGAGGAACGAGTAATTACAATGTTTTTTTCGTGTTTTGGTCCCAAGCTATCCCGTTTTTTTCCCTTTCCCTTTACGCTGTACATCCGTTTTAATCTCAATAAAATTTAAACCTCACCTAAAAAAACACTTATGAGTAAAAGTGATCAAATTCATAATAGAAATTGTCCTGGATAGGATTAAAAACGTTTAGAAATTTTGAAAAAAGACTCTCATATTTATATTCCCTAAATTGGCGTTATTCTGTCAAGTTTGGAAAAAACCGTCATGTTTAAAGCGCGGTAAAGCCAAACTTGACAAAAATCACTCTTATTTAGGGAAAAAATACATGACGGTGCTAAATAGGAATTCAATGTCAGCATGCTTTGTAATGCATGTGATGTTAAGATGGTTGAACATGCAATCGTCTCACAACAAATTATCTCACAAAGGGGAAATTGGTGGATTCTACTTAGGCTTCTCAGTTATCATACTAGCAGCTTATTCCTTTAGAGCAGGTTAATTAACATGCTCAATAAATCTACTTATTCATTATAATCACTGTACGGCCAGGGGCGGATCTGCCAGGGGGCAAAGGGGGCCGGTGCCCCTGCTTCGTCCGTACGAGCTAGGTATAAGGGAGGGCTTGGGGGGGGGGGGGCGCAGGGTTGGTCCATAGTTTCCGGCGGACAATGGGTGTGTTGCAGACCGTCTGGAAGATAGGGACGATGGGAGAGCGGTGTTGTTTTTGTTTAATTGGGACGACGCCGTTTCAGTTGTAATAAAAAACAATGCAGGGCCTATCCGGCCAACACCTAAGGCCTAAAGCCCAAGTCTAAAGCCCAAACCTTTGGCTGTTACAGACCAGAGCAGCAACCAACTGACCAAGTAATCAACGCAATACGCATAGCTTTGGTCCAATCGCCAAACTAATTAATGATTTGGTATCCATTACTCCATATCTTATTATATTAAAATAAGATGACTATAATAAATTACTAGTGGATAATAGTCTAAATTAATTAATTTTGTTTTTGGTAATTATTATTCAGAATGTGAATAAAAAAATCCGAAATAAAGTATCGATAAATTTGGGTGCTAGTTCTTTAAATGTTTATGGTTGAGCTACACCTCTAGATACAATCATACGGATGCAAGTAGAGTGAGCCGAATAGTAGGATTATGATTAGACAATCTTACTGATGTGTAGTGTTACATAGAAAGAGATGTGTTTAGACACATCGATAATGAGATTATTTTCCAGCATCTTCATAACATGCATGAGGACCGGAAGCTTGGATTTAGCACCATTACATTAGCAGTTTTGATTAATTTTCTTATGTTTTATTGATGTGGTTTGTTAAGAGAATGTTATTATTAATTTGATGATTTACATTATGTGATTGTGCCCCCGCTTATATTATTTTCTAGTTCCGCCACTGACTGTACCTCATCCATCAAGTTGAAAAACACAAGTTTATTATTACATAGTTTGAAATATGTATTCCTATCTTTGGCAAGCTTGCTTGCGAAGGGATTTTGCAAGTCGTAGAGCTTTAATTCGTAGGAAAACTATTCGTCTTGTTCATTTTAATAGCTGCCAGCTGCCTAGTTAATTAACATCTTGTGGTACCTACTTAGCTAAAGTCAAAGTTAATTTTCAATGCATAATTTAAGCTCTTTGACAACTATGATCGATAGTTGGTGTAATTTTGAGAATTGCTCAGAATTGGAAACACGTAATGCCATGAATACTACAAAAATACATAACTGGTTTGGTATGATTTTGTAATTATAAAAATTAATTAAAGCGTCCAAACATAAAGTCACCAACCGTTTGAATTATATCCAAATCTGTCATAAAGTTCAAAAACAATGTATTTGATTAAAAATGGAGGACTAAATATATTTAATGCAAATTCTATGGAATTCTTAAGGCCGGTGTTGTACTATATCCATCATCCATGTGAGTTTTTCAATTTTAGTCTCTGTACGTGTTAGTGTCAATTTTAGTACTTGATTGTTTATTTCCCCATTTTTAGTCCGTTGGCTATTGTACTAGAAACATTTTTAGTCTTCCACTTCAAAATTATTTATATTTTAATCTTCTGATTATTGTCAAATCGACTTTGATCATGCCATTATGATTTTGGCACAATAACTAGAAGACTAAAAATGTCACTATGATAATAGTTGAAGAATCAAAAGTTTCAATTTTATTAAAATTGAAAGACTAAAATATGGAAGATTTTAAAGACGAGTAACAATGTCTATCGTACAAATATATAATTGAAGAACTAAAAGTGAAAATTTTAATAGTGGAACATAAAAAATGTCACTAATAGCTCTAGAGGATGTAATTTTTACACAAGTTTACTTAATTATATTACTTCTATAATAATAAAAACACATTGACCAATATTCATATAGGCCATAATACTATGACCAATCAAACCATCATTAATAAAAAAAAACTATTCAAATTAGACGAATTATATAATTATATGACGTACTCCAACATGGATTTATGGGATTGCGTATGCAACCTTATTTGCAAGGGCGTTGACCAAAGCCAGCGCATTACTCGTCAGCTCCTTAACCTTCACAACCCCATTGTACACGCCGGATCTGACGGGCCCACTTTCCACGTCATCAAATCCGTCCACACACGTGTCCTCGTTCGTCTCGGCGGCACTCATCCACGTTAGCACATTGTTGAGCTGAAACCCTTGCTCGTCAGCCGAGCCACCGAGCCGTTTCATCTGCATGAGCGAGTCCTGCATCTGGTCAACGGAGTCTCCGAGGGTGGAGGAGCAGTCGTTGAGCACCGCCGCCACTCGGTGGTCGTCGCCGTTATCAGCCAGCGGAGAGAGGTTGTTGTTGACGTAAGTCGTCACCCTCCTGGCTTTGCTCAGGCTAACCGCGATGGCCACGCGAGCCAGCCGGCCGGCGTCTTGCTGTACGGCGCTAGCGTAGCCGGAGAGCGTGGCGTAGCATACGTCGGGGTAGAGTGTGTGCTGACAGCTCTTGTAGATGAACTCGGTGTTCGGACCGGTGGTGGTAGAGGCGGCAGCCGTCGGGCTGACGAACGCGGCGGTAGAAGGCAGGTGTGTATAGAGAAGCCCCGTGAAAAGGAGAGTGAATATGAAGGAAAATGTAGGATTTGGTTTCATGTTTACAATGAGAGGTATAAAGTAAGGAAACATGGAACCTATATGGCAATGTATATAAGAGTTTATATGTTGGAAAACCTCTAAAGTTTGGCCCTCATAAGAGTGTAAATGGCGCCTTCTAATATACTTGTACATACATACGTGATACGTATAATGCGAGAGGAGTGATTATAATTTTAGATCATGGAGCTGATGAGTATTAATTGGTCCGACGACATAGCTAGTAGTCAATAGATTGAAAAACTCTCTTAATGTAGTACTCTGTTCTCTTAATGTGTGTTTTTCCTAAGTAACAATAACTTAATTAATGTTAAGATTTATGATGCTTTTTTGAATAGTTTTCAGTTCGAGAACAAACTAGACATGATTAAAACAGATCAAATCAAATCAAACTAAAATAGATTAGATTATATCAACATATTTTAGCTCAAAAGAAAACACTCTAACTACCATATATTGGTATTAGTAGATGAAGAATTCAATTCATAACTTCCATGAAGCTTCCTCCATGTGCAAGAATGACAAGGGGAGCTTCCTCAACCACCATTGAAGCTTCCTCATGTTCCATTGAAGCTTCCTCCTAGCTTCAACACATCTTCCTCCCACCTTCAAGCAATTTAGATCATAGATTAGAATACCACAACCAAGTTTGAGTTGTGAATATCCTTGAGAGATATGTGAGGTGTTTTGAGAGTTTTTAGTTAGAGCTTGTATGTCTCTTCTTTCTATTCTTGAAAGTAATAGAAGTGTTTTTCTCTCATATTAGCACGATCCTGTTATTCCCAACAAGTGGTATCAGAGCCTGGTTGAGCTTTTGATATTTTTCCCAGATTTTTTCAGATAAAATTCTACTGTCTGAAAAATCGAGTTTTTCAGTATTGCTCGGAATTGCAATCTGAATATACCGTTGGATTCGTCTCGTCGAGACGAGAAAACTGGTATTTTTGGGGATTTTTTGGCCACCGGAAGCTGCCATACGCGCCACCAAACGCCGGCCAAAAACTGCCTGCGTCATGCTGACGTCATCACGCGCAGACAGAGGTTGAAGACAGCTGACGTCATCGCTGACGTCATCAGCCAGCCAGAGCTGCGTCAGCGACACGTCAGCGCCACATGTGCAGTCCCAGCACAGTCAGCCGCCACGTCACCAGTCAACTGCCAACTTTCATCAGCGCCTAGTCAGCTGCCACGTCATCGCCCAGTCACCGCCACGTCACTGCCACGTCATCTGCCACGTCACCGGTCAGTTTGTAATTTTGAAAATTTGCATTTTGGTCCCTCAATTTTTGGAAAATTATAATTTCCACCTATAATTTTTCGAAAATTGTATTTTGACCCCGAAAGTGCCTACCCACCACTTTCGGCCGTTCCGGACGCAACGGTGCTGCCCGTTTTTCGAAATTCGGCTCCGATTTTTCTGAAACAGAAAATCAAAATTATTTAGAAGGTGAAAATGACCTTTGACGAGTCAACTTCATCTTCCGGAGCTATGATTATGCTCACGGCTACCAACTACACGCTATGGAAACCTCGGATGGAAGATTTCCTTAGTTGTAAAGACCTTTTTGATCCAATAGAGATGAAAGGTATTAATTCTGATCCGGCCAAGTCAACGGAGTGGAAGAAAATTAATAGAAAAACTATTGGTCAAATCCGACAATGGATTGACCATAGTGTCTTCCACCATGTTGCACAAGAAACCGATGCTTATGCCCTTTGGAAAAAGTTAGAAGATATGTACCAGGCCAAGACCGCTAGGAACAAGGCCCTACTGATGAGGCGTCTTGTCAATATGAAGCTCAAAAGTGGAACTTCTGTTGCCGAACATACTAGTCAATTTCAGAGTCTGGTAAATCAACTATCTTGTGTAGAAATGCCACTTGGAGATGAAATGCAATCTCTACTGCTTCTTAGTTCCCTTCCTGATAGTTGGGAGACACTAGTTGTTACTCTCAGCAACTCAGCCCCAGATGGCAAACTTACCATGTCTGTGGTCAAGGATGCACTGTTCAATGAGGAGGCAAGAAGGAAAGACATGAGCACAGATGAGACTCATGCCCTTGTGACAGAGAATAGAGGAAGATCACAAGGAAAACAACAAAGAAACAGTAGAGGGAAATGGCAAAGCAGGGGCAAAAGTCGGGGGAGATCATCAGATGGCCGGAAACCTTCTTATACCTGCCACCATTGCGGTATAGAGGGTCACATGAAGAAGAATTGCTACAAATTGCTAGAGGAGCGAGGCAAGAGCAATTCTCAAGCGAAGTGCAAGGGTGGTGAAGCGCTCATCACAATCTCAGGTGATGTGGCGTATTGTACTATCAATGATGAAACATGTCTTCACGTCTCAAGAGAGGACACTGAATGGGTGGTAGATACTGCAGCATCCTACCATGTTACTCCCCACAGGTACTACTTCACAACTTACAAAGCTGGAGACTTTGGAGCAGTGAAGATGGGCAATTCCAGTTCATCTGAAATAGCTGGAATTGGTGATGTACAAATAAAGACGAGTTCTGGGAGCACAATCACTTTGAAGGATGTCAGACATGTTCCAGACCTTCGTCTCAATCTCCTGTCAGTGGTATGTCTTGACGAACAGGGGTATGAAAACCACTTTAACAGGGGCACCTGGAAAATGTCAAAGGGCGTTTTGACAATCGCTCGAGGACATGTTTGTGGCACATTGTACAAAACTCATTTGAGGATTTGTACGGATAGCCTCAACATTGCTGAGGAGACTTCTCATAATCTGTGGCACCTGAGACTCGGTCACATCGGTGAGAAAGGGCTGACTACCTTGATCAAGAAGAACCTTATCAACATCGACAAGAATGCTGCACTGGGTCCTTGCAGTCATTGTCTGTTTGGTAAGCATCATAGAGTATCATTTAGTTCTACTTCAGCTAAAAGATCAGAGTTGTTAAGTTTGGTACACTCCGACGTCTGTGGTCCTTTCGAGGTGGAATCAATCGGTGGAAGCAGATATTTTCTGACTTTTATTGATGATGCTTCTCGGAAAGTGTGGGTGTATTTCCTTATTACGAAGGATCAGGTATTTGAGTGCTTCAAGACATTTCACGTCTTGGTGGAACGTGAAACGGGAAAGAAGCTGAAATGTCTCCGATCTGATAATGGAGGCGAGTATACTTCTAAGGCGTTCGATGCATATTGTAGAGAATATGGCATTCGACATGAGAAGACAGTACCACGCACCCCTCAGCACAACGGCGTTGCTGAAAGAATGAACCGGACTATCATGGAGCGTGTCCGGAGCATGCTGAATATGGCTAAGCTTCCGAAGTCATTCTGGGCAGAAGCAGTCAACACCGCATGCTACCTTATCAACCGATCACCTTCGGTACCACTGAACTTTGAAGTTCCAGAGAGGCTATGGACAGGTAAGGATCCTACATACTCACATCTTAGACTATTTGGTTGTTCATCGTATGCACATGTATCCAAAGAGCTCAGGCAGAAGCTCGATGCAAGAACTATCCCGTGCATTTTCGTTGGCTATGGAAATGAAGAGTTTGGATACAGGCTATGGGATCCTAAGGAGAAAAAGGTGTTCAGAAGTAGGGATGTTGTGTTCCACGAAGATTTGACAATAGAAGACATTGAAAAACCCTCGATGTCTCGGAAGTCAAATGAGGGTGCTCAAGTTTCAAATGAAGCACCAGAAGAGGACAAAGTGCATGAAGATAACTCAGAAGCAGAAGAAGACGAGGAGACAGAAGATAGTGCAGAGCAAGGGGAGACACAATCCACCCCGCCAGACACAGATGATGGTAGCTCTTCTCAGATGGTTCCAACTGTTCGTAGATCTGAACGAGGGCATATACCATCGACAAGGTACACATCATCCGAATATCTTTTGTTAACTGAAGATGGGGAACCGGAGAGTTTTCAAGAAGCTGTATCTCATAAGGATAAAGAAAAATGGCTAATAGCAATGCAGGATGAGTTAGAATCTCTGCAGAAAAATCAAACTTATGAGATCGTAGAACTTCCTAAAGGGAAGAAGGCACTAAGGAACAAATGGGTGTTCAAGCTGAAGAAGGATGCAAGCGGACAAGTGGTGAAACACAAAGCTCGGTTGGTTGTCAAAGGGTTCCAGCAGAAGAAAGGAATTGACTTTGATGAGATCTTTGCACCAGTTGTCAAGATGACCTCAATCCGAGTTATACTTGGCTTGGCAGCAAGTATGAACTTGGAGCTTGAACAGATGGATGTGAAGACAGCATTTCTTCACGGAGATTTGAAAGAAGAAATCTACATGCAGCAGCCGGAAGGTTTTGAGAACTCAAATGATAACTTTGTGTGTAAGTTATCTAAAAGTTTGTATGGCTTGAAGCAGGCACCAAGGCAGTGGAATAAGAAGTTTGACTCATGCATGAAGAGTCAAGGCTACAAGAAGACTACTGCGGATGAGTGTGTATACATCAAGAAACTTCCAGACGGTACTTTCATTGCTCTTCTACTATATGTAGACGACATGTTGATCGTTGGGAAAGATGCAGTGAAGATAAAGCAGCTGAAGAAAGAACTCTCTAAGTCTTTTGATATGAAAGACTTAGGACCGGCTCAACAGATTCTTGGGATGCAGATCACTCGAGACAGGAAGAATCGCAAGTTATGGCTTTCTCAGGAGAAGTACATTGAACGAGTACTTGAGAGATTCAACATGAATGATGCCAAACCTGTAAGTGTTCCACTTGCGAATCACTTCAAGTTGAGCAAAAGAACATGCCCTACATCCAAGGAAGAGATCGAGGAGATGTCAACAGTTCCATATTGTTCAGCAGTTGGGAGTTTGATGTACGCCATGGTATGCACAAGGCCAGACATCGCACAGGCAGTGGGTACAGTGAGTCGTTTTCTCTCTAACCCAGGGAAGGAGCATTGGGAGGCAGTCAAATGGATTCTCAGGTACTTGAAAGGTACCACGAAGTTATGTCTTTGTTACGGAGGAGCTGATCCAGTCTTGGAAGGCTACACAGATGCTGATATGGCAGGAGATACTGATAGTAGAAAGTCTACTTCAGGATATATCTACACTTTTGCAGGGGGAGCCGTTTCTTGGCAATCAAGATTGCAGAAGTGTGTCGCTTTATCTACTACAGAAGCAGAATACATTGCTGCCGCTGAAGCAGGTAAGGAAATGTTGTGGCTAAAGCGTTTTCTCCAAGAACTTGGGATCCAGCAGAAAGAGTACAAAGTACATTGTGACAGTCAGAGTGCTCTAGACTTGAGCAAGAACTCTATGTACCATTCTCGTACAAAGCATATTGACATTCGGTATCACTGGATACGAGAGACGATTGATCAACAACTGTTGAGACTAGTGAAGATCAATACAAAGGAGAATCCATCAGACATGCTGACGAAGGTGGTGACACGGGATAAGCTAGAGCTGTGCAGAGACATAGTCGGGATGCTTGTTTTGAATATGCCTGGAAGGGGAGAATTGAAGAATTCAATTTCCAGGTCATATCCAAGTACAAGCAAATTGAAGAATCCAATTCATAACTTCCATGAAGCTTCCTCCATGTGCAAGAATGACAAGGGGAGCTTCCTCAACCACCATTGAAGCTTCCTCATGTTCCATTGAAGCTTCCTCCTAGCTTCAACACATCTTCCTCCCACCTTCATACTACCTTGTTTTGGTACTATAAATAGAGAGCTTGGAGAGTCTTTCTATCATCAAGCAATTTAGATCATAGATTAGAATACCACAACCAAGTTTGAGTTGTGAATATCCTTGAGAGATATGTGAGGTGTTTTGAGAGTTTTTAGTTAGAGCTTGTATGTCTCTTCTTTCTATTCTTGAAAGTAATAGAAGTGTTTTTCTCTCATATTAGCACGATCCTGTTATTCCCAACAGTAGAATCCCTCACTTTAAATCTGACAATATTTCACAAGTGACTATATTTTAAATCTATAAGCGCATAGATCGAGTAGTACCCGGAGTACTTATTTCTATTTAGGAAATAGGAATACAGTCCTCATATTTTGAAATTCTAAACCGATTTACTCATATTTATTTAAGATAACTTCGGGCTAAATATACTTTACCACACACATATAAAAAAACAAGGCAAACTAGATCACACATACTAAATTTAGATCATAGTATGACACATTCCATGTAAAACTTTATCGAACTAGACCATATTTAATTTGGTATTTTGGCTTAACTAGTCTTGAGTAGAGCAAATTTAAATGAACAAAAAATCCAAGTTAAAAGATTATAAAACATACAAATAGTTTACAAATAGGACTTACTTAGTCCTAATAAAAAAATATAAAATGATTAATTTTGTTCTTAAGACTGAATTAGTCTATCCTATTTTTGTAAGAGTATAACAGTAATACTATTTAATTTGAAAAAATTAACTACTACGTATATACTACTCAAATTTAGAAAATTTATTTTCTTTATATTGTTTAGGATGGATGAATAAAGATGGTATTGATGCATGTGTAGCAAAAATGATACAATGGGAGTCCCTACCTAACCATATTCAAGTTAATCAAGTGCGTTACAATTGACACTTTTTGTCTTGTACATATATATTATTGATAACCATGATCATATTTTTATTAATTATCATTAGAGATATCATTATTTATTGATATTTTCCCCCATCCAATATTGTCAACACAGTGTTCATCCAAATGACATTAATTGTTATTTGTTTTCTCAAAAGCTTAATCTCTTTTTAAGTCATAAATATTATAGGCCGGGTATATTTGAAAAAAATTAAAAAAAATGATTTTCAGCTTTTAACTTAAAAAAACTTAAAAGAATGTTTTCAAGAAATAACTTCTGTATACACTTAAAAGCTAAAAGTTAAAATCTGCTTTTTATTTTTCCTATTACACAAAAAGCACATACTTTACCAAACACTATCAACTTTTACTTTTCAAAATCATTTTTTTCTCAAACACTACTAACTTTTACTATAAACACTTTTTTCCAAAAAAACACTTTAAAAAGTAATACTACGTATGTTCAAAGCAAAAGCTACTACAAACACTCTCATATGCTCCCGGCCTCCATCACAGTTTAAGTTTCTTATTTCTATTAATAGAAATGAGAAGTTTTAGCCGAGAAGTCTAAAATCGGAAAATGAGAAACTTAAAAAGTGATTAAGTTTAAATTAATTAACACTCTTAAATGACATATTAATCATCGGACATTAAAAATAATATACCTAAAACATCACAACTATCATCGAGTACCTTATTACTCCCTCTGTCCCATTTTACATGTCTTACTTTCCTTTTTGGATTATCCCAAAATAAGTGTCATAGTTCTCTTTTTATAAAGAAATATGTGGTTCACAGCATTTCACTTCATGATACTCAAATCTCAACCACAACTTTTACATTTTCAACCACTTTTTTAAAACCGTGTCAAACCCAAATAAGACACACAAAATAGGATGGAGATAGTACGTTTTATACCCATCCAAACTATTTTTCAAAATACTTCGAATTATCTTATTTAATTATTTCTAAATAATTGTGTCATTTTTCTATGAAAAACATAGGTTGGAAAAGGAGAGAGTAAATGCAGTTGCAGCACAGGCCTTGAAAATGGTAGCCCCATAAATTTATGGGACTATTATTATTAATATAGTTGTTGTTCATCCACCAATAGCTCACATACTTGATTGTAGTTAATTAAAAAACTCACATATTCCGCCATTTAATTGATCAGAGTGGATCTTTAGAAAGATATTATTTTCAAATACTTTAAATTATCAAAAAGAAAATCACCTTGCCCATTTCGAGCTCACTTGATAACCCTTATAATTTTTGTTTTATTAACTTTATGATTCCGTATAATTCTTTTTCATCAAATGGCACCTTAAGAGCATGTTGGGTAATTATGTTTTTCCGCTTATCAGCTTATCAGTCATCTTTTTCATCAAATACATAATTTTTTATTTTGCGTGTTGAATTGTGTAATAATAAGAAAAAGTAAGGTTGAAGTTACTTATATAGTTGTATTGGCTGAAGTTATTGTAGAAGACCATTTTAGCTATTTTACATACTCCCTCCGTTCCATTAGACTTTGCCAACTTTTCCTTTTTGGTCGTCCCAAAAAACTTTGTCACTTTCCTATTAAAGCAACTAATTTGTGGTTTTGGACATTTCTCTCTCCTCTGCACAAATGTCAACCACACAGTTTTTACTATTCTTATTTCTCACCTACTTTGCACTTAGCAAAGTCCACCGGGACGGAGGTAGTTTAATTTTTCAATTACTTTATTAATAAAATATATTTTCAATATAATTTTTTCATAAATTATAAATTTATGGTAGAATCAGCCAATTAAGCCATTTCAGCCATAATTTCATAAATTTCAGTAGAATCAACCGATTCAGTGAATTTCGATTTTACCAAACAGGCTCTAAGATTTCATCTTGATTTTTTTTAACCCAGTAAGAACCCAAAAAATCGTAAAGGTTTTATGGGGTAGGAGTCAGGGAACACCCTACCTCTTTATTATAATGAAATTAAAGATACAAATAGTAGGAGGACTATACCAATGTCTACTCATTAAATTAAAATACATAAGGATAACTAATAGCATCAAACCTAAGAATTCCAACAAAATGATTAAAATGATGACTAGTGGTTTTAATAGAAGTGTTTCTATAAGCCAAGTACTCCTCAGCCATATTAATTTTAGGATGAATGTGTGTAAGTGACCAATTTTTGCCTTTGACTTTGCGTTTCACAGTTTGTATCAACTTCAATAACAAAGTTAGTTATATTAATATTTTGGATAGCCACAAGAGTATCAATAATGGCTTCATAGGAAGCCATAGTCATATCGGAAGTGGCCGAAATAAAGGTCATGTGACCCACATAGTTTCCAGAATCGCCACGAATAAGAGCAGCACTTCTAACAAGTTTAGGAGCAAGGGAGCGGGCGGCAACGTTAACTTTGTGGTAAGAAGGAGGAGATTTTGTCTAGGACTTAAGGGCTGGGCTCGGGACAATCTTTTTTGGCAGTTTGGTGCAAATGAGAAAGGGGGTTTCGGGATGGGGTGAAGTAAGGGGGTGAGCACGGGATATGGCAAAGATTTCAGTTTTAATAGTATGCAATGCTTCAGGGAGAAAGGTTTTTTTGTCATCATAGATAGCTCTATTTCATAGATGCAATGCCTAAGATTTCATCTTGAATTGTGTATTAATTCAAATAATTAAAGTTAGAGTTACTCCGTACTTTTTAGTTGAACTAGGTGAAGTTATTGTAGCATATCAATTTAACTATTGTTTCGTATATTTTTGTTTTATAATTAAAATACACTTTTCTGTTCATTAAGAGTTGCAACACTTGGATATTAATTTCGCTCACCTTGTTTTGACTATGATTTTCTAGTAATATATATTAATATATGTATATGTATATATATATATGTATGTATATATATATATATATATATTAATATATATATATATATAGGGATGAGTTCAAATGAGAAGACATCTTAACGTAAAATGAGAATTAAGACTTTTTTTATTTGATCCATCGGAGGGTCTTCCCGGTGAAATTTTTTGATGAAATTTTTTGAGCATGTTCTTCATCAGGTCTAGTTTGTCCATACCAAATTTCAGCTCAAAATTCGATCGGGAAGGCAGTCAAATAAATCCTGGAAAACTATGGCTCATTCTGCGCACATATAATGTGCAGTATGTTTCAAGAATTTATTTGAATGTCTTCCCGATCGAATTTTGAGCTGAAATTTGGTATGGACAAACAAGATTTGATGAGGAACATGCTCAAAAATTTTCATCAAAAACTTCCACCGGGAAGACCCTCTGATGGGTTTGTCCGCACGGGGCTTCTCTTCAGGAGCTCCTGATAGGAACGAGACTCTATATATATATATATATATATATATATATATAAGTAGAGGAATGCTCAGGTCCATCCGGAGGGATAGGAGGTGCCGTCCGAACTTTACTGTTTGGGGTGGTTCCTGGTGGAATTTTTTGATGAATTTTTTGAGCATGTTCCTCATCAAGTCTAGTTTATCTATACCAAATTTCGATCGGGAAGACATTCAAATAAATTCTTGAAACATACGGCACATTCTGCGCACATATAATGTGCAGTATGTTTCAAGAATTTATTTGAATGTCTTCCCGATCGAATTTTGAGCTGAAATTTGGTATGGATAAACTAAACTTGATGAGGAACATGCTCAATAAATTTCATCAAAAAATTCCATCGGGAACCACCTCAAACAGTAAAGTTCGGACAGAGCCTCACGTCCCTCCGGATGGACCTGAGCATTCCTCTATATAAGTATTATTAAATTTCAATGAATGCGAGTTTCCAAAATATAAACTTTTTATAATATTTACTACTATGTAATTAGTTATAGTTACAGTCAAAGTTATGTCTTGGCTTGTTAAAACATTGCCATTAAAAAATAATAAAAGTAATATTTTAAATAAAATTTTTGTAAATTCAACAGATTCAACTAATTCAATCATTTTAGCAAAATTGCCATCAATTTCAATACCTAATTCATGTTAACGAAAATGTCAACATTTTCAACATATTTTGAGTGTTATAAATCCTCAAATTTAAAAAATGTTTTACTTGAGACAAAATGTGGTATGTGGTTTTTTTTATTAAAATACTCCCCCCATCCCAAATTGTTTTGCAAAGTCAACACTTTTTGGTCAACCAATAATAAAAGTCAATGCTTCCTATCGATAATTAATTCAATTTTTACTAATTAAAATTTATATATTCAGTAACTACATTAAAATATCTTCCAAGTTGTAAACTCCAAAACAAAATATAATTAAAATTTGACATCCTAATTAAGCGAATAAATTGAAATTATTTGACAAAAAAAATCAAATTTACAAAGACGGGAGGTAATACGACTCAACCCGATTCTCCTACGTGTCTCCGCGCGGTTTCAAATTCATTCCACAATCGTTAAGATCTAGAGCCCGTTTGGAGACTCCTTTTTTCGGCTTATCAGGCTTATCAGCCAGCTTTTTCACCAAACATGTAATTTTTACTTTCGCGTGCTGAATTGTGTAATAAGCAGAAAAAGTAAAGTTGGAGTTACTTTTCTGGCTGTATTGGCTGAAGTTACTGTAGATTACCATTTTAGCTATTTTTACATGTAATTTTTTCTTTATTTTATTAATAAAATATATTTTTAAAATATTTTTTTCTAGAATCAGCAGAATCAGCCAAAACAGCCACTTCAGCCAGAACTTCATAAATTTCAGCAGAAACAGCCAAAACAGCCGATTTTCGTGCTACCAAACGGGCTCCTAGTAACGTTTTGTCCACTTTTATTTGAGAAAGGTGCTATCCACGCACGTTATTGGTATAGTCAGAAGTCCAAGCACGAAGCTAAAGTCAAATGTTTCAGGTCAATTTCCTCCGTGATTTACTCGCGGACAAAACGATAAGACATCACGTCGTGAATTAATTTTTCATCCCTTCCACAATTATGCAAAAGCAGCTTTTTAATGTACAAAAATATGTTTTGACGATAAAAAAAAATGTACAAAAAATATGTGCTTCAAAACAAAATGTATTAAAATTATGGAGTGGGCAATTAGGTTGCTAAAATACTTTTTAGCAACATAAGATCAACCACTTTATTTTTTATTGCAAATGAAAGATATTTGAAACAATAAGATCCACATTAGTGATATTTCAAACAAATTAAATGTAAAATGTTATAGAGTAGAAACTAATAATAAAGCATAATATTCTTTTACACCGGTCAGATTAAAATTGAATTATCAGTTAACCTTCGGCGTATCGTAGTTGCCGATTGAGACCCTACAATAAGCTGTGTTCATAAGGTATTGATGGCACAAATTTGCTTTCCAAGTATCAGAATCCCGTAAGTCTGGGGTTCATGTTACCACCTCTAAGGTATATGTATTTTGCTGACAAATAAAAAAACCACTAGATTTGTCATACGTATTAGTCGTGGATAACCTCCCTATCAAGTTTGTCACGGATTTTTTTTCCACGAAAAAATTCCTAACAAAATCAGGGATTATTCTATGACAAACTCCCTGACAATTTGTTAAAAATGGTTGCATACAGTGTGTATTTTGGCCGGAATTTCCAATTGATTTTGTCAGGGATTATATCGCTAACAAAACATGTGTTTGAAAGTGACCATTTGGATTCGTCGCGAAATAAATCCGTGATGAAAATTGTACATATATCCCTAACAAAATCAGAAAAATCTATTTTTCAAATATGTCACGGATAAATCAGTGACTAGTCCATGAGAATATTGTTGATTATAATTGATTAATTCTTTTATAATTGTTTTAACTTTTTAAAATTATTTATTTTGTTAAATAATTGAAGATAAATTTTTGAAATAATGACCTCAATATTACTAATAGTCTTTTGATTCCCAAAAGTATGACCCCTTGTATATTTTCCATAAAAGTGATCTGATTTATTTCTATTAATGAATTGCTCATCCTTATCGCCTTAGCAACTAATTTTATCACATCTCTTTTTATTTTTTTAAGTAAAATTCGATGAACATAGAGTGAACATTTTGTGTGGAACAGCAATTAATCAGTCCTTCTGACCAAATAATCCATAACGGTAGCCCAATTGGCATCCTAGACGGGTCTATGATAAACCACGTAACAACTAATTAATCACAGAAATTGCACGCAGGAGCTAAATACACAATGAATGATATTATCATATTACCAATCCAAGATGGTGACAATTTGTCAAATACTTGTATTAATTAACCTCTAAACCTGATATACTCATAGTCATGATTCACCTCGCGCCCGCGATCAGGATCGTAGGAATCGACGACGTCCAGACACACAATGTTAGGGCAACCATCCAAAATCTTCCTGATCATTGGCTTTGTGATGTTGCCACAACTGGCGATAGTTAGCGACTCCAGCACTGGGCACGAGACGCCCCTTGTCGGGATCTCGATGTTACACCCCTTGAAGTTCATTACCCTAAGATGATTGTTCCTGAAGAGTTGTGGCGGCAACGTGTACTTCTCACCGTCGAGTAGTATATTGAGCTCCTCCACGAGCTTCACTGTGGCGAATCGGATCCAACTGGTGACGGTGGCACTACTAGAAAACCGCTTTTTAACCACAAACAAATTGGTCGTTAAATAGACTCGAAGTCGTCGTTAAAGCCTTTTAACGACGAATTTTTTTTTCATCGTTGAGTCGTCGTAATAGGCTCCCTCGTTAAAGGTTATAACGACAATGTTCGTCGTTAAAACTTAACGACCACATAAGAGATCGTCGTTAACTATTAGCTACAACATTTGTGTTCATCGTTACTTAATAACAACAAAATACATATTCATTTGAATTTATTTACTACACATTTGATCATTTTTATTATTATTACTTTTTGAACGTGATCATTTTTATTACGGAGCATTAGATATTACGTATATTAATAAAACCAACTGAGCTGCTATTAATTTATTAGTATTGAGGACAAAATCAAGCAAAATTCACAAGTCACAATCAATTTGAATTTTAAGTTTAAATCTCATGTCAAATTACATGTAAAAGGGTATTCCTTAACTCAGAAAAATGAAAAATACATGACAGGTTCTAAAAAATACATCATGATCCAATTGTTCCTTGATTACAAAATAAAAGAAAAAAATACTCCGTCTGACAGCTTCTTATGAGTGACAAGTGACAACTTCTCTTCTTCAAATACCTTCAGATACATATAACCTACGAAACAATAACAAAAGGTATTAGGACTTGATAGATAAGTCTGCAAAATTCAATCATAAAAATATTGGATGTCCTACTTTGCAAATTTCAAAGGGGATGTCCTGCTTTGCAAATTTAAAAGGGGGTGTCCTGCTTCAAATGGGATGTTCCATATCAACTTGAGATAAATTTATTAGCTACAATATAATATTAACTCAATCTAAAAAATATTTAGCTTCAAGGATATTTTGAGTGATTGGGAGACATTAAAATTTGAAGACCTAATAAGCTTTCCTGCAATGACCAGATCCTAATATCCAAGTAAAGCTCTGTCCATGGAACAACCTGTAGCACTCCTAAGCAATTTTACAATGAAATAAAATTTCACCAAATGGCAAAGTATAGCATTCTTAAACATCATGAATTGAATTCCTTCAAACTAAAAGCACAAAATCAGTTGGCTTCAACGGGAAGAGCATAAATTAAGAAGCGTTAGTAAGCAAACCATTTATGGAAATATAGTAATTTCAAATTACACGACAACTTTTTAGTAATTGCAATATCTTACCTTTATTTCTGTCTGCAATTATGAAGTAACACTACTTTCTGAAGAGGAAAACAAGTCCTACTCTTTATACATTGTTGTGCTCTTCACTTGATGATGACCTATGCTTGTGAAAGTGTGAAACCGTCAATTTTATGTTCCTGATTCAAATGTATACAAAAATTCAAGACACATAAATCTGAATAAAGCAAAATCTAGATAGATTATCTAAGAATAAAGTATTGAATAGAAATCTAAAATCTAGAACTCATGAGAAGTCCATAATATACCTGAAACAAAAACTGAAAATCTGAAGAAAACCAAAATCAATTCGATGGTAGAACATATGAAGAAAAGGCAAATAATATATCTTACCAACAAGTATAACATATAACTTTAAAAAACTCATTCCTCCCAGCCATGTACTTATAGAGCCTTTATTCCTTTAGAGCTTATAATAATAACCTGGTAAAACAGAAAGCATTTTCACTAAGGAGAAAATGGATGAAGTTGAGAAATACATTAACTACCATTAACAATAAATTGGAATGGAAGTGCATATAGGAAATCAGAGTTTGTACCCAGCAAAATTTTCTTGACTTTGTACCCAGAAAATGAAAGCCTACACCCCTTTGATTAGAAATATCAAAGTCATGAGAAATACATTCAAAAATATAGAATAATCATGGGTCTATTATCATGAGAAGTTATCTTACATAGAACTATCTTCCTGTCTTCCACCCCTGGAAATCACTAAATGGCCCCAAAAATATGAAAAACATATAGAACCATTAAGTTCAGACTAAACAAATCAAAGATGTGAACAAATCACTTTACCTTCGTTTATTACCTTCAGTTTCTTATGTATTGCTAAAATACCATATCAAACTGTGCCAAAATCATTCAAAGATGTAAACACTTTAAAACATTTTATAGATAATACATTATACAATATCAACAGGACATGACAAAATGTAGAAAATCCGGCAGAGTTAATAATGATTCGAGTCTTAAGTGTAATGAAAATTAGAATATGAAAATAAGTTCATTTTGTAAGAATTTAGAGAATATAAATAGAGAGCATATATATTCTTCACCAATTTCTAATTCAATACTATTTCAAACTAGCAAACATGAAGATTAAAATTATTAGCGATTCAGCCAAGAAATTCGACGAACCAAATCAGCTAAAAATTAGTTATTGTTCATAATATTCAACTAACAATACTACTTATTAAGCAGTTAATACACTCTCATAATATTTCAATGTATATTTTGATCTTATAAAAGTATATAATGATATTTTATTGTTGTACATCTATATTATAATTTGGCATGATGTTCATTCTTAAATAAATATATAAATATATTACGTAGTTTTTCTTTTTAAGATATTGAAATTGCAATTTTATTGGTATAAAAAAGCATTAAAAATAAAAAAGAAATTACTTTTTTTTTTGGTAAAAACACCCAAAAACTGGGTTTTACCGGGTTTTTCGGGTTTCTTGGGTCCGGGTCTTGACCGGGTTTTCCCAGGTCAGCCGAGTTTTTCCGGTTTTTGACCATTTCCGGGTTTTGAAAAAACCGAACCGGTTTTTTGTCCGGGTCACCGGGTTCCGGGTCAACCCGACCGGGTCGGGTCGGTTTTTTAAACATAGCTCCGTATCAGTTCGTTACAAATGCTCCGCATATTGCTGAAGGTCTAGACTTCTCTGCCGCCTTATTTGACTTTTCTTTTTCTTTAACCATCTTTTTTCTTTATTATATTATGTAACACCGTCCCCAAATATATTTATTTTTAAATGAATAATGTAGTGAACCTTATGAAACGGTTAATGAGGTTATGAAGTTGTGATTTTTATTATTGTTTTGTGTGTATAGTAAATTCGCACGCGGGTCCCACACCGGGAGCGGGGGCCGCCCGATATTCCCGAGACCGTAGATTCTATTCATCTTGGTCGATATAATATTTATATAGTGGTGGACAATTTATTTGGTCCAAAGAAATGATATAGAGTTGACCGATTGATCAAAAAGGCCAAAATACCGGTACTGGTAATTTAACAGATAAAAGCCCGAAATGAATTTCGGAGGCTTATAAATTAAAGTTGGGAAATGTATATTTATTATAAGGGTCATAATGATTAAGAAACACATTATATATTTTATTTGACCCGATAAAATAAAATACAGTTAAAACAGTCCGAAAAATACAACTTTCGGGACCAATTGTACACTTCTGAACAAAAAGGGTTGACCTCCCACATGGGTGGGGGCCAACCCACGAATTTGACAAAAAAAGGGGGGCTGATCTATGTCAAACATGGGATGAAAACCTTGAGGAGATGGGAGGGACAACCTTGACATCCCAAGGGCCCCATTCTCACTCATTTGACAAAGATGCCAAAACGGAAACCTCACCCACTCTCTCCCCCATCCTTTCTCTCGGCCAGAACAAACCCAAGCAAGACAAAGAGAACCTCCATCCTCCTTTTCCATCCTTGAAGAGAGCTCAAACAATAGAGGTCTAAGGGGGAAGATTAAAGGGAGAAAAAGTTAGGAAAAGTGAGAAGGATTAAGGTAATGACCTTATATTAACTTTTCCTTTATTTTTCTTCTATCATATGAGATATATATCATAGGAAGAACTTTGAGGATTCTTCTACATGATTTAAGTGTGGAATAATAGGTTGGAGGGTAGTTCTAAGTCCAAGAACGGACTTAGAAGCCAAACCGACAAGTTCACCGGAAAATAACCTTTTAAGGGTTATTTGTATTGATTAAGGTTTTATGATGTTAAAACCTTGTTAGGAAATTGATTAACGTATTTTTGAGCTTCGCTGGAGTTTCGCCGGAGTTGGTCAAAGTTCGCCGGAATTAGTCAAAGTTCAACCGGGAAGCGTAGAACGCGCTTAAAGCTCACTTAAGGTGAGGATGACCGACTATATTGCTTATAATCTTTGGGTTAATTTCATGAGATTTCCTAAATGAATACACAACGTGATTTGCATGGATTATTAATGGTTAATAATGCCTAAGTGAAATTACTATTGAATATAAGTATAGTTTGCATAATATACAAATTTATTGAATAAATTGTGTATGTTTATATGTTATGAATATGATGGTATGATAGTAGTATCAACCATAAACCCCATTCGTGATAAGTATGCTTTTATTTCATGAGAAGAAGCCATGAAAGAATAAAAGTGATATTTTGATATTAAGGCCAAATTACATATTGAATGAAGAATTTTATTGAAATGAGTAAATAACTAGTATTTAAACATTAGTTGGTTTTGTAGTTGAATAATGGATGAATGGATCCTAAGAAATTGAATAGTAAAGAATCGGTGATTATTGAGCTGGGCTCTAGACCGATGTAGATAACGGTGATTATTGAGCTGGGCTCTAGACCGTAGTAGATAACGGTGATTATTGAGCTGGGCTTTAGACCGTAGTAGATATCGGTGATTATTGAGCTGGGCTCTAGACCGATGTAGATGACGGTGATTATTGAGTTGGGCTCTAGACCGTAGTAGGTAACGGTGATTATTGAGCTGAGATCTAGACCGTGGTAAGTAACGATAAATTGACGCTAAACGATCAAAGTTAACTAATATATGATAACACCCTAGTTTGTGGGTCTTGGAAATTGAAACTTTGATTATACTTAGTATAGTTGTCATTGTACTTGTCAAATGCTTCCAAGTACTGACCTCCCCTTCACGGGGGAGGCCACCTCACAGTTTCAGGTAGAACTTGAAGGTTGCTACCAGTGCCGTTGCTCCGAGAGAATTCAGGAGAAGAAGACGTGGTTCGTGCTTCCTCCATTCCTGTTTTAAAAACATTTAGATTAATGTTCATGGATACTATCTTCTGAATAATTAATTGACGGCTTGTATGCCCATGTTTTGCCAAGTGTGGCTTGAACACTTGTTATATTACTTCCGCTGTTTTAAATGAATATTTTACATTATGTTTGTTTACGGATGTACTATGTGTGAATGGTATACAAGACGCCTTGTACAATATGGATGAGTCGGACTGCGGTTGACTATTCGTATTATACGGCGGGTTGTTGACGTGTCCGGCAGGTCTGGGGCGTGACATATTAAATTATTATCAGAAGAATATATAATATGAAATATTATTTAATGTCTCGTTTTTTTTTCAAATTAATCTTCTTACCTAGTTTTTTTAGTTTGTGCATTATAAAATATTTTAGGTATTAATGTTTTATTTTTCTATTTTTAATTTTAAGATGAATGTTTATTAGTTTATTGAATATTATGTATTAATTACTAACATGAGCTTCACGTTATACTAAAATGAGTATAGTGTAAAATAAATGTGCATGCATGTGTAAACATTATTAAAAGAATACGATTATATTTGTAATTCAAGAACGGGTGACTATAAATTATTTTTCATTTTCTCATAGTTACATATGATGATAGTTTAGTAAATCGTTAATAACAAATCTACTATAAGTACATATTATAGAAAAGAGTTTATGTTATATTCAAACGAGTATAATGATTAAACGAAACGAACACACATAATGAATAGTAGATTATAATCATTTTTAATGAGCTTATGTTAATCATTAACATAAACTCATGATACTCATTTTGTAAGTCTTTTTTATAATATGTACTTATTTTTAAAAAGCTCTTTTCTATAATATGTACTTATTTTTTATACGTATGAAATAAACTCTATAATTAAAGAGCTTTTAATAGTACATATTCAAAAGAGTTAACATATTAAACGAAACGAGCTTATGTTAATCATTTGTAATAAGTACATATTATAGAAAAGAGTTTATGTTATAAGAGTTTATGTTATATTCAAACGAGTATATTCATAGATCAAATAAATACTTCAAAAATATGAATTAGTCTTTAAATATAGTAATAATGAGCAAAGGCAAAAGAATAGTTAATATTATAATTACTATTAATAATACGCAGTATGAAACTATATAGGATAAGTAAGATAAAAGAACTGATTATCTCAACAAGACAAGTCAGTGAGATGGTTGGAAGGTTGCATATCCTACTTCGGGTTTGGGGATTGAATCCTGCTGGGGTTTTCAATTTTTAGTGAAGGAATTCATTTCCTTATGGTCGCCATTCGCTGGGACAAAATGCAAGCCCACCGGTCAAATTTAATAATTGGGCCGGATGTACGTACACCCGGGTGTACGATATAGGGACTCTCAATTTAGGGTTCCACCGAGACTCGTAGTTTTCTCTTCCGTAGGATTCTAAATCTGGAACTTTAAAAAGTGCGGCTCTAAAAATCTAAAATACTTCGAACATTTTTAAAAAAAATTGAGGCGCTTCTAAACTTAAAAAGTGCGGCTCTAAAGTTCCAAATTTCAGGCGCTTCTATGCTAAAATTTTGAAACTTTTAGGAACTTTTAAAACTTTAATTTTCAACCTAAAATTTAATTTTAAAAATATATAAATAAAATAAATTACTAAAATCGACATTACTTTGGTATAAGTGTATAACAACCACTTTTTATATGTGGTCGTTAAAGATAAACTATATAACGACGAACTTATTATTAGTCGTTAAAAGATATTTTTAACGACGATTTATGAGAGTCGTCGTTATAGAGCGGTTGTTAAAAGTCCTTTTTCTAGTAATGTGGTCACGTGATTGGTCCTGCAGGTCCAGCTAATGTTCCCCATGACAGAAAATTTCTCGATTTTAGGGGAACTTATGAACATCAAAGCAGTGGCTACAAAATCTATGAAATAGACACATCTATTAAAGTCGCCATTGTAATGGAAGATTAGGGACTGGGCAGAGAACCAGAGCAAGCGCCAGCGCCGGGAGAGAACGGCTGTCGCGATGAATTGTTTTGTAGGGAGCAAGGATTAGATGCGGAGGAGTACCGGATCTGATAAGGCGCTGATACGGTCATCTTCCGGTCTGCATGCGTCATCTGTCATGTTTACCAGCTGTGACGCCTCTACCATCTACTGATCCCAGTACTCCAGGGTTTTGCCTCTTCTTCTTTGTGTTCTGCCATTACCATTGATGGAGGGCACCATTTCATCGCATCTCTCTCACACCATCATTGCCCCCTCTCTCCACCGTGCAACAACAAACACTAGTCGCTGACCATCAGACTTCATCTTATCTTCATAGATTCTTCTTCATGTTCTCCTCTCTTTCGTACTAACCATCGTCAAATCTGGATTCTCTCGGTGACATCATTCATCCTCTTTAAATGTTGATGATGTGGTCGGTTATGTCAATTATTACTTCAACCTTCATCATCGCCAGATCTATCTGTCGGTGGCGGCATAGTCTAGAGTGTGGCCTTCGTTGCGGTATGTGTGCACATGGGGTGTAGGTCAATTGGAGCTATGGATTGGGGATGGGGCATGCAACGGCAGAACCACGAGAAGGGGATAGTGGCGGTTGTCAATCGGTGGGACGATGTGGCAAGGGGCGGAGCTAGGGGAGGGCCATCCCTGGCCTAGCCCAAAATTTAAAAAAATCTATATTTTTAGTATAAAAAAATTCGTGTAATTTTTTTTTTATAAAATATTCTTTGTACCGGACCAGTCTAGCCCAGTGCCCTGACTCCGCCCCTAGATGTGGCAGTACCTATCAGGCAAGTGCTGCAGCCAGGGGTAGGGGATGGGGCAACGCTATGCGTTTGGGGCTATTTTCTGGAATGGGGCTGTGAATTGGACAGGAAGGAGGGGTTGGTCAGGCATTCCCATCGGAGTATTTCCATGGCGGCGGTAATGATACAGAAGGAAATTGTAAAGGCCATTAGTGACTAGGATTTTAGTGACATTATGCGTTCTAGTCGTCGTACTGGGCACCAGAGTACTCACTAGGCACGACAAGGTCTAAGTGTCACTGGACGACGCGGGCAGTCACTAAGCCATTATCATTGTGGTCGAAGCAGGTCATTGGACGGAGCTAGTCACTATGGCCAGAGCAAGTTAAAAGGCGGAGCATGTCACTATGGTCGGGGCAAGTCACTAAGCCGAAAGATTGCTGGCAGCGCCGGAGCTTGTGCTGGGGCTTGTGGTGGATGGCTAGAGTTCATTAACTAATTACAAAAAGAGGAATATCAAAATAATAAATGCAAAATTAAATAAAGGGAATAAATGAATGGTTAGTCATCTTTTTTGGCAATTTCAAAAGTAGCCATATTTTTGTCTATTCTATTTATTTTAGTAATATTGATAAAAAAAAGGCATGAACATATTTAAAATATTAGATTAAAGGAAACCTAAAATTCATGGAAGATGCCACAAAAACAGAATTATCACTAGGAATTAATTTATTCACAACATTTAAACGAAACATGCGATTTTATAAATATCCAAAACCAACAAACACACCACACTTGGACAGAATATATTTATCGGATCCAATCACTTGTTTGAACCCTAAATTATTCAACATACTTCCCGAAACAAGATTCTTTCGAACCTTCGGTACATACAAAACATCAAACAACTTAATTGTTTTCCCAGAAGTAAATTCTAAAACAACTACACCCTTTCCCAAGATAGACACCATTGACTCGTCTCCCATGCGTAATATGTAACACCGTCATAATAAGGAACCGACCTCCACTGGTTCTAGGTCTTCAAATCATCCTTTATCCTTACACACATGGCTCGTAGCCCCCGAGTCAATCCACCATGCACAGTCATCATCCTGTAAATAAAAAGATTCTGGAATGAGTGATACATAATTCTGGACAGAATTATCAAAGTTAGTCAGGAACTGACTTCCTTTCCGTGGAACCAGGTCCTTAGACCATTCCTGTCCACTGCCACTCGTTCCAGCGCCATTCTTGTTCAGTTTCACACGGCAATCACGCTTGACATGTCCAACCTTTTGACACCTCCAACAAACCAAACCTTTCGGTTTCTTGTTGGGTTTGTCATGGTCTTCATACTTGCGCTTTTTGCCTTTCCCCTTATCTTTCGGGTTAGATTTATTATCCTCAACCAAGTGAACATGAGCCAGTCTAGATTCAACTTCACCCATAATTTGGTCATTCTCTTGCACACGAAGATTCTCCTCAATGCGCAAGTGACTCCCAAGTTGAACCAAGGACAGTTCCTCATCTTGATGTTTTAAAGAACGTTTAAAATCCTTCCAAGAGGGTGGAAGTTTGTCAATTATACTCGACACGGCATAGGACTCATCAACACCTATCTTGTGGAGTTTAAATTGACCAAGAACACGAAGGAGTTCATTGTATTGTTCCATAACCGGCCTTGAGTCAACCATTTTATAATTATAAAAATCACTCCCCAAGAACTTCTTACTAGAAGCATCCTCGGCGATGTAAATATCAAATAACGCATCGGACATACCGTTAAGGACGTGGCCTCTACATATGTAGTCATCGTTCTCCCACTTGTTGCGCCTCCTAGTTTGTTCCAAGGTTTCATCTTCCATCACTTCCGACATTGGAGTGCTCAACACGTACACAACCTTCAACGTGGTGAGAAGAAAGTGCATCTTCTTCTGCCATCTACGGAAATCGTTCCCTTGAAACTTGTCCAATTTGTTGAACTTCGACGTCATCTCTTCCACGGTACTCATGATTATCACAAAAGGAATATCAATTCGATTGTTGGGGTAAATCACGTAGGGGGTGATAATTCGAGTACTTGGATATCTTAAGGATCGTGTAAGTTCACTTTCCGAATTGATATTTCTCCCCTATGCCTGGGTTACAAGAAATTCAATCTAGGATAATCCTTAAGGACACTCTAGAACTTAGGCACAAGAACTAGAGCCAAACTAGTCGAGTATATGGATTGTTATCTTTAATTTGAGTGCCAAAGTGATGAAGATATGTTGGATATTAATCCTCTACCTCCTCTGTACGAAATATGGTGGTATATATCCATATTCATCGTCCTAGGCAGTTGTAACACGATTAAGAATAACCGCAGCAGTTTTTGGGAAACTGCTGGAAACTGCCTAACCGTTCTAGAACTCGGTCTAGAACCAAAGAGCTGGTCTACTGAAAGTTATAACTCGAGTTCTACCTCGAGTTCCACTAACGTAGACACTTTGGAACTAAACTAGTTCTTATATACAAGTGTGCACTCCACACCTACTAACTTGTATTAGATCATAGTTCTAATTCCCATTGGCACTCATGTCATTTCCAATTACACAAAACGGCCAGTGACACTAAAATCACCAACATGGTAATCCACTATTCCGTTTCACCCATCTCTTTCTTATTTAACACCCACCCTTTTCTTATTCCGTTTCTTATTTCATTTTTCGAAATGGAGATGCAGATAGATCTAAACGCAAATGTTCGCTCCGCATACTCACCTGGACATTCTACCATTCAAGTTGCAGCCTAGCCGGTGGTAGGCATAGCATGTGTAATCTAAACGCAAACGACGCAACAACGCAAATCTTTTTGTAGTAGATGACTCTGTACTTTTATCGTTCTTGTTTTGGGGGGAAATTATTGTTTTTAACTTTTGGTAATTCACCCCAGATTGTTTTAAGATAATTTATGGTCTGTTTGTTTGGAGGTTAACCTAGGTTATTGCAGGTTCAATTTTTAGTTTGTTGGAAAAAGTGTGTTAAATTGCATTAAATGGTCATTTTGGGGCAATTTTTTGAGCGGGGTCCACTTCCGATTTGGGTCGGGTCAAAGTGGTTTCGGATAGTCCTTGCTTAGGGCTACAATTCGATATATGGTACGCTCAAAACGGATAACGGGTGAATGAGAAATCGCTTTTCGAAGTGTACCCGTTGGAATGGAGAAAACTAGGAAAAGGTGTGGTTTTGGTATGGGTTTTTCCCACACCGGAAATCACAAGGGAATTTGAACCCTTTATAAAGGGAAACCCCCCTTAAGGAGTTAAGATTCCTTAGGGTAAAGGCTCTCTCCACGCGCGCGGGGGGGGGGGGGGTGCGAATCAAATCCCGAAACCGAAGAACAAAAAGCGCGACTTGCGTGCGCGGGCGACCTACGGACACGAATGTCGTCCGAAAATCCTATCTTCTAAAGATAACGTTAATTTTTGTTCTTCCAGTACGTTCCTATTTATTTTTGCTCCATGCTAGACTGCAACGTTCATGAACGTTGCAGCATAAATTCCCAACGTTCATGGCCCTTAATGCAAACGTTTTGGACTGGTGGCATGTGTAGAGTCAATGCCAGCATGCTGCCTTGAAGTCCCAACGTTCATATGAACGTTTTGGACTGTTTTTGGCTGGAATCAATGTCCCAAACGTTGGGCATTGATGTCCAACGTTCATATGCCTTAAACAGTCATTAACACATGCAGATTCTCCCCTATATAAGGCTGGCAGCTGCTTTGCAAAAGAAAAAACACTCATACGTACTGCACTTGTTTCTAGCTTTAAAAACACTCCAGCCTTCTCCCAAAAATTCCTTCTGTGCTCTTGCTTTGTTCACGTTCGTTGGAACTTTAGTTTGTGTGCTAAACTATCGTTCGAAGCCATCGTATCCTGGGAAACGATCGTTGCAACGCTCCTAGCACCCCGGGAGGCAACGAATACGTTTTAAGGAAATCGTGCGTTGCACGAGCTTTGACTTGTTCTGCTTCATCTCATTTCTTGTTTTTGTTTTGTCATTTTATTTAATTAATTTTTATTAATTAATTTTCTTTGTTTTTCGAAACACACCCAACAAACTTAAAACGTTTTTGGTGATTGTTCTACTACAGTAAACAATCTTACACTTGTAGTTTGTCACCTTCGTGAACGAACTTGTTTTTGTGTTTCCGAAGAACGTAAGAAACGGAAAAATGACTTCTCAAGAAAATGAAAATGATGTTGGGCAGAATGCTTTGAACGGTTTGAACGATAATCACTCTGAAAGCGGAGCTCCGGTGAACAATAGTTCACAACGCGGTGCATCTGTTTTGGTTAACCAAAGGGCTATCCCTATGGTGACCGTGCCGAGCAACTCTGTGGAGAAACCCGAAAAATTTAACGGGTTGAACTTCAAGAGGTGGCAGCAAAAGATGCTCTTTTACCTCACTACTCTCGGCTTGGCAAGGTTCTTGACCGAGGACGCTCCGGTTGTAACCGGGGGTGAGGTGGATGTGCAATCTTTCAATGCGGTTGAAGCTTGGAAGCATTCTGACTTCCTATGCCGAAACTACGTGTTGAACGGGCTGCATGATGCTTTATACGACGTGTATAGCAAATTAGCTACGGCTAAGGAGCTATGGAATGCTTTGGACCACAAATATAAGAGCGAGGATGCCAGTGCAAAGAAATTTGTTGTCGGTCGATTCCTTGATTTTAAAATGGTGGATTCGAAGACGGTCTTGAGTCAAGTTGAAGAAATGCAAATGATATTCAACGAAATTCGAGATGAATGAATGACGGTTAGCGAGTCGTTCCAAGTGGCGTCAATTATACATTTGTTGCCGCCGGCTTGGAAGGATTTCAAAAACTACCTTAAGCATAAGCGAAAGGAAATGAACTTGGAGCAATTGATCCTCCGTCTTCGGATTGAAGAGGATAACCGGAAGAACGATGGGAAACTCCCAATTGTTCATGGCGCCAAGGACAACGTGGTGGAGCATGCAAAAGGCTCCAAAAATAAAGGCAATGGGAAGAGCAAGCTCGGTCCCAAAGGAGGCGTTTCCAAACCCAAATTTAATGGAAAATGCTTCAATTGCAATAAAAATGGACACAAGTCCTCGGATTGCAAGGCACCAAGGAAGAAGAAAGACCCTCAAGTCAACATGGTGCAAGGTGGGCAAAAGGATGAAGACATCATTCTTGCGGCCGTGGTGACCGAGATCAACCTCGTTGGATCCAATTCCAAGAAGTGGTTCGTGGACACCGGTGCAACCCGGCATATTTGTTCTAACCGGGAGCTATTCACGACCTTTGAGCCATCAAACGGTGAGAAGGTGTGGATGGGAAATTCTGCTCACTCCGAGGTGGAAGGCGTGGGCAAGGTGGTCCTGAAGATGACTTCGGGCAAGGAGCTGACTCTCAACAATGTGTTGTATGTCCCGGAGATACGCAAAAACCTGATCTCGGGCTCTTTGTTGAACAAGCATGGCTTCCGCATGGTCTTTGAGTCGGACAAACTAGTTTTGTCTAAATCGGGAATGTATGTGGGAAAGGGGTACGCAGTTGATGGGCTGTTTAAGCTCAATGTAATGACTATTATTAATAATAATAATAAAATCTCTTCTGCTTACTTGCTTGAGTCTTCCAATGTGTGGCATGGTAGACTAGGACATGTTAATTTTAATTCTATACGTATATTAATTAACATGGAACACATTCCTAAATTCACAATTGATGTGAAGCACAAATGTGATGTTTGTGTCGAGGCAAAACTAACGAAAACGTCTTTCAAATCGGTTGAAAGAAAAACGGAACCACTAGAATTAATTCATAGTGACGTTTGTGATTTTAAATCAATACAAACACGTGGCGGTAATAAATATTTTATTACTTTTATCGATGACAGCACTCGCTATAGCTATGTTTATTTATTAAAAAATAAACACGAAGCAATCGATAAATTTATTCTTTATAAGAATGAAGTGGAAAACCAACTTAATCAACGGATTAAAACGGTTAGGAGTGATCGAGGTGGCGAGTATGAAGCACCAATTGGTGACTTTTGCGCTAGTGTGGGTATAGTACATGAACGTACCGCACCTTATTCACCTCAATCAAACGGTGTTGCCGAACGAAAGAATCGCACATTGAAAGATATGATGAATGCGATGCTAGTAAGTTCGGGGCCCGCCACAAAATATGTGGGGCGAAGCGATCTTAACAAGCAATTACCTTTTAAATAAGGTTCCCCGGAAAAAAATGATAAAACTCCATACGAGTTGTGGAAAGGTAGACGACCTTCCTATCAATATTTGAAAGTGTGGGGGTGTCTTGCTAAGGTGCTTGTACCAACACCTAAGAAAATAAAAATAGGTCCAAAAACGGTGGATTGTATTTTTATTGGATATGCACAAAATAGTAGTGCTTATCGGTTTTTAGTGTACGATTCGAATAATCCGGATGTACATAAAAACACAATAATTGAGTCAAGGAATGCATCATTCTTTGAAGACGTATTTTCATGCAAGTCCAACAAAGGACCTAGCACGTCAAAACGGACATTTGACGTAGCTATGGAAAATACCAGCGAGGGATCCGGTGAAGAAACTGAACCTCGACGTAGCAAACGTGCTAGAATTGAAAAATCATTCGGACCGGATTTTCTCACATATTTGGTAGAATTCGATTCGAATATTCTAACATGTATGGTAGCAAATGAACTGGATTTTCTAACATGCTTGGTAGAAAATGAACCACGGACTTATACGGAAGCTGTAACGTCTACCGAAGGTCCTATGTGGAAAGAAGCCATCAAAAGTGAGGTGGATTCTATCCTAAAAAATCACACGTGGGAATTGGTTGATCTTCCTCCGGGAAGTAAACCTTTGGGATCCAAGTGGATTTTTAAACGTAAAATGAAACCTGACGGTTCCATTGAAAAGTATAAGGCCAGACTTGTAATCAAAGGATACAAGCAACGTGAAGGCCATGACTACTTTGACACGTATTCTCCGGTAACGAGAATAAATTCCATTAGGATGATTCTAGCGATTGCCGCTTTGCGGAATTTGGAAGTTCATCAAATGGACGTAAAAACCGCTTTTCTAAATGGAGATATAGACGAAGAAATCTATATGGAACAACCCGAGGGTTTTCGTGTTCCAGGCCAAGAAAGGAAAGTTTGTAAATTAATTAAATCATTGTACGGATTGAAACAAGCCCCTAAACAGTGGCACGAAAAGTTCGACCATGCAATGTTAATTAATGATTTCAAAATAAACGAAAGTGACAAATGCGTCTATGTGAAGAGCACAGTAGACGGCTATGTCATTTTATGTTTATACGTGGATGATATACTCATCGTGGGTAGCAATAATCTAATGATTAATTCTACCAAAAACATGTTAAATTCTAAATTTGACATGAAGGATATGGGGCTGGCCGATTTAATCCTTGGGATTAAAATAATTAGAGGGCCTGACGGTCTTACGCTAAGCCAATCTCATTACGTTGATAAAATCCTTACTAAATTTAATAAGGATGATTATCAAGAGGCAAGGACGCCGTTAGATAAAAACGTACACCTGACCAAAAATCGTGGAGAGTGTATTTCTCAAGTAGAATATGCTAGGATTATTGGCAGTTTAATGTATCTAATGAGCTGTACTAGGCCTGATATTGCCTTTGTGGTCAGCAAGCTTAGTAGATATACTAGCAATCCCGGTGATGAACACTGGAAGGCAATAGTAAGAGTTTTGAGGTATTTACGAAAAACCCAAAACCTTGGGCTGCACTATGGAAGGTATCCAGCTGTACTTGAAGGGTATAGCGACGTTAGTTGGATATCTGACATTAAGTACTCAAAGTCCACAAGTGGATATGTTTTCACTTTGGCAGGTGCAGCCGTGTCATGGAAATCCTCGAAACAAACGTTAATAGCTAGATCCACGATGGAATCTGAGCTAATAGCCTTGGATAAGTGCACTGAAGAGGCTGAATGGCTACGCCATTTTCTCGAGGATATTCCAAGTTGGGAGAAGCCTGTCCCTCCAATATGCATACATTGCGATTGTCAAGCGGCAATTGGAAGGGCACAGAGCAATCTTTATAATGGTAAGTCTAGACACGTTCGTCGTAGACATAACACCATTAAACAACTTCTCACAACGGGTGTTATCACTATTGACTACGTGAAGTCAAAGGATAACATAGCGGATCCGCTAACCAAGGCATTGGATAGAGAATTGTTGGAGAAGCTGACACGAGGAATGGGATTAAAGCCCGTAAATTGAAAAGTTCTATAGTGGATACCCAACCTGGTTGGTCCTAGGTTCAAATGGGACAACTAAATTATAGAGCGAAGGATGGTCACTGTGGGGGTCCCGGACTCCTACCCACTCCTTGTTGAAACAGTGACTCCCGCACGAGGTTAGCAAAAACGTTTGCTTTAATGATTCTAAAATGTTGATCTACTCGATAACATTGGAAGAGTATGCGGGATACTCGTGAAAGAATCACCTATGTGAGAGAGAAGAGGGCCGCTTCAAAGGAGAACTGTAAAGGCTCAGTTCTTTAGAAACTCTTGCAGAACCAGGACGGTGACCCATGGCCAAAACGGGCACACCCATGAGAACGGAACAAAGTTGGAAGGTTCCTGTGTAAAGATGAGTCAATGTTTACACGACGGCAGTATAGTTCAAGGACATCGAGTCCACTAGACAGCCAGTAAATAAACGTGTCTTTACAGCAGAAGGTTCAAAGGATTAAACCTACCTCTCCGTATGCAGGGATCATCCAGTGAACACAACGTGTCCTCCTATCTTCGTGTCTTTTTTAAGTCTCGAAAATCAATTTTCATTCATGTGGGGGATTGTTGGAAAAAGTGTGTTAAATTGCATTAAATGGTCATTTTGGGGCAATTTTTTGAGCGGGGTCCACTTCCGATTTGGGTCGGGTCAAAGTGGTTTCGGATAGTCATTGCTTAGGGCTACAATTCGATATATGGTACGCTCAAAACGGATAACGGGTGAATGAGAAATCGCTTTTCGAAGTATACCCGTTGGAATGGAGAAAACTAGGAAAAGGTGTGGTTTTGGTATGGGTTTTTCCCACACCGGAAATCACAAGGGAATTTGAACCCTTTATAAAGGGAAACCCCCCTTAAGGAGTTAAGATTCCTTAGGGTAAAGGCTCTCTCCACGCGCGCAGGGGGGGGGGGGGGTGCGAATCAAATCCCGAAACCGAAGAACAAAAAGCGCGACTTGCGTGCGCGGGCGACCTAAAGATAACGTTAATTTCTGTTCTTCCGGTACGTTCCTATTTATTTTTGCTCCATGCTAGACTGCAACGTTCATGAACGTTGCAGCATAAATTCCCAACGTTCATGGCCCTTAATGCAAACGTTTTGGACTGGTGGCATGTGTAGAGTCAATGCCAGCATGCTGCCTTGAAGTCCCAACGTTCATATGAACGTTTTGGACTGTTTTTGGCTGGAATCAATGTCCCAAACGTTGGGCATTGATGTCCAACGTTCATATGCCTTAAACAGTCATTAACACATGCAGATTCTCCCCTATATAAGGCTGGCAGCTGCTTTGCAAAAGAAAAAACACTCATACGTACTGCACTTGTTTCTAGCTTTAAAAACACTCCAGCCTTCTCCCAAAAATTCCTTCTGTGCTCTTGCTTTGTTCACGTTCGTTGGAACTTTAGTTTGTGTGCTAAACTATCGTTCGAAGCCATCGTATCCTGGGAAACGATCGTTGCAACGCTCCTAATTTCTTGACTTGTTCTGCTTCATCTCATTTCTTGTTTTCGTTTTGTCATTTTATTTAATTAATTTTTATTAATTAATTTCTTTGTTTTTCGAAACACACCCAACATAGTTAACCTCGTTTGTTTGTGTTTTTGCAACAAGAACCTAGGTTATGTGTTAACCTCACTTAACTCTCGAGAACCTAGAAGCACCTTAAATTGAAGAACCTCCGAAACATGGAGTTTTGGAGGTTAAGTTCTCGGTTAACATAAAATGAGTTAGAGTACCTTCATCCAAACAACATTTATTCCATTAACCTAGGTTCATGACGAGCACTTTGTCACGGTGCGTCAAAATAAATTCAATACTAACATTTATACGTAGTATAGCGTAGTAGAGTTCGTATCCACAGGGAAAGGAATAATTCTCTTTTTATAGAACTAGTAAATAAAAGGGGGGTTTAGGATTGAATGATTTAATTTAATTAAACAGAAAGATGAACAACTTAAATGTGATTTAATTCAAAGATAAAAAGGACTTGGCATTGCTACTTTCCACTTGTTGATATATTTTAGTCGATCATTGTTATATCTATAACTTATCCCCTCTCAAATACTCAATCGAGGAGTATATCCAATTCATCGAGAGTAGTTATTATTAACGACCGTTCATTAATAACCCTTACTATTAGTCAAGTATAGAACATCGCCATATACCGACTTAATAGTAGCATTTAATCTCTTAACTCCTTGATGAAATCAATTGAGATTGATAACCTCAACACAACGGTTTCGGTTTAACCAACAAAATTAATCCCTCTTAAGTTTATTAACCACGACCGTGCATTAATAAACCAAAGTTACTTACTTGTGAAACCATCAACGATTAACCATCGGTTCGTTGATCGTTTCTAGTAGTAATTAATGTCGAGATGTTAACTAATTGTCATCTTAGCAACACTCCCCAACATTAATATAGAGATAGATTAAGGGAAGAATTAATATTCAAGGAAGAAGATTAAATATGAATAATCCTACTATAACTAATGTCAAGATGTTATCTAATTGTCATCTTAGCAACACTCCCCAACATTAATATATACAGGAAGAAAATAAATACTACTATAACTAATGTCGAGATGTTAACTAATTGTCATCTTAGCAACACTCCCCAACATTAATATATAGATAGATTAAAAGAATAATTAATATTCAAGGGAAGAAGTTAAGAAAATAACTCACAACTTTAATAATCAACAAGCTTCAAGAGCAACACCAAGAAATGGAAGTTTAGCTCCTCATTTGGAGACTAAACATGCTAAAAAAATATAAAAGAAATAATTCTCTTTTTATGAACTAGTAAATAATTCTCCCCGGCAACGGCGCCAAATTTGACGTGCACTTTGTCGTGAGTGCACTCAAAATAAATTCAATACTAGCACTAATACGTAGTATAGTGAAGTAGAGTTCGTATCCACAGGGAAAGAAATAATTCTCTTTTTATGAACTAGTAAATAAAAGGGGGGTTTTGGTATTGTTGGAATTTAATTAATTAAATACTAAGATGAAGGACTTATATGAGATTTAATTCAAAGATAAAAAGGACTTGGCATTGCTACTTTCCACTTGTTGATATATTTTAGTCGATCATTGTTATATCTATAACTTATCCCCTCTCGAATACTCAATCGAGGAGTATATCCAATTCATCGAGGGTAGTTATTAACAACGACCGTTCATTAATAACCCTTACTATTAGTCATGTATAGAACACCGCCATATACCGACTTAATAGTAGCATTTAATCTCTTAACTCCTTGATGAAATCAATTGAGATTGATAACCTCAACACAACGGTTTCGGTTTAACCAACAAAATTAATCCCTCTTAAGTTTATTAACCACGACCGTGCATTAATAAACCGAAGTTACTTACTTGTGAAACCATCAACGATTAACCATCGGTTCGTTGATCGTTTCTAGTAGTAATTAATGTCGAGATGTTAACTAATTGTCATCTTAGCAACACTCCCCAACATTAATATAGAGATAGATTAAGGGAAGAATTAATATTCAAGGAAGAAGATTAAATATGAATAATCCTACTATAACTAATGTCAAGATGTTATCTAATTGTCATCTTAGCAACACTCCCCAACATTAATATATACAGGAAGAAAATAAATACTACTATAACTAATGTCGAGATGTTAACTAATTGTCATCTTAGCAACACTCCCCAACATTAATATATAGATAGATTAAAAGAATAATTAATATTCAAGGGAAGAAGTTAAGAAAATAACTCACAACTTTAATAATCAACAAGCTTCAAGAGCAACACCAAGAAATGGAAGTTTAGCTCCTCATTTGGAGACTAAACATGCTAAAAAAAATATAAAAGAAATACTATTCTAAGTTGAGCTTAAGAGTATGGAAGAAGGAGTTTTATAAATGGGAGGAAAAGGGGGTGTATTTATAGGTATTTTGAGGTGACTGGGTCTGATACCCGACCGGGTATGTAGAATACCCGATCGGGTATCCTTAATTGCTTGGAAGGTGCTGAAATCACATTCAACCCGACCGGGTTGGGTCAAAATCAAATATTTTGCCCACGATTTTGTGTTTTCTGCACGTCTTTTTGTCCGGGTCACTTCATACCCGACCGGGTAAAGGCTATACCCGACCGGGTAAGTCACCAAATCACATTTCTTGCATGATTTCTTGTTCCCTTGCACTTTCCTTTGATCTTGTAAGATCCCTTCCATGATCCTTTGTTGATTCTTGATTGTTTCTTGCTCAAGATGATTCTAAATTTACTAAATTACAACAAACTAGAAAAATAAAATGATTGCACCTTAAATGTGCAATTACCACAACAACACACCATAAAAAGTAATTAAAAGTAAAAATATAAACACTCAAAAATCAATGCAATCAGTTCACCTTATTTATTTCCAAACACTTTTTTACGCATAAACTTAGGTTCACTTAGGTTAACCTAGTTTTTATTAAAACCTAAGTTTACTTTATTGCACTAGGTTTACTTAACTGCACTCTATCCAAAAAGAGCATTAATGTACGGTGGTAGGCATAGCATGTGTAATCTGAAAAAGAATAGCATTGTTGTTGTACAGCAAGTCTGCAGCGTTTTTCAACTTTATTTCGGCGGCACTAAAGTCTAAAGGGTGTTATGGGAAGAAAATTATTTTATTGATGTTTCTTAAATCTTGTTCCCAACCTCTACGTTGCATTTATTTAGAGACGGAGTATAGTATTTGTGGAATAGTTATTATATTCTTGTTTTTTACCCCGGAAGGCAAACCACCAAAATCAGTGGGGTAAATGTCGGGGAACATTTACCAGAGTTTTATTAAGAATAGTTATTATATTTAATGAATTCTGTATATTGAATTAATATTCTATTTCCCCGTTTACAAAGCTATGCATGAACTGTATTTATACACAAAAGAAAATTACCCTATTCGGCCAACAGCCTGACCGAGCCCATAAACATTCCTAAGCCTAATTACAAAATATAATAATAATGTGTAGGCCCAAATACATGTCCCAACACCCCCCTCAAGTTGGAGCATGCAGATCGTAAATGCCCAACTTGCGAAGAAGATAAAGAATTTGTTGCTTTCCTAGTGCCTTGGTGAATATGTCTGCAAGTTGATTGGTAGTCGAAACATGATGAGTGGTAATCAGGCCGTCTTGAATAGCATTATGCACATAGTGGCAATCCACCTCAATATGTTTTGTTCGTTCGTGAAAGACGGGATTATGTGCAATGTGAAGCGCTGATTTGCTGTCACAAAACACGGGCATAGCCTGAGTATGTGGCACGCCGAGGCTATGAAGAAGGCTTTTAAGCCATTTGAGTTCCGCTGTAAGGGCTGCCATTGATCTGTATTCGGCCTCGGCAGATGAGCGAGACACTGTGTGTTGCTTCTTGGTTTTCCAAGAAATCAGTGAATCACCAAGAAATACAATCCAACCAGTAATAGAACGACGAGTTAGTGGACAGCTAGCCCAATCCGAATCACACCAACCCGTCAAAGTCAAATTACAAGAAGAACTTAAATGAATATATACCTTGCCCCGGAGTGCCCTTCAAGTAGCGGACAACTCGCAATGCGGCATCCCAATGTTGTTGACGCGGAGCTTGCATAAATTGAGAGAGAATATGCACGACATAGGCCAAGTCCGGTCGTGTGAAAGAGAGATAAATCAACCTGCCAATAAGCCGTCTATATGGTTCGGCATCATGTAGCAAAGGACCAGTAGCACGTGCCAGCATATGATTTTGTTCGATCGGAAATCCGGCCGGTTTGGCACCAAGTAAGCCCGTCTCAGAGATAATGTCCAGTGCATATTTCCGTTGGCTTAAAAAAATACCTTCACTGTTACGTGCTACTTCAATGCCAAGGAAATATTTAAGAACACCCAAATCCTTCATATGAAAACACCTGCTCAAGTATTGCTTAAAATTGGTCAAGGCAACAGAATCGTTTCCAGCAATAATCAGATCATCAACATAAACGAGTACATTTAAGCAAATATTCCCTCGCCGAAAAATAAATAGAGAATAATCTGAATAAGACTGAGAAAAACCGTATTGACGCAAGGAAGCTGCTAATTTTGCAAACCAACAATGAGGAGCCTGTCGCAGTCCATACAAAGACTTTTTCAAACGACAAACAACCCCCGGTTGAGTGGGATGAAAGCCAAGAGGAAGTTTCATATAAACCTCCTCATCTAAATCACCATGGACAAAAGCATTGTGAACATCCATTTGATGTAGCTCCCAATTTTTGGCCGCTGCTATTGCCAAAAATGTCCTGACCGTAACCATTTTAGCTACGGGGGCAAAAGTCTCGGTATAATCGATGCCCGCCTCCTGATGATTACCAAAAACCACCAAACGCGCCTTAAGACGTTCCACCGTGCCATCTGCATGATATTTAATTTTGTAAACCCATTTACAGCCAAGGACCTTTTTACCTACAGGTAAAGGTTCCAAGATCCAAGTCTGATTGTCCTCGAGAGCACGTATTTCAAGTTGCATGGCATGTCTCCATCCTGCATCTCGCATGGCCTCTTGGAATGATCGTGGTTCAACACCTGCAAGTATGGCTCCAAGAAACGCCCGATGTCGAGAAGAAATATTATCACAATTCATATAATGCGCTATAGAATAAGACTTACCTGAGGGAGATGATGAAGTGGAGAGTGACGGGGATGGGTGCGGGGTCCGGACGTGTGTAATGAAGTCACGAAGAAGTACCGAGGCCCTCTTAACACGCTGTCCTCGACCAAGCGAAGCACCTGTGACCGGTATAGCAGCCTCCGAAGTTACTGGAACCACAGGAATATCATCAGATGGTGGGATGGTACTCGTGGCAGTAGTTTCATGAGTGTCACCATGCATGGCAGTCTCATTATTATCAAGGTCATCATGACCATGCATAACATTATCATCATCAAAAATAATAGAAGGAATATCCTCAGGAGGCACCGCAAGCTTAGGTTCGGAATCAACATAGAATGGAAATTCCTCTTCATGAAATTTAACATCACGCGAAACAAAAATGTCCCCGGTCTCCATATCATATACTTTCCACCCTTTTTGTCCATGAGGATAGCCAACAAACACACACCGTTTACTCCGCGGAAGAAGTTTATCACCCTTGGATTTCTTGTTATGAGCAAAACACAGACATCCGAACACCCGGATATGATTGAAATCAGGAGCTCGACCAGTAAGAGCTTCCAATGGCGTTTTGCTGCCCAGAACACCGGAGGGGGTGTGATTAATCAAATATACAGCCGTCAAAACACACTCCCCCCAAAAAGATATAGGAACATGAGATTGAAACATTAAAGCACGAGCTACATTCAAAATGTGTCGATGTTTACGTTCAACCCGTCCATTTTGTTGTGGTGTCTCCACACAAGAAGTTTGAAATAAAATCCCATGCTCATTAAAATAGGGAAGTAAACATTTAAATTTGGTCCCGTTATCACTACGCACCACTTTCACAGATTTGTTAAATTGCGTGCCAATCATAGAAAAGAAAGAGATAAAATATTTGTACACCTCCTTCTTGTCACGCAATAAATAAACCCAAACCGCTCGAGAATAATCATCCACAATAGTCAAGAAATAAATTGCATCACAACTGGAAGGAGTTTTGTAGGGACCCCATAAATCACAATGAATTAAATCCAAAATAGAATGCTCTTTATTTTCACTAGCTGGAAAGGAATCCCGAACTTGTTTTGCTTGTGGACAAACTACACAAGCCTTATTCAAATATTTTTTAAAACATCCGGAACTAATTGCAGGTAAAAGTTTAAGAACCCGGTCTGACGGATGACCCAATCTTTGATGCCATAACTCAAACTCCGTCGCACGAGCAACTTGAACAGCGTGCAAAGCAGGTACACGTCGGAAATAAAACAACCCATCCCGTCTCTCACCAGCTCCAATCAGGTTCCTCGAGGGTAGGTCCTGTATAGCACACAAAGAATTAGTGAAAGTAACAAGACACGCCAGTTGATCAGTCAGTTGAGAAACGGAAATAAGATGACAATTTAATTTGGGAACATATAAAACATGATTAAGGACAAGATCTGAAGACAGTAGTGCTATGCCTTCTAATGTGGCAGTGACGATATGTCCATCAGGCAGGCCCACCGAACAATCAGGAATGTTCACAACATCGGTGAGACGGATCAGATCACCTGTTACGTGCCGGGAAGCACCGGTATCAATTATCCAGTCAAATTTGCCAGTACCGGACAGTTCTGAAGGTGCCTGCGACGAGGAGTCTGCCGTAGTTACTGCGTGCATGAGTACTTCATTATAATTGCCTGGGTCGAGCCAAGGTGCAACGTCCTCTCCCATAGTTTGCAGCGCAATTTGCACGCGGGTGCTGCGACCGAAGCTTGGTGATATCCAGGATCGAGTTTAGCGATTTACTGCCGCTAATTACTCTGATACCATAATGAATTCTGTATATTGAATTAATATTCTATTTCCCCGTTTACAAAGCTATGCATGAACTATATTTATACACAAAAGAAAATTACCCTATTCAGCCAACAGCCTAACCGAGCCCATAAACATTCCTAAGCCTAATTACAAAATGTAATAATAATGTGTAGGCCCAAATACATGTCCCAACAATGTTCTTCATAATCATGGTCCCAAAAAAGTAAGACCAAATTTTATTGGAATGGGGATATATTTTTGTGATAATGGATTATGTAAGGTATGTTAGACCGTTAGTGCACTCTAATATGTTATAGCATAAAAAGATATGGATAATAAAAAATTGAAAAAGAAATTTGTATTAGCATACCTACCAGTGATTAAATAATATGAATAATCTAGCTAGAAAACAATTTTGTATAGCAGGATGATTCTCATTTGTATTAACTTCTTCTTTCTTCTATAGGGGTTTCTGTCCAAATTACGGAGTAATTAGGATGTTTTTACTTGGACTGTAATTTGCTGGTCTGTTCTGGTCTGATTTGGGCTGGTCTGGTTTGATCTGGTATGGTCTGAATTGGTCTGGTCTGGTCTGGTCTGGTAAGGTCTGATTTCTTTAATTTGTATTTTTATAACTATACAAGTCTGGTCTGGTCTGGTCCGGTCCGGTCTGAACTGGTCTGGTCTGGGACAAATTACAGTCCAAGTAAAAACATCCTTACATTAAACAAAAAAAGGTTAAAAGTACATAAACTACAGTAGATGAAGAAATTACAAGAGGCAATTAGTCTAGCATAAAACCTACAGGTTGGTTTTTGCAACAAAACCAAGCTAAATACTCTGTGCGAGGAAAGGACTTGGTTCCAGGAACCAATATCAACTCCGATCTCCAAGTTTATTAAGAGCCCCCGCAACAACAACCATGTACTATAAGGATCCACCTTCTTTATTGGAAGTTGTTAAGAAGCACCTAGGGAAGCACGCTTGGTGCAACTTCCTTTTTACCTCATTTACAACTAGAAATAGGAAGTCTCTTGTTATTCATTAGAGCATCACAAGTGTCTAGCGTATGTATGATGCGTGTTGGTGACCTGCCTGTTTCGATCGACGATGTGTATAGGGTCGTCGTTCCAGTGCTTGAAGCTCTGGATATATTTCGTGTGTCCTGTTCTTTGGTCCTGCTCCAGAAGATAGAGCTATGGATTTCAAAGATACTTGTTCATTATACCTGGTATGAGTTCGATTTTTCCAAGTTCTGGGAATGGGGAAAATCCAATCGTGGCACCTGGAGCAGTAGCTGTGCCTAGTATGACAATCTTCATTTGGGAATGTGGAATTTGTTTGTGCGGCGAGTATGTGGAGGTTGGAGTTCCACATTCATGGCCGGAATCTTTAGATAGTTGCCGGAATTTTAGTGAGAGGTGGGAGTTTCTCTCTCATCTTTTTAGTACTATTTAGAGCATCTTCAATGCTACAATGTGCATGACGCACATGTGGCATGAGAGAGATAGACACAAAAAATTGAATTTATTATTTTTTAAGGTAATCCAACAAAAATATATTAATGAAAGTAATGTTGAATACATGGAGGAATCACAAATAACCAAACATGAGAATCAGCCTGTGAAGAAGCTGCTCGGACTAAGGTATGGGCCAGCAAGTTCGCTGATCTACGAATAAAATGAAAAGACACTGAATTAAACTGTCTTGCTAAAGATCTGCAGCTGGAAATGATGGCACCTGCATAAGAAAAATCCTGAGTTGGAACATTCAGAAAATTAGACACATTGAGACAATCCATCTCCACCCGAATATTTGTCCAAGCCTCATTCTTCATCCACGAGAGGGCTTCTTTCACTGTCATTGCTTCAGCCGTGTGTGGGTCTATAGTATACCGAAGAGGGCCATTTGTAGTTGCAATAAAATCGTTAGTTATAGAACAAATAACAGCTCCAAAGTAAGCTTTCCCTGTCTGTAGGTCAACGGCAGCATCCACTTGGCACACCACATTATTTTCTGGAATAGTATAAGCCATTAGTTGAAGTTGTTCAGGCTCAGCTGCTGAATAGAAATTCTGAGTAGGAGAAGTCCAGTTGTGTATAAGCTTTAAGGCCAAAAACTGTATTTCTGAGGAGCTAAGGCGTTTATCGTTCCAGATAAGCTCATTTCGAGCCTTCCAAACAGTCCACAAGAGAGCTGCAATTTTTTTCTTATCTTCCTCCGTCCTTGATGCAAAGATCCCAGATAGCCAAGAAAGAAAGATGGAATTTTGGTGAGGTTGCAGTTCTTTGAAAGAATCTGGCCACATAGTTTGTGTGATTGGGCAATCCAAAAATAAGTTTTGTATAGACTCTTCTCCACAGTTACAAAAGGGGCAAGTGTCATCAAGTTCAATGCCTCTACTTCGTAGGATACTCCGCACTAGAAGAAATAGCCGAGCACACCACTAAATAAAGTTGAGGAACTTTGGAGGGATTTTGAGACGCCAAAGTTGAGACCACGCGACAAAAGAAGAATCAATGGCAGAATGGGAATTCAATAGCAGCTTTTATCCTTGCTTGACCGAGTACAAGCCTTTGAGATCATCAAACTCTGGAGAAATCGGGATCTTGAAAATCAGATCAGCATCTCTTTGATTAAAATGCTCCCAAATTAGGTCCATAATCCAGTCACCAGTTCTTTCATTAATAAGGCTAGCCACCTTAGAATTTGCAAGTGTCGGTGAAATAGCCAAAATGGGAAAAGGATTACTTGAGTCTGGCAGCCAAGGATGAGACCAAATGTTCATAGTTCTTCCATTTCCTATCCTTCGAAAGCATCCTTCCCTCAAAAGTGGTTGGCTTCTCATGATCGAACTCCAACAAAAACTAGGATTGGCGCTAACAGTAGCTTCAAGAAACGAGCCATTAGGGAAGTATCGTGCCTTCATAAGTCTAGAAGCCAGAGATGTCCCATTAGTAAGCAGTCACCATCCCTGTTTAGCGAGAAGAGCCTAATTAAAAAGATGCAATTTTTTGAAACCCAAACCACCGTTGTATTTAGGAACACAAAGACGGTCCCAGGACATCCAATGAATGCCGCTACCATTCCCGCGTTTAGACTCCCACCAAAACCTGTTACAAATTTTCTCAAGTCTATCACAAAAAGAAATGGCAAGGTAATAAAGGCTCATAGTGTAGGTGGGAAGGGCTTGTGCAACACTTTTGAGTAAAATTTCCTTCCCCGCTCGAGAAAGAATTTTCTTTCCCGACCCACCAATTCTGCGCTGGAGTTTTGTTTCAATAAAAGAGAGAATCTCGTGTTTATTTCTGCCCACCCCAATAGGGAAACCAAGATATTTTCCGATATTAGGAGCTTGGGGAACAGTTAGAGCTACAACTATATTATCTTTAATATTGTCACGGGTATTTCGACTAAACATAATACAAGATTTGCTAAAATTAATAGTCTGCCCCGACATCATTTCATATTTCTGGAGACACCTTAAGATGCAATCCGTTTATGTCATGTCCGCTTTAGAAAATAGCAAGCAGTCGTCTGCAAAAAATAGATGAGAGATACCTGGTGCGTTTCTGGAAATTTTGCAATAGGACCAACACCTCTGGACAATAGCACGATTACTGATATGGGCAAGACCTTCTGCGCAGAGAATAAACAGATATGGCGAAAGGGGATCCCCTTGTCTCAGCCCACGCGTAGGAATAATAGTCTCAGTTAAGTCTCCATTAACAAGAACCCGATAACGAACAGTAGTGATGCACAACATAATTAAATCAATAAAGTTATGCTCAAAACCCATAACCTCCAACATTTTACGGAGAAATGCCCACTCCATTTTAAATTGAATTTGTGATATTTCTCTCTCATTCTTTCCACGGTTTTATGTGTTTTTGGTAAGTTTTCCTCTGCAATATCAAGCACAATGCCTACATCTAGACATTGTACTTGATATTGTGAAGAAAAACTTACCAAAATGATACAAAATCCTTCAAATAAGGAGAGAGATATTCTATTTATATTCTTTGTTGGAAATCGCTATTATTTTATTTGTATCTATGTTGTTTAAGTTATTTAAGGACAAAATGTTGTTCTTCCCAAAAAAAAAGGAGAATGCGTTGTTATATTCATATATCATAAATGTTGACATATATGTATAATAACTCTTGTTCAAAACTGAATAAAACATCACAAGGTTATTATTAGCATTTTGTAATTAATGTTGTTAGTGATTTTAGTATATCACCACTAACACCGATTTCTATATTTCATTTGGCATTTAATAATTTGTTGTATTTAATTTCAAGTGAATCATGACATTTTACCGATACTATATCTTTATCGTACTGAAATTTCGATAAATTAAAGAACACAATATGCAAAAATTTGGTAGGTTAATGGTATATGTTTTTGCATATGAAATTTTTCGGTATAATAGGGGTGGTATACCGAATCACCCCTGATTTTGATTGTGTATGGACATTATATTTATTTACCGTAGATGACTATTTTAGCTATTTTATATATAATTTTTTCTTTATTTTATTAATAAAATATACTCCCTCCGTCTCATAAAACTTGGCCAATGTGGCCAATGTGGTAGCAAACTTTATATTTTATTAATAAAATATACTCCCTCCGTCTCATAATTTTTTCTTTATTTTATTAATAAAATATACTCCCTCAGCCTTTTCAAAGTACATACTATTACCTCATACTCTCATAGTCTCATACAAAACTTAGCTAGCGGCAAACCATGATGTAAAAGCAAACTTTGTTCAAAGGAAGAGTTTAACGTAGGGTGACGTGAGCATGAAAAATCCCCCTCTAGGCCTCCAGTATAAGGCACACCTCTGATGTATACGATAGTATATAGGTCTTTCTCATGAAAAATGAGAATGATGCTGACGACCACTTCTTCATAGTGCGTCAAAATAATTTCGATACTAGCACTTTATACGTGTGAGAATAATAGAATGGCTTACCAATGTGGTAGCCCTGGATGTCATATATATAATAAAGAAGTATCCAAATTACAATAGGAAACTAATGAAATATGGAAAGCTAATTAATAATACACTATTACACCCCCTCAATCTGTGCAGGGGAAACAATGCGCAGATTGTCTCTAAGAAAAATAAACCGTTGCGGAGACAAACACTTGGTGAAGATATCTGCAAGCTGATATTGCGTAGGTACATGACGAACAATTAAATCTCCATGTGAGACACGCTCTCGGACAAAATGATAATCAATGCTGATGTGTTTGCTGCGTGCATGCTGAATAGGATTAGTGGATAAATATGAAGCTGAGACATTATCACATAGCAATCGGACAGGCGTGCGAATAGGAATGCCTAACTCGAACAAAATGGACCTGATGTGTAATGTATCCTGAACTGTGTAAGCAATGGCCCTGTATTCGGCTTCAGTAGATGACCGGGAAACCGTGGGCTGTTTCTTTGACTTCCAAGAGATCAAATTAGGACCCAAGAAAATAGCAAAACCAGACATGGACCGGCTACTATCGGGACACCCGGCCCAATCAGCATCAGAATAAGCTTGAATAGTAGGAGACGACCGATCTGGCTGAAGCAATAGGCCGTGATCTGGAGTACCTTGTAAGTACCTGAAAATGCGCTTAACAGCCAAAATATGTGAAGTACGAGGGGCATGCATAAATTGGGAAACCAGGTGAACAGCAAAAGTAATATCAGGTCGAGTCATGGTCAAATACTGTAAAGCACCGACCATACTTCTGTACTCCGTAGGATCTGCAAGAAGTTCACCATCAGTGAGAGATAACTTAGTTCTAGAAGGGAGAGGGGTGCGAACAGGTTTAAGAGTATGAAGATGAAACCTAGTCAACAGATCGGACACATATTTGTGCTGCGACAAATATAATCCTTTAGGAACACGAGTAGCTTGGACACCCAGGAAAAAATGTAAATCCCCTAAATCCTTCATAGCAAAGTAACGTCCAAGACACGTAATAAAAGAGGAGATAAAGGAAGGGGAATTACCAGTGATAATAATATCATCCACATAAAGAAGTAGATAAAGAATGGACGAACCGTGACGATAAATAAACAAAGAATTATCAGACCTGCTACAGATAAAGCCATGGGTGAGAAGAAAACTGCTAAATCTGTAGAACCATGCCCGAGGGGCCTGTTTGAGACCATAACTGGCCTTTCTCAAATGACACACATGATTAGGAAATTGAGGATGAATAAAACCAGGCGGCTGACGCATATAAACTTCCTCTGTCAAATTACCATGAAGAAATGCATTTTTAACATCTAACTGACGTATAGACCAACCAACCGAAACAGCCAGATATAAAAAAATACGAACAGTAGTAGGTTTGACCACAGGACTAAAAGTTTCAGATAAATCAATTCCAGCATGTTGAGTAAATCCTTGAGCTACTAGACGTGCTTTATGTCGCTCAACAGACCCATCAGAATTAAATTTTGTTTTATAAATCCATTTAGACCCAACCACATTTTTATGATGATTAAACGGAACCAAATCCCATGTATGATTGTCAATTAAAGCATTAAACTCCTCAGCCATAGCCGCCATCCATTTAGCATCTTTATTAGCAACAGAAAAACAAGACGGATCACATGCCATAATATCTGTTTTAAGAGTAAAAATACTTTTTGGTTTAAAAATTCCTGATTTAGATCGTGTTTGCATCGGGTGACCGGGCTGTTTCGGGGGAGGAGGTGGCGGTTGAGGGCTGCTGGGTATATTAGGAGTGGGCTGGTGGTCCGAGGGAGTGTCGGGCTGGAGTGGGGTGGGTGGTGGAGTCTCGGGTGGACTGGCTGTGTGCTGGGAGGAAGATGGTCGCGGGGTAGCAGAACTGCCAGACGGCATGGGAGATGGTGGTCGAGGTAAGGTGGCGGTGTGGATGTGAGCATTGTGCAGGTTTTCGGGACTGAGAGAGGATGAGCTGGTCGAGATATTATGATGGGAAGGCATCCGGGATGGTGGCAAGAATGGTATGTAGGCATGCGGTTGTGCAGGGGACACGGAAGCAGTGTTTTTGGATTTAGAAGAAATCAACTCAGAATATGGAAAATAATTTTCATGAAATCTAACATTCCTATTGATGTAAATTTTGCCGGTAAGCGGATCATAACAACGGTATCCTTTATACTCAGGAGCATATCCCAGAAAAACACACAATACTGATCTAGGGGAAAGTTTATTTGCTGAAGTGGCATTAAAGTTTGGAAAACAGGCACACCCAAAAATGCGCATAAAAGAAAATTTTGGGGAGTGATGAAATAATTTTTCAAAGGGAGATAAGCCATTTAAATTGGGAGTAGGGAGACGATTGATAATATAGGTAGAAGTAAATACCGCATCTACCCAGAATTTAGCTGACATTTTTGCCTCAAAAAGCATAGTGCGAGTTAATTCGAGAAGATGACGGTGTTTTCTTTCAGCCACCCCATTCTGTTCAGGAGTGTCAGGACAAGATTTTCTAAATAAAATGCCATGCTGAAGAAAAAGATTTCGCATACCATAATTATCAAACTCACCCCCTCCATCACTTTGAAAAATTTTAATTTTAGAGTTGAGAAGATTTTCAGCCATTGTTTTAAAATTAATAAAATGTTTCAGAACTTCACTTTTATTGCGCATAGGATATAGCCAAGTAAAACGAGAAAAATCATCAATAAATAAAACATAATATTTAAAACCACTGTCAGAGAGAACAGGAGACTGCCAGACATCAGAATGAACCAAAAATAAAGGGGCAGTAGATTTATGCCAAACTTCTTGAAAAGGTAACCGTTGAGATTTTCCTAACCGACAAGAAATACAATCATGAGAAAAACTAGAATTACTAAGAATAGAACCAGACTTCTTAAGTTTATCTAAAATACGATTGCCACAGTGTCCCAACCGTCGATGCCAGACAGGTCCCGGAGCAACATGAGTAGCTAAAGCAACTGATGAAGGATGAGGCAAGGAAATAGGATAAACGCCACCTTTGTTAGAAGCTTTAAGAAGCACTTCCCCCGAATTGTGGTCCTTAACACAAACAGAATTCTTATCAAAAATCACAAAACAGTTATTATCGGCACATAATCTTTGAATGGATAATAAATTATATTTAACATGAGGAACATGAAAAACAGATTTTAAATGAAGGGGACGCGGCGTAGGAGATAAAACTAATTCACCAACAGTCATAACAGGTAAATTAGAACCATTTGCAACCGTCACAGTTAGTGGTTTAGATTAAACAGATTTATTGTCTAAAATACCTTCGTTAGGGGTCATATGAGAGGAAGCGCCAGAGTCAGGATACCAAACAGTAGAAGAAGATTCTCCGGTAGGGACGGCCAAGGCAGGTGCAGAAGGTTGGACAAAACGGGATGAACAATTGACAGCAGAATGACCTGGTGAATGACAGATTTGACAGACGATGGGAGGAGGAACCGAACCAAAATTATTCTCAAAAGGTGAAGCTCCTGTAGAATCATAGTTAGTACAAAAAAATATATGGTGCAGAAGTATAAGACAATGACTTAACAGAATTACAATTGACTGTACCCGGTATACCCATCATCTGTGGCTGTGGAGGTGCTCGACCGTAGGCCCCGTTCGGCTGCTGCTGTTGTTGTCCAGCACCATGAAACTGCTGCTGGTAGTATTGACCACCACGGCCTCGTCCGCGGCCACCCCGTCCGCGGCCACCCCGTCCGCGTGGTCCTCTGCCGCGACCACGTCTGCCGTGCTGCTGCGGCTGTTGGGGCTGCGGAGCCTGCTGCGGCTGCTGTCCTGGACCGGCAGGCTGCTGGCCGTGTGCTGCAAAGGCCGGGGCTCCAACACTGGTCTCTAAACGTTGTTGATAGTGAAGACGGGCTTCTTGATGGACAAGTTTGGTGCACAATTTATCAAAAGTAAGACCTTCCGGGAATAGAGTTAAAGGTCCCACTAATGACTCATATCCCGGACCCAACCCCAAAAGTGCATATTGCAAGAGATCATGGTCAGACACGGGAGAATTAATGGATGCCAGGGACTCAGCAATTTTTCGAATTTCAAGCAAATATTGATCCATGGACTGATTTTCTTTCTTTTTCATGTGAGACAGCATTTGTTTTAATTCCATGGATCGAGCCAGACTGGCAGCCATAAAACGAGCCTCCAAACGTTCCCATATGGCTGCAGAATTCTTTAATTGATGCACCTCAACGAGAATATCACGAGAGAGGGTAGCAAACAACCAAGAACAGACAGTCTGATCTAATCGCAACCAATGATAATACTCAGGATTCATGGTTTGGTTTTGATATAAATCATACGTGTATATGGGTGGGGCAGGAAGAGATCCATCAAGTATGCCCAAAAGACCATTAGAGACCAGGAAGGATTCAAACTGAGTACGCCAGGGTAAATAATCTTCAACAGCCAGTAATTTAATGGTCACAATAGTAGTGATAGAAGAAGCACCAAAACCCATACCTTGACCAAGACTTGCAAAGGATGTAGGGATTGGAGGTATGTCCCGTCGTCCAACCAGGCCGGGGCTTGACGGCGGTAGCAGTCCCGGACTGCCCGAGAAGGTGGGGCCGGCGAAACGACGGCCGGCGGTGCTGCTGGATTCCCCGACGACGAATGAAGACTGCTGCGGCATGGACTGCAAGCTCGGAACCGTTGGCGTCCACGTAAAGATAGGCGGGACCCATGAAGACGGCGGCGCAGATGATGAAATTGCCGTGATAAACACCGAACTCGGCTGCTCGGTTGAGATGGAGAACGGCGCCAGAGTGGTGGAGGAAAAAGGATCATTCACCGGTGTAGAAACCGGCATGGAGACCGCGCTCAGCACAGGGGATTCCATCATCGTCGTAAAGGTGACGGCGGTGACGGCGGAGGACCTGGCGGCTGCGGTTCCTTCGGTAGTCATAGGGCCGGAAAAAAAAATTAGGTTAAAATCCTAAAGCTCTGATACCATGTGAGAATAATAGAATGGTTTACCAATGTGGTAGCCCTGGATGTCATATCTATATCTATATAATATAATAAAGCAAACCCCTAAAGAACACTTCAGAGGAATTGTTGACATGTGGCAACATCTTTGTAGAAAAAATGACATGTGGCAACACCATAAATGAAACACTATCTAACTTCCAAAACTTCTTTCTAATGTATTCTAATAATATATTATGTTATACTTCCTCCGTTCCTTTTTAATTGCAACAGTCAACATTTCACGTTTGCCAACGCACAAGTTTGACCATTAATATCCTTCATTCCGTATTAGTAAAAAATTTAAAAAATTCATATTTTGAAATTTTAGAATGAGAAGAATTTAACAATATTTTTTAAAAATTTAATTTATAATACATCAATTAATAAAATGTAGTCAAAGTAGAATATGTGAATAGTGTAAAAAGTCCAACGTTGCAACTAAAAGAGAACGGAGGTAGTATATTAATTTATATAATGTCTCCTCTATTGTCGTGTATTGTTTTAATTAAAAATACTTGGTAACTTTAATAAAAAATATTATTAAATCATTTTTATATTAAATTTGATAACTATTAAATGGTATCTAGCAAAATCACTTATTGTACAAAAAAATACAATTAGATCTTTTTGAGTCAATATTTGTAAACAATGATTATTAATAGTTCAAAAAAGGTTGTAAAATAATAAGTATTTTAGAATATAATTTTGGTAGTGTTGGTACACGGGTCTAATTTCTGCTCGAGATCCGTCGGTCGATAATATTCTGATAATTGGTGTTTTTTCAGATGGTGCTGGTTGTATATGGGAGAGCTCCACAAAGCAGTCGGCGGGAAGGCTAGAATTGATGGGAAGCGCATTTAGTGCACTAGATGTGGGGGATTTTATGGTTGAAAATTATCCGTTGAGGGCTCGACACATCATCATGTACACCTATTACATTGTCGTACACTCCCATTTATTACATTATAAAGAGTTGGCAAACTTGCATACTATAATTGGTCTATGTTGGACTTTCGGACCGCGAGAACTTAACCTCAACCGGTGGTAAAGAATCAATATTGAAGACAATGAAATTAAAAAAAAATTGTATTTTGGACAACTCACAACATGCATGTGTCAACCCACTATAGATACATCTTTCAAAATCAATCAAAATCCACAGGGCTAGCCCGTTTCATACAAACTTAATGTGACAGATGAAAATGTAAAATGATAATCAATTTCATTTCAAACCTACAATACAACAGTCAACTAACACTTTTTTAACTATTATTTTATCTAATAATATTTGAGTATGCATTCATTTTTGTATTTTCTATTTAAAGTATAACGCATATCATCATAACACAAACTGAAATATTTGGCACGAGATTGAGGCGTTTATCCATTTTGTGTATTTTCCCTTTCATTTTCTTTAATTTTACTTTCACTTTTTGTTGGAAAAACTTAATTAAGACTAACACCGTGCGACGCACGGGTGCACATACTAGTATATAATAAAGAAGTATCCAAATTACAATAGGAAACTAATGAAATATGGAAAGCTAATTATGCTAATTAATAATACACTATTAATACGTAGTATAGGTGAAGTTGAGTTCGTATCCACAGGGAAATGAATAATTCTCTTTTTAGTAAAACTAGTAAATAAAGGGGGTTTTGGGACTGAGTGATTTAATTTAATTAAACACGAAGATGAACGACTTATATGAGATTTAATTCAAGAATAAAAAGGACTTGGCCTTGCTACTTTCCACTTGTTGATATATTTTAGTCAATCATTGTTATATGTATAACTTATCCCCTCTCGAATACTCAATCGAGGAGTATCTTCAATTCATCGAGGGTTGTTATTAACAACGACCGTTCATTAACAACTCTTACTATTAATTAATCAAATATAGAACAACGCCGTATACCGATTTAATAGTAGCATTTAATCTTTTTAACTCCTTGATGAAATCAATTGAGATTGATAACCTCAACACAACGGTTTTAGTTTAACCAACAAAATTAATCTCTCTTAAGTTTATTAACCACCACCGTGCATTAATAAACCGAAGTTACTTACTTGCGGTGCCATCAACGATTAATCATCGGTTTGTTGATCGTTTCTAGTAATAATTAATGTCGAAGCGTTAACTAATCGTCACTTAGCAACCCTCCAACATTAATATAGAATGAGATTAAGGGAAGAATTAATAATCAAGAGAAGAAGTTAAGAAAATAACTCACAACTTTAATAATCAACAAGCTTCAAGAGCAAAACCAAGAAATTAGAGTTTAGCTCCTCATTTGGAGACTAAACATGCTATAAAAATATAAGAAATAAATATTCTAAACTGAGCTTAAGAGTATGGAAAAAGGAATGGAAATTAGTGAAAGAAACGTGTGCTATTTATAGGTGTTATTCTAACGTGGCCGGCTACCCGACCCGATAGAGCATCCACCTGACCGGGTCCGGTCAATATCAAATATTTTCGATGAACTGGTGTTCTTCAGCACATCGGATTGTCCCCGGTCAAGTCTCACCCGACCGGGTGAGGTAGAGGGCCCGACCGGGCGAGTGTTATTTCCAGGCAGGTTCGGTTGTAATTTCACACCTGACTGGGTCCAATGTATTACCCGGCCGAGTCAGTCCTCCTAGGCAGTTTCTTCTTCTTTTTCCTTCTTTTCCTTATCAACAACTCTTCTACTACTTTACAACTTACTAAAAATAACTCACAACAATTACAAGCAAATGTAAACAATCGCTTACAAACTAACTAACAAAGATAAACAATCCACACAAAATAAACATAAAAACATACATTTATACACTACTAACTAGTGCAAATCAAATATCCTCACACATGAATCTTTACTCGTCTCGAGTAAATGCAAAATAAATCCAAGGAATCCTCAAATGACAAGATCATCAACACAACCATCACAAAGTGTTTTTAGAACCAAAATAACTACAAAATATCCCCAACATCAAAGGTGTAACACCCCGGCCCCACCGGACCCGAGGTAGTTACTCCGGACCAATAGTACTGTCCCCACAAACCACCACGAGCCTTTACCGCGCACTTTGTCCTCACTCATGCGCGCCCTGAGAAACTTCCCAGGGGGTCACCCATCCCAAGACTACTCCCGTGCAAGCACGCTTAACTTTGGAGTTCTTGGGTGATGAGCTCCCTTAAAAGGAGATGCACCTCTGTTTGTATGAGTAGTACTATTAATCCGTTTATATTAAATCTCAAGTGTTACAATCACCCCCACTTAGGATCGCAACGTCCTCGTTGCGCCCTTGAACCAATCTCAAATCTCAATCAAATCCCAGAATCTTCCCCCGCTAAGTGCCCGCCCGATATCCAACGGGTCATCACACTGTCGCGGGGTTGCTCTGATACCACCTGTAACACCCCGGCCCCACCGGACCCGAGGTAGTTACTCCGGACCAATAGTACTGTCCCCACAAACCACCACGAGCCTTTACCGCGCACTTTGTCCTCACTCATGCGCGCCCTGAGAAACTTCCCAGGGGGTCACCCATCCCAAGACTACTCCCGTGCAAGCACGCTTAACTTTGGAGTTCTTGGGTGATGAGCTCCCTTAAAAGGAGATGCACCTCTGTTTGTATGAGTAGTACTATTAATCCGTTTATATTAAATCTCAAGTGTTACAAAAGGTCTTCAAAGAATCTTTACCAACTATAGCAGCACTACGAGCCAAATTAAAAATGCTCATGATATAGAGTCAAAATATTCTGAAGAACAAGAATTATTAAATAAACTTCATAACAGATTGACATTTGGATGCATGAAGCAATATCCAGAGGAACAAATAGAATAAATCACACACACATTACAATGCTATATTTTAAAATAGCCTCACGTGTAACTTTTTCAACTATATTTTTGCATTTGAATTCTGATGTTAATACCTCTAGCACTTTCCGGATCAAACTATTTTAGCTCTACGCCTCTACTTGTCCATAGCATTCACAGAATATTATTAGTTCATAAAATATCTGCAATAGTGTGAAATAGCTCACTCCATCTACCCCAACAAATTGTTGGGTTGTTTAGATAAAGATAGAATATAAATGAAGGCTAGAAAGAAAATATGTTTCATTGATAACTTTCTCTTCAACTTACAAGCCTTACAACCTGGATATATATAGGCTAAACATAATAAATAACAGAGCAACTCTTTGTATTCTAAGACTCTTCAAGTGAAGTAACTTTATTATTAGAAGTATCTAGAAAAGCAGTTTCATAATTATGAATTAACTGTTGAACACCCCTTCTTAATTTGTAATTTGGAACTGCTTTCGAAATAGTGTGATGATTTCTAAACTTGTTGCCTTTGTCAAACTGTCTGCAAGTTGCTCCTTGGTGTTGACAAACTTCAGCTCAATTTCTTGTTTCTTTACAAGCTCTCTAATTGTATGGTGACGAATTTCAATGTGCTTCGACCTTGCATGAAACACTGGATTTTTTGTCATGGCAATGGCTGACATATTGTCGCAGAAAATTGTCGTCCCATTCTCCCGCTTTTGAAGAAGATCAGTCAAAATCTTTCTCAACCAAACTGCTTCACAAGCGGCTTCATTTGCTGCAATATATTCAGCCTCGGCTGATGAGAGTGACACTGTTTGTTGCTTTTTTGAAGGCCAAGAAATGATTTTTGATCCCAAAGAAAAAACATATCCAGACGTGCTTTAATTGCGATCATCAAGGGATCCTGCCCAGTCACTGTCAGTGTAGCCAACAAGCTCATTTTCTTTCTCCTTAACATATTTTATCCCCACATTCCTTGTTCCTTGAAGATACCGTAAAATCCTTTTAGCGGCAGAATAATGTAACTTGCTAAGATCATGCATAAATCTTGACACCAAGCTCACAGGATACACAATGTCAGGCCTGGTGTTTGTCAAATAGATCAAGGATCCAACCAAGCTTCTAAACATGCCTGCATCAGCTTTGTCCGCTTCATCATTTAACCTTAGTTTTTCATTAACGGCAAGAGGTGTGGAGATTGGCTTACAATTGCTCATCTGAAATTTTTCCAGTAGCTCACCAAGATATTTTTCTTGAGAAATGAAAATTTCTCCTTTCAATTGTCGGACTTGGATTCCCAGAAAAAAATTCATTAACCCCAAGTCCGTCATCTCGAATTCCCTCATCATATTTTCTTTGAATTCTTGCACCATAGCAGGATTAGTTCCCATGTAAATCAAATCATCAACATATAAACAAACAATGAGAAAACCATCTACACCTTTCTTAATGTATAATGAGGCCTCACTCGGACTTTGATGGAAACCAAGCTTCTGAAAATATCCATCGATCTTGGTGTTCCAAGCATAAGGAGCTTGCTTCAATCCGTATAGTGCCTTCTTCAGACGGTAGACTTTGTCTTCTTCTCCTTCAACAATATACCCCTCGGGTTGTTGAATGTAAACCACCTCTTGTAAATCACCATTAAGAAATGCGGATTTCACGTCCAGTTGATATACAGGTAGCTGGAATTGTGCCGCAAGAGCTAGAACGATTCGAATTGTCTCCATTCGAACAACTGGTGCAAACGTCTCATTGAAATCAACTCCAGGCTGCTGTGAGTACCCTTTCGCAACCAATCGAGCTTTGTGTTTTTGGACAGAACCATCTTCGTTGAGTTTGGTCTTATAGACCCATTTCACCCCAATCAAATTCTTTCCCTTTGGAAGATTAACCAGCTCCCATGTGTTATTTTTCAGGATACTCGATCATCTCCTCATCCATTGCTTTTTGCCAAATCTCTTCTTTTGCAGCTTCTTCATAGCCATGTGGCTCACTGGAAAATAGTGCAACAAAAGCTACATCACAAGAATTATATATATCAGCCAGACTACGTACCTTTCGAACTGGGCTTTCTGACTCGCAAAGGATTTGATCATGTTCAGGTGAATCAACACTTGATAATGGCAGCTTCTTTTTATTGCTTCTCATTCCCATATATATACAGATTATGATAATGGCACTGATTATTGTGTGATAAAATCTGATAATGATGATGATAGGAGGAAGTTGCAACTTAAAGGGATACTCAAAATAGGTAATGATATTTGATACATAGCTTGTTGCTTGATGTTTGAATTCGAAGATATGAAAATTGTATTGGAAGATTTGCTGCTAGATTTCAGCAGATGTGGTTGTTGTTATTAGAGAATTTCATTTTAGATGTCATTAGACTTCGAGTCTCCACTTTAGGAATTGAAAACTAGAAAAAAGAAGGGATTTAGAAGTAAAATTTATTTAGGTCAAAGTAAACTTACATTTGGTTGGAGGAAGAACTAATTAAAGAACTTTCTGGAGATGACCGAAGACTATTATCCTAATACTCTGTATGTAAAATCATATCTGGAAACAAATACTGTTCTTCACAAATTCTAGATAATATAGTCTTTTGGGTTTGGGGAGAAGTAATAATTTAGCATACATAGTCTATTACTATATTTTCTGGGTTTGAGAAGAAGGAATAATGTAGCATACATAGTCTATTAGCATATCTTTTGGGTTTGGGAGAAGTAATAGTGTTTTACAATTTGATATCAGACCTAAAAGAAGTGGTCTGGATTGAAAGAATTTTTTATTTGCGATGGTTACTTTGTTACTCTTGTCTGGAGATGAAATTTGCATTTTCTATAATATAGTTCTAACTTTTGCATGCTCTTATTGCCTACCACAAAAACTTCATGTAGGATGGGTTACAGCTTGGGATCTGGAGGTAAGTTTATTTATGTAAAATATCCTTTCTGATTTGCTGGCCTTTAATTGTGTTAAGATATCTATTTTCTTCCTCTGAAATCTCAGTCTAAGATTCCTGTCGTTTGAGACAACGTACTAATGGCGAGCAGCAGTCGGCAAGCAAGTTTTACAAACTGTACATTGTAAGTTTATTACATGTAGGACTTTTAAAATGAAATTCATGATGTTTTTTGGATCTGTTACCAAATTTCTATTTGCTAAATGCTTTTCCGCGTATGCTTTAAATTCTATGGATCATGGTGCTACAGAGTATATGCATAGCTGATGTTGGATTATAGCTATATATTTGTTGACACACACACATTTTATATTTACATACATATTTGATTTTCTGTATGCAGTGTTGTTTTTTTGCGAGATACTGTATTATTGTTGTAAACTCGAATATGGTGTTTTATAATATTTGAACTTGTGAGTTTGTGAAGCTATGCATATGAAATTAATGAAAATGTGATTTTATTATTATATTGTAGAATTTGCTATAATCGGATCGATGGGTATATTTCTAATACCAATATTGGTCTTCTGAAAAGTCCGATGAAGAATTTGTCCAGGTAAAACATTTTAGTATTTTTTCAAATGATATGATGGCAAATCAATGTACTAGTTTTGAATTTTACTATTATGACACACCTCTAGGACAAGTTAGGTGGTATGGTGCACCTTAATTCATTACTTCTACTTCGTATGTGTTATAAAAGTGATTGTGTTTAATATTTTCTTTGTGTAGGAAAGTACAGATGATCAACCAAAATGTGCGTTATTTCTAGGAAACTGGCTTGGAGAAAGTTGTTTTTCTTAGGAAACTGGCATCGAGAAAGTCGCTACATATGAGTCGCCTAAATATGTTAAAAGATAATCTCCAGCTTGTAATATGTTCGAGCACTGAACCATGCTCATGAAATAGGAGCAGTTTGTATGAAAATTTGATGATTAAATAATTTGAATGATGAGTTTTGTTGAAGTTATATGAGTAGCTGTGATGTATTCGTTGGCATTTTATGTATGGGAAGTATATTATATTTATCATATATGATGAAGTATAAACAAATCAATATTTAGTTAAATAATGCTAACAGAGTTAAAATTATTAGTATATAATACGGAGTATTATTTTAATGAAAGGGTAAATTGTTGCAAATACGTAAATTTGTATTAGCGAAGGGATACTGGTGACAATTGCTCTTAAAAAGTGGTCTTTAATAATATCATTTGCGACCACATTATGCTTGGTCCCTAAATGATTTAGCGACCGACCTCTTTTCTTGGTTGCGAATTGTCTTTTGCGGCCAAGCCTATAGGGACCAACGCGCGACCACTTTTTTTGGTCGCAAATAGTCATTAGCGGCTTTTTATGTTTTTGCGACCAATTTTCCCTTCCCTAAAAGGCTTTTTTCTTGTAGTGATTCGATCCTTGATCATATTCTTCCAACTGTTCCACCACTCAACCAATTGAGCTACCCGTGCGGGTTATTCCATCCTTGTCATTTTTTTCATATTTGAGTGTTAGGAGCTCTTATTCAATATTCATGTGATCCGTTTTAATTCAGGCCTAAGGTTGGTTAAGCAACTAGCTAGCTAGTTGGCTATGGAAGACAAACCCTATGACCCGGCTGACAAGGCATTAATTACCCAGACAAAATGAAGCCTTGATTGGTGCTTGGGAAAACATGCAAAATTAAATCAGCCTTTGTGAAAACAGGCTAGGGAGGTGTTGATTAATAAGTACTACGTATATTTAAGTGATCCTATTTAACACCGTAATAACACCTAGGGAGGATCCTATTTTTAAGTGATCATATTCAACACCCAGTGTCGCCAAATTGGTTGCAGTGTGAGCAACAAAGGTATACTAATAATGGCTTGATTTAATACGCTAAACTATTACTCCCTCCGTCCCAGAATTAACTTCGGTTTTGACTGGGCACGGAGATTAAGAAAGTGGGAAATGTGTGGTGGAGAGTTGTGCAGAGGAGAGAGAAATGTGTAAGAATGGTTGTGAACCACAAATCCTTTGCTAAAAAGGGAAAGGGGAGATAAATTTGGGACGGACCAAAAAGGAAAGAATGAAGATAATGATGGGACGGAGGGAGTATTTCAATGTGCATTATTATTGAAAAATACGGAGTACAACGTATCTTTTTGGCATTATAGTAACCCTACGTATAAACGTATTCATCCAATTTAGTGCCTAACCTATACAAATGATAAACGTTAATCTTTGCCATCCACACAAAATTTCTGGCTACAATGAGATCTAACGCTGTAACACACATCCAGAATAATACGTTAACTTAAATACGATAATCAGGGGTGGAGACAGGGAGGCGCTGGAGGTGGCCACGACCCCTGCAAGAAAAAAAATTCTTAAGTATATATTATGTATAAATACTTTTAATCTGTAGAAAGTATGTTGATATTTTACACTTTGGCCCCTGCAATGTAAAATTGTTAAGGACCGGCCCCTTTAACCCTAAATGTCTGGCTCCGCCATTGACGATAGTTATCCAATCCTACACGGCTACATGAATATATACGTAGTATTTGATAAAGAGTAAAGGGTCAGTTTGATCCTCGAAGTTGCATAAAAGGGGTCAAATAAGTCCTTATATAGAATATTCACTCCGGCCGTCGCCATTTGGGGCGGTTCCTGGTGGAATTTTTTGATGCAATATTTTGAGCATCTTATTCATTAACTCTAGTTCACTCATACCAAATTTCAGATAGAAATTTAATCGGGAAGACATTCAAATGAATGGTTGAAGATAACTGTGCAGTTAAAAGCGCAGTTATCTTCAAGAATTCATTTGAATGTCTTCCCGATTGAATTTTTAGCTGAAATTTGGTATGAGTAAACTAGACTTAATGAATAATATGCTCAAACAATTTTATAAAAAAATTCCACCGGGAAACGCCTCAAATGGCACGTTCGGACATAATTTTCTATATAACAACTTATTTGACCCCTTTTATGCAACTTCGAGGACCAAACTGACTCTTTACTCATTTGATAAATAAGAGTCCATTTGATGACCATGTTTTCCGGCTTTTCACCAACCACGTAACTTTTGATTTCACGCGCCGAATTTTCTAAGGCTGAATTTATTTTTCTAACAACATTGGTGGAAGTTATGATATAGGGTTACTTTAGCTATTTTTCATATAATTTTTCTTGATTTTATTCAAAAAAAAATTATTTTAAATATAATTTTTCATAAATTAATAGAATAAGTCAATCCTGCTACTTCAGCCACATTTTCATAAATTTCAGCAGAATCATCCAAGTCAACCAATTCCAATGTTACCAAACGTGTTCTAAGTCAAACAATCTTTAAACGAGTTACCTAAATTACCAAGCCCACCAAAGAGATAATGAAATTACAATTGGATCTCCATTTGATACAATATTAACAACTTCCTGAAAATTAACTCGAATAATTTAGAATAATCATATATGTTACGCCTTGCTTATATCACACAAATACTTTAACACTCCTAGTCTTAAATATCCCCAACAATTCCTTTTCTCATTTTTATCAACACAAGTTTATCTTGACTTTACCAGACTAATTCTAGCCTCCCAAGAACCTCTCGAACACTTGAGAGAAGTAAATTTAATTTGAGTCATTTGAAGAATCAATTAGGGGCCCAATGTCCATTTGTAACACCATCACGCACAAGAAATCACTCTCAATTGATTAACTTCATGTATACTCAAATTTGTAGCATAGCTTCCAGGGCAACCACCACTAATTGGTCAAACATCGCCAGGATCCCAAAAATGTTAACTCACACACTATCTCTTGGGGCTAGACAAGGCACTGATTGTGCAACCGCTCAAGCTTGTCCGGTGAGTTAGAGGGTCATCCTTTAAGAATTTCCTCCCAAACTCATCTCCTTAGTAACATGAGTCTAAGACCTCACACACAGGGAAGATCCTAATTCAGTGTGGGATGTGATCCACTTGGACCACTCTCACTTGTCATGACTAACAAGCCTTTTTTTCTCTCCCTTTAACCATCACACTCATCCTCTATCACTTATTTTTCTCAATTCCATCTCTTCATCGGAGCAATTTGCAAAATGGTGCACCTCCAACTACAATACTACTCACTTGATATTTTCCAATCATTTAATAGTTTTGCTTATCTATAAGGGGTAGGGAAAGTATTGTTGGTCCTATTTCCAACAATCAAGATCATAATATATTAAACTTGTGTTAATTATGGAATAATATTTTTATTGATACTCTGCTTCTAACGAATGAGTACAAGGAGTATATACACAAGTTTAGCTGCAGCCTTATTATCTACTCAACTACACAAACTCTGCCCATTAATATACAAGCCTAACTAATTACAATAAAATATATACACACACGTGCTCTAACCCCCCCCCCCCCTCAAGTTGGAGCATGGGGATAAAAAATGCCCAACTTGCCAAGGAGATAATGAAATTGCCAGTGGCCAAGAGCCTTGGTGAAGATATCAGCAAGTTGTTTGTCAAGAGATACATGTTGAGTAGCAATTAGGCCTTCTTGAATAGCATCACGAACGTAGTGACAATCTATCTCAATGTGTTTCGTACGTTCATGGAACACTGGATTCTGAGCAATATGTAGTGCGGACCGACTATCACAGAACAACGAAATCAGCTGCTCATGAGAAATGCCGAGAGTGAGAAGTAGTCTTTTGAGCCATTTTAACTCCGCAGTTACCGCGGCCATGGAGCGGTATTCAGCTTTAGCGGAGGAGCGAGATACAGTATGTTGCTTCTTGGTTTTCCAGGAAATCGGAGAACCTCCTAGAAACACCAACCACCCGGTGAGTGAACGACGAGTGAGGGGGCAACTGGCCCAATCGGAGTCGCAGCAACTAGTAAGAGTCAAGTCACAAGTGGAGCTTAAAAGAATACCCTAACCCGGGCAACTTTTAAGATAACGAACAACACGTAGAGCCGCATGCCAATGATCTGTCCGCGGGGCCTGCATGAATTGGGAAAGAATATGAACAGAATATGCTAAGTCAGGGCGAGTAAAGGATAGATATATAAGGCGGTCAACAAGACGGCGATAAGACTCCGGATCAGATAGGAGCGCACTCGTGGACGAAGCCAAAGTGTGATTCTGTTCCATTGGAAAAGTCGCAGGCTTTGCCCCAAGAAGCCCGGATTCTTCAATAATATCCAATGTGTACTTGCGTTGACAAAGAAAAATACCATGCGCACTACGCGCCACTTCGATGCCAAGAAAATATTTGAGTACACCAAGATCCTTCATATGGAAACAGGAATTCAAATATGATTTAAAATTAATTAATGCATGCGAATCATTTCCTGAAATAATCAAATCGTCCACATAAACCAGCACATTTAACTGAATAACTCCTTTGCGGAAGGTAAAAAGACTGTGATCAGAATAAGATTGATGAAACCCATAATTTTTCAAAGATGCCGCTAACTTAGCAAACCAGCACCGAGGAGCCTGTCGTAAGCCATATAAAGATTTCTGCAACCGACACACTAATCCAGGTCGGGAGAAAGAAAATCCTGGTGGAAGTTTCATATAAACTTCTTCATCAAGATCACCGTGCAGGAAAACGTTATGAATATCCATCTGATGTAATTCCTAATTACGGGCAGCAGCAACAGCTAGAAAAGTACGAACAATAACCATTTTTGCCACTGGGGCAAAAGTATCAGTATAATCAATACCTTCCTCCTGGTGATTACCAAACACGACCAGGCGAGCTTTATACCTCTCATTGAGCCGTCAGAATTATATTTGATCTTGTAGACCCACTTACATCCTAGCGCCTTCTTGCCCTCTGGCAAAGACGCTATAACCCATGTGTTATTATTTTTGAGAGCTTCAATCTCACGCTGTATGGCATCACGCCATCTATCATCAGTCATAGCCTCCCGGAAAGAGCGAGGTTCACGGCCTGGAAGTAACGCTCCAAGGAACGCACGATACCGTGCAGAAAATTTATCACATTTTATATAGTGAGTAATAGGGTATGGAGTACCTGAGGAACCGGACGGGACGGGTGATGAAGGAGATGGGCATAGGTTCCGAACATGATTTGTAACAAAATCCTGAAGAAGCACAGAAGTACGTTTAGGACGCATGCCACGAAATAGTACCCGGAGTCTCATGCATTTCTTAATTACGTGCAGCCGAATGTGGTCTTTCCAGTAGATCATCATCCAACATAATGGGAACAGTAGCAGGCATAGGTACATCGGCCACCCCATCTATAGAGTTTGAGGAATTAGAAGACACCAAAAATGGAAATTCATCTTCATGGAACTGAACATTACGAGAAACAAAAATGTCACCTGAAACAAAATCATATAGCTTCCATCCTTTCTTTCCATTCAGATATCTAATAAACACACAGCGTCTACTCCTCGGGGCGAATTTATCTCCTTTGGATTTGAGGTTGTGAGCAAAGCACAAACACCCGAAAATTCTCAAATGTAGAAAATCCGGTGCAACTCCTGTGAGAACTTCATACAGGGTTTTACCCCCCAATAACCTAGAAGGTGTTTGATTAATAAGATAGACAGCTGTCAAAACAAACTCGTCGCACAGTGCAATTGGAATCGCTTCTTGAAACATCAAGGCACGAGCCACATTTAAAATATGTCGATGCTTACGTTCCACTTTCCCATTTTGTTGGGGTGTGTGAACGCAAGTAGTCTGAAAAAGAATTCCTCACTCCTCAAAATAGGGCAATAGACATCTAAACTCCATTCCATTATCGCTACGAACAATTTTCACAGGAACTTCAAATTGTTTTTCAATCATAGCAATAAAAGATAGAAAATATTTATGCACTTCCTTCTTGTCCCGCAATAAATAAACCCACACTGCCTGGAAAAAATCATCAACAAGTGTCATAAAATAAACAACAAGTATACTAGTCTGTTAAGCCTTGAATCTATGAACTGATTTCATTGTAAAAGTCTGTTATACTTCATTCATCGTTCAGTCTGTATGATAAGTATGTTCAATTAATGAAGTACATTGGTCTGTTAATGCTTGAATGTATGAACTGATTTTATTGTATAAGGTTGTTATACCTCAATGATTTATCAATCTGTATGATAAGTATGTTAAATGAATGAAGTATACTAGTCTGTTAAGCCTTGAATCTATGAACTGATTTCATTGTATAAGTCTGTTATACTTCATTCATTGTTCCGTCTGTATGATAAGTATTTCAATCAATGAAGTATATTGGTCTGTTAATGCTTGAATGTATGAACTGATTTTATTGTATAAGACTGTTATACTTCAATGCTTTATCAGTCTGTATGATAAGTATGTTAAATGAATGAAGTGTACTAGTCTGTTAAGCCTTGAATCTATGAACTGATTTCATTATATAAGTGTGTTAGAATGGATGATCTATTCCACAACATTGATCCAAATGCCATTGGGCTGGTGTAATGTCGGTGGACGTTGTGAATGTAATCTGGACATCTTTACTTTACTATTGTTTCTGGACATCTTTTATTTTTATGTTTTGGACATCTTATAATTTCTCTTCTGATCTGGACATCTGAGTAGACCATGTTTAAGTTGGCCTGTTATATGTTTATATTTTATGCTTTTATATGAAATGTGGATGAATGCTTGAACAATAATGGTTGCCTATTTTATGTATTGTTATTTCTTACACTTGAATGTTAACTGCAATGCAATATTGTACTGTTTGATTTCTGTGTGCTGTATGAAATCAAAAAAACGTATATCGTATATATGTACGTATACCGTACATATATACGGTATACGTTTTTTGATATTTTAAATACTTGGCACGGAATATTCTGTGCCTAAGTTTGATACGTAAATAACGGATGTATGACGTAGAAACCGAACCAAATTCCGAGCCAACTACTTTGGTTTTTTTGTGTGAATTTTGGGTCCGATAATACACAGCCTAAAGTCGTGCCAACGTTTGGGACGGAGTCTAAAATCCGAGCCAACACGTTTGGCAGGAGCCAGGTGGTACGGAAATGCAAACCGAGCGAAATTTGAGCCAAGAGCGTTCGTCTGGGAAAATTATAAAGGGATCCCTTCCCAAATCCATGCCTATACCGAGTTTTTTTGGTAGTGAAAGGAAAAATCTGCTTGTTGGCATCTTTAGCACAGACAGTTTGTAGAGTACCCTTTGTAATATGGTTTTACAAATGACGCATCAATGATAAGAACGGGAATACAATGTTTCTTGCCTTGAATCCATGCATCCAAAGACATGATGTTTACTTTTAAGATCCTAAGCAATGGAGGGCATATAGTAACAATTTATATGACTGCTCATATGAACCAGTCAATATTTCTTCGGCCTTCTCATTTGCAATCCAAGCATTCTTGAACGGAAAAGTAACTCATTATCTCTATTTAAATCAACAACAATATCATTAGAAGCATAGGGCTTCCTATATGCATCTACATATCCGTATGTTTGATGAGTTCAACAAATATATTTGTGGTGACTTGACAGTGGGGGACCTTGTCTCACTTCGAGTGAGCATGTATGCACAAAATCAAACCTGCAAGTAATAGGCAGTAAAAAGACATTAAAAAGACACTAAGTAGATATTAAATGTTATGATTGTAATCCCAAAAAATGTAGAGAGAGCTATAACAAAACACAGAACATGTAATCCCCAAAAAGTGATGAACTATATACTTTATTAGGTTCAGAGGCAAACTATTACCAAACTGTACAATGTATCTTGGTTACTAATTGGGAATAATTCAAGATAAAAGGGCTAATCAAAGAGAGAAATCAATACATGTCAAGATAAAAAGAGATAGGAGATGAGTGTGAAAGCTAACCTAGATCCGATCGAATCAACCGAGACCAGGCAAACAATCCGTATGTTTCAGAACAATTCTTGCACCATAAGAGCACGATTGGATCTTGAAAAGTGAGCACAAATGATAAGAAGAAAGAACGAAATAAGAAGAAAGGGTTCTGCGGAAGAGATTGCCGTTGCCCAAGGTTATTCGTCAAAAGCAGCCTACTAAAGTGGAGGGTAAAAATGGAAAGTAAAAATTAAGGTTCCTAAAATAGAACTAAATGAAGCATACGGATGGAAAAACACTAACTTAGTCCTAATCATGTAAACTTTGTATGATTTAGTCTTATTTTGCACAATTTTCTCTATTAACAACGTCTATTAGTGGAGAGAGCATGCTCAATGTTGAACTCAGGAATCAAAATCATTGAAATTAATGTTCAAAATATGTTTAAAAATGAATAAAAATAAACAATAGAACACATAGATTCTGTCTAGTTGAAGTTGTCATATAAGAGCAGAGACCCAATAAAATGGACTTAATTAAAGAATTATTTAGACGAGCTCTTAATTATTATTTTTTTGAGTCTTGCTCTTAATTATTTTAATTGTATTATTATATGTTGACTACTAAATACTACGTATATGGCCCTCGTGCCACAATAACACACACAAGATTTGTGTCCTTCTACGGTATCGATGAAGACCTCAAATTTCTTCAACGACTTAATTATTTAAGATTATTTCTTCCTATAATAATCATCTTTTTGTTTTCCTGGAAGCATACTCGTTGGCCGTTGCGTAATCCCTCCTTCACAAGAGCGGCTCAACTAACCAGTTCAACTTCTTGTAGGCTATGTAGTAAATTATTATAAATACAACGTATGGGAAGCTAAAGTTAAAAAAAATGAAACAAAAATATTATAGAAAACGATTAGTTACGTTTGATGACGTATTTGATAACTTTTTTTGTTACTAATAATTCAATACGTACTACGCCCCATCCAATTTGAAGGGCCTGTTTTGACTTCCCATGGTCTTTGAAATCCATATTAGACCATCATTTATACAAAAGATTAAGCAATTCAGTGTTTAAAAATTATGTATTTAAACAGTATTTCATCTCCATATTATAAAATATCCAGCCGGAGGGACAGGACCCGCCGCCGCCGTTTGGAGCGTTTCCGGTGTAATTTTTTGATGAAATTTTTTGAACATGTTCCTCATCAAATCTAGTTTGTACACAAAAAGTTTCAGCTAAAAATTCAATGGGGAAGACTGTCAAATGAATTTTGGAAAATAACTGTGTTTTATATCTATATTTTGGTGCAGTTATCTTCACAAACTTATTTAACTGTCTTCCCAATTAAATTTTTAGCTTAATTTTTTTGCGGACAAACTAAACTTTATGAGGAAAAATCTCAAAAAAAAATTCTTCAAAATATTCCATCAGGAACCGCCCCAAACGGCGGCGGCCAGACGGAGGGTCCTGTCCTTCCGATCCTCCGTCTGGACAGGAACATTCCTCTATACATGCTTTTTGAGCGATTATAAGGTCAACCCTTTTTAATAGGCTAACGGGTCAAATAGGTCCTTGTACCTTTCCGGGTTGCTCAATTTGCCCCCTGAACCCAAAAAAGCTCCAATTAGCACCCTGAACTCGATAAAAAGATTCAAATTTCACTTTTAGCAAGTCACAAACCGGTCATCGCCATGTCACCCAGTAGTGTGCCAACTGTGTATGTGACGTGGCAATTTAGAGGGTCAAATAAGCTCTTGAACCCGATTGAATCGTTCAATTTACCCCCTCAACCCTTAAAAACGTCAAAATTATGAAAAATAGAATTAAAAAATGAAAATACAAAATAACAAATAAGTCAAAAATATAAAATATAAATATTTTTATATTTTTAGTAAATTCAAAATAAAGAAATAAAATATAAACTAAAAGAAATTAATTCTTATATATAATACGTAAAAAAGACTTCAATATATTTATAACAAATAATATAAATATGTAGTTACTAATTTTATATTTTAATTCTTATATATGAGTAATTTTTATGTTACTACAGATATAAAAAGTTAATCGGTAACTTTGAAAAAAAATGGTTACATAAGAATTGTATATTTATTTTTAGTATGTTTTTAAATAAATTAAGAAATATGAAACAAAAAAATACAAATGGATAATTTAAACATAATGCTTCGTATAAGTTATCAAACCAAAAATCTAAAATTTGTGAAATATTACAAACCATTAGATATAAAACATAAAATAAAATTTTAAATATAGTTGGTTAAAATATATTGTTTATTTATTATATCAAATATAAGTAGTAGTTATAAAATAAGGAAATAAACTTAAAGATTTTTTTTTTTAGTTTATATTTTACTTTTTATTTTCAATTAACTATGAACGATAAATATTTCATATTAATATATCTTATATTTAGACATGTATTTTATTTATAATTTTATTTTATATTTATTATTTATTATTTTTATTTTATTTATTTTTTTAAATTTTGACATTTTTTTAGGGTTGAGGGGGTAAATTGAACGATTCGGTCGGGTTTAGGAACTTATTTGACCCCCTAAATTGCCACGTCACATGCACAGTTGGCACTCTACCGGGTGATGTGGCGATGACCGGCTTGTGACCCTCTAAAGGTGAAATTTGAATCTTTTTATCGAGTTGAAGGGTTAAATTGAGCAATTCGGAAAGATACAGGGACCTATTTGACCCTTTAGGCTTTTTAATACGAGTAAAATTTTCATACTAAAATTACATTAGGATACTAAAATTTACATACTTACATACTTAGAAACTAAAAACTGCATAAAGGTGCAAATGTGTAATTCAGATATGACATAAAACTACTAGTATTATATAGGACCAACTAACAAGAGATGAATTCATGAATTGACTACAAAAGTAATGAGTGGTAACCTCAAATTGTGATACAAGGAGCATTTAAAAGAGTGGTTTTGATAAGTCAAAGTGAGACTACTCAATTGGCATATATATATATATATAGTATTTTTTTTTAGTATAATTGGTACATGATATGATGACGACCAGAATTAAAATGCAATACTGGATTATACGTAGTATATAAAACTCTTCAGTAACTCTATCTTAAGTGATCATGTGAATTTATAATAATGTATATGTTTGGCAAATTGGGCCAAATGGCAAGTATATATTAATTATATGACAGGCTTTTCACTTTTTAAAACTTTGTTAAGATATTACTTTTAATTAAAATGAAGAGTAAAATAATACGAGTACTTGTATCATATTACACACATGCATGGAAATTAATGCAGTATTCATCTCCTCACACAATTGTGTCTCGCGGATCACACGACATGCAAAATCAGACAGACGTGCAATATAAAGAGACAACGAAATGACATGCTGAGCGGTGAGTGACCATTTCCATGGTTACATTTAACAAAACAAAACAAAATTTCCGGCCATTAGCCTATGGCAATCGGCCAAATGATGCAACACATGCCGGATTTCATGTTCAATATTAAGGTGTTACTTATTTGGTTTTATTTTAATGTTGGAATAAGTTCTCAAAGATACATTTTATGAAAAATCACATCAATCAAGAGATGCAAAGAAAAATACGAAAATTAAATCATCCTATATCGACCTACTACTACGTTAAAGATAATGAAATTGATTTAGTGTGACAGAGTTTGGTAGGGATGGAAATATATATAAATGTATAGAATTGAACTTTTCTTATCTAATTTGAAATTTTCTTATTATATCATATTTGATTTATTAATTTGAGTAAGTATAACTAATAAATAATAAGGAATAACAATAAGACGAAAAAAACACCTCCTAATCAGCTACTTACATGTATTGTACATAATGTGACTTGTAAAACTTTGACGCCAAATAAAGGATGAGTTGTTTTTACAAAAATAATACTACATCCGTTCCAAAAAGATTCGTCATATTGATTTTTCTTGATCAATGATTATTATACTTGTATATAATTTATTAATTTTATACTTTTATGAAAATATTTTGAATAAGGAATTTTGATATTATTTTCATATTCAAAATAATTTTGTAATAAAAAATATCATTGATCAAAGCTGATTGTCATTGATTAAGAATAATCAATTTAACAAACCTTTTCGGGACGGAGGGAGCATTAAAAAATAAAAAAGAAGGTATGAATAAACATAATACCAATTTAAAAGTGGTTACTTCCATGTTATAACCATTCAACCAAGGTGATTACTACCACTAATCATGACCCATTGATGGTCTGCCAGTTAGTAACCACCATCGGGCAGTGACCAATGTTGTCACTGACCACCGCCTTGAATTAAATTTCAGGTGACCCCTTCCAATCGAAAGTGATCCCATCCTCTGCCCCTCTCAAGCTCCATCCATAGCCTTCTTTCCAATCCTTCTCCTTATCCCCCTTCCCCTGCTCCCCAACCCCAATCCCCTTTTTGGCAGTTTTATTTCGATCATGTGGTTACTTTAGTTGCCGTATTAGAGGTGCTGCTCGCTTGATCTCCAAAGCTCACTTAGAGTGTTCTCTTTTGGATTGTTTTCTGTCCCAGACTAGATCAGACCATATCAGACCAGATCAGATTAGTCATGGACCCGGCCCAGCCAGGCTTTTTTTGGGAAGGAAGACCCGGGACCGGGCCGGGTAGCCACCGGGTCCGGGCCGGGACGGGCCTCCGGTTTGGTCAATTTTTTTTTGCTTTCCTAACCCCCCCCCCCCTCACCCCCCCCCAAACCCCCCAAACCCCTCCTAACCATCAAGCCCAACCCGGGTGGAACCCCAAAAATGAAAAAAAAAAAAATCAATTTGGCCTGGACTTGGGCCGGACCTGGCCGGACCGGTTCGCCAAATACAAGGCCCGAGCCCGGACCCCCCCCCCCACCGGGCCTAGGACCGACCCGGACCCGAGAACCGGGCCGGTCCCGGGCCAGGCGTCCCGAACCGGGTCCATGACTAAATCAGATCAATAAATTTCAGTCCAAAAGAAAACATATATCCTTATTGTTTTAATATACGTAGCGTTATATTTTGTAAGATTCAAATATCATGGAATGAATTCTTTCACATTCCATGCCAGTATGCTTCAATTTTAAAACTTCTAGAAAGTATGAAATTTCTAAAGCATAGTTTGGGAATATATATAGTTGCTCTTTCCCCTTTTTAAATCAAAGTAGCCTATTTTATTAATCTATACAATCATTCGCCAATTGGCTAATAATACCATCCGAACAAGATTCAAAATCGCTACTACTCACATGTGAAAGGGTTGCCCTAGCAAAAATATGGGTAGCACGATTCGCGGATCGTTACTAATTTGGACAATGAAAATAGCTTCAATATAATGTGAAGAAATCGTCTAATATCATACATTAATCACGACATCAAATAATGACACACTATTATCACCTCATCACAGCCCTTCTTTCCCCCCAAGCAATCACCTCACTCACCCAATAGTCTCTATAACTCTAATCCGCTAAACGACTCCACAAACATCAAATCCTCCTCCAATAAAGTTGCCATTATGATCTCATGCAATCCATCCCCATGCTCCTTTTCCTTTACGGTCATCTATGGTCCCATCAACATATATTTTGACCATCTCTGAATTGGGTTTAACCCATCTTGCCTCCACCACTTTTCCATCATTATTCGGATTTGCCTTATCTAGAGCCGCCCGCCATCCCTAGAGCATCGTGGCTCCAATATTAATGACCTACTAAACATTAAAGTTGTGAGTATTCCAAACCACCTCATTGCGTTCTTTACACACACTCCACATTAGAGAGACGGTGTGCATAATTCCTCTTCAGTCATGGTGTTGAAAATAAGTTTCATCCTACATAGCACAGATACTTCACTAGGGTACCATATCAGCGTATCAGAAGCGTTCACGTATCAATTACTCAGGGATACCCGTATTGTTCGTTTCCGGGTCGTATTTGCAATTTATTAAAAGTTTCCAAACTTTTTTGGTAATTATTATAAAATTTAGTATACTCGTATCCTGACGGATACACCTACAATTTTTTTAATAAAAAAATCTAAGATTTAAAAAATAAAATTCCTAAAAAATGAAAAACTAAAAACGAACTTTACCTTTCCTTAGATGAACTAAAAATTTAATCTCTCTCACAACTAAGTGTATGGACGACAAGTAAAATATGGGATGTCGATGAAGGATATAGAAGTACTACTGTACTAGAGTCCGCAAACTTCTCCTTAGATGAACCAAATTTGGAGGCTTTCTTCATAGAAGACGAGATTATACCTAGAAAATTATTAGTTCCCGTGGAAATATGTATTAGAACTTTTTTCAATCTCAATTATCCAAGAACTTTGAGTACTTGCACTTTTAATTTCAAAAGTGTGATTGTTTGACTCGTTTCTCATTTTAAATAAATGACTTATTTAATATATTTATATTTTGGGATACACTATTTATATGAGACAAAGTTGAATTTATTTCAACTATTTTGATAATGTGAATGTTTCAATGTCATGAATAGGCAGAAGTCACAGGGTAATATATGTATATATTTAAAAAAAAATCTTATATTTTTAATATTTATAAATACACCCCATAAGTTTTAATATTTATAAATACACCCGCATACCTTTTAATATTAATAAACCTACCCCTGAGTATCCATACCTTAGTTTTTTTGTTTTTTTGTGTCCCCGTACTCGCTGCCGCGTTTCTGTGTACCCGTATCAGTACTACATAGGTTCCATCCACTCTTGGATTGAGTTAACCGACCGTTGTAACACTACAACAAAGTATAACTTTTGTAGCATATGCAAAATGTTGCAATAGATCAAAAATGTCACAATAAATCAAATGTAACATTTTTAGTATGATGCATCTGACTGGTGTTACAAAATAATGTAGCAATTTTAGATGTAATGTAGCAACTTATCATATTATTGTAACATTTTTGCTACAACAATGTTACCATAGATGTTATATGGTAGCAATTTCTATGGTGCTCAAAGTAAATGTTACAATAGACATTTTTTGTACTAGTGTAAGTCCATATTGGCTTTGCTCCACACTACAGTTACAACTCTAAAATCTCTGAACATAGGAACCGTTGATTCCAACTCTATATGGCATGATCTACAAGTGCTTGGGATATCCACCTTCCTCTTTCGCAGTTTATCCGCCGTTAGAAAGACATCACCATAATCTACCAAAAAAATGTTTAATTTTTTGTTGGATAAAAAAGCTTCACATTTTATTTCAACCTATCTAGGTATCCTCTGTTATCTCATCACCGAGCTTCCTATACCCGATTTCATAGTGTACTTCCCCCAGAATCATCAATCCACCAGAAATCATTTGTAACCTTCCAACGACAAATTGTTCTTTCTTGTTCCTTCTTTTATTAAATTTGCCTTGTTTTTCTTAATACCATCCCAATATTTTTTTTGTTTACGTTTTATTTATGGTTTGCAATTTTTATTTATTGCAAATGGTATAGAAATTACCCCAAATAGGAGTAAAATTAAGATGGCAAAAATAAAATGGGGTTTTTACAAGAATATTACTAAAATAACACTTATTTACATAAATATGACTATTCATTACTACAATGTAGTGTTGTGGTAACTTAATTTTAAAACTTGAACATGAATTACTATGATTTCATTACTACTCTAGTACCTAGTCATATTTTTGTAAACCATCTTTATTTTGGTCATATTTATGTAACTATTACAAATAAAAAATAGGACTTCTTATGTTTTTGTTCCAAAATAAGACCATATTACTCCTATTTGAAAACATACCTATTTTTTCATTCCATTCTTACCCCTCCTTTAAATATGAGTAAAAGTTAGTCAAAAGTCATAATTAAATGTTTTAATTCACTATAAAATCGTAAACAATTAGGAAAATATCGTAAAAAATAGGAAAAAATTAATTTTGTAAATATTTTATTAATTTATTATTATTAACGACTTGAGCATCATCGACCTCTATTATCACCTCATCACAACCCTTCTTTTCCCTGGCCCCCAACCAATCATCTCACTCACCCAATAGTCTCTGTAACCCTAATCCGCTAAACGGCTCCACAAACATCAAATCCTCCTCCAATAAAGTTGTCATTATGATCTAATGCAATCCATCCCTGTACTCCTTTTCCTCTACGGTCATCTACGGTTCCATCGACATTTATTTTGACCATTTCTGAATTGGGTTTAACTCATCTTGCCTCCACCTCCTTTCCATCATTACTTGGTTTTGTCTTATCTAGTAGAGCCACCCGCCATCCCTATGGCATCATGGCTCCAATATTAATGACCTACTAAACATTAAAGGTGTGAGTATTCCAGGCCACCTCATTCCGTTCTTTACACACACTCCACATTAGAGAGACGGTTGTGCATAATTCCTCTTCAGTCATGGTGTTGAAAATAAGTTCCATCCTACATAACACAGATACTTCACTAGGGTATCATATCAACGTATCAGAAACGTTCATGTATCCTTTAATCTGGGACACCCGTACTGTACGTTTCCGGGTCGTATTTGCAATTTATTAAAAGTTTCCAATCTTTTTTGGCAATTATTATAAAATTTTGTTTACCTGCATCCTGACGGATACACGTAAGAATTTTTTAATTAAAAAACTCCAAAATTTTAAAAATAAAATTGTTAAAAAAATGAAAAACTAAAAATGAATTTTACTTTTCCATAGATGAACTAAAAATTTAATCTCGCACACAACTAACTGTATGGCGACAAGTAAAATATGGGATGTCGGTGGAGGATATAGAAGTACTAGAGTCTGCATACTTTTTCCATAGATGAACCAAAATTGGAGGCTTTCTTCATAGAAGACGATATTATACCTAGAAAATTATTAGTTCCGTGAAAATATGTATTAGAACTTTTTTCTATCTCAATTATCCAAGAACTTTTAGTACTTGCACTTTTAATTTCAAAAGTGTACGTGATTGTTTGACTCGTTTCTCATTTTAAATTAATGACTTATTTAATATATTTATATTTTGAGATACACTATTTATATGAGACAAAGTTGAATTTATTTCAACTATTTTGATAATGTGAAATGTTTCAATGTCATGAATAGGCAGCAGTCAGAGGGTAATATATATATATATTCAAAAAAATCTTACACCCGCATAAGTTTTAATATTTATAAATACACCCCCATAAGTTTTAATATTTATAGATACACCCGCATAGCTTTTAATATTAATAAATCTACCCCCGAGTATCCGTATATTACTTTTTTGGTTTTGTCGTATCCCCGTACTCGTTGTCGCGTTTCTGTGTGCCCGTATCAGTACAACATATATACGTTCCATCCACTCTTGGATTAAGTTAGTCGGCCGTTGTAACACTACAACAAAGTATAGCTTTTGTAGAATATGCAAAATGTTGCAATAGAGCAAAAAATGTCACAATAAATCAAATGTAACATTTTTAGTATGATGCATCCGACTGGTGTTACAAAATAATGTAGCAGTTTTAGATGTAATGTAGCAACTTATCATTTTATTGTAACATTTTTGCTACAATAATGTTACCATAGACATTACTCCCTCCGCTCCACTTTCCTTTTTGGGCCGTTCCGAAAATATTTCTCACTTTCCCTTTTTGGATAATTTGTGTAGTTCACATTCATTTTACATTTTTCTTACACAACTACAACCATACATTTCCACTTTATTTCACTTTCTTAATAAGCGTGCCAAGTCAAACTGAGAAGTGTTTTTAGGAACGGAGGTGAGGTATTAGGAGTCCAAAATGTTAAAAATACCATTTTTGGACTCCTAATTTCATGCATTGGTGGGTTGATGAGGGTATTAAAAATGCGTATGGAAAGGGATGGGGCTAAATTTGGAGAAATTTGGACGACCAAAATTTAAATGAAAAATAAATTAAAAAGGAGGAAGTGGGTGGATGGGAGGTGTGAGCAGAAGGAAAAGCACTGGTTTCAGCCGCAGAAATGATGCGCCGGATTTAATTGGGCTAGGTGATGTCGTGATGATGACACCAATATGTAATATATAAAATAAAAAAATCTGAACATTTAATTGTTGGAGTTTTCTTGGGCAAAAAAACACGAAATATAAACTTTTGATTCATAAAGCCTTCATAAATACTCCCTCCGTCCCCCTAAGTTTGGGACAGAGGGGTGTGGTGTGGTTTTTAAGAAAAAGTGTAATTGTGTGGTTGGTATTGAATTGATTAAGTGTAAATAAAGTAAGAATGAATTCTAACCACTCAAATGTTACCAAATATGGTATGGGACAAACTTAGTGGGACGGACGAAAAAAGTAAAACAGGACAAACTTAAGGGGACGGAGGGAGTAATTAAATATTCCATAATCGAACTTTACTTGAAATAAGTTCATTTTTTTATTACCCGAAAAAGATTTTAAAAAATTAATGAAATTAATTTTTTTACATTAAAATGTGAATTTTTTATTTCATACTTATTCAAAGAAAAAATTAAAAGAAAAACATTTCTTATAATAATTTAATTAATGTTTTACTCAATTAATATGTAAAAAATATGCAAAGTGTATTTTATTGACGGTGTTGCAATGCAGAGAAATAGGAGTCAAAACATTATTTTTATATGGACGAAGTTCACTTTTGACATTTAGACTCTCACACCACTCCAAATGGTCTTATCTCATCAGCGAGCTTCCTATACTTCCCCTAGAAATCTAGAATCATCAATCCACCAGAAATCATTTGTAACCTTCCAACGATATAATTGTTCTTTCTTGTTCCTTGTTTTATTAAATTTGCTTTGTTTTTCTTATTACCATCCCAATAATTTTTTGTTCTTATGGTTTGCAATTACTATTTATTGCAAAGGGTATAGAAATTACCCCAAATAGGAGTAAAACTATGACAAAAAAAATTAAGACTGCTCATGTTTTTATTCTAAAATAAGACCATATTATTCTTATTTGGAAACATATCCATTTTTTCATTCCATTGTTACCCTTTCTTTAAATATGAGTAAAAGGTAGTTAAAAGTCATAATTAAATGTTTTAATTCACAATAAAATCGTAAAAAATAATAAAAATCATAAAAAAATAATAAAAATTAATAAAATATTTATAAAATTAATTTTTTTGTTATTTCTTACGATTTTTTCTTAATTTTTTATGATATTATTATGAATTAAAGCATTTCAATAGCTACAAGGGTATATTTGTTCAAAGACATAAAAATTACATACTAAACCACTCCTACTTTAGTCTTTAGCATTTGGGGAGTCTTTTAGTCCTATATGAGAAATTAACCTCAAATGGTAATGTTTTTATAAAAACTGATAGAATCAAAAGCGAATGCAGATGGAATAATCATATCTTAGTTTAAAATTTTCAATGAAAACAGATGGATTCCAATTTTTCACGTTGATTCAAGCATTCTATTTATATATAAGAAAAGAGATAGCTCATCAAAAGACATTTTTATCCTTAAATAAACCTACGTGTCTATCTCACCATGTTTCTCTCCTTTCATATTTTGGTGCCAGGTGGCTTTATAAGCGTACTGCCCATATCAAAACCAACAAATAATGTTGCCCCTCTCTGTTTTTTATGTTTATCTTCTCCGTTTAAATTTCTCCTGCGTATGCACATCAAAATTTCAGCCTTACACATCTCTCATCTCCCAGCCATTTTGACGTTGTTGATTACTTAATTGAGGATTCTTCATCTCTGCGTATGCAAGATTATCGCACCCAGTTCTTCACATCAACGTGGGCTTTATACTCTCACTGCCAAAGTAGTAGAGGTACTATAATTTTTCATTTCTCCATTTCTCTGTTTTCTGTTCTCTAATGTAACGGAACATCCGTAAATATGGTGAATTGCTCCAGATTTTTTTCACCCAATTCATTCTTTATTCAATACTACGTAGTACATTAGAATTTCACATAATTAACCATCATTAGGAATTGAGCTCTACAGTGTAGTTTTTGAGATTTATATGTCTTTTGTTTTCAATTAAAGATACTGAAATTCAGTGGGCTAAGACATAGCCTATTTACCCTAAGTATATTCTGTGCACATGATGTTCGATGAAATGCATAGGTGATCTTCAATAATAAAAAACAGAACTTTAATAGTAGAAAATGTACGGAGTAGTTTTCTTCTTTAATTATATGCTCTTATCTTTGATGTTTGACTAAATGTTTAGACAATCTTACAAAAACAACACTATAGTAATAAACTTACAATAGTTAGAGGCTTGCGTTCATTAATCATATGTTTTTCCTAAGTAATAAGTTAGATTGATAGGACATATATGTTGCATATATGGTGTTAAATTTTCCCTCTACTGGAACAAAATTTTAACATCAGATTTCATTAACATCAAATTCATCAGATTCACACCTTCCTCCCCACCCCTGAAAATCTCTCTGGCGCAAATGAAGCCGCAGGTTCAATCCACACTTCACTGACATGTTACCGGTAATAAATTTCCAAACAATCTCCATATTTTTTCATACAATTTACTCATATTTTGGATTTCTTATTGCATTTTTTCATACAATTTACTCATATTTTGGATTTCTTATTGCAATGGGCCTCATTTCAGAAACTTTATTTTGGATACTATCTCAATTCCGAATACTTGAATTTCTCCTTTACATATAATCTCTACCTTTGTTTAAACTCTTACAGATTCAACTTTTGTCTGTGGGTTGAACAAATAGTTTAAATGAATGTATAAAGATTATTAGCAGATGTACTCTCCTACCTTTTTCCTTTCCTTATTTTTAAATTGTTACCCAATTGATTTCCTAGGTAGTCTGTTTTGCTTGTGTTCTGTCTTTTTCTTTTTTGTCCATCCGTGTCAATTTCTATTTAAAAAATAAGGAGTATTACATTGATGCTGCTCACAAAAACTTCAGTCCAGATTTTCCATGCAATTTGTTATATGCTTAATTTTTTTGCTAGGTAGTCTGTTTTTTTGTGCTGTCCTCTTCTTTTTGGTTCATCCCTAATTGGTGTGTTGTTTGTTTAAAAAGACTGCATATTTTGTGTGTAGAATATCTAACACATAGTGGGATGATCTCTACTATAACTAGATGATCATACTTTGGAGGTAATTGCATTCCAGTATGTTAATGCCTAAAAGTTTCACTTCCCTAAGAAAAGTCATAATGTCTTATTAAAAAACAAATAGTGCTAATGTGGCTGCCATGAAACTCCCTTTTAAGAGGCATTACATTTCATATTTTTCTTTTTTAGCCTATTGTTTTCTTTTGTAGTAAATATAAGTTTTCTTATATTTTCACAAATATGGTAAATATTGTAATTATTAGGCTTATATTCGTCTATTTTTCGATCTTTTCATGAACCCGTTTCAACTTTCAACCATTTCACCATTAACACGCTCTTTTCTCTCATTCATTATTTGTCTTTGCTCTATTTAAAATGTTGAATGGCTGAAATTCTTTTTTGACCACTTTTAGACTTCGATAAAGGATAGCAGTAGGTATCTGGGCCGGTATAAATGTCTTAATTTTTTACCTTTAAAATTAAGACATTTTTTTAATTTGAGGTGGGCTAGGGCCTAGGTTGCCCCCTAGCTCCGCCCATGAATGACTTGGTTCCTTTATACTTGCATATAAATTAGGATTTTTAATAGGGAAAGTTTCCGAAATAGGACTAAATAAGTTTGAAAATTCCAAAATAAGACTGTCATGTTTTTATTCCCAAAATAGGAGTAATTACTGTCAAGTTTGGAAAATACGGTCATCTTTAAAGTCTGGTACTGCCAAAACATGACAGTAATTAGTCCTATTTTGGGAATAAAAACATGTCAGTCATATTTTTGGAATATAGAAGTGTTTTTAGTCCTATTTAGGGTAATTCCTCTTTTTAATACATATGGCTTGGTTCCATGTTTTGTTTAATTTTGTTGTATTTGTCTTAACCTTTTCTTACATGAATGCTTACTTCTATATGACTCTTTGACATCGAAATTAGGATTTTTAATCATTATGGCTTGGTTCCATGTTTTGTTTAATTTTGTTGAATTTATCCTAACTCCTAACCTTTTCTTTTGTTTTTCAGGATATCTTTATACTTATGGTAGAATAACACCGTCACCTACTTCTTCTTCTTATTCAGGTTTACCTTCCTCTTCTCAACCTTTAGTCCTGCTGAAAGTTATCATTCTTTTCTATTAATTCTAAAATGTATCATATGGAGTAATAGTGGCATACATCGTCAAATAGCTAGGAGGTGCGAATCAGTCTTACTTTTTCAATTCTTCATCTTCTTATGATGTCTTGTTTAAATTGAGATGGTATTGGTTTTCTAGATTTAACAATACAATACCACTTTTTTAGAATCGAAATATATACATAAAAAATTGATAGAATATATAAATAAAAAATTGAGATGGTATTGGTTTTCTAGATTTAACAATACAATACCACTTTTTTAGAATCGAAATAAGAACATTGAGTTCTAATACTCCCTCTGTCCCGTTGGAATGTTCCCGTTCGGTTTACGATGCTTGACTGACGATAAAGCAACTCGATCCCTGTTCACACTCCGCTTATTTTTAGTAAATAAAATTTACATATTCAGAAACTACATTAAAACCGCTACAAAGCCTGATCAAGAAAAGTTCAATTTGATAAAAATTTGATATATAAAGTAAAAGATTAGGAGTGACCTAAGTTGACTAATGAATAGTGAACGGGAACATTCCAACGGGACGGAATGAGTATAAGCTTTGGTTATTTTTATCATTTAAGCTTTTTCTATTATATTTATTGTTTGACCTTGCTTGATTTCAAATGTTAACTAACTGAAATTCTTTTTTCAACTTGGATCACACCTATATAAGAGAAAATGGTAGTCTAATAGTAGAGATATGATGAATTGATCACTAGCTAGATGTTATGTATTGGTTCACTACTTTAAATTTCTTTCCATGTATCAATAGTGGTTAATGCTTGGTTGTTTTTCTCATCCTCAACTCGGGGGTTTTCCCACATCAATATTATGACAACCATGAGTTTTTTACTAATTGGATTTGGAATGTGAAACATAGAATTTTTTAAACAATATATAGTTTACATCAGGGATGGTGTATATCAGTATAAGATCATATATGTTTTTGGCAGCTATGCATTGATGAATTCAACTCCGTGGATGCAAAAGATATGAACTTAGAGATTGAGACGATTAATTTAAAATTGGGGATTTTATAATTAGTAGTTACACCTAAGAAAATTATATTTGTATTTTAAAAGGCTATCATTTTACATAATTAAACCTAAGTAATTACCAATTGGAATGAATAGCGTTTTTCCTTTATAGCTATTTGCCTATGTTTGTGCTTATAAATAGTGGTATTAATAATAACTTTGATGATCTCTGATGCAGATTACCATATCCACTTCAATGGTTCTTGCTATTATGATCTCGTGCTTATTTGCATGTGCAGATTACCATGATCTCTGATGATCTCTCATGCAGATTGTGTATGTTCATTGGAAGTTACTTGGTTACCTTGACATGGAAAAGGATTTCACAAATACTCTAAAAGTTTTGTAAAGAAGTTGATGTTTATGGTAATAAGCTATGTGCTTCATTTTAGAAGAATGTCGTCTTCGAACAGGGTGTAACTCTATATTTTTGTTAAATCTCAATCAAAGTACAAATACTTGAAGAAGTATAAATGTTCATTGAAGCCCTTGATACTTATTTAAAAGATTATGAGTCGTTGACTAAAATCGTTTGACGCTATATTCTTATCACTCTCAAAATGTGCTGCCTATCAAAAGCTTGCTTTTCCTGAAAATTCTAAAAATAAAATAGAGTTTTTACTTATCAAACTTTAAAGGGAAATTATCCTAAACAGGACTAAACGTTTGTAAATTCCAAAATAGGATTGTCATGTTTTTATTCCCAAAATAGGATTAAATATTAATTACTGTCATGTTTTGATAGTACCGGACTTTAAACATGACAGTATTTAAGATTAAAGTACTCCCTTAACTCTTTGACGGAAAATTATATTTTAAAAAGTTAAAGGTATTGTTTTTAAATGAGCTTTTATTTAAATTAGGTACTTCAAAATAGACAAAAGGAGGAGTGATTAGAATAATTTGATTTAACAAGTCCCAAACACCATATTAGTCGATCACTCAATGAAAATAAAACTATTTTCCCTTTTCTCATATTAAGACATTAAGTAGCATAACTTTTACGGCTCTTAATTAATTTTTAAAATACAAATTAACTTGTATGTTCACTCTTTATAACAAAAGGTAAACTTTGGTGACTAATTAAGGAGTGTTTGGGATTGATTATGCTTCTTCTTTAGAAGTAGAAGTAGAAATATAGAATCAGAATCTGTTTTTCCGAATCTGGTCTTTCCCAGCTTATGAAAACTGGTTCTAGAAGCATTTTAGAACACTCAGAAGTATTTATGCACTTTCACACAATCACTTCAATATCAGTTTTAATAAGTAAGATCCAAACACCCCTTAATATTCACTTTAAACTCTTTAACTCAATTAACTTTTATCCTTGACTTTATATCAAACACTTCAATATATGCTTCTGGTCTTTGAAAGAGCAAAATCGTATTTAATAAGTAGATCCAAACACCCCCTAATATAAAATGTGTGCAGATTCACTTTAAACTCTTCAACTCAATTAACTTTTATCCCTGTAAATATGTAACATTTATGGTTCCCGTATTTTCAATTTCAATACCGTACTATTACATTCTACCCCTTATAATTTTGCTAAGTTTGACTAACATATGAGATACTAATGTAAAAATTGTGAGGTATGTGATTGTGCGAATGAGAGAGACAAATAATATGACTCATAAATTAATTGATTACAAAGAAAAGTGATAACATTTTCTAGATAACCAAAAGAGGAAATGAAAGATGACAAAATTATAAGGAACGGATGGAGTATTATTTTTTATGGTCTTTCGTTTGACACCAATATTGTCTATATATATTTTTTTAAAATGAAGATTTTTTAAAAAATCTTCCTATTTTCCAACCTCAAAACATATTATTCCATATTAAATAAAGAAATAATTTCTAATATATGACCGGATAAAGATAGTTGATAAAAATCACTTACTAACTTTAAGTGATCATAGTTCCATATACTATCCCGTTCTTAAATAGACACAAGTCACGCACCATTTTAAATTATACAATAATCACATGTTTTACTTTGATTATAATATAAGATAAGCCGGCAAACAATTTAGCTGGAGAATTTTCTCTCTCATATGTAGTGATTTTAGTTATAAAAAGATAACGTTGCTAATAATTGAGCGAGACAATTTTATCTCCCATATGTAGTGGTTTTAGGTATTATTATGTAGCAGAAGATAAGCTTGCTAACAATTGAGCGGGATAACTTTCTCTTTCATATGTAATTATTTTAAATGCAAGATAAGTCGGCTAATAATTGAGCAAGGTAATTTTTACTCTCATATGTAGTGCTTTTAGATATAAGAAGAAGATAAAAAGATAAGTTGACTAACAATCAAGCGAGAAAACTTTTTTCTCCTATGTAGTTCTTTCAAGTACTCCCTTCGTCCCCACTAAGATTGTCTTATCTTTTCTTTTTGGTTCGTCTCACTAAGATTGTCTAATACCAAATTTGGTAAGTTTGTGTGGTTCTAAATCATTTTTATTTTCTTCTTACTTTATGAATTTAATATCAACCATAAGAATTCACTTTTCTAAATATCGCGCCATCTCTTCATGTCACAATGTTAGCGGGATGGAGGTAGTGTAAGATAAGTCGGCTAACAAATGAGCGAGAAAATTTATCTCCCTCACATGTAATGTTTTTAGGTATAAGATAAGACGACTAAAAATTGAACGAAAGATTTCTCTCTCTCATATGTAGTGATTTTAGTTATAAGAAGATAAGCTTGAATAATTGAGCGGGAAAATTTTGTCTCTCATATGTAGTGTTTTTAAGTATTAAAAGATAAACTTACAAATAATTGAGCAGGTGAATTTTCTCTCATATATGTAGTGCTTTTAAGTATAAGATAAGCCGACTAACAATTAAGCAGTACAATTTTCTCTCTCATACGTAGTTTTTTAGGTATAAGATAAGATAATTAAACTAACAATTGAGCGGAACAATTTTCTCTCAAGTGTGATTCTTTTAGTTATAAGATAAATCGGCTAACAATTGAGCGAAATAATTTTCTCTCTCATATGTTAGCACTAATTTAACTAATGAGTAGCAAGCTCTTAATTTTAATATTTATTGTATTCACTTATACTTTATGTCACTCACTTATTGTACTCATTATTTAATTTTAAAATTTATTTAAACATGAAAATTAGTAAGTGGCATATTCTAATGAGTGGTGTCAATTAATTTTCCTTAATATACTCTTCATTAAATATTTATTGTATGGGCTTATACTTTATGGTATTAGCTTATTGTACTTTTTTTGAAGATGTAGAATCCAAAAAAGTTATTTTTATTTTAATATTTAATTAGATAATGAGTGAAAATATATGCATCAACCGCTCTTTCCCGTGCGTATGCACGGGTACTATACTAGTTATTTATGAAAACAAATCGAATGCACCGTAATTGCTGACCTTCACACAGTTTATGTTAGAAACTTTTATGGGCGAAATTAGTTCAGAAACCAACTCAGCCTGCCCATAACTGCCCCACCTGATATCCTACTGGATATGGGCCCATCCTCATTTACTTTCACGCCGTCCACGTTTCACCTGAAAAAATTAACGGTTGTCGATCCAATCCAAACCTCCCTCACATTCATTTCGTTTCTGCCGGCCCAAACGCCCATTTACATTAATCCAGTCCAACCCAAAACTGGTCAAAGGTGTTTTGGTTGAGGTCAAATCATTCATCGGGTTTATAGACCAGCCAATCATCATTTGCCACGTGCCGAATCTTCGTTCGAGGTTCCCTAAGAATCCGATGAACCAACGGTAAAAATCAGTCTATAAAAAACCGCACTCTTCCCCAAAGCTTCTTTATCCCCTTCCCAGAAACCAAAAATGGCGCCAATCCGATGCACTTTTCCGGCGACTCACCGGCCCATCTCAGTCGTCTTCTTCCTATTTTCCCTCATCTGTCTCAGCAGTCTCCGTCATTGCTCCGCCGGAGGTCAGAACTACCGAGACGCGCTTAGGAAGAGCATCCTCTTCTTCGAAGGCCAACGCTCCGGACGGCTTCCGCCGGATCAACGCCTCCGGTGGAGGAAAGACTCGGCATTGCACGACGGAGCCGCTGCCGGAGTAAGTATTAGCCCCCATCAATTCCTCTGTTTCTTTGCTCCGCCTCTAATTACGGAAATTTTACTGAGGAATGTCTTTGAGATAATCACTTATACATATTTCAAAAATGGTTTTTTGGGTTTCGTTTCTTTATGTTTATATATTCTAATTTAATTAAAACTTAAATCGATTAAAAGGTTTGCTCTGTTTTTTAGGTGGATCTGACCGGTGGGTACTACGACGCCGGAGACAACGTGAAATTCGGGTTTCCGATGGCGTTCACCACCACATTACTGTCGTGGAGCATAATAGACTTTGGGCGGAGCATGGGCGGCGAAGTCGGAAACGCCGTGAAGGCGGTGAAGTGGGCGACGGACTACTTGCTGAAGGCCACCGCAGTCGACGGAGTTTTGTACGTGCAAGTTGGGGATGGGTTTTCCGACCACCGGTGCTGGGAAAGGCCGGAGGACATGGACACCCCGAGGACGGTGTATAAGATTGACCGGAACAATCCGGGGTCGGACGTAGCCGGAGAAACGGCGGCGGCCCTCGCCGCCGCGTCTATCGTGTTCCGGTCACGTGACCCTGCATACTCTAGGTTATTGCTCAATCGCGCCGTTAGAGTAAGTCATGCCTTGTCTCGCTCATACATACACTATTAAATGTCTTTTTCAATTGCATATTTTAAAAAGTAAACATATAATGAGTGATAAGTAAAAAAAAACTATTCATATATCTATGTAACATAGCGTCTTTTTTGCTTTTTATGTATATATGTAACTTTTTAGTTAAAAGTATTTTCCTTGTTTAAGTATTGAGAACGTTTTTTAATAAGTGAAGTTTTGTTTTATTTTATTAATTTATGTGTTGGTGAAATTCGATTAGAAGTTATAAAGAAGAGATTAAGTACAACAGAAAAAGATACTCTTTTTACAAGTTCCCTATTTAATGACAGTAACATTAGTGTACATTTCTAATTCATGTAGAGACATTACAAATAGATTAATGCCTGCAAATTGATTTGGAGCATTCCAACTCTTTTAACTTAATTGATGTGTTTCAAAATGAATGCCTCTCTTTTACAGTTAAGTAAATCACAAAAAGTAAATAAAATAAAAAAACATTCCATACGAATTATTATTGCCAGAATAATGCATTTCGGTGTTCTTTAGTTGTTAAGATTTGCCAATAAGGTACGTATATTGTTAAAGATTGTACGAGTATGTTCAAAGTGGGCCATGTTTTTTGTTTTATACTCCTTCAGCCCTTCCTACTTAATACCGAGTGTGAATTTTGTGTTTTCTTTTTATGCCTCATTAAATAAGCTTTCAATATCTTTATGAATAACAAAACACGAGTTTATACGTGTTTCTCTATTATGGATTACCGAGTTTCAATCAAACATTTTCTTTTACAATAATGACACCAAAAGAATTTTCTCGTAATGTCTTTTTCCACTTTTTGTTAAGCTCAAAATATAATACTTTAGAAGTTAAGAGGAGTAGTGTTAGACCATATTTCAGAAATATATCGGATTTTTTAAAAAAAATTAACCTAAAAAAATACTCTCTTCTTATCTAATTAGTTGTCCCACTTTCCCATTTTGGTTTATCAAATTAATTGTTTCATTTTGTTTTGGAAAGAAACTCACTTAAAAAACAACTACAGTCCACTATGTGAAAATCTTTTATTTTTTTATAAAGTCTATAGTAATTATCTTAAATTATGTGAAAAGCAAACGGGACAAATAATTAGATATGACGGAGTAAAATGTACTATCGTATGAGCTTAACTGAGTTTCATTAGACAATGCTAAAGTAAAAAATGTTGAACAATGGATGAATATTCCATTTCTGTTGCGTTCACAGTGGGTCAAAATATACAGCTTTAATTTTATCTTTTTCGTACACTCATTATTATGGAGTATACTATAGTAGTAGTATACTCTCGTGATAGTTATGTGTAAGATTAAATAAATGATTGATTTTCGTGCTATGGTATGGAATGTATCTATTCAATACGGAGTACTCCGTATATTATATTCTCAATATTAATTACCAAATATTTTCTTCTACCTAATATTGATTTTCAGGCCTTATGAATAAATAAATAAATAAAAGTCTAAAAAGAGAGAAGAAAATAAATCTTTGGCTTAATTTGTTAGGTTTTCGATTTTGCTGACACTCACCGGGGCGCGTACAGTTCCAGCCTGGCAGACGATGTCTGCCCTTTTTACTGCGATTTCAATGGCTACCAGGTAAATGTTTTGTAGTTTTTCCACCTTATTTCAAGTATTTTACTTATTTTACAGTTTTGAAATGTAAATTTTAATTTTAATGGGTTAAAAATTATTTTTTTTAGGATGAACTGCTGTGGGCCGCCGCGTGGTTGCACAAAGCATCAAGAAGACGGATGTACAGAGAATACATAGTGAATAACGAGGTGGTTTTGAGAGCCGGAGAAACCATCAATGAATTCGGATGGGATAACAAACATGCTGGTATTAATGTCCTCATTTCCAAGGTTAGTTTGATTCTTCATTTTAACTATACTTTTATTTATCTCAAATACTCTATTTGTATTTTATTCATTTGGTACTTATTTCATTTTATTCATGTGTGAAAATATTAACTGGTCCCGAAATTAAGATCTCATTCACTATTGGCATAGTAATTAGGATGTTTTTACTTGGACTGTAATTTGCTGGTTTGGTTTAGTCTGGTTTCTTTGTATTTTTACAACTATCCAAGTCCGGTCTAGTTTGGTCTGGTCTGGGACAAATTACAGTCCAAGTAAAAACATCCTTAAATGTTGTCTGGTGACCCCTATTTCTGATTTATCAGACTTATCTTCAGTAAAAATGCGCAGTTATCTTCACGAATTAATTTGAATGTGTTCCCGATTGAATTTTTAGCTGACATTTGGTATGAGTAAACTAGACCTGATGAATAAGATGCTCAAAAAATTTCATCAAAAAATTCCACCAGAAACCGCCCCAAATCGCGACGGCCGGACAGAACCTCCTATAGAAGGACTTAATTGACCTCTTTATGAAAGTTCGATGACCTATTTGACAGTTTTCCCTAAGAAAAAGTAAGGTTTGAGTTATTTTTTTACTGTTATGACTGAAGTTACTAGAAGATTATTCTAACTATTTTTTCTTATAATTTTTTCTTTAAATTTTTTCTTTATTTATTAATAAAATATACATTAGATATAATTTTTTAAAAAATTAGTAGAATCAGCCAATGCAGCAATTTTAGTCAAGACTTCATAAATTTCAACAGAATCAACCAATACCACCGATTTGGGTATTACCAAATGGGCTCTTAATTCACGTAATCTCTCAATTTTATTACTCAGTAATTCAATGATAGAACACGATTTCAATAGAGACTTTAACGTTCTTTCTGCATAAAGTTGATTGTGTTTGGTAGAATATGTACTTTGTGTAATAGAAAAAGGTAAAAAGCAGATTCTAACTTTTAACTTTTACTCGTAAGTCTTTAATTTAAGCAGAAGTTTTCACATGAAAACACTCCTTTCAACTTTTTTAAGCCAAATCATTTTTTCCCCTTTGTATGCAAACATACCCGAAGTTTATTTTTACAAATTAACCAATACTAGTAGATCTAATTAATCAAAATTTAGTCCACATAAGGCAATCCACACCCTTTATTCTTCCTGTCCTGTCTTGGTTTAGGATTCTTGACTTCTAAAGGAAGATGTCTCCCAATCACATGGTGAAGAATGGGACTGGATAAGTGTGATGGGATGTTATTTTTTCTTCTCCACTATTCTCTGGAGTGGGGATCCCATCAACAGTGGGCCATAGTTTTGGATGTATGAATGTATCTGGTCCCACTTCTTATAATAGTTCAAACTTTGTTCAAAGATCATTGCAATAGTGTTTTCTATTGCTGGATCATTGCGTATAGATTAATGGCACATGATTCTCTCCATATAGTATGGGGCTTCATGTGAACCCCCCTCCTCTCACTTGACTGTTGACAGTCTTGGAAATTTTCCTTAACTAGGGAGCTGGATCTACAAATGAAAAAGAGGGAAAAAACTAAAAAGATCCAACTACTTTTTGTGGTGGATATTATTAGTAATGTAGTTGCTAATCATATAGGAAAAAACTAAAAAGATACAACCACCAAATTGGGGAAGATTATGTGTGGATTACTCACCTAATAGTCTTAATTTGGACATAGGACACAATTACTTGACCATGTTTAAGCTGGAAGGGAAATGATCATTGTATGATTCAAATTTAGTTGGTTTTACTTTATTTAGAGTTATACAAACTTAATGTGAGTATTGCCTACAATCTTATGACGAATTATGTCCTCTTTTCATGTTACCATCTTACTAGAACCTGATAGTGTTATTTTATATTTGTCCTTTTCACATTTAACATGTTATTTTACAAATGTTTGATTGAGTCATCTAAATACGGAGTAGCAAATAATTTTACAAATCAAATTTTATATGTACTATCTCTGTATTTAAAAGTTTTCTACACTTTTCTTTTTTGATAAGTTTTCCGTTTGAAAATATCCAATAACCCTGAATTTTTCTACCTTTATCTTCTTTTACTTACTTTTTCACATTTTGTCCTACTCTTTATATATTATTCATTAGCTCTACTATTTCTTCCTTAAATATTGTGTCAAGATCTAATGTAATGATTTTTTAAATACAGAGAGATTTTTTTTTATTTGACACGTTTTTTACCCACATTAATAAAGATTTAACCAAATCAATTGGAACCATACATTGAATTATTGTTATCTTGTTAAAGGAAAATCTTACTACGTACATGATATACTCCTCTCTCTATGTCTCCATTGAAAAGTGTTTGGTAAGAACATGTGCAAAAAGAGGGGAAGGACAGTTTTTTCTACTATCTTTCCAGACAGACAGAAGAGATCAGAGAGGGCTTCTTTGCACCACTTATTTCACTTATATTTATAGTACCATCCAGTAGCAAAATGTTTAAAAGTGTGACTGTGACTTTTACTCTAAAATGGTGTTGAGCTAAAGATTCTGAACACTCACATGACATATTTCCTATTGACTTTTGACAAATTTGTATACAAATTCATCCATCACAATTACGATTTAAACTGTGGGTAATTTAATATAATCATGGTTACTGTCGAGATGCTAAAAAGATTTGTTTTTTCTTGTTTTTCTTGCTTTAATGTTTTTGACCAATGTACACACACTAAATGCCATGCTTGCATGTCTGATATTGAAGCAATTTAATGAGATGTAGACTTTTGCTATAAGTTGTGACCACAATTAATTGAGACTGTTATTGTTCTTATTATTCATTCTCATTAGTATTAATCAAAATTTTATTTGATTCTGTTTGATATAATAGGAAGTCCTAATGGGAAAGGAGAATGATCTCAAGTCCTTTCAGATCATGGCAGATGGATTCATCTGCTCTATACTTCCTGGGATTTCACACCCTCAAGTTCAATATTCTCCCGGTACGTATATACAAGTAATTTTTTTTATAAATAAATATGCAATCTATAAATATATATACATATAAATGTGCATGTGCATTTCAAATAAAAAGTGTAAAATGTGAATGCACTTTTATGTTTATAAATACTACTACATAGTACATTTTTTCGTGACGAAACAAATGTTCACTTAATTAAGAAGTCACTTATGTTCACTTCATTTCGATGCCACTTATAATAACCAAGTGTTAACAGAGTAGTAATTAAGGTTAAGAGGGCATTTGGAATTGATTATTTTTCTGCTTTATTTTTAAAAACAAAATAAAATCAGAAAAAGTTTCTCAGAAATTGATCTCCCTAGCTTCTAGAAACTACTTTTAAAAGCGAATTGGAGCATTCAAAAGTACGTTTGTACTTTTACCCAAATACTCTAATACTCCGTACTACATATCTCTGAAGGAATAAAATCTATTTTAAAAAATAGGTCCAAACACCTCTAAATGCATTGCAAAAGTAAAAGGTAGAGAAACTTTATTTGTTAAAAGAAATAAAGTATCGTACGGAAGAGTATAGGGCTAATATTTATTTTTGTGATTTTGGTGGGCTTTGGATAAAGGTGGACTGATCGTAAAACCTGGAAGTTGTAACATGCAACATGTAACATCCTTATCCTTCCTGCTATTGGCTTACTCTAATTATTTAAGCCACGCCAATCGTGTCGTGCCATGTGGCGAAACCTCTGCCTCCCCTGCTCTCCTCAAACGCTTAGCCAAACGCCAGGTTAGCTCTCCACTCCTCTTTTTTATCCACTCCACATTGAAACTTACTAACAAATATGGAAATATGTTTTTTCAAGTTTAGAAAAACTTTTTAGAAAAATGACTTGTCTATCCACATTTGGTATTGGATGTTTAAGTCTCATATTATTTGGTTATTTATATTTTTAAATTTATCACCTTATCCATCTTCTCAACTCTGAAGTCAAAACTGCATTTTTTAGGTGGATTACATTCTTGGGGATAATCCCATGGGGATGTCCTACATGGTAGGGTACGGCGCGCGTTACCCGCAACGGATCCATCACCGGGGCAGTTCAATACCGTCGGTGAACGTCCACCCGACCCATATTGGTTGCAGAGAGGGAACCCAATACTTCTCGAGCCAAAGTCCCAACCCGAATAAGCTGATCGGAGCAGTGGTTGGTGGGCCAAACATTACGGATAACTTTCCAGACTGGAGGCCTTTGTACCAGGGGTCTGAGCCCACTACATATACTAATGCTCCATTAGTTGGCCTCTTGGCCTACTTCTCGGCCCATCCTTGATTTTTGCTTGATGGATAGAATGAATGTAAAGAGAGAATGCGGTGGTGTGTGCAAAGGCTCACCCTCTCTATTATTGCTCCTCCATCATTTTCATTTTTGCCATTGCACACTATTGTTATCAAAATCATTATTATAAGAAAATTATTTTGCTGTCCATTCAGTGGGGTTTGTCTCCTTTGTTTTTTTTTAAAGGTCCCTATTGGTACTTATTATATTAAAGCTTATCTTGTAAATGCTTATAAGATATAAAACAAACAAGGAAATAATTAGTTGGTTTTGAATAATTTAACATACAAATAAAGATGAGCTGATTCTTGAAAGTTGAAACTCTTAAAGATCACAATTGTTAAATTTACAGAGTTATCTTTTTTTTACCGAAAAAAAAGTAGATTAAAAATGACATCTTTTATGAGATCATATCAAATTACTCCTTATAAAGAATCATTTGAACCCTTTCTAATGTTGCTAGTAATTTATATACAAATTCTACACTCTACAGTTTTGTAGAGATTATAGTTTGGAAATTCTAAATGATGCGTACTAATTTGACCAAAATATACACAAATGTTGTTATTTGAAAACAATTTCTTGTACAATCCCTTGTATATAATCAATTTTGGTAATTCTATAGCCACCCACTTAGTAATAAAATATCAACCCTACTATAGGTATCCCATTTTGTACTCCATTTTGTACCCCAGCCTATATTTGTGACTCACAAAAGTCCACTTCAATAAATGAATTGCTCCACTTTAATGACCTGCTTTTGTGAGCCACAAAAATATGGTGGGGGTACAAATTGAGGTACAAATTGGGGTATCTTTAACATTTTTGATTAGATATTATGTTAATTGATTCAACAATCACCCCATATTTAATAACATAAGTGTTTTTTTAGTAACAATAACTTTTGTACACTTTTCAATATTAATTTTGAGTTGAATGTGATAATACACACATATGAATTGTATAATATTGTTAGATTGAGACAGGATCATAGGATTAGTAAATAAATGTTCATATTTATACATTAATTGTGTATTCTTTGTAAAATCTTAATATATACTCCGTATATATACTCCGTATATATTAATTATAATTCTAATATAGATTTTATATTGGAGATTGAAAGGGACGATCAATATTAATATCAATGTAGTGATTGTAAACGAAGTGTGTAGAATCAATGAATCATTATGAATTTATGTTGATATTTCATTATGTTAGTATTAAGTTTTAATTATTTTTTTAATAATATATTTTTATTAATAATAAAATGATGGTTGTGATAACGAGTTGCGGACTGTTAACAGGATTGCCCTTCAACATATTACAAGCCCATTTGACCTTTTGGGCATAATTGATTCCAAGATATTAATTAACTTAAGAAAATAAAATTTTCCATTAATCCCTCTGAATTTAAGGTGTGTATTTTTAGGCAGTGTTTGCAGTTACTTCTACTACCTCTGTCATGACTCAAGTTGTTAATTAAAAATTGGTACAGTTATTTTGACAATAGTTAAATAAAGCCATTCAAGTACATTTTGAAAAATAATTTTGATAGATATATAACTTAATGAGATAATTGATGATAACTTTAATATTTTAAAATTATTATTTTTAATATGATAAATAGTTTATCTTTTAAGAGTGTTAATTATTTACGGAAATAGAACAAAAAATACATGCTAAGAATCCGAGGGACTAGAGATTTATCACACCAGATCAAATTAGGCCAAAAAATTCAAGTCTGGCTAAACTATCAATTTCAATAAATAGTACCATAGACGAAAATTGTAATTGTTTATTCCGATTAATATATATACACACACACACACACACACACACATATACATATATAGCATAAATTGCAGGTCATTTAATCTATCAAAAGATTAAAGATTGTATTGAATCATTAAAGGGGGCTTAACTATTTGATTTGTTTCAACTTATAACAGAACTCCCAATGACATATACATTCTGATAGACAGCATGCAGACTGCAAAGGAAATGTGGGATGAAGTAAAGAAGCTTATGATTGGAATTGATCTTGGCTTGAAGACGAAGAAGGCAAACATCTTGACTGCTTATGATGATGCATTTAAAGCTACACCCGGGGAGGCGCTCCACGAAACGTATAACCGATTTGTACAAGTGATCAATGAGATGAGGAAGATCAAAGTTGTAAAATCAAACATGGAGATGAATATATGTTTCCTGTCGAACTTGTACCCGGAGTGAAAGAGAACTGTGAAGAATCTGAGACAGCACTTGGACTTATATGAACTGGACCTTTGCACACTTCATGAGCATCTTAAGCAGTTTGTGAATGACACTGCTGACATGGAAGGAAGCTACCCTGCAAATCCATTAGCACTCATGATGGAAGCTCAACCAAGGAGTTCATCTAAGGTCCAGAAGAGAAAGAAGGCAGTCAAGGTGGAGTCTGAAGAAGAAGAAAGTGAAGAAAAGGTTGATGTTGAGTCTGAGTTGGCTGAACTGCAGAAAAAGATGGCTCTGCTCACCAATCAGTTCAACAAGAAGTTTGTTAAAAAGGGGAAATTCATCCAACAAACTGCGAACCTCCTCTGCTAACTACAAAACAAAGAACAATGATCAGACATCTTCTGGAAGAGCTGTTGTAGCAGAAGACCCTCCCAAATGTTTCAACTGTGGAAAAGCTGGATACGTCATCAAGGACTGTCGCTTACCAAGGAAGAGGGACTTCAACTATTACAAGCAAAAGATGTTGTGGAACAAGCAGAAGATGTTCATGGCTAAACAAGATAATGATAGTGCTGCAACGCTCACCGAGAATGATCCATGGCAGGAGGAGAGTTCCGATGAAGAAGAAGAAGAGAATTTAGCCCTGATGGCTGTTGTTGAGAAGGAAGAAGAAAAGGGTGATGTTGTGATCCCCGATGAAAGTTCAAGCTCCAACCACACTGTAAGTAGTTCTGAACCTTCTTGCTCTTGCAAAATTCATTTCTCACAAGAAAAGGACAAGATTATTAAGGAGTTAAGAGACAGGTTAGATAACAACTACAAAGTCCTAGTTGAGAGTCTTGACAAAAGTCACTCCCTGAGATTACAATTAGAGAATGAGAAAGAAAGAGTCAAGAGGCAAACTCTAGAAGTAGATAAGCTTACACAAACAGTGACTGAACTAACTAAGAAGGTTCGTGACACAGAAATAGAACGAAATGTTGAAAAAGCTGAAAAAGAATTTCTTCGTGAGAAAAGGTGCATCCTTTACACTAAAATCAAAGAATTAGAAGATTTAATTGCCAAGAGAGGGCAGACTGAACAAACAATTTTCTTAAACCAAAACAAGGACACTCGTTTTTATAACTCTAAAGAAGGTCTTGGCTTTTCTAACCCCAACAATTTGAAAAAGGTGGATTGTCTTCAACTTTATAACATAAAGTACATGGGGTTAGGATTGACCAAGTTGATTGCGTTTACCTATGGAAAAGAAACCGCAGAAGAAGAAGAGGTAAAGCGATCAAATCCTTCTAAGGTCGAAATTCCTTTCAATTATGCCTCTTTAAACAAAAGCTATGAAACAGCTGAACCTGGTTTTTCATCTGATGAGAGTGTGAGTCTCTATCCTTCTAAGACGGAAGTTGTGTCAGACCCGGAACCCCCTACAACCTCAAATTCTCGATAAGAAGAACCCTATATCCTTCCACTGATAAGGAAATTTGAAAATTTACACATATCTTTGGAAGAACAAAAGAAAAATTTTGAAGCTGAAAGAAAGAGCTTTGAAAGTAGGGGTGGACTCGAGCCGGGCCAACCGGCCCGGAACCGGACCGGCCCGCTACTGTGCGGGCCCGGACCGGCCCGATCCACCGGTTCTTAACCGGTTCGGGCCACCCGGCCCGGTGGTATAGCGGTCCAGGCCCGGGCCTCCATTTTAGGGAACCGGCCCGGCCGGGCCCGGTTCGGGCCTCCAACGGCCAAATTTTTTTTAATTTTTTTTTTAATTTAAAGAGGCTCCTAGCCATTGGGAAGGCTCCCAAACGGCTCTATAGCCGTTGGGAGCATAGGAGGGGGGTCTGGGGGGTTAGGGGGGTGGGGTGGAGGTCGGGTGGGGGTGGGGTGGGGTATAAAAAAAATCTATTTAAACTCCTATTTTCTCTACATTTTTTACACCTCGTCTTCTACAACTCTTCCTACTCTCTAATTCTCTACTCTAAATCTCTCATATTCAATCATCTTCATTCTTCATCTTCTCCAAATTCTTTCTACATATATATAATTTATATAATTATTATATCTACTTATCTATTAATTATCTATTTATAAATATATACATATACACATTCATATTATAATTCTTTACACATTATATATACTATATAAGTATATATACTATACACATTCATATTTACTTGATATTTAGTTATTATCCATACTATTGTTATTTACTTATATTTACATATTACATTTAGTTAATATATACTTATATATATATATATATATATATATATATATATTAAAGTATTAAGTATAAGTGTATTACTCATCTTATAGTAATATACTTATATATTATATACTATAAACATTATATTATATATTACTTATAATATATTTACACATTACATTTAGTAAATTTCAGCAGAATCAGCCAAAACAGCTGATTTTGGTGCTACCAAACGGGCTCTATATATACTATATATACTTATACACATTCATATTTATTTGATATTTAGTTTTTATACATACTATTGTTATTTACTTATATTTACATATTACATTTAGTTAATATATACTTATATATATATATTAAAGTATTAAGTATAAGTGTATTACTCATCTTATAGTAATATACTTATATATATTATATACTATAAACATTATATTATATATTACTTATAATAGTAGTTAATTGTTAGACTTCTCATTTATCTATTAAGTAGTTAATTGTTAGACTTCTCATTTATCTATTAAATTAGTTAATTGTTACATTTCTCTACATTTCTCTACATTTCTATTTAAAGAAAAAAATAGTTAAAGTAGTATATTTTTACATTTGTCATATTTCAATTAGTTAAAGTACTTAATTGTTTCATTTGTCATATTAAAATTAGTTATTTCATACATTGCTTATTAAAGTAAAAAAAACTAGTTAAGTTTTACATTTGTCATAATAATATTAGTTAAACTACTTAAATACTTAATTGGTACATTTTTCATATTAATATTAGTTACTTGCTACATTTCTCATTAAAGTAAAAAAAGTAGTACATTTTTACATTTGTCATATTAATATTAGTTAAAGTATACATTTCTCATTAAGGTAAAAATAACTAGTAAATTTTTATATTTGTCATTTTAAAAACTACCTAAAGTAGTTAATTGTTAAATTTGTCATATTAATATTATTTAAACTACCTAATTGTTACATTTCTCATATTAATATTAGTTAATTTGTACATCGCTCATTAAAGTAAAAAAAAAACTAGTTAATTTTTACATTTCTCATATTTATATTAGTCAAACTAGTTAATATTTAGTTAATTGATACATTTCTCATTAAAGTATTAATTAGAAGTAGTTCGATTTTTATACTCATATTTTAGTTCGAATTTGCAATAGTTTTCTTAGTCACATTTTATTATTACTATTGTACTCATATAAAATATTTGATATCATTTAATATTTGTTCAATTTTAAAGATGGAACGTGGTAGACATTCTGTAGATGTGGGTAATCTCCAACGCAACCGCAAGAGGGAGATCGCGTCGACTCGTCCTACTTCACGCAAAGGCAAAGGTAAAGCGCGGGCCGAGTCTTCTTTTCAAAGTCGAGATGATTTTGAAACGGATTACCAACGGAGAGATGATATGATGATGTCCGACGAGCATCTACAAAACCTATTGTCCCAAAACGATCCACGCTTTGCACAAGAACAACCCATCCCGACAACCATTGATGAAGAGGAGCTCGAGGATGACGATGCGGAGGAGGACGCGGGGGGCGACGGGACTCACGGCACCCCGGATGATGAGCAAGACTTGGAGGACGAGGGCGGTTCAACCCAAACTAGTAAGAAATCTAAATCTCCTATTATTGAAAACAATTTTACAAAAAGGAAAGACAAAAATACCGAAAAATGGTACGCAAGTTGCAATCATTGCGGCAAAGAGTATAGCTTGGGAACTTCTGGCGGATACGGGAGTCTCACAGGGCATCTTAAGTCCGCCCATCTTGTGGAGTATGCGAAAATAGACAAGGGCAAGGGGAAGCAAACACAAATATCGAGGTTTGCAAATTCTCAACCCTTTGGTAATTTCTCCTATGATGATCAAAAACATTTGACTGGTATGTCTCATTTAATTGTTGAAGAAAATTTACCCTATATTTTTTCCGAAAGTCTTGCTTTAAGAGATTATGCTCAAGGCACTTTAAATCCTCAATTTAGAAATTATAGTCGCAAAACGATTAAAAAAGAAGTTATAAGGCAATATAACTTCGAAAAAGAAAATTTACAAACATTTTTCGCAAACTTTAATGGACGTGTTAGTATTTGTAGCGATATATGGGAGGATACTTATCATCATTTATATTATTTGGGTCTTACTGCACATTATATTGATGATGATTGGAATATGCATAAACGTGTTCTTGCTTTTCGTGAATTCAATGATCATCATACTGCTGATAATATTTATATTCTCATTGAGCGTATTTTAATTGAGTATAATTTGCTTGATAAGGTGTTTGCTGTAGGTTTTGATAATGCTAGTAATAATACTGCTGCTATACCTAGATTGCGTGAATTGTGTGGTGCTTCTACATTGATGGGTAGGTTTTTTCATCAACGTTGTGCATGTCATATTCTAAATTTGTGTGTACAAGATGGATTAGCGGCATTAGGACATGCTTTGGAGGTAGTGAAGGGGGGAATTAAATTGATTTGGGCTAACACTCCACTAAAAATGCAATGGCGGCAATATTTGAAGGAAAGACGTGTCAATTATTGTGCTTTTCCTAAAGATTTGTCTATTCGTTGGAATAGTACTTATAACTTAATTCAAGTACTTATTAGATATAAAGATCATTTTCCTGCTTTTTTAAGGCAAACTTGTAACTATATTATAAACCCGGCTGACATCGACACTTGTGAAAAAATTGTTAATGTTTTGGTATATTTTAATAACGCAACTCAAACTTTTAGTCATGTTTATAAACCTACCGCAAACGAATTTTTTGTTGAAGCTGTTAATCTCGCCGGCGCATTTTTAGAATTTTCCGATGCCACTTACGTTAGTTATTTTTGTGATTTCATGAAACAAAAATTTTTAAAATATTATTCACATGTTCCGCATATATATGGTATTGCATTTGTTCTTGATCCTCGTTATAGACTTGCCGCGTTGCCAACTTGTATAGATTACTATTATAATTGTTTTTTTCCAACTCAAGAGTTCGATGATAATCCCATCGACCCTAAACAAAAATACAACGAGGTTAGTAATTTATTTCATCAATTGTATAATGAATTTTATGCACAATATGGTAATGCACCCCCTCCATGCCGCGAACATCTTCTTCATCTAAAGGAAAATCACTTTTAAAATCTGCATTTGGTTCTCTTATGAAAAAAGTAGAGCAACTCCCGCTACTGAACAAAGCTCAGTTAACGAGCTTTCTTTGTATCTAACATTGAATGTTGATTATGAAGTTGGGGATGATTTTGACGTTCTTAAGTGGTGGAAGGACAATGAAAGAACGTTCCCGGTTTTATCAAAACTGGCTAAGTAAGTGCTAGCAATGCCGATATCAACAGTTGCCGTGGAACAAGAATTTAGTGCGGCCGGCAACGTCCTAACCGATTATAGAACGAGGTTGAGCCCGAGCTCTCTTGAGACGCTAGTTTGCTTCCATGATTGGTTGAAGGCCAAACGAAGAACTCAAGAAATGACCATCGCTCCCACCCGCCACTTTATGGAGGAAACAACCACCGAAGGCGGAGATTCCGATTGATTTTTTATTTCAAAATGTATTACATATTTTAAATGCATCCTAATTCTCAATTGTACTTCTTATTTGAAATAAATATACTTGAATTATTTTATATTATTGTGTACATCAATTCAATAATTCAATTCAATAAAATTCATTTCTAAACTTGTACTTCATGTGTAGCACTTCTCAAATTAATTAATTGGTTACAATTTTACAAACTTATAACTTACAACTTGAAATTATTTTTGTAAAATCTAAAGGCTGTTTTTAGATTAAAATATGTAATATTAATATGTAAATTAATTAATTTGTTACAAACTTACAAGTTACAACTTATACACCTATTTTGTAACATTTGTAAATTATAAATCAAATCACTTTTCTAAGTAAAAATAGTTTTACTTAATTAAAAATTAAAAACATTTTCCTTACACAATATGTATAATTTTCTAAATCATATCACTTTTCTTACACTTTTCTAAATCAAATCACTTTTCTAAGTAAATTATACACAATATGTATAATTTTCAAAAAAAAAAAAATTAAAACATTTTGAAGTGGGAGATTGCTCCCAAACGGCTATATAGCCGTTGGGGCTTAGGGTGGGGGGCAGGGGGGTCGCAGGGGTGGTGGGGTGGGGGTGGGCTTCAAAAAAATCTATAAATACATCTATTTTCTACCATTTTCTACACCTCTTCTCCATTCTCCAACTCTTCTCCATCTTCATCTTCTCTTATTATTCTACATTTCTACTTATACATCTACCATTTTAAAGATGGAAAGTAATTCTTCTGTTATGCAAAACAACTTTGATAAGTGGAAGGACCCGAAGACCGGACTGTGGTGGGCAACTTGCAAGTGGTGCAAGAAAGAGTGTTGCTTGGGGCGTTCACACGGAGTCGGGATGCCAATGAAACATATGAAGTCATGTGACAAAGGTAAAACAACAACCAACGGTGGCAGAAATCCCAATTGATATTTATTCGAAAATGTATTTCATATTGTTATTTTTTCCTCAATTCTCAAATGTACTTCCTATTTCAAATAAATTCACTTGAATTTTGTTTTTAATAACAATTATTATAATAATATAGTATAGAATATAAAAAAAAATTAAAAGGACCGGCCCGAATCGGGCCCGGCCCGAACCGGACCCGGGGTTACCTGGGCCGGTTCCGGGCCTCCCAAACCGTGAACCGAGGCCCGGCCGGTTCAAGGCCCGAACCGGGCCCGGCCCGAACCGAGTCCATGCCTATTTGAAAGTGAGAGGGAGAGGTTGTTGAGTGAATTAACTCTTGTAAAAGAAAGTTCTCGGTCCAACACAACTTCTCAATCATGTAGTGATACTGACACTTCTCAACCATGTCTGAACAAATCTAATATTTTCAAAAAGGCATCCACTCACTCCACGTCTCCTTTGAAAACAGGAAATGAAGTGAGTAGGAGAGTGGAGAGGAGAAGAGAGTGGAAGCTAAGGAGAGCAGAGATAGCTTAAGGAAAGAAGAAGGGGAGATTTTCTGAAAATTAGAAGTCCTGTTCTAGTGCAGTTTTCTATTCTAATAAATATAGTTTTGTGTCTATGTCACGACCTTGTAGTTTTGCTTCAGTCTCGTGTCCCGAGCTGAATGAATCCGAATTTACTTCTGATCATTTCTTTCATTATAAAGAATTGTATACTCCTGGTTTTGGAATTACTTGTCTTGATTCATCTAATCGTGAGTGTGTGATGAATGCTGAGAGTAAGAAGAGAGAGCACAAACACAGAAAACAAAGAAAACAATCTGAGAATAGAGCGGTAGAGGGTGTTTATAATTTTCCAAATTTAAAATATCCTCTTAAAGTTCATTCAAAGAAACATTTGCAAAGACTCTCTAAGGAAGAAATTTTCAAACCCTATCCCACAAATCAACCATTCACGCACAATGACCATGTCTCCTCTACTCCTAAACTCAAACAACAATGGTTTCCGAAAGCTGAACTTGAAAAACAAAGGTCATTATCTGAAAAAGCTGCTGACCTTGGATCATAGCTGAAAGAAAAGTTTAAAAAGATGTTTTCTGTTGATAAGGAAGGACCCATCCTGCGGTGGGTACCTAAGAAACCTTAATCTGTTTTGCAAAACGGTCATGTGTGGCATTTGGATTCTGGCTGCTCAACCCACATGACCGGAATAAAACAACTGCTGAGCAACTACACAAAGTGCTATGGAGGAAATGTCAGATTTGGAAACAATGCTTCATCTCCAATTCTAGGATATGAGGATGTCATCTGTGCAAGCGTCACCATCAAGGCTGTGTCATACGTGAAAGGACTAAAGCATAACTTGCTGAGCATTGGACAGTTCTATGATAGCGGCTTGGAAGTGAAGTTTATAGCCAGACAATGTTGTGTGCTGGATAGGTTTGGGAAGACATTACTGACGTGCACAAGAACTTCCAACCTGTACACCATTGATCTGAAGAGTATACAATCAACTTCTTCCATTTGCCTGCTGTCCAAAGCGTCCTCTGAACAAAACAGCCTATGGCACAGACGCTTGTCTCACCTCAACTTCAAATACCTCACCATCCTATCCTCCAAGAAACTTGTGAAAGGACTGCCTCCTCTGAAGACTTCCGCTGACAATCATTGTGATGCCTGTAGACTAGGCAAGATGAAGAGGAGCTCTCACAAGTTAAAACATGTTCCATCCTCCTCCCATCCACTACAACTACTTCACATGGATCTATGTGGACCGATGAGAGTCCAGAGCATAAACGGGCGAAAATACACATTAGTCATTGTGGATGACTTCTCTAGGTACACATGGACCAAATTTCTGAGGACAAAGGATGAGACAGCAGACACCATCTGTCACGCCTCGGACCTACCCGGACACGTCGACAACCCGCCGTACAATACGGATAGTCAACCATAGTCAAACACATCCATATTCTACAAGGCGTCATGAATATCATTCACACGTAAGTCATCCATAAACATACATTATAAGTAATTTAATACGCAGCGGAAAACATGGTTTGAAATCAAATGCCACACGGGGCAAACATGAGCACGCAGGCTCTAAATGTAAAATATCCATGAGCAAATTTATTAGTATTCAAATCAGAATGGAGGAAGCACGAACCAAGTCTTCTCTCCGGGAAATCACTCGATCAACGAGCACAAGAAGCAAGCTCTAGCCTCAACCTGAAATGGTGGTGGGACGCCCCCGAAGGGGTCAGTACTCCATAGGGCTATAAAGTACTATTGTGGATGGCATCTAAGGGATATACAACAAGTATTTCAAACATAAGACCCTCAAATAGGGTGATAGTACGATATGATTGTAACCTCAAGTTACCCCATTTAAAAAAATTATACTTACTTTATATCAAAGTCAAGTAGTCGGCCCGTAGGCCCATGTTTATTTAGAAGTCACCATTTCCCATTCCCCGTGATTACCAGTCACGACAACTCATAGAGTTCATTACATTACCATTGCATAGCAAAGGCTCGGCCCAACTACATTTCTATGCAATCCTTTATGTCAAGTACATCCTATCACATTTGCATAGCAAGGGCTCGTCCCAACTATGTTTCTACGCAAATCACAATTTACATGGCAAGGGCTCGGCCCAACTACATTTCCATGCAAATCACAATTACATGGCAAGGGCTCGACCCAACTACGTTTCCATGCAAATCACAATTACATGGAAAGGGCTCGGCCCAACTACGTTTCCATGCAATCATAGAGTCCGGCTCTAATTCTTCATTATAGTCCAATTCCTAAGCAACCCTATGCCTAGAATTGACATCTCAATAATCTACCTTGGGTCATTCTTAATGACTGCACATAACTTACCCTTAGCTTCATACTAAGTCATTTTATACACTTGAAGTACATTCAAGTGCATTTCATACAATCCAATACTTAGGATCAATTCTATCAACAATTTCAAATAATCACTAACTAGTATTTCAATACTATTAAGATTATTTTCATCATACAAATATCCTCATTTTGTAATTCTCTACATATTTATAAGTATGTAGCACCAACTTAAATATTCAACTTCAATACATAAATATCCATTTATGTATCCACATATTTAATACATGAGTAAAATGCCTATTTCACAAAATAGTTCATTACTAACTCATTTAACCTTGTATTATCCATACAACCTCAAATCATTTACAAATTCATTCATTGTCAACTATATCCATTTTTCATCAATATTTAGGCATCATAATCCATGAAAAATCATGATTTAGGCATTTAGATAATATCATGCTTAACCTACAAGTTGTAAGCAATTTGATGTCGATCCTCACCTTAATTGAGCTTTAAACTTTTCCTTCTTGATCCAACGGTCAAAGCTTCGGTCAAGGTGGATTAAGAACTGATTCCTTGCTTAAATATGAGTGTTAAACAGCCTCCTCAAGGTGCTAGCTCAACCCCTAAATGTCGATACGAAAACAGCCCCTAGAACGGGTGTTTTTCCGGCGAATTCGTTCCCTAACCTTTCAAGGTTTTGTCTAGGTTAGTATCTAACCTTTCCAACAATTAAAGTCACTTTATAATAACATTTCATACACTTCAACCAGTTTATAATAGTTCTTCAATCATTCATATGATTTAGACAATAGAGAGGAAGGTTTTGGATTCAAACTTACTTTGAATACAAAAACGTATTCTGCAAGGTTGTGTTTTGTTCGGACGATTTGGAAACCTTAAACTGCTCCGTTTTCTTCAAACCGCACGTCTATGGATCCCTCTTCTTCATATCTTTCAGTGGACACCTCACACGCCCTTTTTGGATGAGTATTTCTCAAGATACGAACCAAACAGTGAGCTCCACGAACTGGAGATTATCCCTGCGGCCAGCTCCCTTTTCTCTCTCCCTTTTGAGTGTGATGTTCTCCCTTCTTTCTTATCTCTTTCATTTCGAATGGGGGGTGAGGGGGAGGTGTTTAGGAGCTCTCAAAATGATATCTAAGCATGTGGTTCACAAAAAGAAAGGGTAGGGTGTTTGATTGCAATCAAACATGGTGTGGACCTCCTCTTTTATTTCCTTTTTGTAATGTTGTAGCTCTTAAGTCAAAATGTCCGCCCCACATAGTTGTCTCACCCATTTTTCTTTGTCTTGCAGGTACCAAGGTCATGTGGGATGGTTCTCAAATGATCCCATGCAATTTGGGGTCCAAAATACCTACCAATACTTCCAAAATGAAAAGATGGACCCTATTGTTTTATCTTTGTCATGAGATGTCTTTTTGTACTCATTATAATTTCTGTAGGCCAAGTCAACTTCATAGATCATATTATTGATCCCCAATATGTGTAGGATCATCGCAATAATTTACATGATGAATATTATAGAAGGAAAAATCATACTCCCATTATTTAGCTCAATAATGTCCAGGATGGGTCATAGGCATTTGTATTCTTCTCTAATCATTCTATCACTTATTTTGACATTGTCATTCATATTATTGGACTACTAGCCGTGTGGGTCACCCCCGAGTGGGCCTACGACGCCATTCTTGAATACTTGCTACTTGTAGCAGGTTGAGCCCAAAATAATGTTTGGGCCGCCCGACCTTCCTTAATTTGTATCAAAAGGTTATGTATCATTATTTACGAAATGTTGGGCTCTTATATTTAATAAGATGGCCCCAAATAAGTATTTGAAGCCCATCACTAATATACAAGTTCAACGGTAAAAATGATCAAACATGCGTTACATAAAACAACAATTGTCTTACAATTGTTCGGTAAATGGAAATTCAATGCATAAGCTTTGCATTTAAATTTAAATTTCAAGGACGCTCGGGTGCGGTGTCACAAGTTCACCCCCCTTAACAAGAATTTCGTCCCCGAAATTCACAACTCTATTCAAATAGGATAGCATACTGTTTCCTCATCAAAGCCTCTGTTTCCCATGTCTCTTCTTCGACCCAGTCGCTCTTCCAAAGAACTTTAACCATTGGTTTTCCAATACGTGAAAGGGATCATGTTCATACCTTTTTTTTTAAGTATGGATACATGAAATACACTATGTATCTTTTCTAACTCAGGAGTGTATGCCGATGAATGAGCCTCCTCCAGTATGGACTCTCGGAGCTCATCATTCGATGGTACACACACTCGGCCACGGAGTGACAAGAGACCATCGTCTCCCTCACGGAAATCCTCCACGGGTCTCGCTAGCATGCGTTCTCGGACCCTTTTTAGCTCTTTATCCAGTTCCTAACCCTTCTTGATCTCATCAAGTAAGGTAGGCCTCACTTCAAATATCGCCACCAAGGCGCCGTCAGTACATCAAGTAAGGTAGGCCTCACTTCAAATATCGCCACCAAGGCGCCGTCAGTAGCTACTTCGAATTGAGTTCCCAATGTTCTCAAATTTGTTATCAATGCCCTTGACAAACTCTTTCGACTAAGGGCATCAGCCACAACATTTTCTTTACCATGATGGTACTCAATCACTAGGTGGTAGTCCTTTATCAATTCCATCCACCGGCGTTGTCTCATGTTTAACTCTTTCTGAGTAAACACGTATTTCAAGCTTGTGTGGTCAGTGTATATGTGACACGTCTCTCCGTAAAGATAATGCATCCATATCTTTAGTGCAAATACCACTGCCCCCAACTCTAAGTCATGAGTAGGATAGTTTACCTCATGCTTCTGCAACTGTCGTGAATCATAGGCAATCACCCTTCCCATCTGCATTAACACACATCCGAGTCCCTGAATGCTCGCATCACTATAGACATCATACCTCATACCTTGTTTTGGTAAGATGAGTCCCGGTGCCTCAGTTAACCTCTTCTTCAGTTCTAAGAATTCCTTCTCGCATCGGTTATCCCATACAAACTTAGCCCCTCTTCGAGTGAGCTTTGTCAATGGTGATGCCAAAATTGAGAATTTCTCCATGAACTTTCTATAATACCCCGCTAGCCCAAGGAAACTGCGGATCTCCTTCACATTCTTGGGTCTTTCCCATTCTGTGATAGCTTCTATCTTCTTATTGTCTACGACAATGCCTGATTCGGAAACTACGTGCCCAAGAAAGCCACATCTTTAAGCCAAAACTCAACTTAGAGAACTTGGCATAAGTCGCTTCCCTCATAGATTTGACTCGATCCCCCTCGAAGCGTAGGGTGTTTCCATCATTGCCTTCGGGTTCTAAAACTTTTGTGTATCAATCTACCCTTGCATGATGCTTTTCTAGCCAATCCATCCCTAGGATTGCATCGAATACTAACATACTTAGAGGTACGAAGTCACAAGTCAAAGGTTGACCCGTTATTTCTACCTCACACGAAGGATAGTAGTGTTTTCTCTCCACATCGTCTCCTAACGGTGTAGAGACCAACAAGGGTTGCGTCATCGCTATCAATGAACGTTGTGCTCCGGTATCAATAAGAATTCTCGCATTCCTACCATTAATGTTTAGTGTTCCTACATATATAACCGTGTAAGACACACTACTCAACGTACTAGGTCGAAACAGGGCTCAAACGAAAATTTTTCGGATGAAAGTGCACTGGACCGGCGCCGGGTATGGGTCTGGCCGGCGCCGGGTAAGCCACTAGATAGCATCCCGGAAAATTTTTTCGAGCCAGCGCCGGGTTACCCCCCTTGGCCGGCGCCGGGTAAGCCACTGCCAGCTTCATTTTGCTCATGTTTTACACTAGACCGGCGCCGGTTCAAGCCCAGACCGGCGCCGGTTCGTCCCTGGGCATGTCAAACTTTGTTTTTCGCTCGAAAACGAGCCCAAAACGAGATCAATTGACTCGTACATGCTCCCTAAGGCTTATAACACCTATGCATATGAAAAATACAAGCGTGTACAAAGGATTACCTGCCACAGAATCGGGGTTAGCCCGAGCATCGACCTCCGTCATCGCATAGACTCTTGCTTGAGTCCTTCCTTGATTCACCGATGGCGCGTTGCTCGCGCTTGTTCCCCCATGCTCCCTAGTTGATAGGGAACCCCCGGCTTGGTTTCTTGTTTCCGTAGCCCCGCTACTTGGTCCCGATGACCTTGCCCCGCTACTTGGGTGCATGAAGCAATAACCGCTAGTGCACAAGGCTTTGGAAGCACCCCTGCTGTTCAGGATATACCAACCGAACCCCAAACCACTCAGCCCCCAACTATTTCAATTCCAATTTCCCAACAATTAACCCTAGGAAACCAACAACCATCCACCTCAAGGGGAACCCAGGATATAGAACTAGTATCCTCCCCTACAACGACCAAACCCAATCTCAGAACCGTGCTCTTCGATGACCTCGTAGCTGAGGTCTTCGATCGTATCCTAGAGACGGATGAAGGCAACCATACCCCGTTTCAAAAAGCGCTTCTCCTAACTCTGGTTATTCAGAGCACATGCCGTGAGAGTCTCTGTGGCGCTAAACGTTCACATGAGGATCCAGAAGATTCGGATTCTCATGAGGGGGAGAACAAGCGTCAGCGGATACTTGAGCATGTTGCTTCTACAAGCCAACCCCCGCTGCCAAATCAACCCTCCACCTCTACCAATCAGCAACCTACTACTTCAGCCAGCCAAAACAAATCCTTAGCCTCTCTTTCTAGCATGGTCGAGCTAGACAAAACATTCCGAGGCACATCTCCTATAGATGTTGACCAAGGACGGAATGGAAGTCCTGATGTTGTTACCTCGAGTACATCATTCGTATCAGGCCATCAGCTAGAACCTAGTTCGAAGCTGATGACAACGGGCAATCCTTGCGATACCGGTGTTACTCATGTAAGGCTATTGCTACCACAGCAGCAGCAAGTTCCCTCTAGCGACGACAATGACAAGATGCACGATGAACTTTAAAACATACATGTGCACAACAAATGGTCTCAGCTATGGACAGACATTGACGACTTACAGCGAAGAGCATGCCTTAGGGAGCTCTTAGCTATCTGTGCTGCTGATGTGATTTTACTTGAATCAGATGAACTCAAGGAGGGAGAGAACTATGAGACACCCCCCAAGGAGCTTGAATCTATCATCAGGCAAACAGCGGCTCAAATGCCCAGAAACGAAAAGCTCTGGGAGAACATCAACATCAATGCTCCCTTCCAAGAGGAATTCAGAAAGAATATCTGGCGCAGAGAAGACAAAGGGAGTGTTTGCAACTGCTTAAAAAAAAGCACTTCTCAGCTTTTGGCTTTAAAAAGCACTTATTTACCAAACACTACCAATTTTTACTTTTTCTCGGCTTGCGTGTGAAAAGTGCTTTTCCCTTTTCTATTACACAAAAAGCACTTATTTTACCAAACACTACCAACTTTTACTTTTCAAAATCACTTTTTTCTCAAACACTATCAACTTTTACTACCAATCACTTTTTCATTACTTCTCCAAAAGTGCTTTTTTTTAAGCAGAAGCAGTTGCAAACACTCCCAAAGTCAAGGAACTGGACGAATTGAAAATCTGCGGTCTCAACCATCTACGAGGAAATAACAAGGGCGAACAACTATTCTTGCTAAGTCATCGTTACATGGGGAAACAGAAAGAGGTGTGGCAACATGAACTTCAAACTGCAAAGGACCCAATTTGGAGCATCCTCAATGTGTTCGAGACAGACATCCAAGATATCTAACTCTCTGTTTACCATCTACAACGCTCTGACGGCACAGAATTCACCTGCAAAGAAATTGATCTCTACATGCTAAAGATGGATGACATCTATCAGATGTATCTTTCATTCCAAGAACTTCCCGGGACTCGTGACAAGATTACACAAGATGGCTTTGATGCACTCAAGCGCTTTATGGTCAGACAAATCAAATTCTTTGCCTCTCATGATCTTCAGATGGCTCTTGATTAAAATCTTCCAAAGACGAATCTCTCAAGACCAAAGTTATACGGACCAGAACTTGAAGATTTTCCTGCATATTACATCTTTGACAGTCCAGGTACTCTAATCTATTTGAACCATAATGGTGAGAAACGTATGATGTTCGTCGATGAGTTAAACAAGTACTGTGATGGGACACTGAAGGTTGTGAGAGAGAAACTGCAACCAATCAGAAAGAAGTTTGAAGAAAGACAACAAAAGTATGCAGATGCATCGGATGCCGAACTTCTAGAGTCAAATCGAATAGAGAAAGTTCTACAAGCCATCGAGAAGCAACTTGACAGAAGAAAGTGTCTCAGGAACTATGAGCATGCGCTGAACCTACGCAAAAACTACTTCAAAGCTCAGAAGTGAAGACACCCAGCAAGACGGCACTTGATCACAAAGGGGGAGATTGTTAGAACTATTTATTGTGGAACAAGTTTGTCTGTAATGTCTTGTTTAAATAAATTAGAATAGATATACCATTTATGATATTAGTTCTATTATGTAATAAATAGGAGTAAAGGAATAAGGCCCAAAAAGGCTTTAGGCCCAAACTCCTAGGTAACCTAATTTGGTAACCTGTGCAGCGCCTATAAATATGCGCGTCGTGCATAGGTACCGTAGTCTATTATTCTATTCTCTAGCCTTACGCTGTTAAAATACTTCTCGATATAATAGAAAGAGGATTTCTCTGTTCTCGATAATCTCTATATCATTCTGTTAAATCTTTCTTCTCTGTTTATCGATGATATCCATCTAGCTGAATGTTAGTCTGCATAAACTGGGACCAACACCTTGCATATCGGATTTCTAAAATTCGCGATCCGCGTTCCCGTTTTCGTACCGCGTACCGAAGCGAACCGCGATCCATGTGACTATGGATCAAAGGAAGGGTAGTAATTACAAGAGGATCATGTGAAATTCACAACTCATCTAATTTAATACAAATCATCTAAATATGGCTAGAAAATATATTACAATATGATTGGTTATTAATGAGATCATTGATGATAATTGTGATACTATAGATGTATTTTTTTAATATTTGATGAATATATTATCATTTAAGAGTCAATTATTTTCTTAAATAGAAATGCAAACCTTGAATTAGGACACCTGAAAAGACAAGTGAGAACCTTAACGGTATGTTTGGATGGGAGTTAACCTAAGTTATTAGAGGTTTAATTTTTAATTAACCTTGTTTGTTTACATTTTTACAACTACAACCTAGGTTATTGAAAAATTTGGGTTCACCTCACTTAACCTCTCAAAACCCGGAAGAAACCCAAATTGATAAACCTCCAAATTGGGGGGTTTGCTGTGTTCTCGCATAGAGCATTTTTTCCCGTTTGTTCCCATTATAACCCTTTCCAACCTTCCCATTATTTACACGTTCCATCCCCTATCAATACGTTCTATTATCGTACCTTCATTTTGCTGCCATCTTCTCCCGCCAACTTCATCATCTCAATCTGCCGCCATCAACCTCTATCAATTGGAGCTTCATTGCAACATCAGGTATTCTCTTCCCCTATTCTCCTCTTCTCTCCTCCTCCTCCTCCTCTTCTTCTTCTTCTCCTCTATTCTTCTTCCCTCCTCCTTTTACTCTTTCGTTAATCACATGGTAATTTTCATCTCTTTTCATGGGTTGTGCTACTTGAATTAAATATGGACTTCCAATAATATTGTTGATTTACTTGACTGGGATACATACTTGCTATAATATCCTTGATCTACGTATGGTTTAATGAACTTGTTGCAATCTTGTTGATTTATTTGACTGAGATTATATATGTGTGCCTTATATACAAATGTATTTGTGATGCATTTGTGATGCATACTAGGTGTTTGTTAAAATGTCTAAGTAAGACTTAATGATAATATATGTTAAATTTTATGTGTCTGCTAGTTTTGATTTGGGGTGTTTGGCTTGGACTATTTAAGTTTGTGAGATTTTGCTCTGGTGGGGAATATTTGTGGCTTCTACTCCTGTCTTGGAAGGTGCTGGCTGAATGGCTTGTTGTGTTTGGTCTTATTTTTATTACCCCGCTACTGCTTTTTCTTAGCTTGAGGAATGAGCTGACAAAAAGTATGGGAATCTTCCTGCATTATGGTGCCCATATCAGCCTCATTATTTAAACAAATTTATTTATGTTGAAAAATTTAATGTGCGTTCTTCAAACAAATAACCTCTGAAATTTTATGAACTTCGAAGGAACGTGTATTTGCAAAACAATAAGCTACGTTTCTATTTTCTTATACCATTGGGGCATTGGTTATTTGTCCTTAAAAAAAAAGCATTAACATCGTGCACTTATACATATGAAGGGTATATATGTCATTAGTGAGATAGAGCACCTCCATCAAAACAACAATATATTACATTAACTTAGGTTCACTTAATTTTTATCCAAACAACATTTTATACGTCCACCTAGGTTCACTTAGATTCACCTCATTTTTATTAAAACCTAGGTTTAATTTATTACACTAGGTTTACTTGAATCTACCTCACCCAAATAGGCCGTAAGTTGAGGAGTAGTCTCAAACCACCACTCCACCAGATGAACTTGGATTGACATATTTGCGAGAATCTACAAACCATTTTTGCTGTTAAATGTCCCACACCGGAAAAGTTTGGATGAACGAAGTGCTATATTAACACATGGGCTCCTCCTCCTAATAGGTTGACCATTTAGGATGGAACCCCTGGTCTTAACATGGTATCAGAGCCAATTCCGGTTGTGGTTTGATTGCTTGTTTAGCACCCATGATTACGGGTAGCTTGTTAAGGGTCTGTTTGGCCCACTTATACACCCCGATATTGTCCAGCCCGGTGCGGGCTGAGGGGGCGTGTTGAAGTATTTGTCCCACACCGGAAAGCTATAAAATAATAAAATACTATATAAGACTTTGGGTTACTCCTCCTATCAGGATGACCTTTTAGGATGGAACCTCAGATCTTAACATGGTATCAGAGTCAAATCAATCTATGGTGTGGGGCCCCTTATGAATCGTGATGACACGATTATAAAAAAATGATGATTACGGCCGGATAAAAAAAATGGACCGATAAAAAAATTAATGATGACACGATCCAGATGAAGTGTCTGGTCGTGAAGAGGGGTGTTAAATGTCCCACACCGGAAAGATTTGGATGAACAAAGTGCTATATTAACACATTGGCAACTCCTCCTATCAGGTTGACCTTTTAGGATGGAACCTCGGGTGTTAACACCTTCCAATTTACTCACTCTGCCGCTCGTGCTGGGCGCCTTGTCTTTTAGAGGTGGATACAAGTCTCCACTCTATGTATAGATGATCCTTGATAGGGCATTTTCCAGAACCAGTCATATTTTCCATTGAACTACTCAATATATGAAGATTTTTTGTCATTCATCACGACTATTCTACTCAATGCCAAAACACTGAAATGAGTTTCTTTTATGAAATTCGAAGTTCCTTTGATGAAAGAAATGAAATACGAAGTCTGGCTGTTGGAGCACTGCTGACTTGCTAGGCTTAGATTTTTATAGGTATTTTCTAGAAATTTATAATCAATATGAGAAGTTTGTATATAGAAATTAAGAAATGCAATCTCCTAAGACCTAAAGGAACAATACTAGAGGTAACATTATTGACTCTTTCAGTCATAAAATGGCTCAAATGAATATAAGTAACATTTCTATCAACGTGTTCTAGACATTTTTTCCTTGTTCCAAAACAAAAGACATTTTAATACATTTTGAGATTGCTAAACCGGCTAACATATCTATCCAGTTAAATTTCAGTCTTAACTAATTCAACTACTTTAATTAAAATAGACACAAGCTCTTAATTCTTTCATTTGGCCATGAGACTTTTAGCAGTGAAGTTTTTTTAAAATATTTTTTCAATAACATTCACATGAATAATCCAACATATATGAAAATTGAAAGTTGATTCCCAAGAGGAGAGTCCAACAATGCACCTGGAGAATTTGACTATTGAAATCGAAATGAGAAACTATATTCACAACCCTTTTTTTACTAAACACAACCACTTTATTAAATAATAATAATAATAATAATAAATTAAAATGTATCAATTATCTATATACTACCTCCGTTCTCTTTTACTTGCAACCAATGTTCTAAAAGGCGCTAGGCACTAGTCGGGCGCCAGCTCAGCGCCTAGCGCCTAGGCGGCTAGGTGGGCGCCTAGTCGGGGACTAGTCGGAGATATAGAAATTGCATTTTTATCTATATTTTTGCATAAATATGATAAGTAATATTGTATTTTTGTGTGTATAAAATACATATGTACATATACATTAACAAATTTGAATGATAGAATTATCACATTTAATCATACGTAGTATATGATAACTAATCACTTAACTTCATTATGTTATAAATATAAATAACGATAAAATTTATGTATATATACAAACACATATAGTTTTATCTTAATTTAAAACTTCATTTCTTTATATCCATGACTAAATTTAAGGTACGTATATCGTTTAGAAAATTAAAATTAAAAAGTGAAGTAATGTTCGGCGAATCTAGACGGCCTAGGTGGCCGACTAGGCGCTCTAGGCGGGCAACTATGCGCCATAGGCGGCCGACTAATTCACCTAGACGGAAAACCAACTAGTCAGAGCGCCTAGACGAAAATCGGGGCGCCCGATCACCACCTAGCGCCTAGGCGGGGACTAGTCGGGCGCCTAGAACGATTTTTAGAACAGAGCTTGCAACATTGAAATTTTTGCACTATTCACATATTTTACTTTGACTATATTTTATTAATTAATGTATTATAAATTAATTTTAAAAAAAATATTTTTAAATTCTTCTCATTCTAAATTTTCAAAATATGAATTTTTTAAATTTTTTACTAATAACGAATGAAAGATATGAATGGTCAAACTTGTGCGTTGGTAAACGTGAAATGTTGACTGTTGCAAGTAAAAGAGAACGGAGGAAGTATATTCTATAGTACCCTTACACCGATAATAACCATCCGTTAAGTGAATAAATGTAGGGCGGTAAGGTAAGGCAACTTTCCAACCTCAAGCATCGCAACTATCTCTCTCCCAAAACGTGATGCAATCTCAAATTTGTCTCTGATTTCAGCAACAACCTCTTGAATCCCTCTTTTTCTTAAATTTATTATTCATCTTCTTCACCTCAGATTCATCCATGAATTCTCGGTTTTTGTTTCATCCTCCAAATCAGGAACCCCCTCCCTCTATATCACTTCATCCAAATCGGGACTGCTACAGGTAGATCCCAGGGGTGGAGACAAGGAGGGGCTGGAGGGGGCCTCGGCCCCTGCAAGGAAAAAAATTCTTAAGTATATATTATGCATAAATACGTTTAATCTATAGAAAATATGTTGATATTTTACACTTTGGCCCCTGCAAAGTAAAATTTTCAAGAACCGGCCCCTTTAACTATAGACTTCTGGCTCCGCCACTGGTAGATCCCCATACACATGGCTTCCTTGAAGCACGTAACTGGAGTACGGAGTACCCCTGGTCAATTCAATCAAATGGATTCAATAAGTCCCAAAGACCCGTCAGGAGGAGGTGCAGTCTCATCTTCACGTGTGGGCTTCTTCGCCTGAATCCTCCTACTCTCACTGTTATATGGACCTACTGGGTGGATGTCCAAAAGAACCCGTCCATTCTTATTTGAGGAGCTCCAATACTCATCCTATGATCCGAATATCTAGTAGACAAAACATTCATGGGAAAGACATATCAATGAGGGATAGTAGATTGACGACAGACACAAAGAAGAGGCGGCGGCAAGCTCCTCGTCCACGAAGCGGCGAAGGGTTTTCCCAATGTCCTTGAGGTAGTGGAAGTACGAGACATGTGTGGCGAAGAGGTCATAGCGGTAGTCTGCCTCGGATGCGGAGCCTCTACAATACTTCAAAGCAAGGCACCGTGCCTGGCTTTCGGGAACCACCCGATCAAAAAGTGGACGGTCGGAGATTTCAACGCACAGATCCCAAGGCCTTCTCTTCTTCATCGGACGGACCACTGCGCGCAAGGCACTCTGCCATGCGGCAGAGGATCCGATTCCGTCTGCGGCGACCTTGATAAGATTCTTCTTCTTTTTTGGAAAATTCATCTGTTTAGGAAATGTGGGTGCGTGTTAAGTAAGAAATGGGTTGTCAATAGAAGACAGAAATTTATGGTCGATCCAAATTCCAAATACAACAGGAAACAAGGCTGACGAAATTGAAATGGCAAGACCGAAATGAGGCTTTCACAAATCACCTTAACCTCATGAATTCCACACAACACATAGTCATCATGGCTTAATAGAAGAAAAGAAAAAGAATTAAGAAACCAAGAAAGATTATGAAACTGATGACTAGTAACAAGGTCAAATTATCCACACTAGTAGTTCAACGGTTGCTTAAGGAGGTTATTGGGTTAAGGATTTTATTCAAATTCTAATCACAACAGTGCAGAAGTTTCATCCAATGTGGTGACTTCTTATACACACCGACCAAGTTTCCTAAGGGTGAACTGGGCCCAGACGGCCCAACCCGGACCGGTACTGTTTGGTATCAACTCGGGCCCGGTTTTCCGATACCGGCACCGGCCTTGTACCCGGACCGTGGTTGAATATGAGCGGGCTTCAGGATTGAGTTTTGGGGCCCGGTCCAGGCCAAACAGCTAGAATTTAAAATAATAATAATAATAATGAATGGGTGCCGACCCGGTCTTGACCCAGGACCAGTACTGTTTGGGCCCGACTTAGCTCGATTCCACCCATAACCTTTCAGAGAAACTAATTTATGCAAAGTCACTTGTGAGACTATCATATAGGGTAGACCCAATTCGATCCTTGTTCTAGACAGACTAGTTTTGGTCACGAGCTAGAGACTTAACTCGGTACAAATAAATGATTCTAATTTTCCGATCAGTTTCAACCTTGTTCAGAATCTAGTCAATTTAAAAGAACACGACCTAAACCAAGCGTGAACTCGGGCCGGGCCGGGTCCGGGTCGGGCCTAGGCCCAGGCGGACGGGCGGTTCAGAATTGGTGGACCCAGGACCGGCCCGGGTAGCCACCGGGTCCGGTCCATGTCCAGGCCGGGCCGGGCTGCCGGTTTTGATAATATTTTTTTTTGCTTTCTTAACCCCCCCCCCCCCCCCAAACCCCTCCTAACCATCAAGCCCAACCCGAGTGGAACCCCAAAAATGAAAAAAAAAAAAAAAAAAAAAAAAAAAGAAGAAGAAAAAAAAAATTGGCCCGGACCGGGGCCCGACCCGGCCGGGCCGGTTCGCCAATTGTAAGACCCAACACCGGACCCCCCGGTCCTAGGCCCAACCCGGACCCGGACCCGAGTCCCGCACAGTAGCGGCCCCCCGGGCCGGTCCCGCACAGTAGCGGCCGGGTGGCCCAACCCGAGTCCACCACTAACCTAAACTTGTCTGATTCTTTTTTGGGGGCGAAGTTGGAAACACTCTAAACTGGGACCCACAAAACTATTCCCATCTCACATACTCACATTGGCTGAATTGTAATTTAATTTTAATGGAAGCCCACTGAAATTTTGGAGCTTTTTTCTAAATTAATGCTAAATAAAAAAATACTCCCTCCGTATCAGATATATCTTCCCACTTCCAAAGTGGGTGAGATTAAGAATAGTGAAAGGGGATATAAATTATTGAGGGTATGATGGGAAAATAGTGAAATAATGTGATGGAATGAAGGATAAATCCAAAAAAAGTAGGTGTAATAGTGTATTATTTTTTAAATTATTGAGGGTATGATAGGAAAATTTAGAAATGGGAAGATATAAATGTTACATCCAAAAAAGGAAAGTGGGAAGATATGAATGTTACGGAGGGAGTAATAACATAACTGATGTTGGGTTAATATTATTTCCCATTATAGTGCTGCACAAACTCTAGTTAGGGGATGCACAACCTACGCATGAATGGTGACCAAAGGCGCATCACAAATAGGAGGAGAGGACTGTAGGACCCAATAAAATGAAAAGTCTCATTTTTCTTAAAAATGTTGTAACTTTTGAATTTTTACTCCAATTGTTATAAAAAATATATCATAATTCATAACTTTTTATTATCTTTCATATGACACCATTATTGCATATATAAAAATAAAAAATAATTTAACACTTTAAAAATATAATGTTTTTTAAAGTATTGCAACTTTTTAATTTGTATCCCAATTGTTTTAAAAATAAGGAGTGTATCAAAACTCAAAATCTTTTATTATCGTTCGACACTAATATTTATAGGTAAAAATAAAAATAATTAGGCACTTTAAGAATTGTTTTTTTAGAGTGTCATACCCTTTTTTGTTCTCCGAGAATCTAAAAATATATTTCAGGTATATCAAAACACATAACTTCTTATTATCTTTCATGTGTCACTAATATTTCTTATACAAAATAGAAAATAATTTAGCACTTTAAAAAATTTCAATTTTTAAATTGCTATAATTCTTTTATATGTACTCTAACGGTTAGTTTGTTACAAATAATATACGGAGTATCAAAATTCATTACTTTTTATTACATTTCATATGATACTAATATTGTACGTAAGTTTAAAAATAAAATCTTTCTAATTCATTGGGCATGTTTGGCATTGGGCGAGAATGCTAAAAAGGATAAAATTGTCATTTTTGCTAAAACCTCACTATCTGGAGCCCCCATTGTACTTTCAGTTAAAAATGGCAATTTTTTTAAAGTTTATGAAGCTTCATCTATTTAAAAAAATCATTTAAAAATGCAATATTAGTTTCATATGCAATGCAATAAAGAAGTTATGTATGGGTGAGTACGGATCTAGAATTTCTTGTGCCGCACCAAGAATTGTCCTGAACTGTACCATAATCGAACGAGTTGGAAAAATAATACTACCTCTGTCCCATAATGGTTGTCTCATTTCAATTTGACACAATTATTAATTAAGTGGTTAAAAGGTAAAAGTTGTGGTTAAGATTTGAGTAGAATAATGTGAAATGATATGGACCATAAATTTCTTTCCAAAAGAGAAACATGACATCCATTTTAGAACAACCCAAAAGAAAAGTAAGACAACCAAAATGGAACGGAAGGGGTACTTAAGAAGCATATCCATCCATACCGAAAATTGGTACAGGACGGGACATGTTCTATATACTATCTATATTCGAGACGGTACCAGTTATTTAATTTTTAAAAGAACCGTACTTTGGAACGAGACTTTTTAAAATAATCGTCTCATAGTGTCCAATGCTCTCCCCTAAATTAAAAAGTTATTTCAATTTAAATATTGAGGATTTTTTTAAAGTGCTAAATTATGTATTTATATAAGAAAGATTAGTGGCACATTAAAAGTAATAAGAACTTATGAATTTTAATATTTTTAAGAGAAAGTTCCCGAAATAGGACCAAAACAATTTGGAAATTCCAAAATAGGACTGTCATGTTTTTTATTCCCAAAATGAGAGTAATTACTGTCAAGCATTGTTCTAAAAATCGGCCTAGGCGGACCGATTAATCGGCCTAGGCAGCCTAGGCGGCCCTAACCGTAGAGTCCTAGTCGGTCTAGTCGGCCAAAAAATCGGCCTAGTCGACCGAAAAATCGGCCTAGTCGGCCGCCTAGGCGCTAGGCGCCCCTCTACCGCCCGACTAACGCCTAGCGAGTTTTAGAACAATGCTGCCAAGTTTGGAAAATACTGCCATGTTTGAAGTCTGATACTGCCAAAACGTGACAGTAATTAGTCCTATTTTAGGAATAAAAACATGACAATCCTATTTTGGAATTTTCAAACTTTTTTAGTCCTATTTCGGGTAATATCTATATTTTTAAAGACTATCAGAGTGTAAAAAAACGTACGGAGTTTAACACTCTAAAAAACGGACTTTTTAATGTGCTAAATTATATCTCTATGTTTGCCAATGAAGTATCAGTGTCTTATGAAATATAATAAAAAGTTATGAATTTTGATATATTTTTTAAAACAATCAGAGTGCAGATAAAAAAATTACGGAGTATACGGTATACCACTTTAAAAATACTACCTCTGTCCCATAAAATTCTTCTCACTTTCCTTTTTGGGCCGTCCCAAAAAATTCTTCCTACTTTCCTTTTTGGACAATTTGTGTGGTTCACTTTCATTTCACATTTTTCTTACACAACCACAACCACATATTTCCATTTTATTCCACTTTCTTAATCTCCGTGTCAAGTCAAAGTGGGAAGAATTTTCTGGGACGAAGGGAGTAAATTTTATTAAAATGCTAAATTATTTTTTAATTTTTATATATTCAATCTTTATGTCATATGAAAGATAATAAAAAATTATGAATTTTGGTATATTTTTTATAAATGTTAGACAAATAATAAAAAAGTTATAAACATTTTAATACTAGTAATAAAGATGTTTTTTCTAAATATGGGTCCCACTTGCCTTCTCTTCCTTAGTCCATACGTACGGCTGCTTTCAATATAACCAAAAGCCGCATGACGTTTTTGTTTAACCATGGTTCTAAGTAGCAGTAGTTTGGTAAATGTTGTGGTGGTTGTAGTTTCCCACCTATTTAAGCATTGATTATGCTTGAAGTTATAGAGAAATCTATTCCACTCATTTGAGTATATGGAATAATAGATGTATGATCTGAGTTCCTCCACAGAAAAACAAAATCAATGAACAATAATAACAATATACCACCCTTGGTGTCAAAAACTTTGGAAATGGCTCAGAGAAGAGAAGCAAAAACAGGTATCTTGGACATTAACTTTGAAAGTTCAAATTTGTTTTATAATTTTTGAGTGTTCATATACATATATTAAATTTTGCACTGATATAGGTCTGCCACTTGGTGCTCCTAGAAGTAGTTTGAGAAACTGGGGAAGACCAGCTTGGGGTCGACTAAGATGAATCCATACATAGGAATAATAATTAATAACAATCTACAAAATCAAGACTGACTCCAAGCTCCAGTGCTATAAACAAAACAATCACTCAATATGTACAACAATAAGATACAAAGTAGTACTCTACGAGTATACAACTTTTGAACAAATTAGCTGTGTACGAAAAAAGTAATGAGCACAATAATATGGTACATCATAAGACAAACTACATCTACCAAAAAATTGTCCACAAAAAAAAGTCAAGAGTAATGTGACAATAATATCCAAAGTCCATTAAATCACGCCATTTAACTCTTTTGTGGACAATTTTTGTGGATCCTAAGCATTGAACTAAGATGCACAATGTGACATAATAATAGGCAGGGGAAGTTTCCAATTTTCTCCTCGTCCTCATATATATACCCTAAAACCAAGAAAAATATGAGGAGCTTCAAAAAAAAAAAAGAACTATACTTCTATGACAGTATGGCCTAATTTTGTCTACAATAAACAAATTGTCTGTAATGCACCTGGCACTGGCTGGAATCATGTTAGGGTCACTCCAGCTTAGCAATCCCAAGGGGCTTTTAAGTCTCACAAAATACAAAAGAGACAGGGTGGTTCACACTACACTACACCACACATAAAATTCATCTTTCCCCTTTTATCCACAAAAAGGAGGTGTGGTGGTGGACCCAACCCCAACTAAAAAATAATAATTGGGTTTAAACCCTTTTTCTTTTTGACACAAAAGCATGAGAAAACAAAAGTTTTGGCAGACCATAATTTGCTGTCTGCCAAGAGGACTGAAAGGACATTTCACATCTAGGATCCCCCCATTCTACCTTCATGTCCTTTGCTATGCAGAGTGATACAAGAAATGATCTTGTTGCCACTGCCACTGGACTTCCCATAGATTATAGTCTGAAATGTCAAAAGAAAACAAAATAGAAAATGGGTTACAGAATAATTAAATAACTCCAAAACAGCTTGAAGTCAAAGGGGTAGAAATATAAAGTTACCACTATAATCTTCTTGGATAGATGGTGATGTGAAGCATATATATATTCAAACAAGGCACCCATTTCTCAGACGAAGATCAATGTTTCTTAGATCACGAAGGTGTTGAAGGATTTCTTGAAGAAGATCCATCCCCTTATCCCCTTTCTTCAATGAGTTTAAGCAATTCTTTAAAAATTCTCTATCGGCCTCTAATGCTTGAAGCCTCTCATGCAAACAATCTAATTCCTCTTCAACGGCAGCCCTTTTGTTGCTTAAATCATAATTATCCGCTACATTTGGATCATAATCTCCATTATCATCACTAACGGCATCAAAGAGTGGGAGTAGACTCTTCCCCACTGAGCTCAAGATTTTCGATTCGTCCATTTCTTCTTTAGCATAATAATCCCCATTGGTCTCTCCTTTCAAACCTTCTATTCCTTTCAAACCTTCTATTTCCCTTTCTTCTTCATGGTCCATGTTGATCATCTTTACCTCTAGTGCTTTTAGTTGTTCGAGAATAGCCACTCGCTCATCCTCAAAGTCCAAATCTAGAACTCCGTCGACAGGTGTGTTGTCAACCCCCTCTTGCTCTTTGACTTCTTGATTATTATTACTATTAAGATCAAGCGATATTCCATCACCTTCCTCACTATTACTACAAGAAACGGATGAAAATGCGCTTCTAGCACTACTCCCACAGTCTTTGCTTCTCCTCAAAATGGCTGCCATCTTCTCTTTAGACTCATATTCAAACACCTTTTTCTTATAAATCTCCAATTCTTTCTCCACCTCTTGTCTTTCTTTATCACGCTTAACCATAAGCTCATTTAAGAGCTGTAAAGCTTCTTGGTCATACTCCGCTTGCTCGTCCATCATTCTTTGATACTGAAGAGCCTCCATCTGGACAGTTGCCTTCTCTTCTTGAAGCCGGTTGATCATAGCCATTGTTTGGCTAGCTGCTATGGCAGAAGCACTCCTCTCTTCTTCCAGCTCTGTGTATAAAGCTTGGAGAGCCTTCTGTCCGGATTTCAAAGCTGATCTTAACCACTCGATTGTTGAGATTGGATCAGAAAGGTCCATTTCACTCATCACACTCCCATCCAGTGACCCTTCGTTCGCAAATTCTGTTGCTTTTTCTTGATCTTGTTTACAACCTAAGATTTGAAACAGACACATTGTTACATCCAAGTATCCAACTGGTTTTAAACTTAACAGAAAACCTACTGCTGCTAAATTTAGGATATTGAGGATAATCTGTTCAATCCTACCGTGGTCGTGATGAAAGTGTGGAGCATTTGCACAGCTAGTGGAAGGACCTTCTTTGTTAGAATTGAGGTCATCTGCAATGTCCAAATCGGGAATTTCAGTGCCGATTGAGACTTCAACTTCTGTTTCATTCACTTGCATTTGTGAGCTTTCTTCAGAAACTACAAGTAATATTTGATAATAAGTTACAAACGTGAAGTTGCATTAGTGGAGTAAGTAGCATGAATGGTACCAGACGTGGTGGATATATTATTATTGCATTGTGGCACCTCTGAATGAAACAAACAAGGACTCTCTGAATATATTCAAATGTCTGAGTTGTCGGTTCCATTTGAGAAGCAAACAAGTACCCGAAATATATTTAAATGTTTGAGTTGACAGTACCATTTCAAATTCGTACCAAAATCATACAACATGCAGGCTGCAGCCTGAATTCCATGTAGATCTTCCAAAAAAAATGTCAAGAAAAAAAATACTTCACATAATTTGTATTATCAAACTCATATTAGTTTGACCAATTCAGAAAGAAACGAGATGTGTAGCCAGTCTAGTCGGTACAACATATAAAAGTTGCTATGAAACGAGATGTGTAACCTACTCAAATTGGTTGAAAAATTAATGAACTTATTTTTTTGTGAAATACAAACGAAATTGAGGCTATGAAGTACGAGTATTTCAGCTAAAAACATCAAATGGGATCATCCTGGGATAATGAAATATACTTAAGGTTTGGATTTGCTTCATTCAAAAGTAGAGTTACCAAAATGCATCCATACAAATAACTGTGGAACCATTTAAATATTTACCCCTGCATTTGTGAGTCTTATTTACAAACTAAAAACATTACGAAAGATCACACTAACTTAATTCTGAGCACACTAACACTAACTTGCATCTGTACTAGTCAGTGTTGTTGTAGGGGAAAATAGATCAGCTGTACTAGACCTGATATTGTTCTTTACAAAAACCAAGTTAGAAAATTGAAAGGATCAGCTGACTTAGGCCTGACATTGTTCTTTACAAAAACTAATTTGCAAAATTGAAGGGATAAATCAAATTGTACCTGAAGAGGTATAAGAAACTTGTTTCACTTGGGGTTCTTGAGAGTCCAAGATTTGAACTTTATTGTTTTGGGTGGATTCATGGCCCTCTCTTTCTGAGAAGCAGTCCTTAGCATGAAAAACCAAAGAATTCTCATCTTCTTCAATCTCCATAGACTTGAACACTGCAAATTTATGTTCTTTGAGATCATCAGTTCCAGTTCCATCTTTGACTTCCAGTTCCTCTTCTTCTGCAGTAAAGTCAACTGGAACTAAATCGTGCCCGCTCGAATCTATGAAGAACTCGAGATGTTTGGGGGGATCTTCCATTACCCTTTCTGGATTCACCTCTACAGTCCCATTTGCAAGAGCCAGACCCTCCTTTTCATCAAAAATCACTTCATTCTCAACCCTAATAGCTTCAAACCCTGATTTTTCTTCAATTTCTATACTTTCCTCCTTGATCAACGGATTACAGGAAGATTTGATCACAATATAATTGGCACCCTCCTTCACCAAGCTCACACCACAACAAGAACACGTCTCATCCCCGCCATGGATCATCTTCAGTTCATTCACCAAAGGAAATATCCCGAAACCTAAGCATTTCCCACACATGCCCTTCGATTCAGCCAGTCTGTGATGGGTCTCGCAAAATCCCAGCTCGGAGACCTCTCTGGAATGGGATTCGCACAAAAGATCTATGTGTTTTCTATTATCCCCTGCTTTAAACAGAGGATCGAGGTTAGAGCACCAGAAACACGGCGGTTTGAGGCCAAAGTAGTCTGCAAACTTGGTGATCATGTACGACAGCAAGGAATTGAGGAGGAGAAGGAATATAAGAGTCCATTCCAGGACTGCATAGGTGAGAACCACTGTGATCTTGTTCGTATTCTTCTGTAACATGGTTGCAAACTTGTTGGCCGCCATTGTTGATGCTCTGTTTCTTGAAAATATATACAGTAGCAAGCGGGCGGTGGTGGGAGTGCCTGGGAAGAATTTGGAAGAGGTTTTAGAGAGAGAAAGAGAGGAGGGGAGAGGGAAAGGGGGAGGAAGAAGGAGAAGTGTTTTCCAGGTTTGGACTGACAAGAAAGAGATATGGGGGGCTGGGTTTGAATTGACATGAGAAGCCAAAGGAGACGACAATCATTACAAACTAATGCACTGCTGTTGGAAAATACGGATTGTTAAAAAAAACGAAGTACTCGCCATATTACTTGGGAATGAGGTTTTTTAGGAAATGAGGTTTTTTTTTTAGAATTTATTGAGTGGTAAGAAAGTTGAAAGATTGTCCAAAGGTCATTTGTGTTGGACGTGACCTTTAATGAACACGAGTACAAAATATATCATCATTGAACTGAGTCACTATGATTTACAATTCACAAACGCCTTGTCAGGTCGGGGAAATGATTGGAAATGAGATTTTTACCTACTTTCATTGTCCAATTTTAAACGGTGGGTCCAAATATTTACAAAAAATTATCATATACTATCTTCTTTCTATTTCATGTGTCCTACTTGAGTTTGACATAATTATTAATTATTAATAAAGTGATTGTAAAATTAAAAATTATAGTTGATATTCGAGTATAATAAAGTGAAATGTTGTAGACCATATATTGTTTTAAAAAGCAAATAATGTGACACTTATTTTGGGATAACACAAAATATTAGGTAGGTCAGGTAAAATTGAACGAGGGAGTACAACACTATGTAATGTAACTAATGTTGAGGCATATTACTCAGGCTTACTACAGTTTAGGGGCTCAAGCAAATTTTAGACTAGGATATACTCGAGTATGGTAGATGTGTTACAATATTTAATTGTGACTAGGATAGACATTACTTATGCAATCCACTTTTTTTTACAAGAAAAACTCAATTCATTTCATCATTAATAATGTTTAGGATACAATGTGGAACAATAGTGAAAATTCTGTTAGGAGCGTGATTAGTAGCCGCCTTAGCCAGGACGTGAGCGCTACTATATGCTTGCCGTTTAGTAAAAATAAATCTAAAGTTACTATTTGAAGCTAAAAGTATTTTGCAATCCTCCACCAATGAGCCATATTCGGTCTGATTAGGACGGTTAAGGCACACATCTTCTACAAGCTGCTTACAATAAGTGTAACACCCCGACCCCACCAGACCCGAGGTAGTTACTCTGGACCAATAGTAGTGTCCTCACAAACCACCACAAGCCTTTACCGCGCACTTTGTCCTCACTCATGTGCGCCTGAGAAACTTCCCAGGGGGTCACCCATCCCAAGACTACTCCCGTGCAAGCACGCTTAACTTTGGAGTTCTTGGTGATGAGCTCCCTTAAAAGGAGATGCACCTCTGTTGGTATGAGTAGTACTATTAATCCATTTATATTAAATCTCAAGTGTTACAATCACCCCCACTTAGGATCGCAACGTCCTCGTTGCGCCCTTGAACCAATCTCAAATCTCAATCAAATCCCAGAATCTTCCCCCACTAAGTGCCCGCCCGATATCCAACGGGTCATCACACTGTCGCGGGGTTGCTCTGATACCACCTGTAACACCCCGACCCCACCGGACCCGAGGTAGTTACTCCGGACCAATAGTAGTGTCCTCACAAACCACCACAAGCCTTTACCGCGCACTTTGTCCTCACTCATGCGCGCCCTGAGAAACTTCCCAGGGGGTCACCCATCCCAAGACTACTCCCGTGCAAGCACGCTTAACTTTGGAGTTCTTAGGGATGAGCTCCCTTAAAAGGAGATGCATCTTGTTTTGGTATGAGTAGTACTATTAATCCGTTTATATTAAATCTTAAGTGTTACAATAAGATTCAAACAAAACATGCTTGTACCGAGTACTATCCATCCATTTAATAGCTTCTCTAAGGCCCCATGCTTCTGCCTCTGCTGGACACAAATCCGATGTACATATAGCTGTTTTAGCCATATAAAACTGCCCACGATAATCCCGAACACATGCCCCGAATCCAACTCGCTTCTCATTTGCCAAGAGAGCGGCATCGACATTACACTTCAAGTAATTACGAGGAGGGGGCTGCCACCAGACTTGAATCAAGCTGCTGGTCAGTAGCTTTTGGGTGCTAATCCTAGCTCTTTCCTAGAAATGCAGCAGTTCACTCCCACGAGAGATAACTTGGTGTGTGGTCTCCTGGATGCCTTCCTAGCACATCTTATTCCTCTTCTTCCATATGCTCCATAAAGTCATGCTAAAAGCTTTTAATTTATACTCTGGAAAGGTTTGAATGATGCTCATGAAAAACTCACAGAAACTTTCAGGTGTTGTCATAGTTGTTGCCATTTCATTCCATAGCCCTAATTGCTGCCAGCATTCCACGCTATCCGGGCAAGAAAGAAACGTGTGCCATGTATTGTCTGGTGCGTTGCAGCAAATGGCGCATTCTCCTGGGCAAACTACACCTTTATCTTGTAGCTTATTTCTGGTCGGAATGCAGTCTCGTCCAAGCCTCCACAGGAAGGTACGAACCCTTGGTGGGACTACCAGGGACCATAGTTTATGCCACGGGCCTTCTTCTTTGAGATGATTCGTACCCACCAACTGGTCCATGCACACCCTGTATGCACTTCGAACGGAAAATCTTCCTTCATTTGTGAATCGCCAAAATGGACTATCCTGCCGATGCAACCTCATCAACGGAAGAGCTAGTATTTCATTAACATCACTGTGATTAAACACGCTTCTTATGAAGCTCTCCTTCCATTTGCCTCCATTTCTGTCAATTAATTGGGCAACTCGTAACTCACTCATTGTGGGCACAAGCTGAGTTTGAATACACGAGTCCTCCCCATTCCGAAGCCATGGTTGACCCCAAACACAAATCCTTTCCCCATCACCCACAATCCAACGGAATCCTTCCTTGACCAAAATTCGGGCCGACCAGATGCTACACCATGTGAAACTAACATTATGGCCAATGCCAGCCCCAAAGAAATCCCCTTTAGGGAAGTATCTTGCTTTGAAAACACGTGTAACCATAGCATCTAGGTCAGAAATAAATTTCCAACCTTGTTTCCCGAACATGGCCAAGTTGAAACCGTGAAGGTGCCGAAATCCCATTCCACCATCTGCCTTCCTGACTGTCAGCTTTTCCCAACTTAACCAATTGATACCTCTGCCACCTCTTGTACCTGAGCCCCACCATAATGAATTCATCATCCTATCAAGCTCTTCTTGGAGAGTACTAGGTAACAAAAAAACGCTCATACAATAAGTGGGAATAGCATGCAACACTGACTTGATTAGCACCTCTCTTCCAGCTTGGGATAATAATTTACTACTCCAGCTAGACACCTTACTCCATATTCTATCTTTAACATAATTAAAAACCACCCTCTTATTTCTGCCAACCATGGAAGGAAGGCCAAGATACCTCCCAGAACCCAAGCTCATCCTGACTCCAAAAATGCCTGTAATCTGGTCCTTCACTGGTGCTTCAATATTTCTGCTAAATGTAATTTCATATTTTTGAAAGTTTATGTGTTGACCGGAGGCCAAAGCATAAATGTCCAAAATGCTATGAAGGTGTTGAGCTTCTGCCTCCGTTGCACGAAAAAAGAGGAAGTTGTCATCCGCAAATAAGAGATGAGTAATTGTCGGAGCTCGTCTACATACCCGGATGCCATGTAACTCCCCTCTTCTTTCTACTTGGCGATCTAGTGCCGAGAAGCCCTCAGCACAACTTATGCAATCCACTTAGTGTCTCAATTTATGCATGAATTTCATACTACTCATCTTTTGGTTGTCAAAAGAACTTTCAGATATTTACAGTGCACGATAGATCATGGTTTGTTGTTTCACTCTTCTGCTCAGCATACATGCATTTTGGCTTACTCTGATGCGAATTGGGCTGGATGCCCAAATACCTCTCGCTCTACCACTGCATTTGTTGTGTTTTGGGACCCAATCTTGTCTCCTGAAAATCCAAGAAAACGCTTAATTGCGGTCTACAAGTCCTCTATTGAAGCAGAATATCATGTCATTGCATACAGTGTTCAGGATACACTTCATAATATTCGCTCAATCCTTTATGAGCTCGACTTCGCTATTTCCACACATGTGCAATTGTTTTGTGATAATATTTATGCTTCTTATTTAACTATTAATTTTGTTCAGTATGTTCCCACTCATCTCCAGTTGGCTGATATTTTTATCAATAGTCTTTCTGGTAAGCAATTTCATTTTCTTAAAGACAAATGCGTGTTGTATCTTCCGCACGAATTGAGGGGGTGTAGTAATATTATATTAGGGTTACTTGTGTACTTTTTACATTATTCTCTACTAATATAAATATAACCCTCGTGACCCTCATTAGGGCAGCATGTTCTATTATTCCACAATTAGCTGGTTGTGACAGCAACTTCTTAATAGCTGGTGTGTTAGCTGTTTTAAGCCGTTGTACATGTTAGTTGATCATAAATAATTACTCCGTATTTGGTAAAATTGGTTGTTCTTTAATAGTTGATAGTGTATAAATAAAGACACGTAAATACACGAAGATACTTGGCGTATTTTATTATTGTGAATGATTGAAAATGTTATAATTATTGTTACTTCAAGAATATAAGTAATTCATATACATGAAATTTTTATTTTATAAAATAAAATCTATTTTAATATCAGAATTTATATATCCAGTGCTCATCATATTCAGAATTTACAAATTACTTTATTTTCGTTTCAATATGACTTTCAATATATTCTTAAATATGTAAATCCTAACGGGGTTATTCCCTAAATATTACTCCTATTAAATTAATGCTAATTTCTAAAAAGTAACCACTTTTACATCTGGACAAAAATGTGACTAAAATAAAGTGACAAATCATATATTCATGTCACTAAGTCATTTTCATGTCACTATCGGATGTCGTTGCCACTATCGCTCGTGTCACTGCCGCCGCCACCGATGGCCACAGTGACACCTCCGTAGTGACAACTCCACAATGACATTCATGTAATGATATCTCCGCCCAAGTCTGGCGGCAGTGATATCTCTTTCGTCCGGCCACCACCGCCGACACCCACAGTGACACAAAAATACTCCGGCCACCGCCCTTTGGTCAGTTACCACCGCCTCCCCGCCGGTGACCATGCACCACACCCAGTCCCTGCCGCACTACCACTTCCCTTGACCTGCCCCTAGCCATACACACCAGCTCCCCAGGCCCCAGCCCAACTCCCGATCCCCAGCCCCCCTCCCTTGCCCCACCAGCCCACAACACCTCCAACAGCCGACTCTAGCCACTCCCAATAACTAGACTTGCCGTTGACCTCAATAACCACCCGTTCATAGCCACACCCGCCCGATTTTGAACCTCGACGCCGGCCCACTGCACAAAATCGTCGCTGGATCTGAACCAGATCCGAACCACAGGAGGTCGATGACTGCTGAAGCGGTGATGAAGACCGGCGAGATATGAAGCGGGGACATCGAATGACTAGGACTAAAGCAGCGACGGCGGACCCATGGAGTGTAGACGGCGGACCCCTGGAGCGGCGGTGGCGACACTTCTCCAGCCCTGGAGCGGCGATGGCAGCACTCCTCCAACGATACAGAAGTAAGCGGAAATGGCAGGCTAAGTGAGGATCCATCTTGCGGAGGGCGATGGTGGCGACGAGATTCGTCGGAGGCTATGGCAACGGCTGGGAAGCTTCTCTGCTCGTGTGGTCCTTTGTTCCAGTGCAGATGTAAAATGTGGGCCTCGGTCACTCGCGTTAGAAGGGGGGGGGGGGGAGAAAGCCCTAAGTCACTTTTTTGTCAAACTCTAAAATAGTCATATTGTTGTCTTTTGAAACCCCATGGGTAATATCCATGCCATTCTTCCAATCCTAATTCTTGATATTATTCAAATATCGTTAAAAAGATATTAATTTACAGTCACTCAATTGTCTAAGCCTGACATAAATTAATTCAACATTTGTGGTAAAATATATTGACAATACTATTACTACTACTATTATTATTATTATTATTATTATTATTATTATTATTATTATTATTATTATTAATATTATTATTATTTATGTATATATGGTTGACAAAAACAAAAATAACAAATATAAAATAATAACAACCCAACCGACCCATGTATGGTTGATAAACCAATAATGCGGAACAAATTAATGGGAACCAATCATTTATGAAAGAAACTAGACAAAATTAATACACCCTAAGTCCCAAAATTATCATTGTTCTTTCATTTTTTGTTCAATCCAATATAAATTCATAGGTCACTCTTTGGTAAAGAATTTATTATTCACGTCATTTTTCCCACTTTTTTTCCATTATACAATTTTAGGTCACATATTTCTCATTTTCTTAAGCCGCATGCAATGTCAAAACAAATTAAAAGTTTAATTTGGGACGGAGGCCAAGGGCAGACGCACCCTTTAAACGATGGGGGCACTTGCCCCCGATAACATTTGGCTTTTTAGTTTTTTTTGCTCAATTTTATGTCAATTATTACTAATGCCCCCAACAAAAAATTACAGTGCCCCCGTCAAACAATTCAAAAGTTGCAAAGAGTCCACTACTCCACTATCATTTAACCTTGTATTATTCTAATATTTACGTATTTCTAAAACCTAAAAAAGAATGGTTGCGAAGTTAAGCAAAATTAGACACTATCGAAACAGTTTTCAAAAACTACACGTACTAAACAATTGGATTTGTCAATTATTATCCAGCCGACTAACTAAGATTTAAAATTAGTTGATTTTCTGATCTTTACTTTCATAATAAGGTCTACTAATTATAGGTTTCTCATAAATATTTTTGAAATAAAATATATTTATAGAGATATGACTAAAGTTACTAAGTACAATGTCATGATCATTAAAGTATAAAATTGAGTTTACTTAGATTGAAAATTTTAATCAGACGTCTATAGGACTTTAAGTAAATAGACTAACCAAATATTTAGTTTATATATTTACTTCATTCTTAGTTAATACTCTTTCCGTCCCGTTGGAAAGTTATCCTACATCAAAACAATGTCAAACAGTGCAAAAAAGTGTCAAACAGTGCCAAGCAGTGTCAAAACAGTAAAATTTACCCCCTGGTAAGTTTATTTCCTTAATATGTGTGTAGGTCAAACCGGGAACATCCCAACGGGAAGGAGGGAGTAATAAATTTATAATTATAGTATGTTTGTAATGAATATTCTCTAAATAGGACTAAAATATAACAAATTGAGATTTTTCTAAAATTATTACTAATATAAAAGTCATAGACAAAAATGTGACTTAGTAACTATTAGTGACTATAATTGTGTTCAAAGTTAACATCATAATCACTACATTATAGTAATTTTGAACTCAATCATAGTCACTAAAAATTACTAAGTCACATTTTTGACCACCACTTTTTCAAAAGTAATATTAGTGAATTTTTTTCTAACAAATTTTCTTAAATAAGAATATTATTATTTTCTTCCCAAAATAAAATTTATGCACCCCTATTCACCCCTATTCAGAATTTTTTTATTCTTTTATTCTTTTAATTGTATTAAATGAGTCATCTTTTACGAAGAAAATATATCTAATCCTATTTTAGAACTTTATCTGCTCCGTATGTTTTAATCCTATTTTGAGTAATTTGTTTTACGTTTGAAGAACGTTATGTCGTACATCTCTTTAAATTAATGTATGCATGTTGTTATTTCTAAACTTTTATAACTTTTATTTATAAATATGGTGCCCCCAATAACTAAGTTTTCTGGATCCGCCCTTGACGGACAGACGGAGGCACACTACAAAAAAACACGGTCGTAGTCACGGACTTAGTCACGGACAGCAGTTCAATTTTTCCGTGACTAAATGATGTAGTCACGGTCGCTGGCCGTGACTAAATCCGTGACGTAATGGGCGTGACTAAATTGAAGTCACGTCCAACGGACCGTGACTAAATTTAGTCACGGACTAGTCACGGTCAGAAGCCGTGACTATAATACCCGCCGGAACCCCACTCCGGCGTCTTAGTCACGGTCTGAAACCGTGACTAAGTTTTTTTAAAAATTAATTTTAGTAGTCACGGCTTTGGACCGTGACTAATCTTTCAAATTTTCAAAATTTTTAAAAGACCGCCCGCGGCGGTAATTTAAAATTTTGAAATTAGTCACGGGTGTCGACCGTGACTAATTGGTTTTTTATTTAAAAAAATAATAATTTCGGATTAATAATAGTCACGGATAAGCCCGTGACTACTTTTTTTGTTTTTTTAAAAAAAAAATCTAGTTTTCGTTTTTTTTTTTTAAGTTATTGAAAATATTATACTATTTTTTATAAAATAGTATACAAATTGAATTTCAAAATTACTTTCTTAAAATTACTTTTTTAAAAACGGACGTTTACAAATTAAATTTCAAAATGTTTTTTGAAAAATGAGTTATTGAAAATATTATACTATTTTTTTTAAAATAAATACATTTTAAGAGTAAAGACATACAACAAATTCAATAAATATTGTGACAAACTTTTAAAAGTTTTGAAATACAACAAGTAATAAATGTATGATGATTACATGTCCCGTGGGACTCCATTATGATAAAAATTGGGATTTTCTTCTTCTTCTTCTTCATCATCAACAAGAAACTCATCTGGGTTCACGGGGGGATCTTCAGGGTCAGGTCGGGTTCCTCCTCGGGGTGCTCCTCGGGGTCCTCCTCGGGGTGCTCCTCGGCCTCCGTGGCTCGGTGTGCCACTACCTCCTCCGGATGACCTCGCAAAATCAAAGGACATAGAACCGAAATTCGGGGAGATCATAGGCATGCCACCATATCCGGAGTTGGGGAAAAATCCCATACCGCCCATGTGCGGAACTTGAGGAGTTTGCTCAGGGTGGAATACGTACGGGGGAGGAAAAGGCTGTTGCGGAGGCTGGAATCCGGCACGCATGTACCGTTCCATATTTTTTCATAATAAGTTCTTAAATAATTTGGTAATAAATTGCACTTGGAGGTAACATGTTAAACTTTTTGCAAAGTTTACATGAGAGGAGATCATTTTTTTATGTTTTAGATATATCATTTTAAAATAAATTTAAAACAGTTTGTTAAATCAAGTTTTACAAAAAACTATTTTTAAAAATAATCTGTTTAATAAAAGAGTTTTTAAAACAGTTGTTATTAAAACAGTTTTTATTAAAACAGTTTTTATAAAAACAGTTATTATAAATACAGTTTTTATAAAAACACTTTATATTAAAACAGTTTTTATAAATACTGTTTTTTACAAAAATCTGTTTAATAAAACATTTTATATAAAACAGTTTGTATATATCAATTTTTGTAAAACCGGTTTTTTGAGATAAATTATAAAAACAGTTTATATTAAAACAGTTTATATAAAAACAGTTTTTATTAAAAACAGTTTTTAAAAAAACAGTTTTTATTAGATTAATTTTAAAAACAGTTTATATAAAAACAGTTTGTATAAAAACAGTTTTTATAAACACAGTTTTAATAAAAACAGTTTTCATAAAAACACTTTTTATTAAAACAGTTTTTATAAAAACTGTTTAATAAAACATATATAAAACAGTTTATATATATCAATTTTTGTAAAAACAGTTTTTTTAGATAAATTATAAAAACAGTATATTAAAACAGTTTGTATAAAAACAGTTTTTATAAAAAACAGTTTTCATAAAAACAGTTTTTATTAGATTTATTATAAAAACAGTTTATATAAAAACAGTTTGTATAAAAACAGTTTTTATAAACACAGTTTTTATAAAAACACTTTTTATTAAAACAGTTTTTACAAAAACTGTTTTTTACAAAAATCTGTTTAATAAAACAGTTTTTAATTAACAGTTTTTATAAAAACAGTTTTTATAAAAACAGATTTTTTTTAGATAAATTATAAAAACAATGTTTCGTCCATTTTTTTTCGGGATTAAATTTAAATGCTTAATATTTTGTAATTGGATATTACGGAAATTATATTTAAACGTGTTAAACTATTTTTGGAAATTTAACACGAGGGGCTATTTATTTAAACAGTTTTTTTTAAATATTAACCTAAATTAAATATTTTCGGAAATAAAATTTAAAGTAGTGCAGAGAGGCATGCAAATCAAACACTAAACATATATGTTTAACATGATACTAATTGTATAAGCACGCATTAGTTCGAAAATATATTAATCATGCATATGACCATATATTAAACATAAAATAATCTACATTTGAACATATATTAATCATGCATACGAAACATATAAAACGAAATAATCATGCAAAACTACAAATCATGCATATAATAAATCATACATACAACTTTTGAAGATTACAAAATGATATGAAACTAAAAATCATGCATCTTATCATGCATTTAAGTATACAATCATGCATTTTTGGAAGTTTAATCAAATATTACAAAATAAGATGAACAGAACACATAACCTTGACTGAAGAAGGGCCGACGGAAGAAGGTGGACGAAGGCGGCCGGAGGACGACGGCGGACGACTAGACGTTGACGGCGGACGGCTAGGCGGCGACGGCTAGGCGGCGACGGCGAGGCGGCGACGGCTAGGCGGCGGCGGCACAATCTAAACTGGAAGAGAGGGAAGAGAGAAGGAAGAGGAAGTTAGGGTTTGGGAGTTTGGGTGCGTAGCTTTTTAAAAAAAACGCTAAGTGTTTTTTTTATATAATTTTTTAGTCACGGTCATAGTCACGGTCCTGACCGTGACTAACCCCTTCGTAATTGACGATGTCAGTGCCGACGGTCAGAGACGCCTTTAATCGGAATAGTCACGGTCAGACCCGTGACTATGACCGTGACTATTTTCAAAATTTGAAACTAGTCACGGTCATAGTCACGGGTCTGACCGTGACTATTATTGTCAGCGCCGCTCTGACCGGCGGACTGACTTCGGCATTTACGAAGGGTTTAGTCACGGTCTTGACCGTGACTAAGACCGTGACAACTTGAAATTTTTTAGTATAAATCATCTTTCTCCGGCCCAAGACTGAACTGTAAAAAAAAATGGCTAATAGAGGTCCAATTGACTGGGATTCGATGTGTAGAGATATGAAACGACTTAAGCTGATTACAGAGCTTATGGAGCCGAAAACCGTGGAAGCATACGAGAGAATCAAGGAGTTGATGTCTAGACCCCTTGAAAGTTTTGGCGATTATAAAGATGAAGAATCCGACTCGTTGGGCAAGTCAAAAGCAAGAAATTTGTGTCGGATGCTTCAACGTGCACAAGAAGTTTCAGAGTATATGGACCCGATCAACGAAGAAGCTCGAATGAAAATTCAGGAGTTGTGGGCTAGGCCTCTTGAAAGTTTCCGATTGAGGAATGAATAATGTTAGTTAGGCTAATGTGATAAATAAATCTATGTTAGTTGTTTAATAAATAATATGTGACAATTTCATTGTGTGTTTTGTATTTATCTTTGAAATTTGATAAATAAATATCTGTTAGTTGTTTATTAATATCTAAATTTATTATAATATTCAGATTAGTAAAAGTAGATTACTGTTTTTTTAATTTTCGAATTTTGTTAATTTTCGAATAGACTTAGAATTATTAAAATTAATTTTCGAATTTCGAATTATTAAAAATTATTAAAATAAATTTTCGAATTTAGAAAAATCAAAAATAATATTTGAATTTTCGAATTTGAAAATAAAAGAATATAATATAGAGTAATTTCATATTTTGTATTGGGTAAATTTTAATTTTCAAACTTCAAATTGTGAAAAATTTTATTTTGAATTTATAATATGGATATAAAAAACTTGTTGTGGTTGAATTAATATGGAGTAATTTTTTGTTCATAATAAATAATGATAAAGATAGAAAAAAATTCAAATATTGTTGGAGTAATATAATGATGAAGAAATCTGCACAAATATTAGAAGTCAATAAAATTGAAATTACAACAGCACAATTATTCGCTATCAGAATCGTCATTTTCTACATATACAGTATCTTCTTCTGTATCTGAACCGTCTATCCATTCACCTTCTTCCTGATATTGAGCATTTTGTTGTGCTACATACATTTCCTCAATTTCGCGCTCAGATGGAATGGTTGGGTCCGGAAGGTGCGTTTCTGGCATGACTTCAACACGTCCGCCATTTGGATCACTTAATTGGATGTCATAGTTGACCGTCTCAACAATAGGCGGAGGTTGGAAAAATTGTTGCTGAAAAGCATCTAGATCAACGTCCTTGTGTTGAGTTTGTGATTTTATTTTGTTCGGACGGACAGGACATGCACACACCCAAGGATTCTGTGTCCGCCTTGTTGAAGGATATTCTGCATAATAAATCTGCGCTGCTTGTTGGGCGAGTATGAAAGGCTCATTTTTCGGGTACACACGAGACTGGTTGACGTCAATCATATTATACTTCGGATTTTTGCGCACGCCACGTGTGGGGTCGACCCATGTGCAACGGAACAGAACGCATGTCAATTTTTTCGCACAAGAAGGCATCTCAAGTTCCAGAATCTCCTGCAGGACACCAAAAAAATTGGTTTCCGAGTTATCATAACCGATGGTCGGGACACATAACCCGCTGTTCGTTGTTGGTCGGCCCTCTCCGTAATCGGCTGTGTGATATGTGTAACCGTTTATCACATATTGCCGCCACACTTTGGCACTGGCACCTGGGCCCCACGCTAATGATACTAACAAAGGGTCGACAATCCCACGACTATTGATCTGTAAATATAAACATAATAATAACATTAGGTAAACATTAGGTAATATATATAATTAATGTGTGTGTATATATACCTGATACTTGTACCAATTTACAAAATCAGAGTCCACCAACGCATCAATTTCATTCTCAGGAAAGGCTGATAAAGAAGCTCTGGAGGGACGTAACGAGACGAACCTACCGTTTGTGGTATAACAGATGGATCCAAAGGTTCGCCGTGAGAAGTCCAATTATAATAATTGGGAACAAAACCGACCGCGTACAAATCATACCCAACTTCGTGTGGGTCTTTAAATTTGAGATTTTTACACTTTGAACATGGACATCTTATTTTATCACCACTCATATAAGCCGGATGTTCAAGTGCAAATTCAATAAATTCCCCGACTCCCTCGAGAAAATTTGATTGCATTCCGTACAATACCGCATCTTTATCATACATCCAACTTCTATTTTGTTTATACATTATGCCTGAATATTATAATAAAAAATTATATGAAATGCAATGCACACAATTTTAAGTAATTTATTTCACTAAATATAATCAACTAATTTTCACTTTTTTTAAATGAAATGCACAGAATTCACATCTTAGTTATGCACAAAATATATTTCCCCTAAATTTGATTACTAACGTACGTTATTTGAACTAATTTCACTAAACATAAACATCATTACGTTTTAAACCACATTTATCTAACTAATTTTAATTAAATTATTTTAATTTATAAACCTAAAAGTTTAACTAATTCTAATTTATGACATTACTACGCTTATAGTTAAAACATGTTGTTAATTAATTAACAACCTCACTAATTTAATAGTTTTAATAATTTAAATTGAACCAACTAATTCTAAATAAAAATTATAATTCAAATAACATACCTTATCTGCATAAACAGGGAAAATGATAGAAGATAGACTACATCCTTCGATCTACGGATACTGTATATACTGGGAATGAATTGGTGTGGTTCTGTTGAATGAATGAGCTGCTCCTGCATATATAAAAAATTTAGTCACGGACTTAGTCACGGATTTGTCCGTCACTAAGCAAAACCGTGTCCAATACGCGTCCAACACGTGTTAATTACGTGTAAATGACGTGTTAATCAACATAGTCACGGAACTAGTCACGGATATGGCCGTGACTAGATTTATCCGTACATAATGCCGTTGCGAATTAACTAAGGGATTGAAAAAAATTAAATTTTAACTATAGTCACGGACTTAGTCACGGATTTGGCCGTGACTAAGTCGTCGGAATCAAATAATCTTCGCCGAAAACGGGAATGAGGAATTAAGTCACGGTCCACGACCGTGACTAACATTAGTCACGGTCGTAGTCACGGTCCTGACCGTGACTATTTTTTTTTTAAATTTCCGTGACTAGTCCGTGACTAGACCGTGACTAAACTAGTCACGGACGAAATCCGTGACTAAAATCCGTGACTATAACGCTGTTTTTTTGTAGTGGCAGTAGCACGTAATGTTGTAATAATGGAATGAAAACACAAGAAAATAAAAAAATAAGAAGTGAACAAATAAGAAATGCGTGTTGAAAAATCACCTTTTTAGATAAAACAACTACGAGTATTATAAGCCCGCATTTACCAAACAATTACTCCGTATTTTATTTTCTTTCATTAGTCAAACAAGCTAAAAATGGTTGATAAGCAATTTACTTTCATTAGTCAAACAAGCTAAAAATGGTTGATAAGCAATTTACCAGACAAAGTCATTGCTAATTTTCGTATATGGTTCACTCTTTTTCTACTATGCTTAATAACAGGGCCGGACTTCCCTATGTTCAAAAGTGTTCATATGAACACCCAAAATTTTTAACTAGTCGTGTAAAAATACACATATATGAGTGTTAATGTGAAAATTTATACGTGTATTTCAAAACATATCAAATAAATTTGAACCTTCAAATTTATGTACAACAAGATCCGTCGGTGCTTACTAATTTATTATAGTATTTGCTCTATTTTAAATGTTCACTTGCACTACGTAAGATTCACTCTTAGAAATATAAAAAAAAAAATGCCAAATATTTATTACTATGTATTATATGAATCAATCATCATTTACCCCAGCGCCGCAAAGGCTCCCACCTACGGTGGGGTAAGGGGGGGGGGGGGGGTCGGATGTACGCAATCTTACCTCTGTACTAAAGCACAGAGAGATTGTTTCCGGATGACCCATAATGAAATTCATGTCCAAAATTGCATGCTGACTGCTGCTTCATAACAAAGAAGAACAGATAGTTTGGTGAGCCATTTTGCTTTATTCCATCATATTCTTAAGCAAAAAAATAATGAATTTTTGGCTCCATTGCAAATGATGGAAATATTACTATGTATTATATAATTAAATAAATAAATACATTTCCAAGAACACAAAACACTATCTGGGAGGCGGTAGAAAAAGAGAGCCAGGAGGGTGATAGCATAGCACTGGATGTAGGGGATTTTGGAACCGGAAACCGTAGAACCGGTTTGAACTGAACCGTTATAACCCAGTTCGGTTCGGTTCCTACAAATGAGGTGTTAGTTGTTAACAGTTCGGTTCTTGATTCCTATAAAAATATGTGCATGAAATCGTTAAGGAACCATTATTAAAAAATTAAAAATAAAATAGTATTAGAAGTAGTAATAATAATATAATAGCAACAATAGCCACTACCACAACAATAATTATACAATAATAGATACGGAGTATGTAACTAACAATTTCAATTTAATCAACGAAAACAGAAGTAATAAATATTACACATGAGGTTGATATAATACATTAAGCCTACTTTTTTTTCCTATCTCTTTCTTTTTTCCTATCTCTTTCTACTGTCAATTACTCAGTTTTTTAAAAAAGTTAATTCTTCTATTTTTCATTTTAAAATGATGGGAATAATAGGCTTTGGATCCAAATGGCTTTTCTTTTGCTTTGGCAAATCCAGCAGCTCCGCTCTGTTTTGCTGCAAAGGATGATAGTAATCAAGTAGATTGCCCCACAAAAGAAAGAAAAGTAAGATTGTGGGCCATCCTAAAGTGATGTTGGTCTGGCCAATCTTTGCTTTTGGCATGTAGACAATAAACAAATGTGGAAATGTTACCTGTTGTAAATTTCACAGGCATGTTTCATGTTTCCGTTGAAACATAAGATAAAGATTACATTCTCATTCGCTTGTTTTTTCATTAACTTTAATTACAAAATTCTTAAATCGTTCTTTCTAAGTCAATTATTCCAGTCGTGTGCAAACCCTTACGTTATGTATTTCTCTAATTCTCTATCAATCACAATTCACAAGTGCCAGCCAAAATAATTTATTTGACCATATTATTTAAGTCGTTGAGTTGATTTCATGTGATTTAAATCATTATTTTTTTTAAATATAGTTGTTGACTTACGCAAATTTAAAAATTATGAGACAGGTTCACACGGAAACCTTCATACTCGATCAAGGGATCGGAGTGTTTAAGATTGCTTCTATTTTAAAAACATGATTTTTCTGAAGTGATTTTAGAGAAAGTGCATGATAAAAGTTAGTAATGTTTAGAAAAAAATGAATTTGAAAAAGTAAAAGTGAATAGCGTTTAATAAAATAAGTCATTTTTGTGTAACAGGAAAAGTAAAAAGAATTTTACAATACTTCTCAACCTACTTCAAGCTTTTAGCTTTTAAGTGATTAATTTAAATAGAAACTATCATTTGAAAACACTCATTTCAGATTTTGTTAATTCAGGAGGTGAAAAACACTTTTTTTACTCTCTTGCAAACACTCCCCAAGCCCAAATGCAAATTACTTCTCACAATCGAAGGCAAATAGGCAATTTTTTTTGTGAATTCTGCACAGAACAGGGTTTGAGATTAGGTAGTGATGGACAGTGTACCCGGAGGTAGCTTATCCGAGGGGTTATTATGAGAATAACCTAGAGAGAAGTCAGAGCAAACAAGTAGGAGAGAGAAGCGATTATATTAATGAACTCGAGATGTTCTGGTCTTTTACAATGGGGAAAGTGTAATACCCGAGTTTAATATAAGAGGATTAATAGTACTACTCATACCAACAAGATGCATCTCCTTTTAAGGGAGCTCATCACCAAGAACTCCAAAGTTAAGCGTGCTTGCACGGGAGTAGTCTTGGGATGGGTGACCCCCTGGGAAGTTTCTCAGGGCGCGCACGAGTGAGGACAAAGTGCGCGTAAAAGGCTAGTGGCGGTTTGTGAGGACAGTACTATTGGTCCGGAGTAACTACCTCGGGTCCCACGGGGCCGGGGTGTTACAGAAAGGGGCCACTACTTATAGTAGTAATAAATGCGATGAGAGTACACGTGGCGTAATCTAACGGCCGAGGGGTCACCTCAATCGGGTGGCACTGACAATTGCATGTGCACCGCATTGAATGCGGTGAGTGGATGTGACGTGACATTAAATGCGGTGGTTGCTTGTCTCCAAAGGGAATCTTTTCGATGATTGAGTTGTTGGCCGAGGGCTCCCCCTGGCCCCTGTAGCCGAGGGCCCGTGTAGCCGAAGGCGTCGTATAGCCGAAGGCGTCGTATAGCCGAAGGCGTCGTATAGCCGAAGGCGTCGTACAGCCGAAGGCGTCGTACAGCCGAAGGCTTCCCTGATCGAGTTGGTAGCTGAGGGCTACTGTTTTACGTCGTTTTCTCCCAGTAGTTTCGTATGCTCAAACATGGCTGCCCTGTGTGATTTGGAGCCTTCGGCCAAGGGGGCCGAAGGCACCCCAATGTGTATTTTAGGCTTCTTTGAGACTTGGGCCGCTGCATTTGGGCCTCGATGCTCCTTAGGCCCACGGGGCCTGTGTAGGAGAGGTAGGAGTCTATGGGCCAGGGGTCCATGGGCCATATACTCCATCAGGTAGATTCTATGGTACCCTTAAGGTACCATCCCTTTGTCCACATGGACCAATCAGAATGATGCAGTTGAATTATTAATATCTAAATTTAATAGGATATAATGATTTGGACCAATCAAATGCATTGCAGATACAATACCTCATTTTTTAAATGAGTAGCGGAGTTGTCACCTTGAAATTATAGTCCATCCGTATAGCTGTTAGACATCCTCAGGTAAATAGACAATTTGAAAAATGGAAACGGCAATTGGCCGACCGAGGATGTACAGTGTACAAAAGAAGTTCGAGATTATAAAGCCTCATATTTAAACCTAAACTTGAAGAGAGTAGTTGGAGATGATAATATAAAGCCTATTTAGTATCATTCTAATCGACTCAATCGTCTTATTCTGCTGAGATTTATGAAGTTTAGACTTAAATGACTGAATTAAATGTTTCTCCTGATTTATAAAAAATTATATTTCAAAATTTATTTGTTAATAAAATAAAAAAAAATACATGAAAAAATAGCTAAAATGACTTTCTATAGTAACTTCAGTCAGTATAGTCAGAAAAGTAATTACAGTACAACTTTACTTTTCTTATTATTATACAATTAAGCCCGCAAAATTAAAGTTACATGTTTAGTAAAAAGTTGACTAATAAGGCTGATAAGCCGGAAAATATGGTCACCAAACGGGTTCATAATAGTTTGGATCGTACCGTTACTCATGACATTTTTCATTGGATCAATGTATGATCATGAACCGGTTTGACTCTAATATCATTTTAAGAATTGAGTTTCATTCCAAAAGTCATCCAAAATTTTACGTAGTACTCCCTCTGTCCCGTTGAAAAGTTCGCACTTTCTTTATTTGTGTGTTCCATTTAAATGTTCTCATTTCATTTTAGAAAATAATTTATTCTCTTTAATTGCACTTTAACTTAAATTTCTCTTTGTTACTTATTGCATGTCAAGTCTCATTATTCCTTCTCTCCTAATTTATCTTCCTTTAATTACATTCACTTCATGTGTTTATTTTTTATAATTTTCTTTTTCTCCTCATTTTTATCTAAATTATTTTATCAACCACTTATTAAAAAGTCGTGTCATTTCACTCCTTTATGTAGAGACCGTGGGTAATTTTGTAAAGGGAATGAAGATCTGGTGTTGGCATTCCACACCATCCAAAAAAGAAACTACACAAACGCCTTTTCACGAAATTCGGTTGGGTGGAGTTTTATTTGTCTACCGACCTAGCTGAGTAGAGTTCCAATATATTATATATAGGCTAGTCTTACTCTCAAGTTGGGTGGAGTTTTATCTAAAAAAGAAAGTCGGTTGGGGTTTTGGACGGTTGGCACTATTTTTTAAAGAAAGGATATTTATTATTACCTTCATCGTACTAAGTTACTAACATTGAGATATAAATATGTTAAATTGATATAAATATTTATGTGACTCATGTTAAATTGATGAAATAAGAATAAAATAACAATGATTTAAAGTCACAAATTTTATCAAAATTGATATAAAACAATCTTAGTAGGACATATCGAAAAGAAAATATGAGATAATTTTAACGGGACGAAGAGAGTACTACTTAATAAAGAGAAAGCAAAAGAAATTACAAATAAAGGAAAAGGTGAAAACAAATAAACAAAAGCATGCAAAAATAACGAGGCCCCAATATCTCAATATCTTTTGGGACTAAGGCTTGGATGTTGTTGTTGTATGCAAAAATAACGAAGGCCCCAATATCTCAATATCTTTTGGGACTAAGGCTTGGATGTTGTTGTTGTATGCAAAAATAACGAGGGGTATTGTGGCGGGGCAGTTGACAATGGTAATAGGTGCAGGGGTAATTTTGTCCAAAAACAAAGTAACTTCAACTAATTCAGTCAAAAAAATAAATCCAACCTTGCTTATTATGATTATTATACAATTCAGTGACCAACATCAAATTTATGTACTTGATGAAAAAGTTGATTGATAAGGCTAAAAAGGATCACCAAACGGGCCCTTAGATGTATATTGTGTATGCTAGATCAAAAAAGATTGGTGTACACAAAATTTGTAAACAAATTTTGTGTACACCTAGCTCCACCCAGCTCCACCCACGATGGTACTCTGTACATTTAAGTGTTTGTTACAATAAAGTTTGACAGAATGATTAAGGGAAGAGAAGTGGGGTAAAGAAAAGATGAAAACTAGAAAAGACAAAGATAATTGAAAATTTGTAAAAGAAAAACTTATCAGGAAAATGACAAAAAAAAATACATCCAAAAAATAAGTGTATTAAACAAAAGTTGGAGTATTACTCCGTATATTACAGAGTACTATTCAGGAAGTGATATGGGTAATGTATTCTTCTTAAAAACAAACTGAAAAGTGAAACTCTAATGCTAAAGATAAAACCATTGCAATCAATATACATGCGTTGTTGCTCATACGGAGTAATATACACTGCTTAAGGATATGTTTGTATTTTGACATTCTATTCACTTAATATAAATATATAGGGCTCTATTAGCTCTATTAGGAAAACTGCTTTTTGTTGTAAAACCCAGGAAATGACAAGCGTGAATTGTTCATCCTTGTCATCATCCTTGTAATCAGGACACTAAGCTTCTTACCATCCTTGTAATCATAGATAGATAGATGACAAGTTCTAATGATGCCAGCAAGATGTGTAGAATTACTCCTTGATGATTCATCACCAAGCCCAACTAGTATAAATAGGGCTTGATCTATCACTTGTAAAGATACTTAAAAAATTCAGAAACTGAGAAATTTCAGAGATTAAGAAGAAGTTATTTAGAGCTTTTTAACAATATATCTATCTCTTTGTTTAGTCTTCATCTTCTTCATTTCACAACACGTTATCAGCACGAATCTGTTCAAGACTCCCCGAGAAATCAGCTCAAATTTATCACCAACCATCATCTCCTGCAGGTATTAACATTAATATTATATTATCTTCTTTAATCTTGAGCTATATATCACGCATGCATGATAAACATGCACTTCAGCATTCAAATTTTGAAAGTACGCTCAGTTACGTTTTTCAAAATAATTAAAATCATACATATGATTGTACTAATAAAAGAATTAAAGTAAACATACCTTCAAAGCTTCATCAACACGTTTTTCTCTTTCTATCTTGATACATAACTCGGTCTCTTAAAATGATAGCTTAAGAATAAACTAATACGAAGTATGACTTGAGAGAAAATATACATACTTCATACTTGACATCGAAGTAGGAGATTGCTTCGTAATAATGAGTAGTAAGAAAGATAATGAAAGAAGATACAGAGTACTAAATAAAATAAAACAGTTACAGACGAAAGGTAGAAATGAGGCTTAAATCATGAATAAATAAATAAATAAATATATATATATATATATATATATATATATATATATATATATATATATATATATATATATATATATATATCAAAGATAACTTAGAGGTTCACGGGCTTATACAAATATATTTGACAATCTGTCCGGCTGTCTATGCATTAGCTCTTTTCACGGGTTTTGTTTATTAGTGACTTGATAATAAGAACAAAACTAGAGTGTTGTTTTTAAGTTCTAGACTATTCAAATATCAACTAGATATTACGGGTTGATACAAATGACATTAAAATAATCAGACTTCCTGCAATAGCCAGTAGGCTATATTCAGTGGCGGATGGCCTAGTGTTCAAGAGTATTCAGCTGAACTATCAAAAATTTCAAGAAAATTTTATCAAAACGACGTCGTTTTGATGTGTTTTACAAAAAATTAGAATATACACTGTCGTTTAGCTCTTACGCGGCAGTCCAACCTAGCCCAAATGCCCAATCCTGATTTCCTGAAAATCGGAGCTGCTACTTCTCATCCTCCAGACCAAGAGTGAAGAACTAAAGATCTCCGGCTCGAAGGCACTCAAGTAGAGTCCAAGCTCCAGATTCTCCGGCGACCAGTCCGACGGCCGCCGCGAGTCCGCCGGTTCCGCCCCTGCCGCGCTCACGCTCTGGTCAGTCTGGTGCTTTGTGAGTTGCGTCAGCAGATCCGCACACAGGACACACCCAAGCGGCCAAGCTCCAGCCTCCGGCCCTCCACTCCTACAGCCTTTAGGCTCCAGATTCTACTGTTGTACTGCACTACTGCAGGTAGTTGATTGCTTCATTTGCTTGCTTTGTTTATGTATTTCAAACTTGTATTTTAATTTTTTATTTTTGAGTTTGAAAATCGAAGAAGTATGATGATTAATGAAGAATGATGTTATGATGATGTAGTGATGCACTGATGTAAGGCTGCAGATTATTGAAATAATGAAATGCTCCCAATCTCTTTATCTTTTCTGCCCCTTTTTCAGAGTTGATAAATTTGGAGTGATAAAATTATTTACTGATATTTGATATATGAAGTGGCCGAGAGTAAAAAGAAGTAGATAGGCAGTCTCCTGGCACTACTTTGTAGGTGTCCAGTGTGTAGAAAATCAATGACCCACTAGATAGAATTTAGCTAGATAACTATTAAATTGAATGAGTTGTTAGTTGGTTTAGTATTTATATCGTCTCGTGACATTCATTGAGAGGGATGTGTTTATGACTATTAGCAACGAAGATATTGTACTCCCTCCGTCCCTGAATGTTGTTCCAATTGCGGATTACGAAGGTTGACCGACGATAAAGTTAAATGATCCCTGTGAAAACTCGAATTATTTTTAGTAAATAAAATTTACATATTCAGAAACTACATTAAACCCGCTACAAAGCCTGCAAAAAAAATCAATTTTCATAAAGTTTTGATACAAAAAGTAAGAGTTTAAGAGTGATTTAAGTTGACTCTCGAAAAGCGAAATGGAAGTAAATTTAGGGATAGAGGGAGTAGATTATTTTCAAAACAACATGACCACCAGGAAAAATCAGTTTATGTACGAGTTTCTTAGACTTTATTATTATATATGTTATGGAGTTTGTTTTGCTTTTTAATGTAGTAGTTTTTTTATTGATAAAGATACAATTGTTGAATTTTAGCATTGTATATGATTATTGTGATACTTTGAACTTTACTTTAGTTTTGAACACCCAAAATGTAAAGGCTAGATCCGCCACTGGCTATATTCAGTCTGCATAAATTTGTTTTGCCTCATATTAATAGTTAGACTCACGGGTAGTATAAAAACAAAATCAACCACTAGGTTTAATAAAATTTAGTGGCATGGTTACTGGTTACGCAAAGACCATCTTTTCCAGTCGCAAAATTTATATATACTCCGTAAAATAAGTATAATACTCGAGTTAAGTAAAGATGATGATGAAAATCAAGAAAAATTATTACTCCAATTTCTAAATATGATTCAGTTTAGTCCGTACTCATTAGTGAGTTTTACGGAACAAATAATGTTCTTATATACGGTTTTACTAATTAATTGTACACCAATAATTCTTGTAGTACAATGGCAAATATAAGCAAAAGAGAATTTGATGTTCTTGATCTGTCTGGCCAAAAATATTTGGAATGGAAAGTGGATGCTTTAGCACATTTAAAGGCCAACGGTCTGGAAGACACTATTGAGGCAAATAAGCCATCATCTTCCCAAGACAAAGCGAAAGCTATCATTTTCCTCCGTCATCACCTCCATGAAAGTCTCAAATCTGAATATCTTTTGATTGATGATCCAAAAGAATTATGGGACAATTTACAAGAGAGGTATGGCCACCAGCAAAAGGTACTTTTGCCAAAAGCTCAGTATGACTGGATCAATTTAAGATTCCAAGATTTTAAATCAATCAGTGACTGTAATTCTGCCATGTTCCAAATAACATCTAAACTAAAGTTATGCGGACAAAAAGTCACTGATGCTGATATGTTGGAGAAAACCTTTTCTACAATGCATATTTCTAATATGCTGCTACAGCAGCAATATAGAGAAAAGGGTTTTAAAAAGTACTCCGACTTAATATCAATATTATTGGTAGCTGAGCAAAATAATGACCTTCTGATGAAAAATCATAATTTGAGACCCACTGGTTCTAGTCCTTCTGTTTATGGTGCATCTGGCCATCATTTAGCCACTGAATCAAATGCAACATACAGTGGCAGTAGAAGGCATTTTAAACGTGGGCATTTTAATGGTCATAAAAACAAGTCACACCGAGAATACAAACAGGTCGAAAGACCAAATTTCAAGGGCAAGGGCAAACAAAAAGCCCATCAAATAAACCGCCCTCCAAAATCCTCGGGAAAGTTGACTTGTTATAAATGTGGCATGACGGAGCATTGGGCTAATAAATGTCGCACGGCTAAACATCTGGTGGAGTTATTTCAAGCTTCCATGAATCTGAACAAAGGCAAAAATGTGGAAGCTAATTATGTTAATGACACAACTCCACCTCTGCCAAAATTTGACGTGCCCGACTTCTTTGTGGATGATGCCATTATGGACGATGCGTTTGCCATAAACCAAAATGTCACAAAATAAAATATTCGACTTCTTATGTTGTAACATATTAGTTTTATGTACTTTTTCTTTCTTCCTTTTTTATTTTGTTTTTAAATAAATGTGTGTAATAAATGTACTTTTATGTTAAATAATATGCATAATTTGTGATATCTACATATCAAACTTATGTTTATTTGTATATATTGAAGATATGGATCACTCAAATGATAAAGAGCTATGTCTGATAGACAGCGCCACAACGCACACCATTTTGAGAAATAAAATATATTTTTCTCAAATGACTTTAGTTGAGGCTAAAGTCAATACAATATCAGGTGTTGTGAAGCTCATTGAAGGTTCTGGGAAAGCATATGTGATGCTCCCTAATGGGACAAAATTACTTATAAATGACGCTTTATACTCCAGCAAATCGCGGAGAAATTTATTAAGCTTTAAAGATATGCGTCAAAATGGTTATCACATAGAAACCATGAATGAAAACCAAAAGGAATATCTTTGTCTAACGACAACTAAATCTGGCACTAAATGTATTTATGAAAAAATGCCAGCATATTCCTCGGGACTATATTTCACTCATATTAGTCCATTCGAAATAAATTTGGTTTCTAACGCAAAGTTAGATGATCAGAAAACATTCATGTTGTGGCATGACCGTTTAGGTCACCCAGGCCAAGTAATGATGCATAAAATCATTAAGACTTCACTTGGACACCCATTAAAGAATATCAGGGTTCCATTATCAAGTGATTTTCCTTGTAAAGGCCTGTTCTCTTGGCAAAATGATCATCAGGCCTTCTTTGAACAAAATTGCAACTGAATCACCTGCATTTTTAGAAAGGATTCAAGGAGATATTTGTGGGCCGATAGCCCCACCATGTGGACCATTTCGATATTTTATGGTGTTGATTGATGCTTCAACACGTTGGTCACATGTTAGTCTTTTATCGACTAGAAATTTAGCATTTGCTAAACTCCTTGCTCAAATTATACGATTAAGAGCTCATTTTCCGGATCATTCTATAAAGAGAATCCGACTTGATAATGCAGGAGAATTTACTTCCCAATCATTTAACGACTATTGTATGTCGATTGGGATTGATGTGGAGCACCCTGTTGCTCATGTCCATACACAAAATGGTCTTGCTGAATCTTTGATTAAACGATTACAATTAATCGCTAGACCATTATTAATGAAGTGTAATTTACCTTCATCAGCTTGGGGACATGCTACTTTGCATACAGCAAATTTAATTCAGCTTAGACCGACTGCATATCATGAATATTCCCCAATGCAATTAGTTACTAGACAAGAGTCAAACTTAGCACACATAAAAATATTTGGTTGTGCTGTTTATGTTCCGATTGCTCCACCTCATCGTACAAAAATGGGTCCTCAAAGAAGGTTGGGAATTTATGTTGGATTTGAATCTCCCTCAATAATAAAATATGTTGAACCGATGACTGGTGACTTATTCACCGCACGGTTCGCTGACTGTCATTTCAATGAGGCAGTATTCCCAACCTTAGGGGGAGAAACTAATAAATCGGACCCAAGTACGAAAGAAATAACATGGAATGCAACAGGATTATCACACCTTGATTCTAGATCAAATATATGTGAGCAAGAGGTGCAAAAGATAATTCATTTACAAAATGTTGCAAATCAGTTGCCTGATGCATTCACAGATACAAAGAAAGTGACAAAGTCACATATTCCTGCTATAAATGCTCCTGCCAGAATCGAAATTCCAGCAGAGAATTCTGAAAAATCTCTTGCAATTGATTCTTCTATACGCAAAAAGCGTGACAGGCCACTTGGATCAAAAGATATAAAACCAAGAAAAACTAAAAGGCAGGAATTGATCTGTGATGCCAAAGATGTTCATCCTTCTGAACAAGAAAATGAACAATTTGAAAATACTGGCATAGAAAATGATATTGACAAAACAAACATCTCAAATAATGATCCAACTTCCTTAAATGAGGAAGATGTTCCAGATAATGATAGAAACGTTGATAATTATGAAATTTCAATAAACTACGTTTCTACTGGAATGCAATGGAATCGAAAAGATATTGATATTAATGAGATATTTGTCTATGCCGTTGCCACAAATGTAATGAATGAAAACAATGACAATGAGCCAACATCAATTGAAGAATGTCGGAAACGACACGATTGGCCAAAATGGAATGAAGCTATTCAGGCTGAATTAAAATCACTTGAAAAACGTGATGTTTTTGGACCGATAGTCCCTACGCCCAAAGGCGTAAAACCTGAGGGTTTTAAATGGGTATTTGTGCGTAAACGCAATGAGAAAAATGAAATTGTTAGATATAAAGCCCGACTTGTTGCCCAAGGTTTTTCTCAAATGCCGGGAATTGATTATGAAGAAACCTATTCTCCAGTAGTCGATGCGACTACATTAAGGTTTCTCATTGGCATGTCTGTTTTTGAAAGGCTGCAAATGCGCCTAATGGATGTAGTGACCGCATATTTATACGGTTCACTCGATACAGACATTTATATGAAAGTCCCCGGTGGATTTAAAATGCCTGAAGCTTATAGCTCGAAACCTCGAGACATGTTTTCTATTAAATTACAAAAGTCATTGTATGGACTAAAACAATCTGGACGAATGTGGTATAATCGTCTCAGTGAATACCTTCTCAAAGAAGGATATAAGAATGGTCCAATTAGTCCATGTGTTTTCATTCGGCAATCAAATTCGGGATTCGCCATAATTGCAGTATATGTTGATGACCTAAACATTATTGGAACTCCCGATGAAATTGAAAATACTGCAAATTATCTTATGAAAGAATTTGAAATGAAAGATCTCGGGAGAACCAAATTTTGTCTCGGACTTCAAATTGAGCATTTGAAGAATGGAATTTTCATCCACCAATCCAATTACACCGAGAAAGTGTTGAAGAGATTCTATATGGACAAAGCTCATCCTTTGACTTCACCAATGGTCATTCGATCTCTCAACATACACGATGATCCATTCCGTCCCCGAGAAGACGACGAAGAAATACTCGGTCCTGAAGTACCATATATGAGTGCTATTGGAGCTTTAATGTATTTAGCTAATAATACTAGACCAGATATTGCATTTTCTGTAAATTTATTAGCTAGGTACAGTTCATGCCCAACAAGACGTCATTGGAACGGGATCAAGCACATATTCCGTTATCTACGTGGTACAGTTGATCTCGGCTTATTCTACCACAAAGATGCAAAAGCTGCTTTAATCGGATATGCAAACGCTGGATACTTATCAGATCCTCAAAAGGCGAAATCACAAACCGGGTACGTATTTACTTATGGTAACACCGCAATCTCATGGAGATCTATGAAGCAGACATTGACAACTACATCATCAAATCATTCGGAGTTAATTGCATTATATGAAACCGGAAGAGAATGTGTGTGGTTGCGGTCTATGATTCAACACATCCAAAATGAATGCGGTATGAAGCCTATTACTTGTCACCCGACTGTGATCTACGAAGACAACACTGCGTGCATAGCTCAAATTAAAGAAGGCTACATCAAAGGAGATAGAACGAAGCATATATCTCCAAAATGTTTCTCTACTCACGACCTTGAGAAAGAAGGGACGATCAACGTTCAGCAAATCAGATCCAGTGAAAATCCAGCCGATCTCTTCACCAAATCTTTACCCCCGAAGAAATTCGTTGAACTTGTACACAAAATCGGCATGCGCCGCCTTAATAATTTATGCTAAATTCAGGGGGAGTATTTGAATGCACTGCACTCTTTTTCCCTTCATCAGGTTTTTATCCCATTGGGTTTTTCCTGATAAGGTTTTTAACGAGACAATACATCCAAATACAACGACATTATATGTCATAATCTTTACCCCTTAATTTTCACACTAATCTTCACAATAAATTTTTAAATACAAATAACTATTCTCAAGGATGAACATTCAAGGGGGAGTGTTGTAAAACCCAGGAAATGACAAGTGTGAATTGTTCATCCTTGTCATTATCCTTGTAATCAGGACACTAAGCTTCTTACCATCCTTGTAATCATAGATGGCAAGTTCTAATGATGCCAGCAAGATGTGTAGAATTACTCCTTGATGATTCATCGCCAAACCCAACTAGTATAAATAGGGGTTGATCAATCACTTGTAAAGATACTTAAAATTTTCAGAAACTGAGAAATTTCAGAGATTAAGAAGAAGTTATTTAGAGCTTTTTAACAATATATATATCTCTTTATTTAGTCTTCATCTTCTTCATTTCACAACACTTTTATAATTTTTAAAAAGAAATTGGATATATTGTTGGGCGGATAAAAATGAACTCTTAGAAATTTATGATCATGTTAGAGTGTTAGACTAACTCACTAACTTTGACAAGAATTTAATATTGTATGTATTGCTCAAGAAAAAATGTTGGAATAAAAAAAAGATCATGAACATGTCACTGAAAAGACCATGAACTTAAAAGTTAAAAAATAGGTAAAATATCTGCCACAAATTGTTCTTTTCAAATGAAAAAAAAAAACTTTAAGAGGTTGGTTCGGAGTGGATTTGACTCAAATATCCACCTTCCAACCAACCAGTATAGACTGAAGATCATTTAGAGGTATTTGTCCGACATCCATTAAATATAGGATAATAAACCGATATACAAAATCACACTTCTACCAAGTTGACCTCATAAGATGAACTCCAAGTCTTGACAAAATAACCAAAGAAATCCAAAAGCTGGAGAAAACAAAATAACACAAAAGGTAACCATAACAAAATCCTTTTTGAAGTACAATGAGTATTTGTATCCACGTATGACGTTCTAACAGAAAATAAGGAAAAAATTAAATTAGAACCAAAGGTCCCCTTGTCATCATTATCATCACTTTCTTTACCTATTTCATCATTCCTTTCCTTGTGAAGAATCCATTGAAATTACCCTCACACTATTCTACGTCGTTACCCGCGAGGCACGAAACTACAACAAACACCATATTTTGCCCCTTTGTTTTTTGGAACAAAACAGTCATTATTACTTCGCCATTAAAAATCAATAACCTCGTATGTTATATCAGTCTCGTCGGGTAAATCAAGCAGCTACTGAGAGGAGCTTACTGGGTGGTAATAGTAAGGAGAGTGGACAACTTGTCCCAATCCAAAGACTGGAAGAACTCGTGGGATCTGACAGAGGCGGCACCCAAGCCCAATAAGACTACAAGAACAGCAAAGCTCTTGAAGCAACCGTGCCCACTTGATAGCCTTCCCAACAAAAGCTTGCAGTGTTTGTCAGCGTCTTTAAGCAGTGATTGATCAACTCCATCCGTTGACAGTTTCTCGTTCTACAGACACATAAATAGAATAAGGAATAGATAAATATGGAAATGTATAGAGTGGATCAATGTTTAGAACTTCGGCCAAGTGGTCAGCCAAGCTCTCAAGGCACCATGGTCTAAGCATTGTTTAGACCAAACTAAACCAAATTACCCAGACAAAGGTCCAAACTGATCCATATGTGACTTGGTTCACTTTAGTGCGATAATCTCTTTTCATAATAATATAATATTAATACACAAACAAACCAAAGAAATACAGCCTCAATAATAATAATAATAAATCCAAGCCTAAACCCAAACTGAACCAAACTAAGTTTAGTTTGATCTTGAAAATCAACTTCCCAGCTCAAAAACTGAAAAAGATAAACAAATCGAACTGGAATCCCAACCCTTAGGCCGAAATGCACAGTGCATTTGGATTTTGCCATCCATTTGAAGGTCATTGACTGCTCTCAATGCGCAATGTGCAAATGAACTTTCGATTGTAGGGGACAACTCCCCGGACAACCATCACAAGTGAGAAGATTGAAGAGACTATCTCTGTCAAAATAGTTACAGTACCTTATGCCTGAAACTTTTGAGAGTTTCTCGGAGTGCATTGTGAGAAGATTGATTAGCAGACAAGACTTTCCACTCAACAGCAAGTTTTTTTAAGGCAGCAACACTGGCTTCTATGTTATCCACATAGATCTTGTCCTGAATTGAACATTATTACAAATTGTTATTAGATCAATGGGGTTGGAGGAACTTGGAACAAAACACTACTTCCCTCTTTCTTTTTTACCTCTCAAAGTTACTATCCATTGGTCACACTACATCCTTTTTCATAACTTATTGAAATTACTTTATGGTTAATAAATACCTATGGCATCACTTGTTTTATAAAACTTTTGATTCATTTAATAAACATGCAACTTCTACCTACTCAAACAATAGCATTAAGTATTTTACATAAAAAACTATATTTAGTCTTGCTTGATTGCATGAGTAGGAAAGATAACAAAAGACGAAGGCGAAAAACTAATTATATGTATATTCTGATCAAAAGAATGTCACAGATAGAACATACCCACTGCTTGTAACAATCAGCATTTTGATTCAAGCACCAGACAAATATATTAGCCCCTTCCTGAGATAGTGCTGGAATGCCTGAAAACAGGTACATGTAGAACTTCTCAACCCCAATCGAACACAAAATATAACCTAAAAAAGAAGTGGAGTTTCTAGTGGAATTTACCTTCCCCAGCAGCTTTGACTGCAAATGGAAAGATCTGCTGTGAAACTTGCTTCATTGCTTTGCTTCCAGGAGAACCAGCAAGAGCAACCTCTTTGAGAGTGGGATATATTTTCTCAAACCTGTCAGTAGCCTGTAACAGGAAAACATAAAATAAGAACACAAGATTAAATTACTTGAGTGTGTAAGGAAGACTTGCGACACCACAATTTGTGCACATATGAGTCTGTTACCAACCATAGTCACAAAGAACCAAGTACAATCAATAGTTGAATGAAAATATTACACGAGGTGTTGATTTGGTAAAACTTCCTGTATTGTTTGTTTCAAATTTCCAAAATATAAACACGCATGTTTGGCATATCTGATTATTAGTCTATTTATGATTACAATGTATACCTTATGCGGCTGGAATGTGATGTTACCCAACACGTATCCGCTTAGAAGATTTAACAGCTCCAGCTATTTAAGCCATATAACTCTTACCGAGCTTAATGGGACCAAGTATTTTGTTGACAGCATCAGAATCAAAAAGTATTTTCATTTTCAAAACTCAAAAGCAATACTTTTGTCCCCAACAATTTTCAAAATTGTTTCTGCCATACACTTCATACAAATATTACCAACTCCATAGAAAATTAATCAACCCCCAATGTAGCCAGAATCCTACCTTAACTCGTGCTGAAGAAGCAGGAAATGTCATCCGTAATAGAAAATCAAGTGCTGATGGTGGCACCAAACGTTCTCCTTTCCTAACAGAGCCATTTACTAAAATGGTCCGAGCCTTTGGTAAAGATAGGATCCTAAGAATACAAACATTAACAAACTTTAACGATACCTTTACAAAATCTCAATTGCAAGTAAAAAGCACAAAGAAAGCAGCTTAGCAAACCAACAACCCCACTATTTACTTTTATGTTGAAAATATCACCGGCCTCTTTTTATGTACCCTTTTTCCTTTCTGGTAAATTGTGAAATAATCTCTGGACATTTCCTTTTAAGGAAAAAATTGTGTGGTTGATATTAATTATTCTTTCTAAATAAATCTCAACCACACAATTTCATTTTCTTTAAGCACCTTGCAAACTCATTTGGATAAATAAAACGAGGATGGAGGGAGTAGTGAAACATTGACTTTATACTTCATTAATTTAGAACTTAAAGTACGCATATTTATAACCAAACTAGCAATATTTATTTTGAGACCAAGTTATGTCCTAATCTCATGCTACATTAGTAGTTTTTAAACAAATCTTGAAGAAGAAAGGAAAACAAAATCTTAATTTTGAGTAATAAATAAGTTATTATTTTTTAGCATGTAAAATAATATTTCTGTGTGTCAGCTTCACTTTGAGAAAATAGGATCTATTTCCCATCCATAAAAATAAAGATGAGTGTGTGATGTTTTATATAAAAAAAAAATCTACATAAAGTGAAATAAGGCAGATGAACTTAGAAAATAAAACCACAAGTGATTTCTCTTTTAATGAATAATATAACATTCATTGCAAAAGTGCAATATTATTAAGCCAACCTTTCCACTGACTGCAAAATCAAGTCCCTTGCCTGTGGATTAGAACCCGATTTGCCTCCAACTAAAGGCAAGATCCAATGGGCCCACACATACAACCCTACACACACATCACCATGGCAAGCCTATACGAAAAGGAAAAAAGAACACACATAAAGCAGTGGTATTCAATGATAGCCCCTTCAAGGGTTCATATAAGTGGAAGCAAAGAATTGAAGATTAGTGTTGCAAGGTAAGGACCTGAGCTGTCACCCAAACCATTACAGGGAGCTTATCTTGTCCTTGATACGTTTTGTTATCCCTCAATGTTGGCATTAGATTGATCAAAACATCAGGTTTCCGTCGCAACACCATTGATAGAACCAAAAATATAGCTACCTGTTAGCCATAGAAATAGCAGAAAAAATCATGCAAATATGATTACAATCAAATTGCAACTGAAAAATTGCATCTCTACAGAGGAGAATAACTTACACTATGTTTGGGTGTTGGGTTTTGGAGGAGAATAAATGGGAGGGAATATACTTTCATATTTAAAAATATTTCTTTTAACTTGAAAGACTTTAAAGTAACAAATATACATTCATTCGGTACAAAACTAATACGTAGTACTCCGTATGTTTTAAAACTTATTTTGATTTTTGACTCAAAAACATTTTTTTCAGCAGAAAAGGTAACTTTATATAATTTTATGTCAATTTTCCAATTAAAAACAGGTACCAAACCAGTGAAATGTCCCAAGTTTAGTTTAAAGGGAAATAGAAAATAAAAATACAGCTACAATGATGATTTACACGAGTTGTACCTCTGTGAAGAATGATGTTTTTTTTTGGGGGGGGGGGGGGTACAAAAAAATAAGGTAGTATGAATATGATTGGCCCCTTTACAAAAGCACTCACTCAAAATGCTTTTTAAAAATGAACTAAAATTAAAAAATTCCGAAGTAGAACTTCTGAAAGGCTCTTTTTAAGAACTTCCTTCTCAATAGCATATCTACCTTTTTCAAAATCCATTTTTACCCTTTTCCAAACAAACTTGATTAAACGAGCCAAATACTCAAACCAAGCTTTTGTTCAGCCGCACTTCAAAGAAAACCACTTCTACGCAAAAGCAGCTTTTCCACAAGTAGGCCAAACAAGGTTACTCAAATAAAATGCCCTAAGAGCACATCAAGACCCAATTCCCTTCCAGCTCTCTAAAACCAGAAACATAAGTTGACAAAAAAGAAAGCTTCCGAAAAGAAATGGAAAGTGTGAGAAAGGTCATAAGAGTTGGTATAAAAAGCTACTGTTAGTATTGTATGCCCTCGGTCTCAATGGCATCTAATATGTTGCTCCTTTTGTTTCTTTCAATAAGCTAAACCACCCTTAGCTTTAAAGATCCAAATGTCTTTCTCAACCAAATTTACACTTAGCTGGGTTGAGGATGACTTGTTTCAAGGAATAAGTGCATCCCTTTGAAAAAGGTACTCCTTATTATAATACAAGAAGAATTTGGCTAGCAAATGAGAAGTTTGTTTGGCTGTGAAAGTTTTTCTTGCTTATTTAGGAAAACGCGGGATTGGTGATGTTTTAAAAGAGCAGTTTCATTGTAAAGGAGAAAACACTTTTAATAAAAGCATGTATAGCATAAATTATCTCAAACAAGTGCTTAATTTGGGATCTTGACTGAGGTATTACGAATCGGTTGCAGGATAGAATTTAGCATTTAAAAGTTCAAAGAGATTATTATTATACCTGAGATTTTGAGGATGATGGTTGGGCACCTTTCTTTGAGACCTTAACAGATTGTTGGGCAGCCAAATCAGAAAGGATTCCGTCTAGCGACCATAACACAAAGAATCCAAGGGATTCATAAGACCGTTTATTGATCCAGTCAACTGAGATCTTGTACACAGGCTCAGAGATATGTGACACAGGGACCTGTTGGCATAAGAATCAGCTAAAAACATTACATCATAGTCAAAATCAACAAATCAGATGACTATTTGACCTTGGCAGTGGCTAATCTCATCGTATTCAAGTGGTGATTTTTGCAAAAAAAGAAAAAAGAAAAACAACACATTGCATTTTTACAAATACAGAGCATGAACGCCCCAAATGCATTTATGTGGATAAAAGGCCTAATACGAATTCAAAGATTAAAGGTGGAACGAAGGTGAAAAAAATCAATCTTGCATACTGGATAGTATGGGATTACAAGTCTAATTGCTCGTTCCAATGCAGTTATGCGGTTATAATTAAATCTTCGAATATCACAATGCATGTGCCTGTAAGTTAATACATACGCCATATTTCTAATAATGGCACGGATTGGGGATAAATTTCTACTTACATCTGCAATCTTTGAGACCAATGACTCTCTGAACAACTTCAACCAAGGAAATTGTGAAGCAGACACAGATGAAAATGCACGTCCGAAGTAATCAGCAAATCGCATCAAAAGTATTTGTTCTTGCGATTCGTACGATGCCTTGAATCAAAACAGAAAGATGATGAGTTCGATTGAAAAACACGAATTTATCTAGAACTGGAGCAAAACAAAGAATCGATCATAAAAAAAACGATCTTACTGAGATTTCATCGAGGAAATCCGATAACTCGGCCGGAACGATCTTGGCAGCAGCTTCAGCGACGGTGACCTTCGGCTTCTTCGGCTTCTTTTGCTTCTCCTTCTTCTTCTTCACCTCAACAACTCCATTTGGCACACCACCCTCCACATCGCTGTCCTGATCCTCGTCGTGGGATCGGTGATTCGCCGCCGATCTCGCCGGAACCTCATCATCGAGGTACATCGCAGCTCTCTGAGCCTCAATTCTCTGGTGACGCTCCTCGGACTGCTTCTCCAGCGACATAAACACATTGTCGGCGGCGGGGACGACGGATCCGTTGGCGACAATCTTGGTGGAGTCTGAAGCCGGCTTCTGTTGATTCTTCCTCTGCTTCTTGACGTAGGACACCTTCTGCCATCCGTGGTCGTTGTTAGCTGATTCGACGTGGTGGATCGGCTCAAAATCCATTGATTGATCTTCCATCCTCGCAGTTTCCTTCGGGAAGATACGGAACAGGGTAAATTTAGAGAGAGACAGAGAGAAGAGGGTCGTTGTAAGAGAGCAGAGATTTGACCTGCATTTAACAAAAAGAGAAGGGTGGTGAAATTATGATCCGAGTAGATTACGCATATGCGAAGAGATCCAAAAGAAAGGGTGGATCAAACTCGTTTAATGATGGGTTGAAATGGGAGAACTCTATTCTGACTCGCTTATCCGAGGCTTTGTGGGCCAATTCAGAGGTTATGACTCTATACAGAGTATCAAAAAGATTTCAGAAATCACTATACAGCGTTACTCGTAATAGAATATAGGGGAGGATGACTAAAATGGATATTATTCATCATTGACTTCTAATTCTATGAATTTTATCAATTCAGGATCCGAAAGATAGCAGTCATTTGTCTTAGAAACGTCAATGAACTAATTTGATTGAGGCATTTGATTTTAGAATATATAATTCGAATTTTTGAATCCTTGAATCCTTTAAATTTAACTAGCAAACTCACCCGTGCGATGCACGGTCTTGAGAATTTTCCTTCAAATTTGTTTGTGTCCACTAATTCAAATTACACTATCAATTGATGAGAGTATCTATCTTCATGGAATATTGATATAACTTAAAGCATTAAACAAAACACACTTAAAATATATATTATAGTTAAAAAGAGAGCACTAAGCATTATTTAAAAGATCAAAAACATCCAACAAAACTTAGAAATCATAACATTGTAAATATACATTTCATGTAACCATAAACATTGTTGAACACTTTTTGAATACAACATTCTGAGTCTTGTTCAGTGGTTCCTTCTTCTTCATCAATACCCGTGCGATGCACGATTGGTGAAATTCTGCAGGTATAATTAACATTAGCCAATATTTTAATTAAAAAATAAACAAACTTGTAATTTTAATTGAATTGTTTAGAATTATACTCCATACAATAATAAAACATGACGTAAATGAAACATATAAATTACAATTTACTAATGATTACAGAGTAATACATTATTTTTTATAGCCCGCAAAAGAGTAAGTAACACGCAACATAACATCATTTGAAAACAAATTACATTCCATGGCAAATTTTATGAAGCACTTCTTTGTACCTTCTGTCTAGCATTAACCCTTGTTAAAAGTGAAATTACACTAAATAGGACAAAAAAAGTTTTATGTATTCCAAAATTGGACCTTAAGCATGGCAATATTTTTCAAGCTTGACATTAATTACGCCTGTTTTGGCAATAAAAAACATGACAATCTTATTTTGGAATTCTCAAACTCATTTACTCATATTAAAAAAAAAATCCCTTATTAAAATCTTTCATTCAAGTAAATTTTTGACAAAGATTTTTTTCATTTTCAAATCAAAGGTCTATATATGTTAACTGAAGGTATAAATTTTTATAATTACTAAATAATATGGTGACATTACATCTATACGAATTGCATTATTTAGACGAATTGCTGATGTAACCTGGCAAATCAGGGGGTGTGCAGATATGTGAAAATGTGTTATGTCTTTATCTATACGAATTGCATTATTTAGACGAATTGCTGATGTAACCTGACAAATCAGGGGGTGTGCAGATATGTGAAAATGTGTTATGTCTTTATCTATACGAATTGCATTATTTAGACGAATTGGTGATGTAACATGGCAATTCAGGGGGTGTGAAGATATGTGAAAATGTGTTATGTCTTTATCTATACAAATTGCATTATTTAGACAAATTGCTGATGAAACCTGGCAAATCAGGGGGTGTGCAGATATGTGAAATTGTGTTATGTCTTTATCAATACGAATTGCATTATTTAGACGAATTGCTGATGTAACCTGACAAATCAGGAGGTGTGCACATATGTGAAAATGTGTTATGTCTTTATCTATGAGAATTGCATTATTTAGACGAATTGCTTATGTAACCTGGCAAATCAGAGGGGTGTGGAGATATGTGAAAATGTGTTATGTCTTTATCTATACGAATTGCATTATTTAGACGAATTGCTGATGTAACCTGACAAATCAGGGGGTGTGCAGATATGTGAAAATGTGTTATGTCTTTATCTTTATCTTTATCTATACGAATTGTTGATGTAACCTGGCAAATCAAGGGGTGTGCAAATATGTAAAAATATGTTATGCCTTTATCTTTATCTATATGAATTGCTGATGTAACCTGGCAAATCAGGAGGTGTGCAGATATGTGAAAATGTGTTATGTCTTTATCTATACGAATTGCATTATTTAGACGAATTGCTGATGTAACCTGGCAAATCAGGGGGTGCGCAGATATGTGAAAATGTGTTATGTCTTTCCTAAACTAAACATAAATATAAATTTATGAGAAAATCTTCAAATAAGTATTTATACATAATGTTATTTAGGTATATATGTATATAACTTTTTTAAATGATTACATAAATACAATTAAAATAAAGTTTGTTTATGAAAATGTGACATGTTATGCATAGTTACTATGTTCAAAATACTTTTTTACATCTTTGTACCAATAGGATTTGGTTTCTTACAAAACTTTATGTTCTGATGGATGTAATATCTTTAGATTATATGGACAATTATTTTGTATTCTATTTATTTTGACATTTGTTTAAGGATATTGCAATTTTTTAATGAAAAAATGAACAAAAGCATGATGTTGACATTTTTGGGGGGAACCCTATTCATCAAAGAAATGTGCTTTTATATATTAATAGATAATAGATAGTTTTAATGGGTATATAATTGTGATGTTATAGATGTATTCATTTTAATTTTTGATGAATAATTTTTCATTTAAGATTATTGACGGTTTCCTAAATAAGAAATGATAACATTTATTTAAAACAAATAAAACTAAACCATTTGTGAAAGTGTTGGACATATCCTAAGCTGCTAAACATATACTGCCTCCGTCCCACTAAGATTGTCTCATTTTACCTTTTCGGGAAGTTCCACTAAGATTGTCTCATACCAAATTTGGTAAAATTTGTGTAGCTCTAAATCATTCTGACTATTTTTAGTTTTTCAATTTAATATCAACAACATAAATTCACTTTTCTTAATAATCGTGTCATCTTCTTCCGTCCCAATGTTAGTAAGACGGATGTAGTACTACATATGTAAACCTGTTTAATTTTAACAGGCCAAAATAAGAGGCCCATTGATTGTGATCATGTGAAGTCCAACCACAACAGCACACCCTAATAAACCATAGAATCCTCCAGAAGCCAACCCTTCATTTCTTTTCAACGCTTCGATTCTTCCATTCAAAATGAATCGGTCAGGCTCTCTCCAACCATCGGCATCTTAAACCTCACCGGACTGTCAAATACTTCTGATGCTACACCCAATCCGACACCGAATCTCCGCCACCGTAATCACCCGGCGGTAGTGCTCTACCGCCTCGTCAGCCTCGTCCGCCGCTCTAAGCTCTAAAAAACGGTAAGAATACACTCCCTCTACTACACACCTCTATTTCACCGATCAAATGTCCCTTAAAACAAAGGGATCGGACCTGTATGTAAATCACCACACCCACAACCTACAAATCTATCAGATTTGTTTACTTCCACAGTACTCTAACTTTTTTTTTGCACAAAAAGGATTACGATTATACATGCATGGATTTCTTCTATCCGTAATGAAATATCTCAAAAGAATTAGTTGAAATTTTACTAAGACACAATTACTCTAATTTTTTTAATCGATCTGCTTATTTGCATTAAACCCAAAAAGTTTTCAATTCATATTTTTTTTTGTGTACCAAAATATTTGAAAGTTAAATGACCATGGTTTTTTTAATAGATTTAAAAAATCTAACTCTTAAATAACATTACTTGTCTTACAATTTTAATATAAAAAATATGACATTATATGTATTACGTATTTAAAAATAGATTTTAAATTCAACTTGTAGACATTTCTAAAATTGTAAAAAGTACTACGTATAAAGTTTCAGATGACTACCCAAATATTTATTTATGCTGCCATTCCTACCCAGATATGATTTAGATTAACAAAACAACATGTTTTCGATAAAATCATATGAAGTACTTTTCATTCCATAGAAAAAATAAAAAGCATTTTTCACACAAAAGCCGAGAAAAGTAAAAGTTAGTAATGTTTGATAAAATAAGTGCTTTTTAAACCGAAGGATGAGCTGTTGCAATCAAACACTGTTGCAATTAGGGTGGGGTGAACATCATCAAAAGAGGGTGAACAAATTTGATTTCCAAAAGAAAGCCTACTGCTTCCATCTCATCATAGTGTAATGCTTGTATACACGTCTTCAATCACAATCTTGGATTATACTCATTTCATTTTGTTCTTCTTATTCATTTATTTTTTGTATGCAAATTTCTAGGTGTTGGTAGAGTGTATTTAACTTAACCATTAATGTATGATCACAGGTTTTTGAGTGGCAACATTTCTACAAAACTTCTTTTAGACATTGAAAGATTTTTTTTTTAATTTAATAAAACTAAGAAAATTTAGTTATAGAATCCACTGCTGACTAAACAAAGGAGTTAAAAAAACTTTGTTGGCAATTTGTATGCACGTAATATATACTCCGTATTAAAGAAATTGTAAACCATCAATACATTACACACAAAATACACAATGTTGTCTAATACAACATCATTTATGATTACAAATATCATTAATGCACTTACTTATACCTATCCCAATATATTTTGCACAGTACGAAGTTACTTAAATCCAGCCCAACCATTAATATTGTGAAGCCCAACTTTAAAATATACGGAGCATACACCGCCCACAGATCAAATAGATCCTTTAATTCATCACAACTGAAGGTTCAAGATCGATGATAGCCAGATAGGTACATCGGCCGCTCCGTGCTTTTTTTTCTCAGCCATCTTCGGCGTATGTACATGCGCTCCCCATACTCTATACCTGGTAACATTCACAATCTTATCCTCGCGTCGCTTAGCAATAGCTCTTCCATCCAAGACCGGATTTGCTGATCCATAAAAGCTTCCATTTTCGAACGATTAGGTAACCATTCGCTGGGAATCCGTCGTGTACTGGTTCTCCATAGGCTATCACGGCCCTGGCCTTCATATTCTAAGTATATTAACTGTTTTTTGAGAGAGAAATATCTAATTATTTGCTATTACCGATTATTGTGCGAATGGATGTGAGAAACCTGAAGCGTAACAGTTGATTTTATAGCTGAACGATACATGCTACTTGCTGAGATTGGGATACACTCAATCTAATTTAGTGTGCTCACCTCCCAATCTAACCAATTGAAACAAAGCAACTCAAACAGTAACTCAACAACAGTAGGCACCTCCACATTGAACCAATAGCAATTCCGCAAAGATATTTCAACTATCCACACCTCCTTTTGGACCAATAGAATTTGCTTATTTTCAAAACTTCATGTCCAGACCGATCAAATATCTTTTGATTATAATTGTTTTGTATTTTTTTTTGACTAATAAATAAATAAGGAATTGATGCTGACATTTATAAGCGGGAACACTGTTCATCAAACTTCTTTTGCTTTTATATTAGAATAGATATGAGGTTCACATACAATTTTTTATTCACTTAATACTACCGAATCATCCTCTCACTAGGGCTTTCCGCCGCTAGAGCCTATCTCCGCTATCAACACGTTCGAGGAGTGGTCTTCTCATACTCACGACGAAGAGCTTGACGACGGAGGTGTGTAACCGGCTGGGCGAAGGGAGCTTGACGATGGAGGGGAGTAATCGCCACCAGGTTGGGCGGTTTGGCCGGTATGGTTTGGCAATCGCGGAGGCAGGCCGACGGGGAGGGGCAACGGATTGTTTCTAGAAGCGGAGAAAATTAATGGAATCAATCGTTAATCAATACAAGCAAATGACTATTGGCGAGGCGACGGAGGAATTGGACCTAGATGAGGAAGAAATCGGTGAGATTGCAGCAGAGGAGGTACGACCGACGTTCCCGGTGGTTGGTGCTCTATTAACGGATAGGAAAATCAAGTTTCAGATTTTCAAGGATCTTATGGCTTCGCTATGGAGACCGGGTAAGGGGGTTTGAAAGGAATTTGTTGATATTGAAAGAGGTTAAATCAGATGATATTCCTCTTAAATTGATCTTAATGAGGCGAAATTCTGGGTTCAAGTTCATAATGTTCCTAATAGCTTGATGAATCTAGGTACTGCTAGAAGAATTGGTAATTTTATTGGCAGTTTTGTTAAATACGATGACAATCGGTTTGAGGAAAAATGGGAAGCTTATCTGCGTGTCAGAGTTTGTATGGATGTGCGTAAACCCTTGAAGAGAGGAACATCTCTTAAGAAAGCAAGACTTGGACATTGGGTTGATTTCAAATATGAAAAATTGCCCAATTTTTGTTTTAAATGTGGATTATTGTACACTGACAAATTTTGTCCTTTAACATATGAGGACAATCTGGTATTGGGACAATCTTTTGGGACTAGTCTGAGAGCAGGTGGTGGGGTGAAGACTTGTCCAATAGGAGGAAACAAGTGGCTTGTGGAGGGCTCCCCCAGTGCAGCTTGGAGTCATTCTCTCCACGAGAATTCCAAATCGGGAGACGGATCAGAAGGACATCTTTGGAAGGATTCTATGACCGGCACGGGAGATAGCACGACCGAGGATGGGGACTTGGGAAGTACTAAGGAAGTGTAAGGAGAACAAAAGAGGAGAAGAATATAAGAAGATCAGGAGCAGGGGGGCAGACAAGGACTTTATGGCTGTTGACAAACCAAAAAACGGGGAGGAGGCGGCTCAGATGCTTTAGCCCACCGAAGGTGCAGATGCAAGGAGCAGGTTCGGGATGTTGTCTCGTCTTAGTGCTTTGGAAGACACATCAGGGTTTTTATTTTGTCGTTATGTTTGCTTTCATTGGGTTTGAGTACTTTTTTTTTCAGTTTGTTATTTTTCTGCATTCTAAGACTTTGAGCTTGGCTTTGGGTGACAGGAGGTCTGCGTTTACCGTCATTGGCTCAGTTGCGCCCATAAATGGATCAAAGAGTTATATTGCTTCTTTTGAGGTGATTAACTCTGAGTCTGGTTCGAGGGTCGACGGTTGCCTGTGATCGCTTTGTCTTTTTAGCCCTTATCTGCATGTTGTGATATCAATTTAAACCACCTTCTGTTGGTCCCGTTTAATATGGTAATCAGTCTAGAGGGGGGGGGGGTGAATAGACTGATTGGTTTTTCAACTTTTTCTCAAAGTCAAAACTGACTTATCAGAGAAGGTCTGATTCTGATGACAGAGAAAGGCTGGTTCTGATATCAGAACTGGCCTTGGCAGCGGATTCTGATCTGTCCGGGTAGCCTCAGAAATACTAAGGCAAATGCCTTTCTGATAACTCTGAAAACAAGATCTGCTGAACACAGATTCCAAGTCTTAGAGTTAAGCAGTTAATATCCTAAGTGCAGTAAAATAAATTGCAGTAAAATAAACGACACTGGATATTTTTATAGTGGTTCAAGGAACAACTCGTTCCTCTAGTCCACTGTTCCACTAGCTTTGAAGTAGATCGGTTACAAAGCTTAGTCCCTAGCACTTAAGAAGTTCTCCACGCCTTCTCCAAGTCTAGTTGTCACCCGGGACGCAATCCTGCTTCCTGATGACTGGTCCTTTCACTCAGCTTCCCGGAAGTATCACCACTTCACTACTGCAGTTACTTGGACGCCCTTCTTTTCAGAAGATCCTTTTGAAAAACAGAGTTTTTCCTCCAACTTGCTTCGTTACAAATGATGTTTGATGAAGTTCTTGAAGTGTTGAAGAACAGGATGAACTTTGCTTGTTTGTTGGGGATGTGAGATTTGGAGTTTGAATCTTCCCAACGTAAGCTTGTCTTGTTGAAGGTTGTAGAATTTGAATCTCAAGAGAGCTTGAATGATGATGTGTAAGAGTTGTAGCAAAGTTGTTTTTCAGTTCTTCGGTGTGTAGCTTATATACTGAGGTTGTCTGCCCGTTGGAGGAGGAGACAACTGCATTAAATGCGCGTACAGTTGACTTGACCGCCGTTTTTGGAAGGTTTCTATTTTTAAAGTATATCTTCCCGGATTCCTTGGTCAATCATTTGCAATCAATCCTTCAGCGTATCAGGCTCATTTAATGTGCATTAAATGCTTTCCTTTCAGGCACAGTCTTCTAGCCGTTGGATGTTTTTACCCGTTGAATTCATAGCTGTTGGATGTTGCTTGAAAATTTCTGCTTCTTGCTAAACCAGGAGACAAGTCTCCCACCTAGCAATTGACAGTGACCAGAAGTACTCTTCCTGTCCAATCTGCAACCTGCAAAATCTGAATCAGAATAGCCAATTAGTTCAAAATTACCTCCCTTGGGATACCATAGTCCTGCGTTTGGATTTCCTTTGATATATCTGATACAACATCTTTGCCTTCATCATCTGGTCCAATGCCTTGAGAGGCATTCATTGGAATCTTGACTGAAGATTTTCCATCTACTCCAAACTTCTTGATGAGATCTCTGGTGTACTTTCCTTGGTTGATAAAGATGCCTTCTGGAACTTGTTTGACTTGTAGACCAAGAAAGTAACTGAGTTCTCCCATCATGCTCATTTCAAACTTCTTCTGCATAACTTGAGAGAATTTCTTGCATAATTCTGGATTAGTGCTTCCAAATATAATATCATCAACATAAATTTGCACTAACAGAATATGATTAGCAACAGAAATTTGAAAAAGAGTCTTGTCCACCTTTCCTTTAGTAAACCCATGGTTCACTAAAAATAAGGACAATGTGTCATACCAAGCTCTGGGAGCTTGCTTAAGACCATAAAGGGCCTTTCTAAGCTTGTAGACACAAGAAGATTGAGTAGGAATGACAAAACCTGGAGGTTGTTCAACATAGACTTCCTCTTCAAGTTCTCCATTCAGAAATGCACTCTTGACATCCATCTGGTATACTTTGATGTCGTTGTAAGCAGCATAGGCTAGGAATATCCCGATTGCTTCCAGTCTGGCAACAGGTGCAAAGGTCTCATCAAAATCTATGCCTTCTTCTTGACAGTATCCCTTTGCTACAAGCCTTGCTTTATTCCTTACACCTTCCATAAAAAAAATGAGGTTCACATGTAATCATAATGTCCAAATTAATTCATTTAATACCCTAGTGTCAAATATGATATTCACAAGTAACCATTGTGACATAGATAGTATGGTTACTTGCATGTTTCTCTTTTTATCATTTGCCATCAGTAACCTTGAATATGATATCATGTTTTCTTTCGTGTTTCTCTTTTTATCTTTTTTTCTCTTTTTGTAAGATGCTTATACCACTCACACTGCAAGGGTGAACTCTCTGAGATATGTGCATCGGTGGCACCTTGTTTTAAATACACACACGTGCACACACACACACCCTTGCAATATATGACTTCATATAACTTACATATTGTGCCAGTGTGCTACAATGTAAAAATATCAATAAAATAGTACGAGTATTAAAGTACTGAAATTAGTAATACGTAATGTTTTGTACAGAGTGTGTTTTATTTTGAATATCTTTTTCTTAGACAAAAAAATTTCAAAGTAGCTATTGTAGGTGTTATAATTATCCACCGACTTATTTATATTGATATTAATTTGGGTGAAATAACTTGTAAGTACTTTATGTGCTATGAAAATGAGGCAAAAGGAAGAAATACATTATTTTCTAATTATTCAAATAAATTTAACATTTACTTCTTTTTTAATTTGAAAAATCAAATAGGATCCAAATACATTCAAATGTTACAAATAAATTAAATACAAATATAAAATAAGATTGAATTATTAAACGAATACGACAACGAGTAAAACTAAAGTGTGTGCTAAAACTTGTGTTGATTTATGAGGACATAAGTCGGTTTGAGATCATCTCGGAATAGTCACCTCAAACTTCACGGGATCGAGATGTAACATAGGATTTTTCCTTTTTGCTTCTATCATGAGGTGGATATAACATAACTGTGTTTGAGATTCAGGTGTGGACTTCTACACAAAATTTGGTAATTCTAAGAAGGCTAATGCCACAAGATATGTCTCTATGTTATTGAATTTTAATTGCAAGTTTATAATCTTCCAGTGATTTTGTTTCTAAGAGAGAGGTAAAAGAAATTGAAAACTTTGTTGGAAGGTACGTCTGTGTGAATGACATATGTTTGGGGACATGTAATGTGTATATGCAAATGAGAGAAATTAATGATATTGGGAAGCGTGTTAACTGTTAACATAGGATGCAAATTCAAAAGGAGAGGGGTGTTTGGTTTTTGGTGGAATTTAGATATTAATAACTTCTTAACTTTTAATCCCTCAGTCCCATTTTACATATCTTACTTTCCTTTTTGGGTTGTCCCAAAATAAGTGTTACCTTTCCCTTTTTAGAAAGAAATATGTGGTTCACAGCATTTCACTTTATTAAGAATTGTGCCAAAACCAAAGGAGACACATAAAATGGGACGGAAGTTGTACTTTTTATGTGGGATTATAGGGCATGCATGCAAGTTTTCTCCAAAGTTGTAACATAACTGGTTAGAGGAACACTATGGAGTTCGGATAAGAGCATGACTGGTTAGAGGAAACTGGGGGTTGGAAATAAGTTATTAGTGTTGGAGAGAGATTATGTAAGGGTGAGATAAATGCTATAATGGATAGTGATAACTGAAGCTAAGGAACATGTTACCCCGAAGCTTTCCCCCGAGGAACACCTGGTGTTAATCAAATACGCTTCAGGATGATGAAGAGTATTAGATCTACCCAACCTATTCAAACTATGACTCACCCCACAAGCTAGTAACCGGACTCAAACGCTACAAGTCATGACACAAGACTCAAGTCATCTAGTTTCACAATATATACAACCGGACGCTATCAACAATTGTCGGGGTGCCTGCAAATTTTAATCGTTATCTCTTAGTCTTGCGTTTTGTCTTGTACTTTTCACAATGAACTCTTTTTTGTAATTTAATCTTTTAATAAATTTGGAAGGTGTTCCCCGATGCTTTTCCCACCTCAAGTGGCCCCTCCGAGGTTAAAAAAAATGGATGGTGGGAACACACATGTCAATGAAAATGATGTTAACATTATATATCTTCAAGAAAACATGGTTTTTTCCCAGACATGTATATGTAGGTAAAATAATAATTATGTGTAAGAAATGACATTTACCCACACATATAGTAAGTGTATAGATGTGTGGGTATCCAATAGTAGGTAAAACTTATTGCCCACACATGGGGTTATGTGTGAGTAATTTTTTTATTATTTACCCACACATTTATGCATGGGCAAAAATTTGTACTATGTGGGTGTGACACCATCCCCTAATTATAAATTTTCGCTAATTAAATTTTCGAGCAATTATAAATAAGATTGGTAGTTTTATTCTAGTTGTTAATTTTAACAATCATTAATTTTAATTTGTGGAACCCACGTAAGGGCGAGGACCACCTAGTGTATTTTAGGGCCGCATATTAAATTCATTTGAGACAAGATAATATTTTATATTGGCGGAATTAATTTATTATTTCATACCAAGGTATTGTCTTTAAATTAAATAGATAGCAGTAAAGGTTAAAAGTACGAGTATTGTCTCCACAAGGACAGAAAAAGGGAATCGGGAATTAACTAAATTCAACGATTAAAAATACATAAAATAGATACAATTGTGCGAGATTGGTTGTTGGAGAATTAAACTAATGCGAAAAAGAAAATAAAATCGAGTTCTTTCTAATTAATGACGGAAGGGAACATGGATTGATTCCGGGGTAGTCATATTTCTGGCTGACCAGACTTAATCACATGAAAATTATTTAATTGAGCAACGCTAGTCAATACTAAGTTCTAACCGCTCTCGCGGCGTAGAGTACAATAATTTAGGGTACCAGAGTGATCTCTCATACGACAGATATATAAAATTAATGCCAAAACGAACAAACATACGGCCTCTTAATCGTTACTAATCTCTTAGTGAACGATTAAGTGTGTGCGAAGGTGTCCTAGAATAAATTAGATATCTCTTAATTCATTCTACATGCAATTGTAATTCTAGAGGCCGTTCTAGGTTACAAGAGATATTAATTAAATTATTCGTACACAAATTAAATAGAGATTCATGCAATTTAAACCATCAAGAAACTAGTCATACATCATGATCAACTCCTTCATAAATCCCAAATCACTAATTAAAACCACTCACAACTCATAATTGAAGTAGAATTGAGATGAAAAGAATTAATTGTGATTAATTAAAAAGATGAAACTTACAAAAATCCCGAAATAGTGATAAACAATGCTGAAAAGCTCTCTAAATTTCGTGCTAGGCATTCTCTCTAAGCTCCGTCATGCTCAAACGGGATAAAGAGGCCTTTTTTATAGAAAACAGTGAAATCCGGGCTGAATTTGGGATTTTCCGGTGCAGGCATGACGCTAGGCACGACGTGCCTGACGTCCGTGCTTTCGAAGCATAGGTGCGCTTCGGCATTGGGCACAGCGTGCCTGACCGGCAGTAGCTCCAACGTTGTTTCCTTCAGCGGGCACTTTTGATTCTTGTAACGGTGTCTTCATATGATTTGTATCCCTTGAAGTTAGATTTCATATGGAACTTGAATCGTGTACTTTGGATTTGTCTACAAAAAGATATGCTTGAACAATTGACAGAACGTCATCCTGATCGCCGTTTTCAAGCTCTATTCGTCTTCTTTTGATCATGTAGCCAATTCTAGAGCTCTTTTGTCATCAAATCTTCATCGTGAACCTCCCGGTGACATCCAAAGATCTCAATTCTCTCTTGAATGCATATTGAGTCGTCCCGATTGCTTCTCGAGCGCTGGTGCTGGGCTCAAATTCCCTGATTTTGACTCCAAAAATACCAAACTCGAACCAACACCCGGTAAACTATGACTTGAGCTAAAATTGAGACTTATGACGCCTTAAAGCTAGGAAAACCATCAAAATCTGATCTCAACATGCATCAAATGTGTGTCGAAATACGAACTTATCATGGTTCGTGCTTCATTTTCCCGATTTCTAATAAAATGTAACTGCTCATGGAATATTTCTAAATTTATGTTTTGTAAACATTATTGGGGCCTACTTCCTTTTCTCTATCTTTTTATGTTCAAATTTTATTTTTATATTCTAGCTTCTTCTTCCCCTCCTCCTCCTCCTCCTCCTCCTCCTCCTCTTCTTCCTCCTCTTCTTCCTCTTCTTCTTCTTCCTCTTCTTATTCCTCTTCTTCTTCCGCTTCTTATTCCTCTTCTTCTTCTTCTTCTTCTTCATGCATGTATTCTCTTTTTGGCATCGATTCATGTTAGCCGACCCTAAAATCTTTTGAGATTAAGGTTTGGATGTTGTTGTTGTATAAGGGCCTGCGCGCTTATGCTTGCCACGTGTGGCCTAATTTCAAACAATTGTATTATGCGCTATGTTTGATTTAATATTGATATTGCTTATATGTGTTTTTGTGATCGGATTGGTATATGAATCTTTTGAACGCCTTGTACAATTTAATGAGGACGGATGTGATTATCCTTGTTGGGATATACAACGGTTGTTTATGTGGCACGGACGCGGTCCGGGGTATTACAGTGGTGTGGCTATGATGTGTGGGTATCATTATTGTCTTTAAAATATTGCGACAATCACATGGACTGTGACGTTGATGAGTTAGAATTTGTGATCCATTTTTGTCACAATTCTATACTTATTATTTGCCTAATTAAGAGGTTTGAGTTATATTTTATGTTAAAAATACATTTTAAGTGCAGGGGCTTTATTTGAAGGATGTGAGAACTTTTGGACTGATTATGAAGTTATTCTTTTTCAAGGGGTGATTGAAAAGTTAACAGAAGTTGGGCAGCATTTTTGCTTGAAGGACTCCTACGCAGCAAAAATAGAAGAGGATTAATCCTCTTGACTAAATAAAAGGTACGAACATAAAAAAAAGAACCCAGCAAGGCTTGGTCTTCTTAGCCGCACCAGCAATCCAAATCCAGGAAAGAAGGGATCTTTCGGCCCAAGAACAAAGAAGAGGGCGGCGAGGGTTTTTAGGGAGGAAGCCAGACTAGAAGGCAGCGACTCAGGCTCGGAGGAAGCGGGACAGAAAAAAAAAACGGGGCTGCAGAGTCACTCTCTGCTTAGAGCAACGGACAAAATTCCACTGCCAGAAGGAAGAACAGAAGCCAGGGGAGTACAAAATTGCTATTGCTCTTGGAATTCTGGTTTGAATCAGTCAAAATTCCCCCGGTTCTTGAATTGTTCCTTCCTTATTGATTAGAACTTGTCTTTGTTTCGTTATTTGGGCATTCCAAGCAATCATATGTTGTTGATTGTCAGGATAATTAAAACGAACTATTTGCTTTTCAACCTTTTCTTAACATTTTACTTTAACATGAGTAGTTAATTTTCTTAAGTCCCGGATTATGATGAAGTTGCTATGATTTGGTATGAATTGTGATTTTAGTTAAGTCAATTGATTGAGTTTTATCCATTGTTCTTATTCGCTTAATTTCTTGTGTTAACTTCTGGCCAACTTTAGCATGATTAATTAAGTTGTTTGAGTGGATTAATAGAGTACATGCCATGCCTATTAATTCGAGCTCTTTTGGATAAAAGAATAGATAATTGAACTGTCTTGTTGAGTTATCTATTTGGTTCTTAAATCGGGTTTCCGTAGTTCTTTTGTGATTAATGGATTTTAACTATTGAATTAATAATTTCCTTTTAATCAATAGTTAAAGTACGTGACTTATTCTGGACGTCATACGGGATAGTCATATTTTTGTCTAGAACGAACCCTCAATTCTAATTGGCTAACTAAATCACAAATACTAAAAATTAGTGACAGATTCATAATCCTGGACTACCTTTTCTCTTGCTTAATTCTCAATCAATCTCAAATTAGTTGTTTAATCATTTTATTTTCATTCATTTAAATTCCTTGCATTCATTTTATTCCATCTTTAGTATTTCATTTCAAATCAAACAAATCCAAAACTCATTTTTTTAGTTAGATTACTTTCACTTTTATTTTTATTAATTAATAGTTTTCCAATTACTTGGTTACATTTTCCCTGTGGATTCGACCCTTACTTGTGCACTATACTACCGTGACTCGTGCACTTGCGAGGACTTATAAATTGTCTATCAGACGTGGAATAATTCATGGCACTGATGTGGCATATGACATGGAGGATTGAGCATACATAATTGCTTACGTGGACGGTTGCATGGCACGTGACATGGATGGTTTACGGTGACATGTTCGCTAACATGTCATGCTATGTGGAACTTACATGACTAGGTGACACGTTTCCTTTTAATTTGCACTGTAAATTCTGCCACATGGAATTGTTTTTATGTGGCTAAAAATCATTTGTATGTGTAGATAAATATCTTCAACTAGTAATAATAATAATAAATACCTCCTCCGTCCCACAATTAAAGTCTCAATTGGACTTTATGGTCTCCTAGGCATACGTTTGACTTTATTTATTTATTAATATGTACATATATAATCTATAACAAATTGATATTTGAATAATACATATTACAATGAAGCACGTAAAATGAATTTTGTCTATGAAATATTGTTAATTTTAAGTAATTAACGGTCAAAGTTTAACAAGTTTGACTCAAAAGTCAAACATGGACTTTAATCGTGGAGTCTTCATAGCCATGGAAATATTGAACTCGCTCAATAGAAGTAAAGCCACAAATAAGAGATCTGAAACAATGATCAGATGCAATTGCAAAAACCTACTCATCTATGATTTGCCGCTTCTAAATGTGAGAAATGTCCTAATAACGCAGGGCAGCTTCCAGAAACTTCGTTATCCTTAACAGAAGCCCTTTAAAATTGACACCGGAACAAAAAGAATAAGATAAACTGCGATGATGTTTTTGGAATTATTATTACATGGACTGATCTTGCGGCATGGCAATCACAACCGTAAACTTTCAATGGTGGTGATTCATTCGGTTCTCTAATGGTGGTAGTTCTTATGTTAATTATCCTCATGTTCGAAGTGAAGAAGAACGACTTCGTGTACACAAAAGAAAAATGAATCAACAAGAAAATAATGTGACTGAATCTTACTTATGATGTTAATTTATTTCTTGATAAATCGGGAGATCTACCACTCACTCGGTTTCAAATAACGAAGACAATAACTGTCTGCATATGAAGAAATGTCTGATTGCGCAAAAAAATATGGCCCATGTTTACTCGTGAGAGAGAGAGAGGGTTGGTGAGGGTTTGTGTTGTCCGACGTGATTTTAATTTATTTCTTATTTTTAATAAAAAGGATTCTTCATTTTTATCTACACTTTTATAATGTGTAGTATGTATGTGTGTCTGATAAAATACTTATTACTTACACATAAGTAATTTCGTGGGTACAATTTTAAATTAAAAATTCACCTCAACATTTCAAATAAACATAACCTTTCGTCAAAGGCAAAAAATGAGAGGGAAACTTCCCTCCAAATTTCAACGCGACAAAAAAAAATACCCACACATAATATATGTATCTAGAATTGGCTAATGAATTTTCTACACATAATTAAATTATGTGTGGCTAATCGTCCACACATAGCTAGACAATATGTGTGAGTAAATAACTCATTTTCTTGTAGCGAAATAGACAATATGTGGTGGTCTAGTGACATGATAGACAAAAGGGAATCATAAAAGGAGGAGAGTCCCTTAAAGCTAGACAATGCTTTTAGGTTTATTAAATAAATCAGGTAACTGTTTCCTGACATTTACACTGCCATTATTGGTAGTTTTTCGGGTTAAAAAAAGAATCAATGCTTTTATTATTTACTCTCCTTTTAATCGGGTGGGAAGGTGAAGACCCTTTAGAATAAATATTTCTAGTTGAGTGAATTTATATTCCCTCTCCTTTTAATCGGGGCAATTTCTAAATTCCACCATATTTAGAAAATCAACATAATCTGATTTTTAGAATAAAAAAATTATTCACATGCTCTACTTTGACTTCATTTCTTTTATTAATGTTTAAAGATTATTTTGTTTAAAAATATTGTTGAATTCGTATCATTACAAATTTAAATAATCAAATTTTCAATTTTTCTTAATTAAGAGAACATTAAATATAATGATGATCAAAGTTGTGCATTATATTGGTAAACATGAAAATGAAAATATTGCAATTAAAAAAGAACGGAGAGAGTATGTGATATTTTCATAAAATTTTCATACTTTAATTATATTTATATATGTCCCACTCCTTAACTTCTGATTTTTAAAATTATTATACACTCTTACATAATATAATACTTAATAGAAGATTTAAAAGGAGAAATATTTAAAATGATTTATCATTATTTGGACAAATAAACAATAGAACAACTCATTAGTTTAAGACTTAGGAAACTTAATAAATAAAATATCATAGTTTTGCAATGTTTAATTTATTAGACAAAAGAACTTTGGGAGTCTCTTGAGACAAAGTATAAACCCGAGGATGCTAGTTAAAAGACATTTATTTTCGGACATTTCTTGGATTTTGTTATGGTTGACCATAAATCGACCATTTCTCAAGTTGTACAGTTCCAACTTATTCTTCCAAGTTGCAGTAATAATTTAGAAATTGCCACTTAAGTGGAACGACTTTAAGATTTATTTGAAGCAAAAGGCGCAAAAAATGGCTCTAGAGGAGCTCATTGTGTGTTTGAAGATATACGAGGATAACTGCAAGTCCAAGTAAAATGTCGGAAGATCATAAGAAAGAATTTGATTTCGGACTGCCTTCTAAGCAAGAATGGTTTCAAGCTAGTATTTGTATCCAATAAATTTGTGTTAAATAAAATAATGTATTTATTGGGAAGGGCTATATTAGTGATAGACTCTTCAAAATGAATATGTTGGATGTTATACCAAGCAATGATGTAAATAATAATAAAGTGAGTTCTTCTTATTTAGTTGAGTCTTCTTCTATTTGGCATGCTAGATTAGGACATGTTAATTATGATACTTTGCGTACACTTATGCATTTAGGTTTATTGTGTAAGTGTCATATTGATCCTAATAATAAATGTGAAGTTTTTGTGGAAGCTAAAGTGGCTAGAAGATCTTTTCAAACTATCACAAAAAACACAAAACCATTATATCTCACACACATGGTTCTATGTGATCTCAAGTATGAAGAAACTAGAGGTGGGAAAAGATATTTCATTGCCTTCATCGATGATAGCACTAGATTTTGCTATATGTATTTGTTTTTTTTTGCAAGGAAAAAGATTAACTATCATTAATAAGATCGGAGTTCAAAATAGGAGAAAGAAAAGCCGGGACATCAAAAAACCAAGATTGCGAATCAGACATAGAACAAGCAACTCGAGCAATGGAATGAGCTGCTTTGTTTGCTGACCGCCTAATATGAGAAAAAGAAATGTTAGAAAAATTCTTCGCCATTTCTCGTATATCATCTGCAATTAACCCATAAGAAGCATCGTTAGAACCCTTTTGGATTTCCGAGATAGCTCGAGAAGCATCTGACTCAATATCGATATCCGTCCATTCTGTTCCGTGAACCCAGCTCAAAGCCTCTCGAATGCCAATCAATTCTGCTTCTAGCGGAGTAAGACAGCCTGCCCAAGGTCGTGCCACACCTGCCAGAAACTCGCCATTTGCATCCCGAATGCACCATCCCAATCCGCATTGATCTGCTCGGACCGCCGCATCAATATTCATCTTCACTCTACCTGCAGCTGGACGACACCACGAGGATCGAGTTCGCCGAACAGCCTACTTGCTTTCCTTCCTGTCCAGCCGCGTTTGAATCCATCCCTTTACATAGAATTCAGCCTTCATCATAAAATGACCTGTAGATAAAAATTTATTTTGCCAAACCCGTTGATTGCGCTCACACCACAACGCCCAGCAGCCCCACACAAGCTTCTCGAGATCAGTCCCGCTGCGCGCTTGAAACTCCAGCTGCAGCAGCTCCACGAAATTGTTGGCTCCAGTTCCCCTCCAATTCCAGTGAGTTGCCTTCCATGCTTTCGTAGCCTCCGTGCACTCCTTGAAGAGATGGATTAAAGTCTCCTTCTCTTTACCGCAAAGGCCACAGAAATCAGGACAGTTTACCCGTCTAGCTCGGAGGTTCTCCTTCGTAGGTAAGCATCCAGAACACACCTGCCAAAAAAATACTTTAAGTTTAGGAGGAATGTTCCAAGACCACACCTTTGTCCAGTCCGTCCAAGTCGAAGAACTCAGATCCCCGATTAATTTTCTGTAGCAACTACGAACTGAGAATCTCTCGTCCTCCTCCCACCTCCACTGCTGAGAATCAGCCACCTGTCTGTAGCTCACTGGAATACTAGTAATAAGAGCCACATCACGATTATCCAGAACATCCGCTAGCAAATCAACATCCCAGCCTTTCCCTGAATCATCCAAGAGATTTGCGACAACAGTTCGTTGTAGACCTTCTGGCGCCGTCGAAATAACTTTAGGATTAGTTGGATCCGGAAGCCAAGGGTCCTCCCATACATTAATAGACTTCCCGTCACCAACCCGCCACCTAAAACCGTCCCTGATAAGATTTTGAGTCTGAAACAAACTCCGCCAAATGAACAAAGGATTATTACCAATCCTAGCGGAAATAAACTCGCCTTTAGGATAATAACAAGCTTTATACACCTTCCCTACAAGAGAGTTAGGATAGTTGAAAAGCCTCCAAGCTTATTTGGCCAGCATGGCTAAATTAAATTCATGAAGTCTCCGAAAGCCCAAGCCTCCACAATTTTTTGGTTTGCAAAGAGAGTGCCAATCCTTCCACCGAATGCCTAATCCCGACTTCCCTTGCCACCAAAAACCATTCATTAAAGTCTCAATTTCCCGACATAAATCGATGGGCAATAAAAAGACATTCATAGCATGAGTGGGCATAGCCTGAATAACCGCCTTCAATAGAACCTCCCGACCCGCCTTTGAGAGAAATTTATTATTCCAGCTATGGATGCGATTAGCTACTCTCTGTCTAAGATAGCTCAGAATTTCCTTTTTTTCCCCTACCAACCAAGGCTGGCAAACCCAGATAATTTTCATTATTTCCCGCCACTCCAACTCCCAGCAGTTCGATCAACCCATTCCGACAGTCAACCCCAGTATTAGAGCTAAAGAATACCTTGGATTTATTAAAATTAATTACCTGACCCGATGCCTCTTCATAGTCAGATAAAGACTCCTTAATAAGAGTAGCCTCCCCATGAGTAGCTCTGAAGAATAAAAGACTGTCATCTGCAAAAAATAGATGAGATATCATAGGAGCTCCGTGGGCAATCCTTACACCGTGCAAGCGACCAGAAAATTCATAGTGTCGAAGTAAAGTACTTAAACCTTCCGTGACAATTAAAAATAAATAAGGTGAGAGGGGATCCCCTTGTCGAAGACCCCTCTCGGGAGGACGCAGATTAATGTCAATATTGTCAAACGGGATGGAGTCAGAGACAGTAGTAACACACTCCATAACAATCTGGATCCATCTCTCATCAAAACCCAAATTACGCATCATACCCTCCAAAAAAGGCCACTCCACCCTATCGTAAGCCTTGCTCATGTCAAGCTTTAGTACAACAAAGCCCATATTCCCCTGTCTCTTCCTTTTTAGAAAATGTTGAGACTCAAAGGCTAGCATAATATTGTCAACAATATATCTACCAGCTATATCTACCAACAATATATCTTCTTACCAAGTTGATTTTCAACTTCGGCTACATAATGCTTAAACGCATTAATCGCTTCATCTTCATCTTCATGTTAAGAAGTAAAGATGAAGCGATTAATGCGTTTAAGCATTATGTAGCCGGAGTTGAAAATCAACTTGGTAAGAAGATTAAGACACTAAGGAGTGATGGAGGTGGTGTGTATGAATATCCCTTTAAATCAATTTGTTTGGAAAGTGAAATTATTTATCAAATAACCGCTCCTTTTACACCTCAATAAAATGGTGTAGCCAAAAGGAAGAATACGACTTTAAAGGACATAGTTACTGCCATGTTAGTAAGTTCTCGTGCACCGAACATTTTGTGACTTGGGGGATGCTATTCTAGCAACAAATTACATTATAAATATAATGCCCCTTAAGAAAACTCCTAAAATTCCATATGAATTATGCAAAGGGATCATGCCGAATATTAATTACTTGAAGGTGTTGGGATGTCTAGCCAAAGTAGTTATTCCCAAACCTAAGAGGATAAAACTCGGACCAAAGACTATTGATTTTGTCTTTGTGGTTTATGCAAAAAATAGTAGTACATACCGTTTTATTGTCCATAAATCCCATAATGGATGTTGTCATTAATACCTTCACGAAATTAAGAGATGCGACATTATTTGAGAATGCATTTCCTTTCAAGGGAGATTGTGAGGTTGTTTCATCCGACATGGACATTTTCATTCCACCCCATGTTGATGAACCAAGCTCACATAAGAGGACTTTTGATTCTATTGAAAGTAATGATAAAGTGGCATAAGAGATTAAAATAGGTCGAAGCAAAGAATACAAAAATCTAAAGATTTCGGTTAGGGTTTTGTTGTGTACCTATTAAACAATGAGCCACAAACTTATAAGAAAGTCATGTCTTCACGAGACGCTTCCCAATGGCAAGAGGCCATCAAAAGTGAAATTGATTCCATCATGAGCAATCACGTGTGGAAAGTGGTAAATTTGCCTCCTAGATCTATACTTATATGATGCAAATGGATCTTAAGAAAAAAGAGAATAACTGATGGAATAATTGAGAAGTATAAAGCTTAGTTGATTGCCAAAAGATACAACCAATAAGGAGAGTTTGGAAATAGCTATTGGCAATAGCTACACTGAAGGGTTTGGAAATCCATCAAATGGATGTAAAACCTACATTCTTGAACGGTGACTTAGAGGAAGAGATTTACATGCAACAACCCAAAGGTTTTATTGTCCCCGAACAAGAAAGAAAGGTTCATCGCTTAATAAAATCTCTCTATGGGTGAAAGCAAGCCCCCAAACAATGACATGATAAATTTGATGTCATAATATTGTCAAATGATTTTAAATTCACCGAGTCTGACAAATGTGTGTATGTGAAAGGCAATCAAATGGATTACGTAGTAGTACTTCTATACGTAAATGATATGCTCATTTTTTGTAGCAAAAATTCTTTGATAAAGGCTACCAAAAGTATGTTGGCCAAGAAATTTGAATGAATGATCTCGGTGTTGCAGATGTAATTTACGAATTCAAATCACCAGAAAATCTGAAGAGTTAATATTATCTCGGTCACAATACATTGAGAAAGTGCTTGAGAGATTCAAGAAGTATAATATCAAACCCATGAGAACTCATTTTGATTCCAGTGTTTACTTCAGTAAAAATAGAGGAGGAATTGTATCACTAAATGACTATCCTCGGGTAATAGGATGCTTAACGTATGTCATGAAAGGCACACGACCCGATATAGCTCAAACTGTGAATAAGCTAAGCCGGTTTTCACTAAATCCCAGTAGAGAACACTTGAAATCACTTCTAAGGGTGCTTGAATATTTGATGTATACTAAAGATTATGATTTACATTTTCAAAAATATCCAACGGTACTTGAGGGATATATCGATACAAATTGGATATCCGATTCCAAGGATATAAAATAAAAAAGTGGATATGTGTTTAATCTTGGAAGTAGTGTTGTGTCGTAGAAATCTTCCAAAACAAACATGTATTGCAAGATTTAACATAGAAGCTGAATTTATTGCCTTAGACAAGGCTGGAGAAGAGGCTGAATGGTTGTGAGAGTTTTTGGAAGATCTTCTTTGTTAGAAAAAGCATGTCCCTCCAATATATATTCTGTGTGATGTGATTATAAGTGTAATTATAAGTGTAAATATAATTATGATTATAATTATAATTATAATTATAATTATAATTATAATTATAATTATAATTATAATTATAATTATAATTATAATTATAATTATAATTATAATTATAATTATAATGTAATTACAATTATTATGATTGTAATTAATTATAATTACAATTAAAAATGTAATGACAATCATAATTATAGCTATAATTATAATTATTGTAATATGTTTAATTATTATAATTTTAATTCTAATTTGAGTTATAACTTTTATTTTAATTATAATTATTTTATAGTTATGATTATAATTATAATTACACTTTAAATTTTATTTATAATTACAATTATAATTATAATAATTATAATAATAATTATAGAAATATTCAAATCAAATCAGAACAGAAAGATTCAGATTAGATCTGAAGGATTAAGATCAAATCAGAAAGATTCAGATCAGATTAGAAAAATTCAGATCAGATTAGATCAGATCAGAAAAGTTCAGATCATACCTTAAAAAATTCAGATCAGAAACATTCAAATCATTTGAAGAGAACAACTTCTTACTGTAAGTTATATATGCTTTCAATGATCTCTATATCTTGATATGTTCAAGTACGGTATGGCATGATTCCATCCATAGAGATAACCATTGTTGGTGGAAGAAGGTTGCTTCTACGAGAGTCTATGGTAAGAGATAAATTCTCTAGTACACGATAAACTCTGTAAAACTCTAGTTGAACTAGAACGTGTTCAAGACCGAAATGAACATTAATGTGAGAATCATAGATGCACTCGGGGTTGTGTGTGTTATTCATTGTCTAGGTTTATGTAACGACTGCCGGTTGAAAGCAAATTGTTCCCATCTTCCTCTGTCAAATTCCAACTTGTTTTCTATCTTTAAGCCAATTTCCCATTCATGTGGTGGGCATTGTTGGAAAAAAGGTGTTACAAATGAATATTTTGGTCACTTTAGAGTTAAAATATGTAAGGGACCCACACGTATATTTTAATAGGACTAACTAGGGCTGACATTTTAAACCGAAAAACCGAAAACAGAACCGAACAATAAAAAAACCGAACCGAAACCGAACCGACTAGAACAGGACCCGAAACTCGGGACCCGAAAATTAATCGGTTCGAAGTCGGTATATGGAGGTTTAAAATCGGTTCAAACCGAACCGACTTTTATTAAGTATTATTTATTTTAATTTTCTGCATCTATCTATCTACTAAAAATGTAAAGCGCCAGTGGAGGTATGGCTCTTTTACCGTGTGAACAGTCCCATTTCGTTAGCACCGTTTGCTGCTCTCCCCCAATAAAGTCAGCGACGATGCTTTCCCGATTCATTTGCTGCTTCTTAGGGCGAGAAGCTCTATCATCTCTATCGTTCTGCGATTTACTCCAGCGGCGGTAAGGTAGTCTATACCCGGCCACCGCCTGTACTCACAGCCAGGCTCCTTAACTTTCCCGTCAGATGAATTCCAGGTTTTCTCTTCTAATTTTTGTTACTCTCTGGTTGGGACCTACCCTAACGGCCACCCCCTCTGGCCGCTATTCAGAAGGCCTTCGAGGCCCTAGGGTTTTCTCAATTTGGACCCAAAACCGATGAAGCTCCAACCCTCTTTAGATGATGAGGTTACTGTTGCCAAAAATACACACTGAGTGTGTAATTGGAATGTCTGCAGCCCCATCTGTCAACAATAACTTAGCCATTTCTAATTCGCTCAATAAGGGGACTCCACCTGAGAGGAACTTTGATAATTTCTGCAATGCTAAAGTTGCTTATGATGCTCTTGTTATTTGTGATGCTTGTGTCCCTATTACTGGTAGTGAAAATGTTGTGATTCTGAACAGTTCTGTAAAAGATGGCCCTGCTATTGATTGTGAAAAAGCCTTTGTCCCTATTACTGATTGTGAAAATGTTGCCTGCGAAAATGTTGCCTGTGAGAAAGTTGTCTGTGATAAATGGATTGCTACCTACGTTGTTCTAAAAATCGGCCTAGGCGGACCGATTAATCGGCCTAGGCGTCCCTAACCGTAGAGTCCTATTCGGTCTAGTCGGCCAAAAAATCGGCCTAGTCGGCCGAAAAATCGGCCTAGTCGGCCGCCTAGGCGCTAGGCGCCCCTCTACCGCCCGACTAGCGCCTAACGAGTTTTAGAACAATGGCTACCTATGATGAATCTGTCCCATTGATTACAGTAGCTGCATCTAATATTCCCCCTGCTACCGATGATGCTTCTGAGACTCATAAAGAATATGAGGTCCATAAAGTTAACCTGAGGTCCCTAAGGTTAAAAGTGTAACGGCTGCCGATGGCAGTGCTGTTATAGAGGGGCTATGATGATAATTTATTTTCTTGAGCCGGTTGATGGGCATTAGGAATACCTGACCCGTATCTTGGCGTGGCAACACACTGACCAGATCTGAATATGTCATGTGTTTTGTGTGTTTGCAGCTATGGCGGTGTCAGATGTTTCATTTTGCCTGTTAGTGAGCCTTGTCTGAGCCTCCATTGTTGTTCATTCCTCACTGGCCGTGTACTCCTAATGTGAATGTTGTATTTATAACTGCATATTGCCCTTTGTGTAAGTACTTCAGTCTACATTCCATCACTTTGATAGTATCAAGATTGAGGCGTTCTTGGAACTCATAGAAGATGTAATTATTAATGTCAAAGGTCCCTTCTATTTTCATTTGATTTTCAACTTATTTGTGCTTTGCGTTTTCTTTTATTTTCTTTGATTCAGGTGGATATCTCTTGTTTCCTTTGGTTTGGGTTAATCCCTTCATGAAACCGAGGGCTCAACAGATAAGAAGCATTTTAAACAGTATCTATGTCAGTTTCATTTTTGAACAAGATGTTGCTTTAATGCTAAGTGACACTCAATGGCTTGAAATGGTTGTCAGTCCTGCCATAATGCTCATTTTTAAGTCTAATGCTCCTACATTCACTCTCAATCCATAGTATTAATGTCTATTTTTGTAGTTTTTCCATGGCTGAAATGTCAGAACATTCCAAATATGCATTATATTAAAAAAAATTATCCAGTAGCGTTTCAATTTTATTTGCATTCATTGCAGTCATTTTATTCCAATTTGTGTTTAAACTTTCTCACATTCTACCTCACAAGGTAATTCTAAACTCCTTAAATCTTTATTTGCAGATTTGGGACGTAAATGGAACTCTTTTAGCCACTGAACAACATTACTATACTTTTACAGAAACTCTATATCAATGAGTTCATATAGGTATCTCATTTTAATTTTTTAAAATTGTATTCCAAGGTGGCAGCTGCTGGGAATGAGAATAATTAATTACTACATGCCTAAGTCGCACGATGATCATCTTAAAAATGAAGATATTTTTTTCCTTTTGATTAAAATTCAACCATTTTTGCAAACGGTTAATGAGTTCGTATAGGTATCCCATTTTTTATCTACTTAATTGCATTTGCTAAGTGGCAGCTTCTGGAAATTATAGTCATTATAATTACTGCATGCTTAAGTCACATGATAATCTTCATAAAAGACAAAATCTCTTATTCCTTTTTGTTGAAAAGCAATTATTTCCAACACCAGATCAAATTCATGACTTATTCTAAAAAAAGTCAAACTTTATGCTCTTTAAACCAAACTCTTAGGATTCAGTTTTAGTAGGCTTTTGGGTTGGATTTCATGATTATTTATCTTCTGTTTTTCTAACTAAGTAACATTTATCATACCTAAGCTAATTTTATGTCCATTTATTTAAGGTTGTCATTGCATTGATGACTGGTCTTTCAAAACATTGTAAGTCACTAGGTAATTTTAAATTTTATTTTTCAAATGATTTATGCTGAAGTCTAATTTCTAACGAATGTAACATTGTCATTGCATTTGTTGGTAATATTACAATGTTATGGAAAGTGGTTGCATTTATGCCTACATTCGTTGGTAATATTACATTCGTTGGGACCAAATCAGCCAAGTTCAGCAAGTGCATCTGCCACCACCACCACCACCACCTCCACCTCCTCCACTTTCATGCTGGTTGATGGTTGCTTGAGTGGAGCTAGCTTAGCTAGAAGTAGTATGCTTTTAGATTACATCTGATCAAAATGTTAAAACTTTCTTGGATTTTATTCAAGACTACTTGTTGTCATCTTTCTAGCTGAGTCAGAAACGTTTTCACTAAAATATGGGCTGCTCTTGCTGCAAATGAATTGTTTAAGAGCCACTTTAACTGTGTTGGTTGAGCATCTAATGAGATATTTATATTTTGTTGGTGAAGGGGCATTAATATGTATCTCCATTTTTTAATCATAAAAATACTTCATATCTTGTTGATAATGCTGATTGGGAATGCTAAAAAATCGTTGATACATTTTTTTGCATGTTGTTTATTTGCAGTGTTTGATTGTTGCTTCTCCACAAAGGTATTGGATGACAATGGGTACAAAACAAACTTGGGTGGAATTGTAGCTCAGCTGCACGATTATTATACTGATGCTTCTTTCATGGTTTTTTACTTTAAAGAGCGGGATAGGAGTGGCCCAATATCTGACATCATGTCCCAGTACACTATGACTGTCATGGATTATCCTTTGCAACACGAGGGCTATCCAGTATTGCCATTGGAGATGATCCACCACTTTCTGCGGTCCTGTGAGAGCTGGTTGTCACTTGAAGGCCAACAAAATGTGTTGTTGGTGCACTGTGAGAGGGGAGGATGGCCCTTGTTGGCGTTTATGCTCGCCTGCCTTCTTTTGTACAGAAAACATTACACTGGTGAACAGAAGACTCTTGAAATGGTATACAAACAAGCCCCAAGGGAACTTGTTTATCTTTTATCGCCTTTGAATCCGCTACAATCGCAGCTTAGATATCTTCAGTATATCTCCAGGAGAAGTTTTGGGTTAGATTGGCCTCCATCAGACACACTCTTAGCTTTGGACTGTATCATACTTAGGTTCCTTCCTCTCTATAATAATGGAAGGGGATGTCGCCCAGTAGTTCGTGTTTATGGTCAGAATCCTTCTTTACTTAAATCCAATAAAACTTCCACGCTTCTCTCTTCAACTTCAAAGATAACTAAACACTCCAGGCTCTACAGACAGGTAAGTCCATTAAATTCATGGACAGTTAATTCAATCTCAACTCCAACATGTTCTGATCACTTTTAACTGCAGGAGGAGTGCGAGCTACTGATAAGAAGATGTCTTCCACCGCAAGAATTACTGGGTCCAGATCTGCAAACTTCTGATGCGGACCACGCTGGACTGATCATCTTCTTTGTTTCTTATTTAATTTGAATAAATGACTTGTTTTATTATAATTTAGGATTCATTTGTTGGGCATTAGTATAGGTGTAACCTGTCACCTGATTTATTTTATGATTTTCATACTCCAGGTGGTCTCACATGGGTGCTTAAATTAATCAACTTCAAAGAATGTGGTTGTTCTAGAGTGACTTCTTATGGTATAATCTATTCTTTCAGTGTTTGACTTAATCCTTTAATATAAAATTATGAAATCTGGTTTGAGCAACCCTTCTGCTCATTCTTAATCCCCGAATATGCTAACAAACTCTTGCTCTTTTTTCTTAATTACTATGTCATCACCATTGTTGTTAGTGCATTCATTGCAATCATTGAACAACTCTTTTCTCGTTTCGATTTGTTTTTAAACAATACAATGGTGTACCTGCATGATTGAACTACCGTTTCCTCTGTTTTGAACTGTTTTTCCCCATTTTTTTGATTGTTTCCTATCGTTGGGCACGGATATCGCGCAACGCGCATCCCCACGCTAGTTTAAATAATATATTTATTGCAAGTCCGTGTATTTATCGCAAGTCCGTGTATTGCAAACTTGTTCTAGTGGCTCAGCGTTTTAGGGAATGCAAATCTTCCCATTTTAAAATTTTTCGCCCACCCATGTTCGATTCCTATCTCTGCACCTTCCTTTATAATTTCTCTCAGCCTTCGATACTTTCTCACACCGGGTGAAATGGAAGGCATACTCCTCCTATGCCCAGCCCTTGGGTTGAGAATCAACATGGGTGGTCAAGGCTCTGCTAGGGGTGGTTTCGGTTCTGTCGGTTCGGTTTTGACCTAAAACCAAATATGGAACCAATGTAAAAGTTCGGTTTCGGTTCGGTTTTACACTCCAAAACTTCGAACCACGGTTTGATTGGTTCGGTTTGTTTCGGTTCAATTTCGGTTTTTTCGGTTTTTTACTAAATATTTGTCATTTGATTTAAAATTGATATAAAAGTTGGAGGGATAAAACATATTACATAAAAATGCAAGCATAATTGAACAAATGAAGAAAATAATAATAAACAAATATGTCTTGAATTATATGAGTATGCGGGAGAGATAAAAGTGTGTATCTATTCTTAATTTACAATGTTTGTGACTAGTTTGAAAAACGTTTATGAATACATATGTCCTATGTGATATAGCCGAGATGAATATTTATTTGTTTTTATCAATATAAAAAGTTAAGTTACAAAAAAGAATTAAGTTACATAAAAATAAAAGTTAATTATATTACTACTAATTACCAATAAAAACATATAATCATGCAACAAATTGCAACGTACATACATAAAAGACATAATAGATCAATATAGCTACATTATTGTGGGCAATGAATGTGTAAATGCATTTATAAAATAAACTAAACATAGCATAAACATTATTACTCTGGCACAAGAAATTCAAAGATTATTGATGATATTAAGATTAATGCTTACATTTAACAAATAAAATTTCATATTTTATTTATGTTTGGTTTGTTCGGTTCAGTTCGGTTATTTACATTCGGTTTCGGTTTTTAGCGGTTCGGTTTTATTTGGTCGCGGTTCGATTTAATTTGATTCGGTTTTCGGTTTTTGGTGTTTCGGACCCAGCTCTAGGCTCTGCTTCATTGCCTTAGTTAATACGTAGTATTTCAAAATTCACTTCGTTTTTTCGTAAAATTGGAAAATCGACCCGAAATTTCGGGTTCCAGTCATGTTCGGTTCGGTCACGGGTTGGGGAATTTTAGAAACCGAATTATCTGGTCGGTTCAGGATTTTCATATTTTGGTTCGGTGCCCGAACTGAATCCACCCCTAGGACTAAGTCCTAACATATATATTATGCTCTGAGAGAAGAACGTTTACAAAACTTATTTGTGTAAAACCATTTTGAAATGAACGAGAAATTGTCCCCAATTATGGATTAAAAATAATATTTTTTAACCCTGAAGGCGAACCACCAAAATCAGTGGGGCAAACGTCGGGGAACATTTGCAAGGTTTTATTAAAAAGGGGTAAGAGTACAAAAGAAGAGGGAGACTAGACCAAAACCTCTTCCGAAAGGGCATTCCCTTTCAACGAACATAAAAAATCGAAAAGATAGACCAAAACCTCTTCCGAAAGGGCGTTCCCAAATACTTGATTGGCAATTCAGCGTCAGACATGCCTAGCAATATGGAAATAATCCCAAACCTGGCTTTTCTTCCATAGGTAAAGGTACTCTTTTGCCAGTTAACAGATTGTCCAGAAGCCAATTGATAAGATTTCAAATACTTGCTAAAGTTGACCAAGGATCTTGTGCTCCCATTGAGGAAAATCAGCAAGTCATCTGCATATCCTAAATGGGATATGAGGTGACCTACTGCACCCATCCAATACTGCTTAATAGATCCATTCTCCATGTGCCATTTCAGACCTCTTGAAAAAGCCTCAGAGGTAAGAATAAAAAGGAAGGGTGAAAGTGGATCACCGTGCTTCACCCCACGCTTATGCTTGAAAAAACCTGTTGGCACACCATCAACTAAAATAGACATATAAGTAGCCTTCAGATTATTCAGAATGACCCGTATAAACCTTTGTCTCAACAGCATACAGAATGACCTGTATAAACCTTTGTCTCAACAACATACAGGCCAGAAAAGAATGAAGTAGCAGCTTCCCCAATTTCAGATTGAGAAGTAACCATCTGACCCCTATCATTGGCGATGGCAGAAATGGCTTGCTTTCTGTGTCTAATTTTAACATAAGAATGAAAGAAACTAGTATTAGCATCCCTTTCCTTGAGCCATTTAATGTGTGCCTTCTGCTTCCAAACTTTCTCCAAACCCATCCATTAGATCTCACCCCTGACCATGTGAAATGAGGACCCGGGAAGGAAGGCTGTATTAGGTTACAAGCAGCAATACAGTCAGAAAACTCTGTAATACTCCTTAGATTTGGCATTGATCTTCCTTTATGCTCATTGTGTGTTGCAATGGCGTTGAAGTCTCCACCCACCAACCAAGGTTCCGTAATAGTACTAAAAATAATACTTGTATATTTTTCTCAGTTTTGGATAAGGTTTGACAATAAACACAACCTTTTGCTTTTAGAAGAAGGATCACAACCTTTATTTCTAAAGGTGTCTTTTGGATGTAGAGTCTCCTGGCAAGAGCTCTATATATACACATGGTTGCCTCCATTAACGTTGCATCTTTGAGTTTGTAGGTGTCCTTTTCGGGAACGTAAAGACCGAGACGATTGCAACTTGTGTTGTGGGTAACTTCGTCTTAAGGAAACAATGATTTGTTGGGCTCGGTTTCATCCAGGTATTTCTATTTACTTTCATTTTTATTATTGCACGCATAATTTTGAATTACACTGGCGCTATAATGTACCAATATGTTATTCTAGAGCACTCAATTATAAAATCAAAGTTATTTTTCCCATTATGTAAACATTATAGTGTAGTAGATTTAAGTTTCATGTATGTACCATGTACTAATAGAATTTTTGAATAAAAAGAATAGTAGAGTCCTACACTAGCGGGAAAAAAATTCGACCCCTTGAATCCAAATCCTTGATCCATCATTGGGTGTGATTATATGTTGAAATGCGTAGACAATATAGGGGTATACAAATGAGCCAAATAGACCCTAAACAAGCTTTTAATCACGAGGCTAGTGCTAATTCCTAAACAAAAAATTAAATCACAATCCTGATTTATAATCATGATTTCAACACCCTACTAAGGATTGGAGTTCATCTTAAATGCTTATAGTTTAGTAGTTTAGGATTTACGTACCTGGGATAATATCTTCATCATTCAATACTCCTTAATCTTTGTTTGTGTTACGAAAAAGTATTTAATTATAGTATTAGTAATTCAATGTGAACAGGAACATAATATTAACGTTTTTAAATGCAATAATGCTGTTTTATATATACTCCGATCCGTATGTGATTGCATTTGACTGATGAAAAGATTTCATGGGTTTCAATTATTCAAAAATGAGATATTTTCAACATCAAAAAGATAATAAAGAATGAATTGAAGTTGTAATTAAAATTTATGATTCAGTGGAGTACGTTAAGAATTATCGTCCCATGCTTTTATTATTCGTAGATGTGTGAGGTCAACAAAATTTAAAAGTACGTTAAAGTGTTAAAATAAATATGCTTAAAGAAGAGATTCATCGATGGCAAGTTGACCACTGAACAGCCATAAGCGAACAACTTTTAGTGAGAAATTAGAGCAGCAGAGAATAAGAATAACGCATGGTTTTGGACAGAAAGATGTGAAAGTATGCTGCCTGCCATAACAAAAATACAATAAGCAAGTCGTAGACAATAAGCATAACCAGTTGGCGACACCCAAAACATCTTTATATTCTTACATTGAAGATTTGAAGTATTTTTATTCACAAATTTAAGTTTTTATGGATTTTCATTTTCCGATTATTACCTTAGTGACACTTAATTTACATTTTACACTTCTAGTCCAATGTACTTGTGATATACTGATATCTATATTTGGATTATCCATAATCTTTCTTTGACTTTTCTAAAAGTGACAGAGGAAGGATGAAAAACACAATTTTGAGCTATTTACCCAAAATGCTCTACAATTATGGAAAGATTGTTGATGAAGGGTGAATTGTGGGTTATTATCACCCAAGAGAGTTCTTTTTCTTGTTTCCAAGTCAGATTCACCTCAAAAAGTAGGAGAGAGAAGACCAGACGGAAGGAAAGTTGGAAAGTTAAAGTAGAAGTGTATTTAAGATCTAAAATAAGATTTGATGATTACGATAAATGCTTACTTTTCACTCAGTGAACTTAAAAAATGGTGCAAAAAAATCAAAATTCAAACTTAAGCAGAATTTCTTTTTACATCGAAATGTATGACTTTTTGAATAATAATTATTTGTAATAAGAATTAGTCAATTTTTTTTTATCAAAATAACAGCAAGGATTTATTTATCATACGTAAAAATATTATAAAGAGTGAATATATTGACAGTTGCCGGCTTTCAAGGAAAACTTGATTGACGGAGTGAATATGCATTTTTATGTATAATCAGAATGGAATTTTGATTTGTTGATAAGGATTGGTTGTAAGTAGCCTTTATAGAGACCAAAACTACCAGCCTATAGTAGTTGAAAAATCAAAAGTATCGACTTAGAGTTTCTAGAGGACAAATGTGGGAAAAACAAAAATCAAGAAATCAAAGTCTCTCACATTATTTGAAAGATTAAAAATGAAAAAATAATAAAAATTGATTGTAAAAAATGTAAGTAATACAATTATTAGACTAAGAGTGCCAAAAGCTCAAAATTCTGAGACCTATATAAGATCTAGAAAGAATGGAATAGATATTACCCATACACTTTTAGAAGATAAATATGTGACTAGTTTTTATATTTCCACAAATATGACTTCATTAAACCGCTCCTTACGACTCCCTCAACTCCTGCTCTCATAAAAAAGCCTCTCTCTTCTACCATGGCAGTGAAGGAGATTTTTGGCGCCGACCTTGTCGCAGCCAAGCTCGCCGCTAACGCTTTCTTCGTTGTAACCTGGATCGATGTCGTTGTCTTGGTCACAATCAATCCCCTTCTTCTTCTTCTCCTCCTCCTCCTCCTCCTCCTCCTCCTCCTCCTCCTTCTTCACCTTCTTCTTCTTCACCTTACTATGGCCAAGATCAGTGAAGACGAACATATCTTCGTTCGGCGACGACCTTCAAACCTGCGACCACCTTCAGATCTGCGACCATCATCGATTGTCCTACGGCTAGAGTTTGGCTACGAGGTTGGAGGATAGAGTTTCTGGGGCGTCGGATTGGTGCGACGGCTTGGCATCAGAGGTGGGGGGTTGAGCAGAAGAAATGGTGGTCCGATCGTGGTACGGTTTGGCTAGGTTTTCAGATCCGATATCGGCGCCTAGGGTTGCGTTGGGGGCGGCAGTGGCACGTACGATGGCGGGATGCATTGGTTGAAAGGATACTGGGGTATGGTATTGGGCACCAATTGTGCAGGGGTTGGGGTTGGGGACGGTGTTGGTGGGACAGGAAGGGGTTGGTGGATTATGGAGGGGCTTGTGGTGTCACTGTTCAGGCACCGACAGTCGCCGGCGGCAGTTTCATTGTCGCAAAAATTTCCAATGGTCACTATACAAGATGGTGTGAGTATGGGCGGTGCTGGCATTTCACTATGACAGTGTCACCGACAATAGTGTCACTGTGGCGGTGACCCGGTCTGAAAATTCTGACAGTGACAATTTCTTAGTGACATGAAAAAATCGCAGTGACATACAAATTTTGAAGTGATATGAAAAAGTCGCAGTGACATGAAGTATTTCCAAATATATGACTTTGTTAGTCACATTTTTGTCAATATATAAAAGCAGTCACATTTTTGAAAATTTACCTCAATTTAGTAATATTAAGGGGGAAATCCCCAAGATCTATCTTTGATGGAGTATATGGACTCCGATTCCCCGGTCTGCCGACTACTGGGCCTGGACAGCGGCCCACACACGTTTAGCGGATTCATATTATTGTACATTATTATTATTAAGATGTTCTAGATTAGCTTTTTATACTATCAGTCCATTTATGTAACCGGGTCTGTCAGGCCCATATTAGAGGCCCAGACCCGGATTTTCCCTATATATACTCCTTACGGGAGGCTTGTAAACCATAACCAATATTCATTCATTCTATACACTTTCTTTATTCCTTCTCCACTCTTGTTCAAATCTATGTAGTTATAGGATATGAGTATCAATTATCCAACAATGGTGCTCTCGTTGAGAGGTTGAACACAATCAAGTGAGAAAACCTCCCCAAAATATCAAAGATTCATTCCAATCTAAAAAAAATCACCCAAATCACAGAAAATCAAGCAAAAAACAGTCTGTTAAAAGAAGAAAAGAATGGAATCCTGAGTTGGGTGGAGTGGGAGCCGCAGGAACCACCCATCGATTCTGCCATAGTTGCAGACCTTGTCCTCACCGCCCAAAGCTCACCCGCCAAACGCAGTTTCCGAACTGGGATTAGGAACTCCTAGATCTGAAAAAATCAAGCCTTACAAGCTCAGCTCGCTCTGGCCTCCACCGCCGTTCATTGTTCTATCCTCTGTCAGTCCTTCCAGCTTGCACTGCTATGTCAGAGGGATGGCCTAGCTCGTTCCAGTGACCAGACGAAGGGCTCCTCAGTCACACAGGGCTGTGTCACGCGGCTATCGTCCTCCTAGAAACGACCCAAGAAACGACAGCTCTGACGAACTGACCGGTCAACGGCGACGAACAGCTAACTCCTTCCCCTGCAACGCGGTGCCGCCTCCTGTCGCCCTTAACTCGTTCATCTATCTCCGTCAACACCTACGCCTGAGTCAAAACCACAGTGGTGGTAGCGAAATCAGGGATGACTTATCTGGCCAACGATGGCCCTGACCGCATCCAGTTTATACCCATGGCTTAGACCAAGGTCTCACTGCCGCGCCCTCTCTTCGGTGGCAAAAGCTACCGAAGCTCTTCTGACCCCTGAGCTAGTAACGGCCATGGCAGAAGATGGGGCAAGGTGTGACGCTCGAAACCCGCGACCCCTCTATGGCCTTCAATAGCTACCCCACCATTCTTCCTGCTGACGGTGGCTGTAGGCGGCTGGCGGCGATCTAATCCGGACCCCCGGCGGCATCGAGGAAAGAGCCGCTCTCACCTAACGTTAGGTGCGTGAAATGAAATCAAGCCACACATATCATATCTGTCGACATTGTTTGAAGATATATGGCCCTCATAGAACATGGACGGTTTGATATCAAAAACTCCGCTGGAAGCATGGGCCAAAAGGGGATCAGTGAGCCAGGATTATATGGAGCCAAAAATTGAGCCTAAAAATTAATATGGACCACGCAGCACTAATCAACAACATGGCTGTCAATTTTTCACAAATTAGAATGAGCCCAAAGGAATCAGCCGGATATTATTCTTTTCAGTCAGTCCAATATATTCAGCCCACTTAAAAAAGATAAGTACTCTTTAATTTTCATATTATTTATTTTTATTTAAATCAATTTTTTGTCGGGCGAATATCACACTATCACGCACTTATGATCAAATGCCTAGTAGAGTGTGGCTTGAGACCCATCACTAGGATTTAAAGCCCTGACCAAGATCAGGCACAAAGCCCCGACCAAGTCGGGCACGAAGACAAAACCCCGACCAAGTCGGGTACGAAGACCGGTCTTAGTCATTCCTCGAGTGGCGACCGTTGCTTACGAATGGCTCACACATCCATTCTACTAAGTATTTTATCATTACATTAACAATTCACATCTCCACTTGTTTCAAGTGATGAACTCCCGATCGGAAACATAAATCCCAAGAAAAAATTTATATGTATGTTAAATGTGTAGGTACAGAGATGACCTTAATCATTTTCACCTCGTCTGCACTCGCCTCAAAGAGTGGGAACTTGAGGACTGAGGGGTCAGAGTTTCTAGATGAGGAGAAAATATCACGCATGAGCAGGAACGAGAGATGAGCCAGATGAAGACGGTTTGAGCTAGACAAAAGTGAGTATACCGGAGGGGGCCTACCTTCCTTGTTTCATGTTGGGGGCGCTAGGTGTACTCTTTTTCCCTTTATTAGGATTTTTTTCCCACTGGGTTTTTTCCTAGTAAAGGTTTTTAACGAGGCACCTCCCCATCATTGACGAGGGTGGTGGTCCCCCGGCCGAAGAGGAAGAAACCAAAGACAGAAGAACGTTGCAGCTACAGTTTGGACTACTCCCTTTCGCCTCGAGTACTCTCGACTCAGGGAGTGGGGGACTCCTGATGGAGTATATGGACTCCGATTCCCCGGTCTGCCGACTACTGGGCCTGGACAGCGGCCCACACACGTTTAGCGGATTCATATTATTGTACATTATTATTATTAAGATGTTCTAGATTAGCTTTTTATACTATCAGTCCATTTATGTAATCGGGTCTGTCAGGCCCATATTAGAGGCCCAGACCCGGATTTTCCCTATATATACTCCTTACGGGAGGCTTGTAAACCATAACCAATATTCATTCATTCTATACACTTTCTTTATTCCTTCTCCACTCTTGTTCAAATCTATGTAGTTATAGGATATGAGTATCAATTATCCAACAATAAATGATGGATAGTCTACCCGGGGGGTTATTGCGGGAATAACTAAGAGAGAAGTCAGAGTAAATAGGAGGAGAGAGAGTCAATTTTATTAAATGAACTCAGCGTGTGGAGTTGAGATGTAGATGTCGATTACAAGGAGAAATGGGTTGCTATTTATAGCAGCAATAAATGCGATGAGAGTACACGTGTCAGTAATCCAACGGCCGAAGGGTCACATCAGCCTGGTGGCACCGGCAGTGGTACGTTCACCGCATTGAATGCGGTTGGCGGATGTGACGTGGCATTAAATGCGGTGGTTGGCTGTCCCTAAAAGGAATCTTCGATGATTGAGAGTGTTTGGCCGAAGGCTCCTTGTGTGGCCGAGGGGTCCATGTAGCCAAGGACCCCTGTGTAGCCGAAGGCCCCGAGTGACAGAGGGCTAAGTTCAGCCGAAGGCTTCCCTATGCCGAGGGCTTGGTAATGCCGAAGGCTCATGTTTTTCGTCGTTTTCTCCCAGTAGCTTCGTACGCCAGAGAAGGCTACCTTGTGAGTTTTTTGGAGCCTTCGGCCAAGGAGGCCGAAGGCACCCCAGTGTGTACTCTGGGCTACTTTGAGGCCTGGGCCGTTGTATTTGGGCCTGAGTCGATTCCTGAGCCTAATGGACTTGTGTAGGAGAAGTAGGAGTTTATGGGCCGGGGGTTCCTGGGCCATATACTCCATCAGGAGTCCCTCACTCCTTTTGCCGAAAGGTACTTGAGGGAAAAGGAGTAGAAATGTTGATTCTTCCGGAGGCTTCATCGTCTGTTTGGGTGCCTTTGTTTGAGAATTTGCCTTCTGCTGATAGCCGAAGGCTTCCCTCAGTCCCTCACATGCCGAGGGTTTTCTGAAGGAAGTATAACGCTTGTATGAATGCCGGAGCCTCTCCTCAGTCCCTCACATGTCGGGGGTTTTCTGAGGGAGGCGTAAATAATATCTGTATGTGTTGTGATGAAGGTTGTTTCATTATCGTCAGTGACTTTGTGGAACATTTTTGATTTTAGGCCTCTACCGAAGGGTGCAATGATGCATGTACCCGAGGGCTACATGCGTTATTCGTGGGAATTTTTGTTTTTAGTCACGTGTGATTACCGAGGGGTGTGTCCCAGTCCCCCACTCCTTTAGGCCGAAGGCTTAGTTCGGGCTGAAGGAGTTATGTTGTTTGATGAACCCCCGAGGGTGGTAATATTGATAGCCGGAGGCTTATGTTGTAATTGGCCCGGAGGCCCCTGGTGAAAATTCCTTACCGAAGGTTGCCGTGGGTGGCGACCGGAGGCTACCGCATGAGGTTGCTCGTTGGCCGGCGTAATGTAGCCGTTGAAAAAGAGCCGTTGGAGGGGGGTTCCACGTGGCATGATTCAGTTGGCGGGTGCCACCCATTGGCTGAACCGGCGGCGTGTAATGATGGTTTTTTAAACGGAGGCCCATATATCGAGGCCCATTCCCTATAAATACCCAAAGCCAGAGGTCATTCTCCTTGCGCGATTCTATTGAAGCGAAGCTCTGCCCAAGTGCTTTCTAGAGAGAGAAACCCATTTTCGATCATCCCAAGGTTTCCGAGGTCAGTTTTCCTCCTGTTCTTGAGCTTAGGTAGTATACTTTGCTCTTCATTCCTTAGATCGAGTGTTAGAGATCTTAGGATCCCTCGGCCAAACTTTTAGGTAACCTTTCCATTTGAAGTCCTTTCGGTCAACAACCATGTCTTCGCAAAGCGACTCTCAAGACATCTCGAGGGAGCCATCGGCGGAGATGGAGAGTATTTCTGAGGCGGAGTCCTCAAGTGAGCAGTCATCGGTGAATAATGACTCATCAGTCGCCGAGGAGCTCCAAAATAACCTTCGTACTGAGATGGAGGCAGAGGAGTTCGAGCAGGTAGCCGAGGATGAAGAAATGGCCCTCGCGCTCCAGGTGGCCGAAGAAGAGGAAGAGAAGGAGAGGCAAGAAGTCACCGTTGCTGTCCTCCCACTTCGTGGTGCCGGCGAAGCAAGCACCTCTCGGCCCCTAGATCCGGAACCCCTCAGTGTTGCCGTGGGGAAGAAAAGGAAGAAGACGAAGGCTCCCCCGAAAGGCAAGCAAACTGCCGTTGATTGCGGGAAGCCTGTTGGAATACCCGAGGGGCATTCATGGCTGAACACTGCCGCCCTCGCGCTGAGATCGAAGGCTGACCGGGCCGAATGTTACGTCACTCAGTTGCATGTTGGCCCTTCGGCGACCGTAATCGAACCGGGACCCGATGATCTACTGTTGCGGGCTCCGGAGGGTTGCTTCGCGGTCCATGTGCTGTTGGTTGCCATGGGCCTCCGGTTCCCGCTGCACCCTTTCCTCCTCGAATATCTGAGGTACGTGGGTTTATCCCCCTGTCAGCTTACCCCAAACAGCCACTCGTATATTACAGGCTTCCTCCAGCTTTGCCGAGCCCGGAAAGTAACCGCGACCCTCGATTTATTCTTTCAAAGCTTCAACCTGTGCCGGGGGGGGGGGCATACCAATTCCGAGGGGTTTGCAAACTTGCAACAGCTCGCCCCCTGGAGACTCTTTGACGATGTGCCTTCGTCCCACAAAGGGTGGAAGGACCGCTTCTGCTACATTAAGATGGCGGAAAATCCGTTCCCGAGGGAATTGCGCAACCACTTCCGTCGGCACCCGAAGGTGGGAAGTGCCGCGCTTCAGAAGGAGGGGAAGAAGATTGCTGCTCTGCTGCCGGGGGCCACAAAGCATGTGACAGTCAAGGGTTCTACTCTCCCGGAGGACTTGCTAGCCTTAGGCTTTCGGCGTTATCGCTTTCTGGGTGAAAAGGACGAGCAGTACCCCGTCCTCGAAAGAGCCCTCGGAAGCATTGGAGGTAGTTACCGGAGGGTCCAGTTTATTGTACTTAGGATTTTTGGTGTTTCCTTGTTTCCCCTTTTTTGAAGTTGACCCCTTCGGCCTAACTTTATTATTGTTTTGCAGGCGTCAGCATGGATGTTTCCAATTTTGCCGCGCTGAAGAAGAAGCTGGTCAAGGAGCCGAAGAAGAAGAAGGAGACGGGGGTTCAGAAATCCGTCGATGAGTTCTTCCGGAAGGATGGAGCTGTGCAGGTGCCGGAGGGTGAGGGACCCTCCCAAGCTGTCGGCACCGGTGCCGGTGCCGGGGGTTCCCAGGCGGAGCCCAAAAGGAAACATTCCGGGAAGGGCGTGATGCCTCCGGAGAAGAAGAAAAAGAAAGGGGGGCACGAGAAGAAGGACGCCCCCCTCGTCGTCGTCGAAGAGCACTCTTCCTCCTCCCCCTCAGCAAGTGCTCTTCCTCCCCCCGGGGACCCAGGCAACAGCTTGGCTTGGCCCCGGGAAGATGTGCGGTTCTCTATTACCAAGGGAACTGCCATTATGCACGGCACCCTCAGCCCGAGGGAGTTCCTAAAGGGTGCCACGCCCCCGACTGACAAGGCGGTGCTGTCGAGGGCCAAGGATGATGCCCTCAGTGCCAAGGTGCTCCAAGCCTCCGTCACTGTAAGTCTCTCTCTTAACTTTTGTTTAGTTGATGGTCTTGGCGTATCTTCATTTTACCAAGCTAATCATTGTTGTACGGCGGTTTTGATCTGCAGGCTGCCCTCGGTCTTGGAGAGCTGCTCCAAAGGATGGAGCAATATCAGGCGCAGAAGCGCCAGGCTGATGAGGCCCTGGCAGAGTCCCGGCGGCAACTCCAGGAGGTCCAAGAAACCCTTCGGCTGGAGAAAGAGGCGTTCAACAGCATTCTTGAAAATAATAAAGTGATCCCCAGAGCCGAAGGGAAGGCCAACGCAGAGAGGGCCGCTGCCGAAGCCGCCAAGGTTGCCGCCGAGGAGGCAGAGGCAGCCAAGAAGGTGGTTGTCGCCGAGGCGGAGAAGCACACCGTTGCCGCCTTCGCTGCTGGGGGCTGGAAGGCCGAGGACCGGAAGGAATGGGTGGCCTCGGTCATAGGACAGGGGGTGGATGCCTGGGTGAAGGGCCCCGGCGCCGAGTGGCTAGCCCGAAAGGGCAAGGATTATTATGATGGTGGTGAATTCTTCACCCAGAAGCTGATCTACCGAAGGCTAGCCCGGCACCTGAAAATCGATCTGAAGGAGTTTGACCCTGTAGCTCACGGGCTTCCCCCCTTGCAGCCGGATGTCAGAGTTCCTCTTCCAGAAGGTGAAGAGAGGCCGGATCTCGAGGACTCCGAGCTAATGGGCGAGGGCGACGACGAAGAAGCCGAAGATGATGTGGCCTCAAAGGCGAAGGAAGATGCAGCTGAGGAAGCTCAAAAATAGGATTTGTTCTAAGTGTAGCTTTGTAATAGCCCGCATTTTTCGGCCTCGGCCATGTATTGTAATCAAAACATGTTTTGTCACTTTGAATATTTCTTTTCTTAATGGTGAATGCTTTGCCTCCGGGCTTTTTTGGAATGAATTGCTTCCTCTTCGTTTTGAATTTGAATATATGCCTTTGCCTTCTTTCCTTCTCGTATGAGTGAATGTTTGTGGACTTAGAAAATTTTCTAAGTGTCGAAGTAGTCAGAAGCCTTCGGTTGTAGGTTAAAATCACATCCACCAAAGCCTTCGGGGGTAGCGTGGAGAAGCCGGGGCATGGATTCGTGGATTTAGGAAATATTTCTAAGCCAAACTTATGTCAGAACCCTTCGGATTTAGCGCGAAGCCTCAGGAAATAATCTAAGTGAGACTCCATTGGTGCCCTTCTGTGAAGAATCCCTATACTGTAAGTTGTATAGGACGGAGGGCTCAAATGATAGGACCGAGGGCTCAAATGAATTAGACTCAAGAAATTCTCGAAGTGAAATTGTATCTTATGCCCTCGGACATACCGAGCCTTCGTTTCGTAGTATAGCTTTAGGTCATTGCCAAGTAGATTAGGGGAGCCATCGGCTGTAAGAAGGTTGGTGAAGATGGTATCCCGGTTTGCCCCCGAAGGGCCCCCAATTGTGGACTTAGTCGTTTTTTTTTTGACCAAGTTTCAATAAATGTTGTAGTGACCCTTCGAGTGTGAGAGCTGCCTGAGCCTCCGGTGTGTATAGCTGCCGGGGGATCCAAAATCATGGTTAATGATTGTTCTCTGAGGGGTCCAATTTGTGGAGTTAGCAAAATTTTAGCAAAGTTGCCATTTATGGAATCGGCATACACCCTTCGGCTATGTAGCCAGATGATCTGTTGCTGAGAGACTTCCTTGCGCCTTTGTAGGAGCCTTCGGGAATATATATCCGAAGTGTTGAGCCTTCGGGGAGAATAGTATCCGGGGAGTTCCTTCCCCCCTACACATCCTCCTTTTTTTTTTTTGATGATGTAGGAGAGGCATCTAGAAATTTGGTTTCTAGGAAAGGCTTGGCCTATATGGGAGGCAACGGAACAAACCGTTGGCTCCCCCTTCGGGAATGACCTTCCGATATCCCGAAGGTTTTGAGGGTCGTTTCCTCGGCCCGAGACATCGTCTGTTGCCTGCTTCCCCTTGGGAGATAGCACGGAAAGCGCCTCGGTTTTGAAAGTCGTCCCCTCGGCCCGAGACATGGTCTGTTGCCTGCTTCCCCTTGGGGGATAGCGCGGGGAGCGTTTCGTTTGTGGAAGTCGAATCCTGGGCCCGGGACATGGTCCGTTGCCTGCCTCCCCTTGGGGGATGGCGCGGAAAGCGTTCCTGGGAAGGGTTTTATTTGTGTGTGGAACACAAATAGCCGGGGGCACTTGGTGCTAGCCGGAGCCGAGGGGGTGTTGCACCCCCCGGTTTTTTTTTTTTTTTTTTTTTTTTTTTTAGTATGCCCAATGCATGGTTGCGTCCTCGTGGGGTACGGCTTAGTGAGAAAACACTTGGTGTTTTCAAAGAGTGATGGGGGTGACCCATATACTTGGTACTTGGTACCTAAATTGTTGTTCCCCCTCATGAGAGGAAGAGGCCTTGGGCCTATTTTTGTGAAGAGATGAGGGCTTGGCCACTCATTTGTAGGAGAGAAAGGGGGCCTTGGGCCACTTGTACAATATGCAGGTGATGAAGGCTTGGCCTTTTGATCATTCTTTCAAAATGAGAGGGGCCTTGGGCCATTTATTACATCTGTTGAGGGTGAGGGCTTGGCCACTCATGTTTTACTGATAGAATTTGACAAGGTGGTGCACATTCCAATGTCTAGGGACCTCCGTCCCATTAGGGCGTCGTAGTTTGTATGTCCCCGGTTTGATGATGGCTGAGACGATGTAGGGGCCTTCAAATTTAGGTGCCATTTTTCCTCCTTCGGTGGGTAGGCTGGCCTCCCTTCGTCGGAGGACGTAGTCTCCCACCTGGAATTCCCTTGAGCGGACCTTGGCGTCGATGTAGCCTTTGACTTGTCTTCTATAGTTTTCAGCCCTGAGAAAGGCTTGCTCTCGGCGTTCTGAGATGAGATGAAGGTCGAGGGCCATGTTGGTGTCGTTGACCTCGGGTTCATATTGTTCCACCCTTCGGGTGGGAAGGGTCACTTCTGTTGGAGCTTTAGCCTCGAAGCCATAGCATAGGGAGAAGGGTGTCTCACCTGTTGCACGCCGAGGGGTGGTGCGGTAGGCCCATAAGATGTTATGAATCTCTTCTACCCAGCCTCCCCCCTCGGCTTCCAGCTTCTTCTTCAACCCCTCGAGGAGGGTGCGGTTGGCATTCTCTACTTGCCCGTTGCCCTGAGGGTAGGCAACGGAAGAGGATGTGTGCTTGATGCCCCAAGCTTCAAGAAGGGCGCAGAAGGGGGCTGCCTCGAATTGAGTGCCGTTGTCGGAAATGATTTGTTGGGGACGCCAAACCTCGTGAGAATATTTTTGAGAACAAAGTGGCGGCACCGGGCTTCAGTGATGCTGGCGAGGGGCTCGGCCTCTACCCATTTGGTGAAGTAGTCAATGGCCACAATGATATATCTGTTGTTGGAGGTACCCCTCGACAGAGGGCCTACTAAGTCAATCCCCCATCTGGAGAAGGGTATAGCGGTACTGATGGGGGCATAATTGACCGCTGGTCTGCCGGGGGCCTTCTGAAAGTGCTGGCAAGCGGTGCACCTTCGGGCTAGATCAGCACAATCTCTAGCCATCGTGGGCCAGAAGTAGCCTTGAACAATGAGCCTTCGGGACATGGAGAAGGGCCCCTGGTGAGCTGAGCAAGTGGCACTGTGCACTTCCTCCATAGCAACTTCGGCTTCATCTTGATGAAGGCACCGAAGGAGGGTGCCGTTGTAAGATCTTTTGTAAAGCCTTCCATTCTCGAGGGTGTAGCTGGGAGCCCTCATCTTGGGGTAGTTGCCCTGTGGTGATGAAGGTGGTGATGTCGGAGATCCAATCCTCCGGTCTCAGGTTAATGTTCATAATGGGGCTTGCGTGGATGCTTGAGAGGCTGAGCTCCTCGATTCTTGCAATTTTTGAGAGGTGCTCGGGGGATTCATCCGAGAGCTTGGATAGAATGTCGGCCTCAGAGTTTTGAGCCCTCGGTATTTGGGTGAGGGAATGTGCCTCAAATACCTTAAGCAACTCCTTGGCAGCCTCCTTGTATTGCTTCATCCTTCCTTCCTTGGCCTCGTACTCCCCGGAGATTTGACCCACGACAAGTTTAGAGTCGCACTTGACGTGGATCATTTTAGCCTTCAGGTTTGCTGCTAGCCGAAGGCCACAGAGGAGGGCCTCATACTCGGCTTCGTTGTTGGAGACTTTGAAGGAGAAGCGAATGGCATAATATGCGCGGAAGCCTTCGGGTGTAATGAGGACTACCCCTCCTCCGCATGCTTTGGTGGCTGAGGAGCCATCGGTATAGAGGGTCCACCATTCGTCTAAAGGTGCCGAAGGCTCCTCATCCACCGCTGATCTCGCGGTACATTCCGTTACGAAGTCTGCCAGGGCTTGGCCCTTGATGGCAGGCCTCGGACGGATGTCAATGTTGTATTGGCTTAGGAAGATGGCCCATTTTACCATTCGGGAAGAACTTGTGGGGCTTCTCATGAGGGCGCCGAGGGGTTGATGTGTCAGGACTTGGACCGGATGAGCTTGAAAGTAGTGCCCAAGCTTCTTGACGGTCCAAACGATGGCTAGCACCGTCTTCTCGACGGGAGAGTATCTGAGTTCGGCTTCCCGGAGGGTCTTGCTGACATAGAAGATGGCATGCTGGATGCCGTCTTCCTCCCGGATTAGCACGGAGCTGATGGAGGCAGGGCTAACACCGAGGTATAAGTATAAAGTCTCCCCCACCTTCGGTTTGGAGAGCACCGGGGGGAAGAGAGGTACTTCTTAAGTTCATCAAAGGCCTCTTGACATTCAGATGTCCATTGGAAACCCGCTGTCTTCCTCATGATTTGGAAGAAGGGGAGGGCCCTTTCGGCTGACTTGGAGAGGAAATGGTTGAGGGCTGCCAGGCGGCCCGTCAACCGTTGGACTTCTTTGACGTTGCGTGGAGGCTCCATGTTGATGATGGCCTGAATTTTCTCGGGGTTGGCCTCAATCCCCCTTCGGCTGACCATGTAGCCTAGGAACTTCCCTCCTTGCACGCCGAAAGTGCATTTCTTTGGATTCAGCCGGAGGTTGAACTTTTGCATGATGGCGAAGATTTCCCGGAGGTCCTCGGCGTGGGTCTTTGCCTTCTTGCTTTTGACGATCATATCGTCCACGTAGGCCTCCATAGTGCGCCCCAAGACAGATTGGAAGACCCTGGCCACCATCCTGGTGTAGGTGGCGCCGGAATTCTTTAGGCCGAAGGCCATCACAAGATAGCAGAAGATGCCTTCGGGCGTCATGAAGGCTGTCTTTTCAGCGTCCTCCTCATGCATATATATTTGATGATACCCGCGGAATGCGTCGAGGAAGGTCATGATTTCGCATCCCGCGGTCTCATCCACCAGCTGATCAATGTTCGGCAGGGGGAAGGGGTCCATAGGGCACGCCTTGTTCAAGTCCGTGTAATCCACGCACATGCGGAAAGTAGGAGGCTTCTGTGCGAGGACTACATTTGCTAACCAAGAGGGGTATTTCACCTCCTTGATATGTTTGATGGAGAGGAGCGTGGCTACCTCCTTCTTCACGTACTCCCTTCTCTCGGCCGAGAGGGGTCTTCGTCGTTGCTGTACTGGTTTGGCCGAAGGGTCCACCGCGAGGCGGTGGGTGATGACTCTTCGGTCAATTCCTGGCATATCCTCTGGCCCCCATGCAAAAACAATGGAGTAGGCGCGGAGGGCTTCGGTGATGCCAGCCTTCAAGTCTTCGGGGAGCTTGGCTCCAATCTTCAGGACTCTCTCCGGCTTGGCCGGATTGAGTATCAAGTCTTCGGTGTCCTCGGTGGGTTCAGCCCTCGGCCTGCCTTCCTCTTCCTCCAGGGCGTTGGTAGTGATAGTATCGACGCGGAGTTCCGTTTTACTAACCTTCTTGGTAAGTTGAAGGTAGCATGCCCTAGAGAGCTTTTGGTTCCCCCTTGAGTAGCCGATGCCGGTGGGTGTGGGGAACTTGAGGCAAAGGTGCCTCATGGAGACGACGGCCTCCAAATCTTCGAGGGCAGGCCGGCCGAGGATGATGTTGTGTGCGCAGTCGAGGTTGACGACGACGAATTCCACTTCGAGCTTGGCTCTATGGGAACCGTCGCCGAATTCAACCATGAGGGTGATGACGCCTTCGGCGTCTATGCTATCCCCCGTGAATCCGGAGAGGGGGGTGTTAATGTGCCGAAGGGATCCTCTGTCAAGTCCCAACTCCTGGAAGGTGCTGAGGTACATGACGTTGACAGAGCTCCCGGTGTCAACATAAGTTCGGAGGATGATGGCGTTATTGATTTCAGCGCGGATGACGAGGGCATCCCTGTGGGGGAGGGAGCCCGAGGGGAGGTCCGCATCCGTGAAGAAGATTGGTTCCGCCCTCGGCCTTTTAGTTGGGGGCATGTGATTGACTTCCCCAATGTAAAGGGACTGTGCCCACTTCTTCCTCTGGCTTGTTGAATCGCATCCGGTGTTGCCGCCGTTGATCATATGTATATGGCGCTTGTATTGTTGATGGGAGCCTTCTCCCTCGTCATCGAGGCCCCCAATTTCACGTTTCTTCCCCTGTGGGTTTCCCAAGGGGATGGTGTTGGGGTTCACCCACTTATTTGCCTTTGGCGGCTGGCCTTGATGATGAGGGGGGCCCTGGGGAGGAGGGCCCCTGACAAATTGAGACAAGTGGCCCGCCTGAATAAGCCTTTCAATGGCGTTTTTCAGTTGATGGCAATCGTCGGTTTTGTGGCCATGGTGGCGGTGAAAGCGGCAATAGGGCTCATCAGGGCCGATGGCATAAATCTCGAGGGGTGTCCGGGAGTCTCGCTCCACGAGCCCTCGCTCTTCTGCGTGATCCAAAATAACGCTGACGGGGTGCGTCAGGGGAGTGCACGGGTGCTCGAGGAGGACAGGTTGCGCCCAGGCCTTCGGATTATTCTTGTAACCGCCCCCGGGTCTAGCTTGGCCACCTCGGGAGCGATCGTTGTACTGTGCCTCCCGGTTGGCCGGAGGGGGAGGCCCTCCGGGCCGATTCCTGCCTTCATTCTTCTGAGAAGGGTCCGCGTTGCGGCGGTCCTTCTCGATCTCCTCTGCTTCAGCATAGCGGTCCCCTCGCTGGAGGGCTTTTGTGTAATCGCGAGGGGGATCAGTGATAAGGCTCCTGGAGAAGTTACCGTTGCGGAGGACGGTGTGGAAGAGGGCCATCAGTGTCCTATCATCGGCGCCCTCGACTTCAAGGGAGGCCTGCCTCCAACGTTCCAGGAAACTCCGAAGGGTTTCCTCCTTCTGTTGTCTCACGTTTAGAAGGTGGGAGAAGTGTTTCTTTGAGCGATGTCTCCCGGCGAATTGCGTGAGGAAGCGATGGGCAAGTTCTTGCCAAGAATCGATGCTGCCCTCGGGCAACCGGTTGAACCATTCATACGCTGGCCCCTCCAAGGTGGAAAGGAACCAACGACACAAATACTCATCCGATGCCCCCATCATCATCATGTTGTTCTGATAGCGGCTATAGTGCTCTTGGGGATCCGTCTTCCCCTCATATGGTTTGATGGGTTGCCCCCGATATTTGTGAGGGATTTTGGCCGCTAACACCCTTGGGGTGAAAGGCGTTCTGGTGCGGAGTTGGATGAGGGGTTCGCCTGAGCCTTCGGCGAGTTTGCGTTTCATTTCCTCCACCTGTGCCCGGAGGTCAGCGTACTCTGGGTCTGGCCTTGCAGTGGAAGCCGTCAGGGGCGCCTGGCGATTCTCCTCGAGTTGCCGGAGGAGGGCTTCGATGATCTCATCCTTGGGGTCCTTCGGGGCAACCCGTTGGGAGTTGGCCCGGAAGGACTGAGCCTGATTGATTTGGTGCCTGGCGTCCTCGGCATGCAGGAGGGCTTTTCCTTTGCTCCGGGGCGGAGGCATGCCCTCGGCTCCCGAAGCGGAGGCTCCACTCTCCTGAGGCCTGCTGAATTCCTGTTTGCCGAGGCGGTCTTGGACCCCTCGGCGTCCGGGAGCTCCCCCTAACCTCTCAAGTGCAGAGGTTCGGGGTTTCTCCTTCATCAAGGGACGTTTATCCCTGGATTGGGCCTCTTGGGAGGCGGTATCTTGCGCCATGATTCCTTCGGCGTTTCCAATCCCCGGGGGAGGGTTGTTGAACAGGGGAGGGAGTGGCGGTAATTGAATGACATTCCCTCCAGCGTAGGGCTGGAGGGGTGCCTGAGAGGCGAGGGCTCCAGAATTGAGAGCCATGTTTTGAACAAAGGCCGCAAAGGCAGCCTGAAGATCGATGGCCGGGGCCGGAGGGGGAACTTGGTTCTCACTATGATCCCTCCTTCGATTATCAAGGCCAATGCGGGCATCAGGGGCATTCTTCTGCAATTGCTGACGGAGGTCATTAGTGGCCTGCTCTAATTCGAGGATAGTGCCGCCCTCGGGTACCAAGAGCCTGTTGGAGGTCTCGGCACCGTCGCCGGGGGCTATCTGGTTCTCCTCGAGGTTTTTAGATTGGGCACGGGTTGTTCTTCCCATTTTTGTAGGTAGGCTTGAGTTTGGTAAGAGGGGGAGGGTTTCTCACTTGATTGTTCTGAGCTCTCAACGAGAGCACCAAATGATGGATAGTCTACCCGGGGGGTATCTTATCCGGGGGGTTATTGCGGGAATAACTAAGAGAGAAGTCAGAGTAAATAAGAGGAGAGAGAGTCAATTTTATTAAATGAACTCAGCGTGTGGAGTTGAGATGTAGATGTCGATTACAAGGAGAAATGGGCTGCTATTTATAGCAGCAATAAATGCGATGAGAGTACACGTGTCAGTAATCCAACGGCCGAAGGGTCACATCAGCCTGGTGGCACCGGCAGTGGTACGTTCACCGCATTGAATGCGGTTGGCGGATGTGACGTGGCATTAAATGCGGTGGTTGGCTGTCCCTAAAAGGAATCTTCGATGATTGAGAGTGTTTGGCCGAAGGCTCCTTGTGTGGCCGAGGGGTCCATGTAGCCAAGGACCCCTGTGTAGCCGAAGGCCCCGAGTGACAGAGGGCTAAGTTCAGCCGAAGGCTTCCCTATGCCGAGGGCTTCCCTATGCCGAGGGCTTGGTAATGCCGAAGGCTCATGTTTTTCGCCGTTTTCTCCCAGTAGCTTCGTACGCCAGAGAAGGCTACCTTGTGAGTTTTTTGGAGCCTTCGGCCAAGGAGGCCGAAGGCACCCCAGTGTGTACTCTGGGCTACTTTGAGGCCTGGGCCGTTGTATTTGGGCCTGAGTCGATTCCTGAGCCCAATGGACTTGTGTAGGAGAAGTAGGAGTCTATGGGCCGGGGGTTCCTGGGCCATATACTCCATCAATCTTAATACAATAGAAAAAGATTCTATTGTATTAATTTTAATCTTGTCAAGTACCTTATGGTTTGATGGCTGAAACTTCCAATGGAGAGGTCATATGTCCGAATCTTATCTCAGTTCAAGGATGTTGGCCTTAACAGAACAGATATTATAATAGGTTAGAAAGATTTCACAAAAAAAAACTTATCTTAATGTTTTCGCCAATTGATGGAAAATTCTAAACTTTCTAAGAATTTAAAGCCATAGCGCGAGTGAATATCTGGCTCTTAAATGTTTTATTTAATATAATATATGGCGATGTAATTTAGTTGATGATTAAGATAATTAGCATTAATTGTTTATAATTAGCAAGTGAATTATATTCATGATGATTAATGGGTATCCATGCATATGCATTTTTAACGAGGGGGTTTCAGAATTACATCGCATTTTTAGTGCATGCGCTAAATTGCATAAAAATGGGTACCCATTAATGATTAATGGGTAATCCATTCAACTAAATTAATACCCATTAATTTGTGATGAGTATCCATCTATGTAGTACGGAAACTCTCGGGAAAGAGTATGTTTCCCGTTTCGGACTCTCAGAAACTCTTTGGAAGCTCTCCAAATAAGCATTTTTGAGTAAAAATTGACGTTTCTTGTTTCTTGTTTCTTCATGATTTTCGCGTTTCCGTGCAACATAAGTATCCATGCATGCATTTTTAACGAGGGAGGAAGAATATTAATCTAGAAATGAAACTTCTATAGAAATGATACTCCTCCCTATAAAGTGATGATAGAGCTAGGGAGGAGGCCTCCCGCCTAGGGGTGGTTCGGTACGGTATACCTTATATTTTTTCTCATACCTTTGCCGTACCAAAACTTTCGGTATGCAAAATTTGCATACCTTTACCTTACCGAAGTTTCGGCATACCGCATTTCGGTATACCGAAGTTTCGGTTCGGTAACGGTACGGTATCGGTAAGTTACCGTGCATGTCTCCCAATACAAAAATTATCATAGACTAACGAAATATACTAAATCATTATTACTAGTGACATGTTAAATCTATTATTAAAATGTTACGAAATACAATTAATAATCTATTGATGTCAATTCAATATTGAACAATAATTATTATTATCAGTATATTTAAGCAGTTCAACATTCCGCATATTAAAAAGTAACACATTCTCCTAAAATAACTTGAACAATATAGATATAATTAAATCAATAGTGATCTCTAACAAAAATAAATAAAACTATTCAAACAACATGGATATAAAATCATTTATTCCTAATATGATATTGTGTATTTAGTCATTTTTATAATTTTTTAAAATTTGTATAAGACTTTCGGACAAAGTTGTGTGTCTCGACTCTCGGAAACCCTATGTAGATACACTTGTCACATAAGTGTATCTCTCTTCACTTGTCAGCTACTTAGCGGCCCAACCATCACGACTTGCAAGATCTTGGAACAAGATGGACTTGTTTCTTGACATTTGCACATTAGTCATTAGTCATTAAGGTTACCGTAGTAGAAGCCTATAAGGTTATAGCGGGTTTGAGAAATTGGGCCTTTATTTTTGTATTTTTGTATTTGTAACCAACTTAAGTATTAATTATGGACCCTAAAAAAAAAGTATTAATTTTGGGCTTCAAAATTGTAATGGATTCCTCCAATATATTAGAATTAAAAGTAATTGTTGAGTAGGGAGTCGGTACGGTATTATACCGGTATACCGCGGTATTTGAAAACATTTACCGTTACCGTACCGATCTATTTCGGTACGGTATGATACCGTACCGAAAATGACGGTATACCAATATTTCGGTATTTTTTTTCCGGTATTTTTCGGTACGGTAAGTGCGGTATACCGATATTTCGGTATTTTTGCCCACCCCTACTCCCGCCATAAACCTTCTCCACTTTCCACTATTATTATGACATCGTGTAAAAGATGTCATGCATAAAGGGTTTAATGCAACCCCCTCATGAAATATAAATTCGGCGTATTAGTCCCCTGTTATTTAAAAAATGCGTCAAACCCCTATGTGTTATAATCAGGGGTGGACCGTAGTAGAGATCCAGGGGACTATTGCCCCTCCAACATTTTTTTTCGAGCGAATATATATACGAAAAATAATTTTCATCCTCCCAAAAAATATTTTGTTTAACTACCGCCCTCCCAAGAATTTCCTGGGTGCGCCCCTAGTTATAATTAACATGCGCCAAACCCCCTCCAAGAACAAATATACTACGTAATTTCCAAAAAAAAATGAAAAATGATTAGTTGTTTTGTATAATTTAGAAATTTTAACAAAGTTACTTGCATATTCAACCATATTATTAAAAAAAGTGATTTCAAAATTGTAAAATTTGTTTTTGAAATGGTTTTTGCGCATGATTAATTATAACACAGGTTGGGTTGACGCATTTTTTAAATCGCAGAGGGCTAATGCGCCGAATTTATATTTCACGAGGGGATTTGATTTATGTTGTTGCTGTTGTTGTTGTTGTTGTTGTTGTTGTTATTATTATTATTATTATTATTATTATTATTATTATTATTATTATTATTATTATTATTATTATTATTATTATTATTATTATTATTATTGCATATGCATTTCACTTTTAATAGATCTATTTATATTACCATATCCAAAAAATAATATAATAAATTTGTTAAAACATAAACACGTTAGTGTCCCGTGCATCACACGGGTACGATACTAGTTTCTCATAATAAAAAGTTCTCATTCTAAGAAAGGTTCTCACGAGAACCCCCAACACGATGATTGAGACAGAGTTGATTTCTATCAATGACCTACACAAATTTCTTAACGAGATGCATTTGTAAACCTTAAGGAGTTCTTTCAACACGATGTTTACCTCACCGATGGTTAATTTGTCTTTCGAGTTAAACAAAAAACTAGAGATCTCAAACATGAGCGAAAATTTGAAGATTGGACTGAGGGCTTATAATCGGGGTTTTTACCTCAATATTATTAATAAGAGGATGATTGACAAAAAAATGATCTTTTATTTAAATTTTCAAAAGAATGACTAAAAGCACTAACTGGGCCGCTACAGTAATGGTGTAAAGTAACGGTGCTACAATGTCCATAGTACAGTGATGAGCCCCACCGGTGACACCACCATAGTGACACGAGCCCCACCGGTGACACCACCATAGTGACACCACCGCCATCGGTGTCACCACCATAGTGACACGATCGCCACCGGTGTCACCACCATAGTGAAACGATCGCCACCGATGACACCACAACAGTGACATGCCGACTCCGGTCACAGTGACATGTCGTCACCCCGTCCTTGACGCCGACTCCGGTCACAGTGACATGTCGTCACCCCGTCCTTCCCCTGCTCCTCACAGCCCCGACCTACCTCGCCCTAACCCCACTACCAATATGGCTGAAGTGGCTACATTGGCTGATTCTGCTAATATAAGAAAAAATTATTTTTAAAATATATTTTATTAATAAAATAAAGAAAATATTATATGTAAAAACAGCTTAAATGGTCATCTACAGTAATTTCAGCCAATACAGCCACAAAAGTAACTTCAACCTTACTTTTTCTACTTATTACACAATTCAGCGTGCGAAAGCAAAACTTACATGTTTGGTGAAAAAGTTGGCTAGTAAGCCTGATAAGCCAAAAATCAGGATTGCCAAACGGGTTCAATAAAAATAAGAACGTCCAATTGAAAATATCACAACGTCCCAATTTGGTGTTGATAGAGTATTAATTCTAGAGAGAAGAGAGAGCTAGAGAGATAAAGTGATATGTGTATAATGAATTCCAATCAACCATCCAATCATCCCTTTACATGGCTCCCATGGGGAGTATTTATAGGAGAAAAGAGGGCTGAGCTTCCAGGCTTGGGCCTTGCTGGCCCAGTTACAATAAAAGGCCAATAAATGGCTAATAAATGGTATCTAATCTATTCTATGGATATACATGAATAAAATAGAGTATACAATAAGATAAATACTATCTACTGAGCGTATGTGGGCCGCTGTCCGGGCCCAATAGTCGTGAGACCCGGGGTCCGAGTCTATATACTCTATCAGGTGTCATTTGAGAATAAAATATAATTGGTACGGAGTATATCTTTCCAAAATAATACGGAGTAATCATGTTTCCAAAATATACGATAGTATATAGGATTTACATTATTTTACATGTATATATTCAAGAAAAAATGAGAATCATAAATTTTAATTTAGACAGGTACACGTACGGAGTATTAAAAATCTAAAAAGGAAAGGAAAATGCTAGGGGTACAGAAGTTGTACACAATTTGTACACACAATGTCGGTCACAGACATTTGGTACGGAGTTGCCTGTGACCACAAACAAGAGTTGTCTGTGTACACAGACAATTTTTGTCTGTTTCCACAGACATTTACTTTTTTTGTAAAAAATACTTGTCAGTGTCAGGCGGCTCTCAGTGTACTTTTTACAAAAAAGTAAATGTCTGTGGAAACAGACAAAATTTTTCTGTGTACACAGACAACTCTTGTCTGTGGTCACAGACAACTCCGTACCAAATGTCTGTGACCGACATTGTGTGTACAAGTTGTGTACAACTTGTGTACCGAAATTAAGAAACGCATAACGTCCCAATCATAAATTTGTGAAGGACAGGCTGTGGTGGGTATCGGTCACACCAACCCGGCCCACTACTAACCGCCTTTATAGAACGAATTATTCCATATTCGATCATTAACGCCTCTCACAAACCCTAGAGCATACCCTTTCGGCAGGATTAGGATTCCCTAAAACGTTCTCGAAATCTCAAGCCAGACCCGTCTCTCCTTTATATACCGATCCGTTGCAGGATCCCATTTTTCTTCTCAATCCGCTGCTTTTCTTTTCCTTTATCTAGCGTCGTTCGTGAATGGTAGAAATCCTGATCAATCAATTGATGATCTTCCCCCTCTCTTCTTCCAGAAGGGGCATCTCCGCTTCTTCTTCGTTCTCCTTCGGATCCTGCAAGGAAGGCTGGTACTACCGCTGCATCGGCGTCGACCCTTAGGCAATCTCTCCGGTTTCTCCCTTGATTTGTTTTATTTTCGTTTGTTAAACGCCGATTCTTTTGTTTTTCTTCAATTTTATTGCTATGCACAAAAAATCGTCCGAGATGTTGACATACAAGCCGAAGAAGACTCAGGCAGGGAAGAGCGCCGGCGAGAATCGCCGTCTGTTGGTCAGCATCACCGTCCTCGGAAGCGCGGGTCCGATCCGGTTCGTGGTGAACGAAGATGATCCGGTTGCGGCGGTGATTGTTACGGCTTTGAAATCGTATGCGCGTGAGGGGAGGCTTCCGGTTCTCGGATCCGATGCCAACAATTTCGTACTGTACTCCCCGAACGCAGCGACTGAAGCTCTTAATCCATGGGACCGAATTGGATCGCTAGGTGTTCGAAACTTTGTCCTGTCAAAGAAACCACAGCAGGAGAGGGCAAATGAAGACGGGAAACAGACGGCTCCTAAGGCTTCAAGAAGCATCTGGAGGACATGGTTCAATAAGACGATTAACCCCAAGATTATGTCTCATTGAGGTACAATAAGAACATTCAAAGGGGAATTGCCAAGTTGTACTCTCAGTAGTTTTTTAATTTTTGGGATTGCCACTTGATTTGTTGTTATGGGATTTGCTATTGGTATTATTATGGTTCTACAATGGAGTTCAATGATTTGATTTAAGATTCATCTGTGCTGCATACATGTATCTATGCTATGAATTCCTTGAATAAAAGCTTAAATTCAGACCCATTTTGTTTTTCATTTCACTAAATTAAAGGTTATGGTGTATGTTGTTTTGATATCCTGTTAAGAAATGCTTTGGAAGCTGATTTGCCTGATTATGATTTGGAGAAGTTTATTGTTAAGAGAAGCTCAGTTTTGTCTACGTTTGATGCTAATGCAGTAATTTAAAAAAAAACTTGATGTTACACAATTTTACACTTAATGCGTGTTCGGTACCTAGCTGACTAGCTCGACAAACCATTTTACACAATTTTAAAAGCTCAATTTTTAACATGTTGAAAAAAACCATGTTACCAAATGGTGGGCAGTCGCATTCACTCCCTAGCTGACTAGCTCGACAAACATGGTGCGGTACTGGGGTTCCTCTCTTTTCAGGAAATGGTAGGATGAGAAATAACCACGCATAACTTTTGGGTTTGTGGCCTCTTGGAACTACTCCGTAGAATAAAGAGGAGAATGCTACTACTTGAACATATTTGTTGTACACGTTTTTTTGAGAGAGAATACACGTTGTTTAGTTGCTTGGGTACACATCTCTGTCTACAAGAGAGTTGTACATTCTGTACGAGTTTCTCAATGCGTACATTTTGTACTTGTCTGTGTGCACATGCAACTAGGGGAGTGTACAACAAATGTGTACAAATTATGTGTGACAATGTGCATATTGTCTAGTTGTGTGTGTACATGAGTTTCTGAACGAGTTGCCATATTTAGGGGTGTGCAACAAATGTGTACAAATTATGCGTGACAATGTACATAGTTGTATGTGTACATGAGTTTCTGAACGAGCTGCCTGTGTACACATGCAACTAGGGGTAGGGCTGGATTCAGTTTGCGTATATGCAAACCGAAGCAATATATTGGTTTGCCAAATTTTTAAAACCAAAACCGAACCATTCTTTTAACATGTACCAATTTTTTTTACCCGATTTGTTGGTTCGATTTGCCATAAACTGCAAAAAGACGGACTCTAATTAAGAATAAATAAATTTGAACTATTTTTCAGTGCAATGAAGCCCATAGGACGCCGATTACTGGGCCCTAAGCCCAAGAGGTCGATTGGCAGGTATACTTGCTAGCTACATTGATGCTTGGCAGCATATCTGCGTTATTTTTGGGTAGAAGGGCCTGTTTGTTTACTGGCGGATGGATGCCAAACCGCTGCAATAAGAAGCGTTTCTCTTTGTATTTTTTTGGCGGATTGGGGGGAAACGCCAGCATCCAAACGGCCTCGAAGTCTTTGACGCCTCAGTTTAGACCATTTGGAGTGGTAAGGTTTTAGGAGTCCAAAATGTTAAATTTAAAATTTTTAGACTCCTAATGATGTGTAGTGGTATGTTAGAAAGGATTTAAAATGGGTAAATAAGATAGAGGGTCTTTAAAATAAGACCCGTGTTGTCAGAGTCTAAAGAAAAGGGAACAGAGGAAAATCGAGCGTTGTCCTCCCGCGGTGCGCAGGACTGCAGGAGCTATACAATTTGATGATGTCATAGTGACATCATTAAATCACAATTTTTTTAAAACTCTCATAACTTTTTTTATTTTTTACTCAATGTTTTCAAAACATATATCAAAATTCATGAATTTTTATAATCTTTCATATGACACCATAATATATAAAATGAAAAAAAAATCTGAAATTATAATTGTTGACATGTTTTTGAATCTAAAATAACAAGAAACACAAGTTTTTAATTCACGGATCTCCACAAATTTCTCACTATTCCGCAATCAAACTTTACTTGTTCTATGTTCATTTTCTGTTAACCGAAAAATGTTAAAAAAATTAATGAAATTTATTTATTTTACATCAAAATGTGTATATTTTTATTTCATAATAATTCAGATAAAAAATTTAAAAGAAGAAGTTAGTTATAATAATTTAAATAATGTTTTACTAAATTGATATGTAAAAAATTTACAAAGTCTATTTAATTGACGGTGCTGAAATGCAGAGAAATAGGAGTCAAAATAATGTTTTCATATCGACGGAGTCCATTTTTGATATTTAGACTCTTGCACCACTCCAAATGGTCTTAGACTCTTAGAGGTAGAACGGACGACCAACTCTGCCACGCTCCAATTACGTCATTCAATACTTGATAATTTATTATAGGGGTTTTTACTTGAATGTTACTAATTCTGAACTAATTACCAAAAAAGTGACCATTTTTAAAAGGGAAAAAAAAGTGATCAAGAAAGTCATATTAATGTCATTTCAAGATTTTAATGTCAATATCAAATGTCACTACCGCCATCACTTGTGTCACTACGGCCACCGCCCGTGTCACTGGGTCACCGCCCGTGTCACCGCGGCCACAACCCGTGTCACTGCGGTCACCACCCGTGTCACCGTGACCACCGCGCGTGTCACTGAGATTACCGCTCGTGTCACTGCGACCACCGCCCGTGTCACTGCGACCACAGTGACATCGCCTCCCGTGACAATCGGCACAGTGACATCATCTCTGGTGACACCGTCACAGTGACATCATCTCCGGTGACACCGTCACAGTGACATCATCTCCGGTGACACCGTCACAATGACACTGTCTCGGATGACGCAGTCACACTGACACCATCACAGTGACACACCAACTTCGACCATAGTGACATCATCCAACTCAGTGCCTGCTAGCGGTAGCACCACCCTCCAACTGCACCCTCCCCTCCCCTATACCTGCACCTGCCTGCCATAGCTCCCTCCAGAGTCCACAACACCCTTCCTAGCAGCCAATCACGTCTTCAGCCGACCTTCCCAACCCAACCAACACCAACATCACCTACGTACCCAACCACCGCCAACCGCCGCCGCACCCTAACTTTACTAGCAATGCCCAGTCCCCTCCCAGCCCAACCTCACCTCCATCACTGCCACTCAATCGCTGCTGCAAACCAACTCCGACCACCCCCAATCAGCCCCAATCCACCCCTCCCAGCCTCACCTTTGACAGCCCTGCCCAGCCCCAACCACCCGCCAATGAACCCTAGCCGCCGCCTTCCCCCAGATCTGGTCGCTTAATGGTCGCCATTTCGGATCTCACACACCTTCCATTCAAGGTGAAAGGAGGCGTGACAAGGTAAGGCAAGGCGATGCGGAGAGGTAAGGCGAGGCGAGGCATAGAAACGGCGGCATATGCGGTGAGGTGAGACGAAGAGGCAACGGTCTGTGCGACGAGGCGAGGCTGAGGGGCGACATTGATCGTCAAGCTCTCGTCCTCACTCGCCGGTACTGGAAGAGATGTCAGGAGATTGATGGCCGATGGCCATCGCTGAGTGCACTGGAAGATCATCGGCTGGTCTCCTTTGGCTGGAAGTGAAAGTTGCGCAGATCTGTTTTCATCGGTAAAGGGATGGTCACTTTTTGGGAAAATTGGAAAATGGCGATATTTTTTGGATTAGAAAGTCCAGTGGTAATATCCATGTACTTATTTCTTTATTATATCTTGATTACACGACATTAATTAATTATTACTAATTATAACTATTGTTATTAATATAAAAATGTCGGTTCGGTTCAAACCGATTTTTTAATATATAAACCGAAACTGAACCAATTTTTTTCGGGTCCCGATTTTCGGGTCCCAATTTCTATTGATTCGGTTCAATAAGCTGAAACGGTTGTATTTGATCTCTATTCTATATAACACAAGGTGCGCCAATACGCCCACCATTCTTGAAAAACACCAAGTGTTTTTCAATAAGCTGTTCCCCTCGAGGACGCCCCCATGCATCATTTTTCATGCATACTCATACATACATACAAAAAACAAACACAAAAAAAGAAAAAAAAAACTGAGGGTGCAACACCCCTCGGCTCCGGCTGGCACCAAGTGCCCCCGGCTATTTGTGTCTCGCACACACAAATAAAACCCTCCCCAGAAACGCTTTCCGCGCCATCCCCCAAGGGGAGGCAGGCAACGGACCATGTCCCGAGCCTAGGATTCGACTTTCAAAAACGAAACGCTCCCCGCGCTATCCCCCAAGGGGAAGCAGGCAACAAACGATGTCTCGGGCTGAGGGGACGACTTTCAAAACCGAGGCACTCTCCGCGCCATCCCCCAAGGGGAGGCAGGCAACAGACGATGTCTCGGGCCGAGGAGACGACCCTCAACCCCCTCCAGATCCGGGAGGTCATCCCCGAGGGCGGAGCCAATGGTTTATTCCATTGCCTCCCTTATAGACCAAGCCTTTCCTTGAAACCAAGTTTCTTGATGCCCCTCCTACAAGGAGGGGCATCAAGAGTCTTGGACCCCTCATGTCACACGGAAGCTTTCAGTCATGAGCCCTCAGCGTGTGGCCTTCATACCACCGCCCTCATGACCAGCGCCTGGCTCTCATGTCAGCACCTTCATCATCGGGTTCCAAGATTTATGCGGAAGCCCTTTGTCATGAGCCCTCAGCGTGTGGCCTGATATCATTTTTGGTGTGGCTGAAAACAGATCAGCCAAACCAAAAATCTCGAAAAATCAGTTTTTCAAAATTGGGTGGTTTTTCTCGAGAAATCAGTATTGCAGATCCGAAAACGCAGATGAATCCAATCTATTTCACGCCTCGGCTCTGATACCACATGTTGGTCCCTATTTCTAACAATCATACAACCATAAGAATGAAAGAAGAAGCAGATAGATTTATCATTCATATAAAAGTATCGAGAACTTTGGTACACCGTGTAAACCGGCCGCTGCTCTCCCTCTAGAGAGAGAGAGAGCAGCGTAAAAGCTAATCTATTCTCTATTCTGCCTCTATTCTCTATGCCTTAGTTTTTCTCTTAAGTTAGCCTCCTTTTATAGGTAAGGAAGTCTAACTTAAGGCTTACAAGGGAGGCTAATGGGCTAATATTCAATTGTTGCCCATATTACACATTTAACTAATAACTACATAAATACAAAGACATCTAACTAGATTGGACACCAGAAAAAGTCCTAACACACCGACAATAGTGTCACTGTGGCGGTGACCCGGTCTGAAAATTCTGGCAGTGACAATTTCTTAGTGACATGAAAAAATCGCAGTGACATACAAATTTTGCAGTGATATGAAAAAGTCGCAGTGACATGAAGTATTTCCAAATATATGACTTTGTTAGTCACATTTTTGTCAATATTTAAAAGCAGTCACATTTTTGAAAATTTACCTCAATTTAGTAATATTAAGGGGGAAATCCCCAAGATCTATCTTAATACAATAGAAAAAGATTCTATTGTATTAATTTTAATCTTGTCAAGTACCTTATGGTCTGATGGCTGAAACTTGCAATGGAGAGGTCATATGTCCGAATCTTATCTCAGTTCAAGGATGTTGACCTTAACAGAACAGATATTATAATAGGTTAGAAAGATTTCACAAAAAAATCTTATCTTAATGTTTTCGCCAATTGATGGAAAATTCTAAACTTTCTAAGAATTTAAAGCCATAGCGCGAGTGAATATCTGGCTCTTAAATGTTTTATTTAATATAATATATGGCGATGTAATTTAGTTGATGGTTAAGATAATTAGCATTAATTGTTTATAATTAGCAAGTGAATTATATTCATGATGATTAATGGGTATCCATGCATATGCATTTTTAACGAGGGGGTTTCAGAATTACATCACATTTTTAGGGATCCGTATATCTTACAACCGGCTGTACGGTGTGCACCGTAAACTTGTAATTCCCATGAACTTCATCCCCTTTAATACTTTGCTCTTAACTTCCTTCCCCAGTTAATTTCTTTCTTTTCCACTTCACTGCTGGCTGCCGATCGTTCCTTCCGGTTTCTTTTATTCTTGCGTTTCCTTGATTTTTGCTTTTGTCTTTTTTCACTTTTCTCTTATTCGTTGCTTTCCTGCTTCTTCTTTTTTTCCGTTTTTTTGCTTTAACAATTTTTACTTTTCCAATCAACTTTCTAACTTAATTTTTTAAAATTTGTGCATTATAAAATATGTTAGTCATTAATTTTAATTTATTAAATTTTAAGATGAATATTTATTAATGTCTTAATTATTGTGTTTTAATTACTATTATGAGTTTTGTGTTATACTAAAATGAGTATAATGTAAAATAAATCTGCATGAGTACATATTAGAAGAAGAACATGATTATATTTTTAATTCAAGAAAGAAAGACTATAAAATATTTTTAATATAAAATTATTATATATAATGATAATTTAGTAAATTGTTAATTATGTATCTATTACATGTACATATTATAGAAAGGAATAATATAACGATTAAAAGAAATGAGCATAAGAGGATGAAAATGTGAACACATTAGAGAATTCAAATTAAATGAGCTATTGAATTTTTTGATGCTCATTTTGTCAGTTACGTATGCTCATCTGATATTGGTATGAGCATTAGACTTATTATGTTGAGTATTATGAGGCTAATATTGAGCATTGTGATCTCCGCATTATATTTTCTAATTTACTTTGTTTTTCATATTTTGTTTATTATAAAAAATCTAAATTATATCTATAACTAGCTCTTAAATTTTTAATCTAATGTAATATAATATTTTTGAAATAAGAATTGATATGACATTTTAAAATGAGCATAACATCAATACCAAATGAGCACACATAGCTTACAAAATGGACATTGATATGAAAAAAATAAACTTCATTAGTTGAACATCAAAATATTTCATTTAGCATCAAACCTTCTGTATTGAGTATTAGAAGTCTAACAATGAGCATCACGATATCTCCTTCATATTTTGTAATTCACTTTCTTTTTCATAGTTTTTCTTTTATAAAAACTTAATAAATTATATCTATAATCAACTTCTATAAACTTCAATATGCAAATTTAATCTAATATGGCACTTTTGAAATATGCATTGATATGTCATTTTAAAAATGAGCATGATATCAGTATCAAATGAGCATCCGCAACTTTCAAAATGCGCATAAAAATGAAAATCGAAAAATTTGTTAGTTGGATGTCATGACATTTTCATTGAGAATAAAACATCCTATATTTGGATGAAAATAATAGTTATTTAAATGAGCATTAATGAACTTTTAATTAACACTAGATGAGCATAACATCAGTACCGATTGAGCATATATATCTTACAAAATAAACATTAATATGAAAATAATAAGTTTTGTTAGTTGAGCATCAAGACATTTTTCATTGAGCATTAAACATCCTCCATTGAATATTAGAAGTGTGCAAACATTCTTTATTAAATATTAGAAACATGCAATTGAGTACCGATTGAGCATTCGTAAATTATAAAATGAGCATTAGTATAAAAATCATAAGGTTTTTTTAGTTGAGTGAGTATCAATACGTTTTCATTGAGCAGCAAATCTCTTATATTGAGTATTAGAAACATGCAATTGAGCATCATTGTCCGTTTTCTCATGTCTGTAATTCAAAAAAAGAGAAATATAATAACTTTAAATAATTTATAGTGTTTTGTTCTTGAACTACAAATAAATATCGTGTTGTTTTTATGATATTTACTCATGCGCATTTATTTTACACTATACTCATTTTAGTATAACGCAAAACTCATGTTATTAACCAACACATACAGAGTAATATTTAATGAAATAAAAAATATTCATCTTAAAATTAAAAATAGAAGAACAAAACATTAATAGCAAAAATGTTTTATAATGCAGAAATTAGAAAAACTCAAATTAAAAGTGAGATTGGAAAAAGAAGAAAAAACAAACCCGAAAAGAAAAAACTAAAACAAGAACACACAAAAACAAAGAAAACTGAAAAGATAAGAGAAAACAACGAAAAGCAAAATACGTAAGTGAAAACCAACGAAAAGAAAAGAGAAAACAAAAAAGGGGTACAACCGCCGTCAATGAAAAAATAAAGGAAAAGCGCGCAGTCAAAGAGCATTGGGAAAAAGAAAAGATGCAGCAGCCATCAACCTAACTTTTAACCTATAACTTGGATTTAATTACAAAAAAACCCGGCTGTACCATGCCCTAGGTACAGCCGGCTGTACGATATATATTAGCCATTTTTAGTGCATGCGCTAAATTGCATAAAAATGGGTACCCATTAATGATTAATGGGTAATCCATTCAACTAAATTAATACCCATTAATTTGTGATGAGTATCCATCTATGTAGTACGGAAACTCTCGGGAAAGAGTATGTTTCCCGTTTCGGACTCTCAGAAATTAAACTCTTTGGAAGCTCTCCAAATAAGCATTTTTGAGTAAAAATTGACGTTTCTTGTTCCTTGTTTCTTCATGATTTTCGCGTTTCCGTGCAACATAAGTATCCATGCATGCATTTTTAACGAGGGAGGAAGAATATTAATCTAGAAATGAAACTTCTATAGAAATGATACTCCTCCCTATAAAGTGATGATAGAGCTAGGGAGGAGGCCTCCCGCAGTCCCGCCATAAACCTTCTCCACTTTCCACTATTATTATGACATCGTGTAAAAGAGGTCATGCATAAAGGGTTTAATGCAACCCCCTCATGAAATATAAATTCGGCGTATTAGTCCCCTGTTATTTAAAAAATGCGTCAAACCCCTATGTGTTATAATCAGGGGTGGACCGTAGTAGAGATCCAGGGGACTATTGCCCCTCCAACATTTTTTTTCGAGCGAATATATATACGAAAAATAATTTTCATCCTCCCAAAAAATATTTTGTTTAACTACCGCCCTCCCAAGATGAATTTCTTGGGTGCGCCCCTAGTTATAATTAACATGCGCCAAACCCCCTCCAAGAACAAATATACTACGTAATTTCCAAAAAAAATGAAAAATGATTAGTTGTTTTGTATAATTTAGAAATTTTGACAAAGTTACTTGCATATTCAACCATATTATTAAAAAAAGTGATTTCAAAATTGTAAAATTTGTTTTTGAAATGGTTTTTGCGCATGATTAATTATAACACAGGTTGGGTTGACGCATTTTTTAAATCGCAGAGGGCTAATGCGCCGAATTTATATTTCATGAGGGGATTTGATTTATGTTGTTGTTGTTGTTGTTGTTGTTATTATTATTATTATTATTATTGCATATGCATTTCACTTTTAATAGATCTATTTATATTACCATATCCAAAAAATAATATAATAAATTTGTTAAAACATAAACACGTTAGTGTCCCGTGCATCGCACGGGTACGATACTAGTTTCTCATAATAAAAAGTTCTCATTCTAAGAAAGGTTCTCACGAGAACCCCCAACACGATGATTGAGACAGAGTTGATTTCTATCAATGACCTACACAAATTTCTTAACGAGATGCATTTGTAAACCTTAAGGAGTTCTTTCAACACGATGTTTACCTCACCGATGGTTAATTTGTCTTTCGAGTTAAACAAAAAACTAGAGATCTCAAACATGAGCGAAAATTTGAAGATTGGACTGAGGGCTTATAATCGGGGTTTTTACCTCAATATTATTAATAAGAGGATGATTGACAAAAAAATGATCTTTTATTTAAATTTTCAAAAGAATGACTAAAAGCACTAACTGGGCCGCTACAGTAATGGTGTAAAGTAACGGTCCTACAATGTCCATAGTACAGTGATGAGCCCCACCGGTGACACCACCATAGTGACACGAGCCCCACCGGTGACACCACCATAGTGACACGACCGCCATCGGTGTCACCACCATAGTGACACGATCGCCACCGGTGGCACCACCATAGTGAAACGATCGCCACCGATGACACCACAACAGTGACATGCCGACTCCGGTCACAGTGACATGTCGTCACCCCGTCCTTGACGCCGACTCCGGTCACAGTGACATGTCGTCACCCCGTCCTTCCCCTGCTCCTCACAGCCCCGACCTACCTCGCCCTAACCCCACTACCGACCATCACCCTAGACCACCGCCGCTAACCATCACCGTGTATCACCGCCGGAGACCACCACCCCATATCGGCTTGACTCCCCAGCCACCTGCACCTCCAAGCCCCAGTCACAGCCTCTCTCCAGCCCACCTCCTCTGCACAGCCCCCCTCACCCACAACCCCCTCGCAGCCCATCTCCCAGCCTCGCAGCCTCCATCACCATCCCCAATCCCATCCCCTGCTCCGTCCTTCCCAAGGCCTCTCTCTGACCAGTTCCCTCCGCCGTGGACTCCGGCCTGACCAGTCCCCACCTGTCCCAACCCCCAGGCCCACAGCATCCCTCCCCAGCCCCGCCCAGCAATGACGCACCCCATCCCTCCAACAACACCGCAACACAGCCACCTCCCTACCCCTACCCCACCTGAGTCACCCAAGCTACGAGCTTGGATCTGAATATAAAAGGCCAAGCTACGAGCTCTGGAAGGAGAAGAAGAATAAAGGAAGATCGGAGAGGAACGTCCCTAGCTCTATGTTCGTTGACCTTCTTTATATACGGACAGGCGGAGATGGAGCAAAGGCACGCGCGAAGCTCAGTGAGGCGGCTGGCGGAGAGAAGACGACCAACGAAAAGAAAAAGCACCTCGATTTAGTGCAGGAACGAAGAAAGATCGGCGCAGCGTGGCTGGTGGCTTATGGCGGCGGAGAATAAACTATGCCATGGACGGTTCAGAGAGAGAATTGTGTTGGTCGCACGGAGAGAGAAGGTCAAGATCCTGCGGAGAAGAAGTTTTGTGCGAAAATATACTCCGTAGAAGTGCCGTTAGTTGAGCGGTAAGTATTTTGGGAAAACATAAAGTGGTGACATTTTTGAAATTGAAATCAGTGCCATTCTTTCCTTATAATTCTCTAAGGAGGGTTTTGCTTGCGTTTATTTAAGTTGTTTTTTTTTCTTTTTATTCATTTCGCATGCTTTCTTTTCTTTCTTTTCTTTTCCTCCTCTATGTATTTTCTTTTACTTGATATTATAAATTTTCCTGTCCTAAAAAATAAAATAAAAAACAAACCTCCAAAATTAGGGTGTCCTTAATTGGACTAGTTTCAATCTCATCTCATACCTGTTTAGATCAGATAAGCTTTCAATATTTGTAAAATGCACAAAACAAACATCTTATGTGACAGACTAGATAATGAGCCCGTTTGGTAGCATAAAAATCGGCTATTTTGGGTGATTCTGCTGAAATTTATAAAGTTATGGCTGAAGTGGCTACATTGGCTGATTCTGCTAATATAAGAAAAAATTATTTTTAAAATATATTTTATTAATAAAATAAAGAAAATATTATATGTAAAAACAGCTTAAATGGTCATCTACAGTAATTTCAGCCAATACAGCCACAAAAGTAACTTCAACCTTACTTTTTCTACTTATTACACAATTCAGCGTGCGAAAGCAAAACTTACATGTTTGGTGAAAAAGTTGGCTAGTAAGCCTGATAAGCCAAAAATCAGGATTGCCAAACGGGTTCAATAAAAATAAGAACGTCCAATTGAAAATATCACAACGTCCCAATTTGGTGTTGATAGAGTATTAATTCTAGAGAGAAGAGAGAGCTAGAGAGATAAAGTGATATGTGTATAATGAATTCCAATCAACCATCCAATCATCCCTTTACATGGCTCCCATGGGGAGTATTTATAGGAGAAAAGAGGGCTGAGCTTCCAGGCTTGGGCCTTGCTGGCCCAGTTACAATAAAAGGCCAATAAATGGCTAATAAATGGTATCTAATCTATTCTATGGATATACATGAATAAAATAGAGTATACAATAAGATAAATACTATCTACTGAGCGTATGTGGGCCGCTGTCCGGGCCCAATAGTCGTGAGACCCGGGGTCCGAGTCTATATACTCTATCAGGTGTCATTTGAGAATAAAATATAATTGGTACGGAGTATATCTTTCCAAAATAATACGGAGTAATCATGTTTCCAAAATATACGATAGTATATAGGATTTACATTATTTTACATGTATATATTCAAGAAAAAATGAGAATCATAAATTTTAATTTAGACAGGTACACGTACGGAGTATTAAAAATCTAAAAAGGAAAGGAAAATGCTAGGGGTACAGAAGTTGTACACAATTTGTACACACAATGTCGGTCACAGACATTTGGTACGGAGTTGCCTGTGACCACAAACAAGAGTTGTCTGTGTACACAGACAATTTTTGTCTGTTTCCACAGACATTTACTTTTTTTGTAAAAAATACTTGTCAGTGTCAGGCGGCTCTCAGTGTACTTTTTACAAAAAAGTAAATGTCTGTGGAAACAGACAAAATTTTTCTGTGTACACAGACAACTCTTGTCTGTGGTCACAGACAACTCCGTACCAAATGTCTGTGACCGACATTGTGTGTACAAGTTGTGTACAACTTGTGTACCGAAATTAAGAAACGCATAACGTCCCAATCATAAATTTGTGAAGGACAGGCTGTGGTGGGTATCGGTCACACCAACCCGGCCCACTACTAACCGCCTTTATAGAACGAATTATTCCATATTCGATCATTAACGCCTCTCACAAACCCTAGAGCATACCCTTTCGGCAGGATTAGGATTCCCTAAAACGTTCTCGAAATCTCAAGCCAGACCCGTCTCTCCTTTATATACCGATCCGTTGCAGGATCCCATTTTTCTTCTCAATCCGCTGCTTTTCTTTTCCTTTATCTAGCGTCGTTCGTGAATGGTAGAAATCCTGATCAATCAATTGATGATCTTCCCCCTCTCTTCTTCCAGAAGGGGCATCTCCGCTTCTTCTTCGTTCTCCTTCGGATCCTGCAAGGAAGGCTGGTACTACCGCTGCATCGGCGTCGACCCTTAGGCAATCTCTCCGGTTTCTCCCTTGATTTGTTTTATTTTCGTTTGTTAAACGCCGATTCTTTTGTTTTTCTTCAATTTTATTGCTATGCACAAAAAATCGTCCGAGATGTTGACATACAAGCCGAAGAAGACTCAGGCAGGGAAGAGCGCCGGCGAGAATCGCCGTCTGTTGGTCAGCATCACCGTCCTCGGAAGCGCGGGTCCGATCCGGTTCGTGGTGAACGAAGATGATCCGGTTGCGGCGGTGATTGTTACGGCTTTGAAATCGTATGCGCGTGAGGGGAGGCTTCCGGTTCTCGGATCCGATGCCAACAATTTCGTACTGTACTCCCCGAACGCAGCGACTGAAGCTCTTAATCCATGGGACCGAATTGGATCGCTAGGTGTTCGAAACTTTGTCCTGTCAAAGAAACCACAGCAGGAGAGGGCAAATGAAGACGGGAAACAGACGGCTCCTAAGGCTTCAAGAAGCATCTGGAGGACATGGTTCAATAAGACGATTAACCCCAAGATTATGTCTCATTGAGGTACAATAAGAACATTCAAAGGGGAATTGCCAAGTTGTACTCTCAGTAGTTTTTTAATTTTTGGGATTGCCACTTGATTTGTTGTTATGGGATTTGCTATTGGTATTATTATGGTTCTACAATGGAGTTCAATGATTTGATTTAAGATTCATCTGTGCTGCATACATGTATCTATGCTATGAATTCCTTGAATAAAAGCTTAAATTCAGACCCATTTTGTTTTTCATTTCACTAAATTAAAGGTTATGGTGTATGTTGTTTTGATATCCTGTTAAGAAATGCTTTGGAAGCTGATTTGCCTGATTATGATTTGGAGAAGTTTATTGTTAAGAGAAGCTCAGTTTTGTCTACGTTTGATGCTAATGCAGTAATTTAAAAAAAAAACTTGATGTTACACAATTTTACACTTAATGCGTGTTCGTGTGTAAAAATGCAATTAGCAATCCTAGCCTTAATGTTTTTTTTAATTTTTTTAATAAAATACTCTATATTTTGAAATTTGAATACGGAGTATGATAATTCAACACGGGCCGTTAATTTTTTAGATTTGGACTGGTGGAAGCATTTTACGGAGTATGTTTTATCTTTTGGGTACAACGGGTGTACAATCGACCTGCATTTTTCTTTTTCCCCGAGTACCAAATGGTGGGCAGTCGCATTCACTCCCTAGCTGACTAGCTCGACAAACATGGTGCGGTACTGGGGTTCCTCTCTTTTCAGGAAATGGTAGGATGAGAAATAACCACGCATAACTTTTGGGTTTGTGGCCTCTTGGAACTACTCCGTAGAATAAAGAGGAGAATGCTACTTGAACATATTTGTTGTACACGTTTTTTTTGAGAGAGAATACACGTTGTTTAGTTGCTTGGGTACACATCTCTGTCTACAAGAGAGTTGTACATTCTGTACACGAGTTTCTCAATGTGTACATTTTGTACTTATCTGTATGCACATACAACTAGGGGAGTGTACAACAAATGTGTACAAATTATGTGTGACAATGTGCATATTGTCTAGTTGTGTGTGTACATGAGTGTATACCTATATTTAGGGGTGGATGCGTGACAATGTACACTGTTGTATGTGTACATGAGTTTCTGAACGAGCTGCCTACACATGCAACTAGGGGTAGGGCTGGATTCAGTTTGGTACCCGATTTTAAAACCAAAACCGAACCATTCTTTTAACATGTACCAATTTTTGGTACCCGATTTTTTGGTTCGATTTGCCATAAACTGCAAAAAGACGGACTCTAATTAAGAATAAATAAATTTGAACTATTTTTCAATGCAATGAAGCCTTCATAGGACGCCGATTACTGGGCCCTAAGCCCAAGAGGTCGATTGGCAGGTATATTTGCTAGCTACATTGATGCTTGGCAGCATATCTGCGTTATTTTTGGGTAGAAGGGTCTGTTTGTTTACTGGCGGATGGATGCCAAACCGTTGCAATAAGCAGCGTTTCTCTGTATTTTTTTGGCGGATTGGGGGGAAACGCCAGCATCCAAACGGCCTCGAAGTCTTTGACGCCTCAGTTTAGACCATTTGGAGTGGTAAGGTTTTAGGAGTCCAAAATGTTAAATTTAAAAATTTTAGACTCCTAATAATGTGTAGTGGTATGTTAGAAAGGATTTAAAATGGGTAAATAAGATAGATGGTCTTTAAAATAAGACCCATGTTGTCAGAGTCTAAAGAAAAGGGAACAGAGTAAAATCAAGCGTTGTCCTCCTGTGGTGTGCATGTAACACCGTCCCCAAATGTATTTACTTTCAAGTAAATGATGTAATAAACCTTATGGAATGATTTACGAATTTACGAAGTTGTAAGTTTTTATTAATTCTTTCGCGTGAATAGTAAATTGCGCGTGGGGCCCACACCGGGAGCGGGGGCCGCCCGACTTTCCCGAGACCATATATTTTATTCATCTCGGTCTAGATAATAAATATATAGTGGTGGATATTTCCTTTGGGCCATGGAAAGGCCCAGAGTTGACCGATCGGTCAAAAGAAGCCCAAATTACCGGTACTGGTAATTTAACGGATAACGGCCCGAACTGAATTTCGGAGGCTTATAAATTAGAGTTGGGGAATGTATATTCATTATACATGTCATAATGAGTAAGGGCTCATAATATATTTTATTTGACCCGATAAAATAAAATATATTTAAAACAGTCCGAAAAAATACAACTTTCGGGACAAATTGTACACGTCGGGGCAAAAAGGGTTGACCTCCCACATGAGTGGGGGCCAACCCACGATTTTTGCCACTCAAATTGAGGGCTTGGTCGGCTGGTTGAAGAGGAGAGCATGGGAGGGAGAGGTTGACATGATCTAAAAGGCATCAAACAAAATGAGGTGGCCCCCATCCACACTCATTTGTTCAATGAGACAAAGGGGTAAGCCTCACCCCTCTCTCCCCCCATTTCGGCCAAGCTGCAGCAAGAAGAGAAAGAAAACCCTTCTTCTTCTTCCTTCCTCCATTGTTGAAGAGAGCTCATCAAGGAAGAATCACCCAAAAAGGAGCTAAAGTGCTAAAAGTGTGAAATAATTAAGGTAATGACCTTATTATAACTTTTCCTTTATTCTTCTTCTACCATATGAGATATATATCATGTGAAGGATCCTTGAGAGGATTCTACATGTTATAAGTATGGATTTATGGGTTGGAAAGTGATTCTATGTCCAAGAACGGACTTAGGAGCCAAAACGACCGGTTCACCGGAAAATAACCTTTTTGAGGTTATTTGTATTAATATGGGTTTTATGATTATAAAACCTTGTTAGGAACTTGTGAAAGGTATTTCAAGTGATTTCACAAAGTTGGAAAAGTCGCCGGAGTTGTCGCCGGAGTTGACCAAAAGTCGCCGGAGTTTCACCGGAGTTCAACTAAGAAGGGTAGAACTTCATAACGCTAGTTCAAGGTGAGTGGACGGCTTAATATCTTATAACTTTTGGGTTAATTATGAGATTACCTAAATAAATGTTAAATGTGTTCATAATGATGTTTAAAAGATATTTAAACATGTGGTTAGCCAACATTATCAAGTTGTATGAAAAGAATTAATTGATTATGCATGAAATATGATGTGAGAAATTATATAAAATGCACATTAGCTTGAAGTGTAAAAGAAGCTCGAATGAGTATTATTGACTTAATTATATGATGATTAAGTTGATATGTACAAGGCTTGAATTGGCGGTCAACGACAACGTTGACCGATGGATGATGGATTAATTAATATCGGTTGATGTTAGTTAATTATACATTTATATAAATGCATGGCTTTGCATGGATTGTGATACATAGGATTTATGTATTGGATTAGTTATGAGTAACTAAGAATGATATAGACTCTATCTAGGTTGATAGGAGGTTGATCATAGGGAAATATTTTGGTGGAGGACCCTAGTACTTAAAAGTACTTAACACTCAAAACTTGGTGGAGGACCCTAGTACTTAAAAGTACTTAACACTCAAACTTGGTGGAGGACCCTAGTACTTAAAAGTACTTAACACTCAAAACTTGGTGGAGGACCCTAGGACTTAAAGTCCTTAACACTCAAACTTGGTGGAGGACCCTAGTACTTAAAAGTACTTAACACTCAAAACTTGGTGGAGGACCCTAGTACTTAAAAGTACTTAACACTCAAAACTTGGTGGAGGACCCTAGGACTTATGAGTCCTTAACACTCACAAACCGGTGGAGTATCCAAGGATTATGATCCTAAAACTCATAGATTATGACATACAATTAGGGACAAGGAGGAGTCCTATACACTCATAGGTATATGGGTGGGTTGGGGTTTTTAGTCAAGAATATTGACTATTACTATTTTTCCCAAATAAAATGGTGATCTACGGATCGGATATTTTCCAAGTATATATATACTAATAAGTATTTCATAACTTGGGGGAAAGACTATTTATTTAAGTAGCACCCTATGTTTGGGTCTTATACTTGAAACGCTAGTTATTCTATATTTAGCCTGCTACTCGCTCGGTACTTGTACTGACCCCTTCGGGGGGCCCCACCATTTTCAGGTTGAAGCTAGGGCTTGCTACTTGCACCTTCTCACGGGTGGTATCATATCGGGAAGACGTGGTTCGTGCTTCCTTATTTTCTTTCAAACTACTGAACACTTGCTCATGGATATTTGCTCTACTATAAACTATTTTTGGGGCTTGCATGCCCATGTTGTTGGCCGGTTGTGGCTTATGACTTACCGTTGAATATTTCCGCTATTCATTGGTTTAAATGTGATGTTGTTATGTATGTCTACTACTGAGTATGGATGGATTATATTCTCGAACGCCTTGTGTAATTAAGTGAGGTTGACTCGCGGGTGACGTCACTTGATTATACGGCGGTTGTACACGTGCTTGGATTGCGGTCTGGGGCGTGACAGCGCAGGACTGCATGAGCTATACAATTTGATGATGTCATAGTGACATCATTAAATCACAATTTTTTAAAAACTCTTATAACTTTTTTTTATTTTTTACTCAATTTTTTCAAAACATATATCAAAATTCATGAATTTATATAATCTTACATATGACACCAATATGTAATATATAAAATGAAAAAAATAATCTGAAATTATAATTGTTGACATGCTTTTGAATCTAAAATAACAAGAAACACAAGTTTTTAATTCACGGATCTCCACAAATTTCTCACTATTCCGCAATCAAACTTTACTTGTTCTATGTTCATTTTCTGTTAACCGAAAAATGTTCAAAAAATAATGAAATTCATTTATTTTACATCAAAATGCGTATATTTTTATTTCATAATAATTCAGATAAAAAATTTAAAAGAAGAAGTTAGTTATAATAATTTAAATAATGTTTTACTAAATTGGTATGTAAAAAAATTTGCAAAGTGTAAATTGACGGTGCTGAAATGCAGAGAAATAGGAGTCAAAACAATGTTTTCATATCGACGGAGTCCATTTTTGATATTTACACTCTTGCACCACTCCAAATGGTCTTAGACTCTTAGAGGTAGAACGGACGACCAACTCTGCAACGCTCCAATTACGTCCATTCAATACTTGATAATTTATTATAGGGGTTTTTACTTGAATGTTACTAATTCTGAACTAATTACCAAAAAAGTGACCATTTTTAAAAGGGGACAAAAAAGTGATCAAGAAAGTCATATTAATGTTATTCCAAGATTTTAATGTCACTATCAAATGTCACTACCGCCATTACTTGTGTCACTACGGCCACCGCCCGTGTCACCACCCGTGTCACCGCGGCCACAGCCCGTGTCACTGCGGTCACCGCCTGTGTCACCGTGACCACCGCGCGTGTCACTGAGATTACCGCTCGTGTCACTGCGACCACCGCCCGTGTCACTGCGACCACAGTGACATTGCCTCCCGTGACATCATGTCCGGTGACACCGTCACAATGACACTGTCTCGGATGATGCAGTCACACTGACACCACCACAGTGACACACCAACTTCGACCATGGTGTCATCATCCAACTCAGTGCCTGCTAGTAGGGCTGGGAAAATATACCGAAATTTCGGTATACCGGCCATACCATACCGAAAAATACCGAATTTACCGAACTTTTCGGTATACCGAAAAATTTGGTACGGTATGATACCATACCGGGTCACTACGGTACGGTAACGGTATCCAGTTTTTAAATTTTCAGTATTTTGGTATATACCGAAACACCGTAAATTTTTGGTATGGTACGGTATATACCTAAATACCGAATTAGAATTTGTACTGTAAGTTATTAGGGTCAACCATACCGATTAAATGAAATTAGTAAAATAAAGCCTAAATTTTTAAAAACCCATCTTAAGTTACTACGATCTTCTTCATTCTCTCAAATGGAGACCAAATCCCTAACCAAGTAAGACTAGAGCCAAGCAATTTATCTTCTCCAGTTCTCTCAAGTGACCAAGTGACGGTGCGACGGACTATTGAGTATCGAGGAAGAAGCTGCGAACATTGAAGCTGTGGAAGAAGAAGTTGCGGACGAGTGACGAGGACTCAAGAACGGCAGAAGACTTCGAGAGTTCGAGCTAGAGTTGCGGACGAGTGACGAAGACGCCATTGACGAAGTAAGGAGCTTTGGACGACTTCATTATTTGTTAAAGCTTCTCAATCCTGGTAATATGAACAATCTGGTCTATGTTCATCAAATTTAACAAATAATTAAAATTCTGGTCTATGTTAATTAATTTTGTGAATGAGGTGGTACATTCCTTTCTTTAGCTGCTCGCATCATAGACATGTTTTGCAGGTGAAACCAGCTTGTGTACAACTAGTAAATAAGTACACATACTTTACATATGGTTTAAGGTAGCCTTATTTTGACAGAACTTTATAAGACTCCAATAATACATTTTTTAATCAAAGTGTATAATGTATATGCCTCAGGGTTATTATTGAAAAACCGATCAATACAACAACTATGTTGAGCATATAAAACTTTAAGAAAGAAAAGTGATAACTTTGTGAAAGAGATAATGAATGGATTGTTTGTGAAAAAGATTTGCCTCCCATAGAAAGGTATTTTAGTTTTGGTTGCATTTTGCTTTAGTTGATCAAAAGCACCAACTCTGAATGTATCTGCACAAACTAGAGTTGCTTTCCAGCCCTTCCTCTGGTGGTATTAGGCATAGTTTGAGTCCCATTCTCAACGGTTGCTAGTGAGTCCGCATTTAGTTTGGGGAAAAGAGTTGTGGATCCTTTTAGAAGTTGTTTGAGTCCCAAAATGGTGGAGGCATTAGTGTGCACTAATGATTGGTTAAGAGCGGAGGAGTTCAACTTTTATAAAGATCCAAGTGATGAAGACCTTGAGTTGTATAAACAAATTGAAGAAATGGAAAAATGTAAGTCTTTATTTAATTAAATCTATACATAAATTATTATTTTGTTTATCTTATGGGTTTTGTATGCTTACTTTGCAGCTGCAAATGCTATTTAGCATTGGTCATGCTCTCAATTACACTGGGAAGCTTAAGACACAGTACGCTTCTATTGTCATCTTGTATTCTTTTTCTTTGATTAACTTCTAGACTGTAATTATTTTTCATTTAATGAAAAATGTTTAAGTAAAACAAAAAACATCATGACTTTTGATATGGAGTGATTATTGTGATTTTTGTCATTAGTTCTGAACTTTTTAAATAATAGTAAAAAAGGGCATGTAGTTTCTGACATTTAGTTGTTTGTCATCTACTTTCTGATATGCCTTGTTCACCTTGGAAAATTTCTGTTTTTTTGTTTGGGAAATAAAATGCTATCTTTGGATCTGTGAAGGACCCCGTTATGGTCACACCTGCACTTCAACAACTGTTCTCTGAACATGGTTGTCACGCCCCAAACCGCATCCAAGCGCGTGTACAACCGCCGTATGACTAAATGACGTCACTCGCAAGTCAACGTGACTTAATCATACAAGGCGTCCATGAACATTGTTCATACCATACTCAGTAAGTAAACATACATAACAACATCACATATTTGGATTGAACGAAATCGCGGAAATATTCAATATTCAATCATGGGCCACATATGGCCAAAACGTGGACTCGCAGGCCCAAAACAAATGTACTTATTACAAAATATCCATGAGCATAGTTTATAGTTTAAAACAGTAAGGGAAGCACGAACCACGTCCCCCTTTAGATCACTTCACCGGGCAAGGTGAGAATAGCAAGCTTGAGCTTCAACCTGAAATGGTGGCCCCCCCCGAAGGGGTCAGTATAAGTACCGAGCGAGTAGCAGGCTAAATGTAGAATAACTAATGTATCAAGTATAAGACCCAAACATAGGGTGATACATACACGTATAATACTTTCCCCAAGTTACAAAATACATATCAGTATATATATACACTTGGAAACACCCGACCCGTAGGTCATTGTTTATTTGGGAAAATAGTATAGTCAATATCCTTGACATAAACCCCAACCCACCCATATACCTATGAGTGTATAGAACTCCTCCTGGTTCAAATCATCTTAACTTGAGGAAACCGCCCGGTCCTAAATTACAAACTAGTAATCTATGAGTTTTGAGGATACACGCCCGATCCTTGGGTACTCCACCCTATATAACCGAGTTTTGAGCATACACGCCCGATCCTTGAGTACTCCACCCTATATAACCGAGTTTTGAGGATACACGCCCGATCCTTGGGTACTCCACCCTATATAACCGAGTTTTGAGGATACACACCCGATCCTTGGGTACTCCACCCTATAACCGAGTTTTGAGGATAACCGCCCGATCCTTGGGTACTCCACCCGACTTATGATCTATCACCTATCATCCTAGATAAGTTCTATATCATAATCAATAATCAAGACTAAACCAAGTCTTAAGGCCTAAGCATAATCATCCATGCAATTCATGCATTAAAAATCAACATATAGGCAAAACAGTGCCAAACCGGCGCCGGTTTTGACATAACCGGCGCCGGTTATTAATTAAATTAATTAAACCGGCCATGTCGATCCATAACCGGCGCCGGTCTTGCCTATAACCGGCGCCGGGTACCCCCTGGGCACCTAGTCAACATTTTCGTTGACTCGCCATTTCAAACCCGATTCGTGTCAAACTTAATCCCAACGTGTATTAAGTTATAACCAAGCGTTTTATGACCTTTTTATCCTTTAAAACATCATGTATGTTTTAATAAACATTTTCATATCATACTTCATTTATGATATCAATGGGTCATTTATATAAGCCTAATCACTTTGGATAATCACATGTTTAAGCATCTTTTAAACATCATTATGAACACATATAACATTTACTTAGGTAATCTCATAATTAACCCAAGAGTTATAAGACATTAAGCCGTCCACTCACCTCGAATGAGCGTGATGAAGTTCTACCCTTCTCGGTTAAACTCCGGCCAAACTCCGGCCAAACTCCGGCGAACTTTGACGGACTCCGGCGATAACTCCGGCGACTTTTTAAACTTCGTGAAGGCTCTTAAATCACCTTTGACAAGTTCCTAACAAGGTTTTATCATCACAAAACCCATATTAATACAAATAACCTCTAAAAGGTTATTTTCTGGCTAACCGGTCGTTTTGGCTCCTAAGTCCGTTCTTGGACATAGACCCACCTCTCAACCCTTATTTCTACATTTATAAATATGTAGAGCTACTAAAAGGGTTCCTTACATGCTATGTAAGTCATATGAGCATCAAATGGAAGGAGAAAAGTTGTTATAAGGTCATTACCTTAATCTTTCACCCTTTTCTTCACTTTCCTTCACTCCAAGCACCTCTTTTGCTTCTCTTCTTGCTTGAGCTCGTTTTGGGGGATGGTGGTGGGTGTTTTGCAGCTCACTCTCTCCCTCTTGGTGTGTCTTGGCCGAAGTGATCACATGGGGTGAGAGGAAATTGCCTCTTTTGACTTATTCTACAATAAGGGTGAGGGAATAGGCCCTCCCATGTCTCCTCTTGATGCCTATCAACTCAAAGCCCCTCCTACTAACTTTCCATCCTCATTCATACGGATCCCCTTAGTCCTTTGTGGTCTAATTTCGTGGGTTGGCCCCCACTCATGTGGGAGGTCAACCCTTTGTGTCCAAAAGTGTGCAATCGACCCCGAAAGTTGTATTCCCCGGACTGTTTTAATTATACTTTATTTTATCGGGTCAAATAAATTATAACACTTACTTCCCATCATAATGGGCCTTTGGGATGCTTATACATTTCCCAACTTTAATTTGGAAGTCCCCGAAATTCATTTCGAACTGTTATCCGATAAATTACCCAAACCGGTAATTGGGCCTCGTTTGACCAATCGGTCAACCCAATGCCTTTCTTATGGCCCAAAATGAATGTTCACCACCATATAACTACTATCTATACTAAGATGAATAAAATATGCGGTCTCGGGAATATCGGGTGACCCCCGCTCCCGGTGTGGGCCCCACGTGCAATTTACTATTCACGCAAAAGAATTAACAAAAATTTACAACCTCGTAAATCATTAACCATTTCATAATGTTCAATACATAATTTACATAAAAGTAAATATACTTGGGGATGGTGTTACAATGGTACCTCAACATGACCGCTTGTGATCCCTGTATCTTTTGTTATTGTTACTGAGCACTGTTATTATCAAGTGAATGCATAAGTTAAGTTTCTATAATGCTCAAGGCATCTGAAACTACTTTTGACAGGATTTGAAAATCTTGTTCTTGTTATATGGAGCTTTTACTATGAAAAATTATGTACTAATTCCGGTGCGTGTTGAAAGAGCAAGGATTCTCCTTTGCATTTTACAAAAGTCCATGTTTAAAAAGTTGGCCACAATCCACATCATCACACACATAAGTTAATTATGCAATTGAAACTCTAGCATTCTGTATGTACATTTAATCAATCAATTTTCAAAAGGAGTTAGTTGATCACTTTCATAATAACTAGAAAATAGACCTGCATAATAATAAGATTATATATTTGTGAAATTTATCTAATATTCCAAGTTTTCCCAGGGTTTAGTAGATAACCCACATAACTTATTTAAGTCTATCTAAATATATGTAAATTTGGGAGGATTTAAATACAACAAAATTGATTTATTTTCATTTTCAGGAATGGAGGAGTGAAGAAGCCTACTTATCTTCTGGAGCTGCAACAATCGTCCAATGATTTGTTATTACAAACATTAATTATCATTGATTTATGTTGGATAACTTTTCTAATTTTCATTATGGATCGTCTTGACACTTGAGATAGTAGCGCATAATTTAGTATTTTCTACTTTTGATTAAATATTGTGTTGTAGTTTTGGTATAAGCTTATGTAATTGATGTCGTATACTACTTTCGACATATTAAAATCAGATTTTTTGGATGTTCGGTAGGCCTTTTTTGCCGATGCTTTCTATGGAATCATTTTACAAGTTTAGGGTTGTGATTTTTCGGTATAAAACGGTATGGGTCACATACCGTACCGACTTTTCGGTATACCGAAATTCGGTATACCGAAAGTTTCGGTACGGTAACAGTATGACTTTTACAAATACCGGTTTTTCGGTACGGTATGCGATATGGTGTAAAAATTTCGGTATGCCATACCGAACCAGCCCTACCTGCTAGCGGTAGCACCACCCTCCAACTGCACCCTCCCCTCCCCTATACCTGCACCTGCCTGCCATAGCTCCCTCTAGAGTCCACAACACCCTTCCTAGCAGCCAATCACGTCTTCAGCCGACCTTCCCAACCCAACCAGCACCAACATCACCTACGTACCCAACCACCGTTGACTGCCGCCGCACCCTAACTTTACTAGCAACGCCCAGTCCCCTCCCAGTCCAACCTCACCTCCATCACTGCCACCCAATCGCTGTTGCAAACCAACTCCGACCACCCCCAATCAGCCCCAATCCACCCCTCCCAGCCTCACCTTTGACAGCCCAGCCCCAACCACCCGCCAATGAACCCTAGCCGCCGCCTTCCCCCAGATCTGGTCGCTTAATGGTCGCCATTTCGGATCTCACACACCTTCCATTCAAGGTGAAAGGAGGTGCGACAAGGTAAGGCAAGGCGATGCGGAGAGGTAAGGCGAGGCATAGAAACGGCGGCATATGCGGTGAGGTGAGACGAAGAGGCAACGGTCTGTGCGGCGAGGCGAGGCTGAGGGGCGACATTGATCGTCAAGCTCTCGTCCTCACTCGCCGGTACTGGAAGAGATGGCAGGAGATTGATGGCCGATGGCCATCGCTGAGTGCGCTGGAAGATCATCGGTTGGTCTCCTTTGGCTGGAAGTGAAAGCTGCGCAGATCTGTTTTCATCGGTAAAGGGACGGTCACTTTTTGGGAAAATTGGAAAATGGCGATATTTTTTGGATTAGAAAGTCCAGTGGTAATATCCATGTACTTATTTCTTTATTATATCTTGATTACACGACATTAATTAATTATTACTAATTATAACTATTGTTATTAATATAAAAATGTCGGTTCGGTTCGGTTCAAATCGATTTTTTAATAAATAAACCGAAACTGAACCAATTTTTTTCGGGTCCCGATTTTCGGGTCCCAATTTCTATCGGTTCGGTTATTTTTTATTCGGTTTTCGGTTTTTCGGTCTCAAATGCCAGCCCTAACTAGGGGTGTGTAAATCAAATGTGTATAAGTAATTATGTGTAACAACGTATGCACCATAACAAATGTCTATTGTTTTACCCACCACCTCAAACTCAAATCGAGTGGGAGGCTTAATCTAAAACGTACAACATACACAAGCACATGCACAACATTACAAGTTGGTACAAAGTGAATGTAGAGTATGAAAATAATAGACAAAAATGTCTATTTGGAACATACACTTCTCTAAATTCATTTACATCATCATTCGATGATATAAAAAACTATAGCTATTGTGGCTTGATGGTTGGAGACCTTTGTTTGACATCAGGAGAGCATGCATGCATGCCAAATTTATACTTGCAAAACAATAGACAGTACATAGATTGATGGAGTATATGATCCAGGACCCCCGACCCACATACTCATGCAATCCAGACATTCAGTGGAAGCCCTCGGCAGCACCTCGGCCATGATGTCCTCACTACCCCTCGGCTATGATGCCCTCGGCACCCTCGGCTATGATGTCCTCGGCACCCCTCGGCTATGATGCCCTCGGCACCCCTCAGCTATGATGCCCTCGGCCGTATGAAGCCTTCGGCCATGAATGAAGCCTTCAGCCATACATGAAGCCTTCGGCCATACATGAAGCCTTCGGCCATACATGAAGCCTTCGGTCATGCCTGAAGCCTTCGGCCATACATGAAGCCTTCGGTTATGCATGAAGCCTTCGGCCATACATGAAGCCTTCGGCCATACATGAAGCCTTCGGCCATATGATCCAGGCCGAAGGGTCTACGCTCTACGAAGCTTCCTCTGGAGACAAGCAACCACCGCATTCAATGCGGCGTCACATCCACCCACCGCATTCCCGGGCCGAGGAAACAACTCTCAAACCCCTCGGGGTTCGGAAGGACAACCCCCACCAATATATTTGCTCACCGGCCCAAGGCCCCCTCTTTCTCCAAAGAGCATATGAGCGGCCAAGCCCTCATCACTCACCGATCAAACGGCCCAAGGCCCCATTCTTTTTATGAGGATGGATGAAGGGCCAAACCGTCATCCCCTTACCAAAATGTTGACTCACACGCCCAAGGCCCCCTCTTTTTCCAAGAGAACGTATGAGCGGCCAAGCCCTCATCATTCACCAACATGGGTGATTTACGGCCCAATGCCCCTCCTCTCCGCGAGGATGACTCAATGTACCAAGTACAAGGTGCACCAATACGCCCACCATTCTTGAAAAACACCAAGTGTTTTTCAATAAGCCATTCCCCTCGAGGATGCCCCCATGCATCATTTTTCATGCATACTCATACATACATAAAAAAAAAACACAAAAAAAGAAAAAAAAACCCGAGGGTGCAACACCCCTCGGCTCCCGGCTGGCACCAAGTGCCCCCGGCTATTTGTGTCTCGCACACACAAATAAAACCCTCCCCAGAAACGCTTTCCGCGCCATCCCCCAAGGGGAGGCAGGCAACAGACCATGTCCCGGGCCCAGGATTCGACTTTCAAAAACGAAACGCTCCCCGCGTTATCCCCCAAGGGGAAGCAGGCAACAAACGATGTCTCGGGCTGAGGGGACGACTTTCAAAACCGAGGCGCTCTCTGCGCCATCCCCCAAGGGGAGGCAGGCAACAGACAATGTCTCGGGCCGAGGAGACGACCCTCAACCCCCTCTGGATCCGGGAGGTCATCCCCGAGGGCCGAGCCAATGGTTTATTCCATTGCCTCCCTTATGGGCCAAGTCTTTCCTTGAAACCAAGTTTCTTGATGCCCCTCCTACAACATGCAAAACAAAAGAAAAAAGAAAAAAAAGAAAAGAAAAAGATGTGTAGGGGGAAGGAACTCCCCGGATACTTTTCTCCCCGGAGGCTCAACAACAATCCAGAGATACATTCCCGAAGGCTATTTCTAAAGATGCAAGGGAATCTCTAAATACAAAGCCATTCGACTAAATGTCCGAAGGCTCTACTACATGAAAGTTCCACTGCAAGGAAGAAGGCTCACCAGCAGACTTCACCAAAATTTGGCTAAGTCCACAACTACAAGCACTCGACTTTACCTCTCCCAGGAGCCTTCAGCCTCAAGGAGGGCACAAGAGTCTTGGACCCTCATGTCACACGGAAGCTTTCAGTCATGAGCCCTCAGCGTGTGGCCTTCATACCACTGCCCTCATGACCAGCGCCTGGCTCTCATGTCAGCGCCTTCATCATCGGGTTCCAAGATTTATGCGAAAGCCCTTTGTCATGAGCCCTCAGCGTGTGGCCTTCACGCCACCGCCCTCATGACCAGCGCCTTCATCATCGGGTTCCAACATTTAGACGGAAGCCTTTGGTCATGAGCCCTCAGCGAGTGGCCTTCATGCCACCGCCCTCATGACCAGCGCCTGGCCCTCATGCCAGCGCCTTCTTCCCCGGGTTCCAACCCCCAAACGGAAGCCCTCGGTCATGAGCCCTCAGCGCGTGGCCTTCATGCCATCGCCCTCATGACCAGCTCCTGGCCCTCATGCCAGTGCCTTCATCCTCAGGTTCCAACATTCAGACGGAAGCCTTTGGTCATGAGCCCTCAACGCGTGGCCTTCATGCCACCGCCCTCATGACCAGTGCCTGGCCCTCATGCCAATGCCTTCTTCCTCGGGTTCCAACCCCCCAAACGGAAGCCTTCGGTCATGAGCCCTCAGCACGTGGCCTTCATGCCATCGCCCTCATGACCAGCGCCTGGCCCTCATGCCAGTGCCTTTATCCTCAGGTTCCAACATTCAGATGGAAGCCTTCAGCCATGAGCCCTCAGCGCGTGGCCTTCATGTCATCACCCTCATGACCAGCGCCTGGCCCTCATGCCAGTGCATTCATCCTCAGGTTCCAACATTCAAATGGAAGCCTTCGGTCATGAGCCCTTAGCGCGTGGCCTTCATGCCATCGCTCTCATGACCAGCGCCTGGCCCTCATGCCAGTGCCTTCATCCTCAGGTTCCAACATTCAGACGGAAGCCTTTGGTCATGAGCCCTCAGCGCGTGGCCTTCATGCCATCGCCCTCATGACCAGCGCCTGGACCTCATGCCAGCGCCTTCATCCTCGGGTTCCAACCCCCAAATGGAAGCCTTCAGTCATGAGCCCTCAGCGCGTGGCCTTTATGCCATCGCCCTCATTACCATCGTCTGTCCCTCATGTCAGCGCCTTCATCTTCAGGTTACAACCTTCAGACGGAAGCTTTCAGTCATGAGCCCTCAGCGCATGGCCTTCACGCCATCGCCCTCATGACCAGCGCCTGGTCCTCATGTCAGCGCCTTCATCTTCAGGTTACAACCTTCAGACGGAAGCTTTCAGTCATGAGCCCTCAGCGCATGGCCTTCATGCCATTGCCCTCATGACCAGCGCCTGGTCCTCATGCCAGCACCTTCATCCTTAGGTTCTAACCTTCAGACGGAAGCTCCCGCTCATGAGCCCTCAGCGCGTGGCCTTCATGCCATCGCCCTCATGGCCATCACGGCAGACCCCGTGGTCTCAGCGTGATCATTTATCTGAAGACCGGTCTCATCCCCTCACTTCATGGATGAGGACCGTATCATGGATTTCAGGACCGGCTCCTCAGTGTCGACGTCTTTGCATCACGGCAGACTCCTCGGTCTCAACGTGATCATTCATATGATGACACGGCAGACCCCTTGGTCTCAACGTGATCATCTGTCTCACGACCGGCCTCATCCCCTCACTTCATGGATGAGGACCGTTGCATGGATTTCAGGATCGGCCCCTCAGTGCTGACATCCTTGCATCACGGCAGACCCCTCGGTCTCAACGTGATCGTTTATATGATGACACGGCAGACCCCTTGGTCTCAACGTGATCATCTGTCTCAAGACCGGCCTCATCCCCTCACTTCATGGATGAGGACCGTTGCATGGATTTCAGGATCGGTCCCTCAGTGCCGACATCCTTGCATCACGGCAGACCCCTCGGTCTCAACGTGATCGTTTATATGATGACACGGCAGACCCCTTGGTCTCAACGTGATCATCTGTCTCAAGACCGGCCTCATCCCCTCACTTCATGGATGAGGACCGTTACATGGATTTCAGGATCGTCCCCTCAGTGCCGACATCCTTGCATCACGGCAGACCCCTCGGTCTCAACGTGATCATTTATATGATGACACGGCAGACCCCTTGGTCTCAACGTGATAATCTGTCTCAAGACCGGCCTCATCCCCTCACCTCATGGATGAGGACCGTTGCATGGATTTCCGGACCGGCCCCCTGGTGCCGACGTCCTTGCATCACGGCAGACCTCTCGGTCTCAACGTGATCATTTTTATGATGACACGACAGACCCCTTGGTCTCAACGTGATCATCTATCTCAAGACCAGCCTCATCCCCTCACTTCATGGATGAGGACCGTTGCGTGGATTTCCGGATCGGCGCCCTCATGACCATCCCCTGGTCCTCATGACAGCGACTTGGTCCTCAGGGAATGGTCTCTATGCCAGCGCCCTCATGACCAGCTCGTGGCCCTCATGTCAGCGCCCCCATGACCAGCGCGTGGCCCTCACGCCAACGCCCTTATCTTCAGCGCCTGGACTTCATACCAGTGCCTTCATGCTTTGTGTGTGGCCTTCATGCTCAGGCATGCTTTTAGCATCGTGACCTCATGCGATAAGGGTTCCCATCCCTCCCTGGATGGTGACCATCGCCTTCATCATTTCAGGCCAGCCGTCATGCTGAAGTCAACATCTCATGGATGCCTTCAGCGCCACGCCTTCATGCCTTCATCTTGCGATTGGGCTGCCGTCTCATGGCGACCGTCGCCCTCATGCTTCGTGTGAGCATCGCCCCTGGCGCCGTGCCCTCATACTCAGATCGGCATCTGGTGTACTCTTTTTCCCTCACTAGAATTGTTTCCCGCTGGGTTTTCCCGTAATGAGGTTTTTAACTAGGCATCTCCCCATTATGTACGAAAGGTCAAGGCCCTCAACATCATCCGCACTGTCACATTATGAGGCCTAGAAACTAAGGAACTCGGCACGACAACAACTCTTCCAGCCCGAATCACCTTCAGCCAGCATGAGTGGGGGACTCTTCAAAAATCAGAATATTGAAGTACTCCTCTTTGCCTCAACTACCTCTCGACAAAAGGAGTGGGGGACTAGGAGAACCCCTCTGGACAACACTGAACTGAAATTCACACATGCAAAAAAGCTACAAATGACACATGTGGCCTTCGGGCAAAACAATAAGCACAACCCTTCGGGTATACATGGTCAACATACCCTTCGGGAAAATGCAAATTGTCAAGAAACTACACAGATGCACCAAGGGTGACACAACGGCCTTCATCACAACTCATTGGCACTTCTCCTCAGAAAACCCTCATCCCTCGACATCTGGGGGACCGAGGGGATGCCCTCGGCAAACACCAGAGAACAAGTGATCAATGGAAGGAATCTCCCACAAACGATAGCCTTCGGCAGAACCAACGCATCAACGCAACTACTCTTTTTCCCTCAAATACCTTTCGGCAAAAGGAGTGGGGGACTCCTGATGGAGTATATGATCCAGGACCCCCTGGCCCACATACTCATGCAATCTAGACATTCAGTGGAAGCCCTCAGCAGCACCTCGACCATGATGTCCTCAGTACCCCTCGGCTATGATGCCCTCGGCACCCTCGGCTATGATGTCCTCGGCACCCCTCGGCTATGATGCCCTCGGCACCCCTCGGCTATGATGCCCTCGGCCGTATGAAGCCTTCGTCCATGAATGAAGCTGATGAAAACGGTTAGCAACACAAGAGGGGGGGTGAATTGTGTGTGTGTGGAACCGTGGCAGTTTTTCGCCCAGTTCTAGTGCGGGGTAAAGGGAATTGCGAAAAGTAAAGTGCACAAGAATTTAACGAGGAAAAATCCCTTGGCTCAAAGGGATTAAAAAACCTCGACCTCCCTCGGAGGAATTTTAAACAACTTCACTAAAAAGCCTTTTGAATGATTACAAGGGAAACTCTCCTAGTCTACCCTTGAGCCACCCCAACTCTATCCTCTCTAGGAAGAGTTATGCATCTCTACCTTGCGGGTAGAGAGCCTCTCAGCTTTACAACAAAGCTCTCACACACACAAACCAACCTGAGGAGGCTACTCTTAGCCAATCCTCAAAACCCCATTACAATATGAAGAAGGGAAAGAAGAAACTCTATCTAGAACTCCGAGTGAGCAGTTTCTGGTGCCTTGAACTTCGTATTTTTCTCGAGTGTGTCTCTGAATATTTCTCTGGTCAAGCACACCTTTTTCTCTCCAGCCACTTCGATTATATAGGCCTTCTCTAAATAAATCCATTGGAGCCTTCTTCTCATTTAAATCAATGTTGATCCTTGCCTAGTTGTATTTTGAATTGCTTTCCATCTTGGAGAGCTGCCTTTAATATCTTTACAACCAAAATTATTGCTCCCAAGATATTTTTAGAGCACTTAACATGATTAAGTATTCAACGTTTTATTCCAAGAAGTCAACAACCCACTCAAAAAAAGATTATTTCAAATTTCAATAATCAGGGAAAGCAAATAAGCAATTCAACTTGTATGGTAAGTAAATATACGGCCACCTTTCCATAAAGTAAGATCAAATGCTACATTAATATAAAAGATACTTTCCAAAAGTTATATGTCTAATCATGCAATCATGTATGGAAAGATATCACACAAAAGACATACCATGCAAGCATACATTACTATCCATAAAGTAGTACACCACTCAATAAGCAAATTACGTATATCTTAAAAAACCATTCATATTACTTTTATACAGTAATAAAGTAATATACCACTCAAATAAGAACTCATATAATTAAGGAAGACACATTAATTGAGAATCGAGTAGGTGCAAACAACATTAATTTAATACCACGTCACGGAACTAGAAATGGATCGGTATTAGTTCCACCTGCACGGTTAGTCAACAACATATATATCTGTTGTAGGATAGTTCCGGGTTCAGGTCTACGGCTTGTTCCAAAGCACGACTTATCTTCCTTTCCTGCAATCACTTATATACCAAAAATGACACTAGTAGTTTGTCATCAACAAAACAATATATTCAAACAAATTCCCCCTTTTTGTTGATGACAAACACTTGGTGCCCTAAAGTTAGTTTCATAAAGAATAAGCACAAAGTATCGAGCAAAGAACACATAGGGCACACATTCTTCCCCCTTTTGTCAACAACAAAACAATAAATAGCTTGAACCCAAGTTCCATCCTATTTGTTCATGTTCATCAAGCTTGTCCTTGGATACCCATTTGAGACCATCATGGTCCTGTTCTTGGGTCTCAGTTCTAGACGCCATGTTTTATTTCTCTCAAACTGATCAAGTTCTTCCTGCATATCTAGAAACCAATCAGCGTCGGAGAGAGCCACTTCATGGTTCTCCGGTTCTATAATTGATAAATAAGCAAAGAAAGCACAAAAATTGCTAAGTTTAGATCTAGTTGATACTCCCTGATTTAAGTCAGTCAAGAGGTTATCCAAAGGATGTGATCGACGAAGTTTCCATCCTCTAGGAGCATTTGAATAGTCTTCACTTTCATGCGGGTCGTCTGGAACTGGATCTGTCTGTTCTTCAGTTTGTTTGGCAGTGGATATTCTCAGTTCTAAGCACGTTATCGTCAGTTCCTGCTGCTATCTCCTTATGGCGATTGATTTCGTGATTAGTTCCCCCTTGCTAATGGAATTGGTGAAATCTCCGTGTTTAGAGCTTCTGCCCATAAATTCTTTGCAAGACCACTAGAGATTCACGTAGTTCTAGTCATATCCTCCAGTGTTCTATTCTTCTGTTCTACCACCCCATTGTGGTCTATCCCTCGTTCTTGGCAGAATGTATCAAAGAGCGTATTGTCAAATTCGATTCCATGACCCGAACGGATCTTAATTAATTGCTGCCCTATTTGATGCTCAACTTTCCTTACACAAATAACAAACTCATTAAAAGTATCTTTTTTATTTGCAAGAAAGATAGTCCAAGTATATCTTTAGAAAGCATCAACAATTATAAGCACATATTCTTTATTAAAAATAACAATGTTACCTCCGTCACATAATTGAAGGATACTTAGCAAATTGAACTTAAATCCTTGACTAAGAAAAATTGGATGGTTGGGTGACTTTTCACATTTTCCCACGGCTTCAATTTCTTCTTTGCCGTTGTCTCCAAATGTCACCTTCCCACCACTAAATGGCCGAAGTGAGAGGAATAAAGATGAGTCTCCAGTCATGTGCTTAGAACAACCACTGTCAAGGAACCAGTGATTGTTCCCCCTCACTTGGCGCTGTTCCTGAATCACGGGTTAGTCCGTGGAACCCAGACTTGCTTGGGTTCCATTTTGTATTTGTTTGAGGATGGATATCGAACATAGTCAAAACATCTTTCTAAGGTCTTTTGTCGAGAGTGACATTGATACCGAAGATGCCCGATTTTGCCACAATGCATGCAAACTCGGTTTTCATAGGTATCAACGTATTTAGGTTTCCATTTACCATAAAAGCCTCTTGTTTTCTTATGAAAAGTTCGGTTTGGCGTTTGTCCATAACCATTTTTGTGCCTCTGAACCAATCTATCGAACCAGTTTGGTGCAGTTCTAGGTGGTTGTTGATATGGTCTAGAACTGGGTTGTCCTCTGGTTCTATTTCCATTAAAGGATCGGTTCTGAAAATCAGGTCTTTTATTAGGTTGAGTGTTCCTTGGAATATAACCGAGACCAGCAGTCTCGTTTTCCTTCTTATTGTGCCGAGGGGGACCAGTTCCAGAATAAGGTCTAGACCTGGTTTTGTTCGTAGCACTATATGCTTGGTAATCCGGTCTATTTTTAAAATTTGTACACTCGGCAACAAGACGATGAAGATGATCAATCAAAGTACCAACGCTCGGAATTTTTGAGAGAAGTTTTTCATCATGATTAACTTGTTTGTTCATACTATCGAGCTTAAGAGAGCAAATGATTTGATCTTGTTCTAAAACCACTTCACTGTACTTAAGCCTTTCATCTATTAACTCTCCCACTTTTGTTTCAAGCCTTATCTTGGCTCTCGTGGCTTCCTCAAGTTTAGACTCAAGCTCAGTGATTTGTGATTTAAGATGATCATTTTCAGAAAGGTTTTGATTAAGCTCAATAGTCAATCTTTTGAAAATTTTCCGGGCTTTGGTTTTGGATAGAGAGTCAAACTTAGATAGAAAATTTTCAAAGTTTACCTCGAAGCTCTCTTGGTCGGATTCCTCGTCGGAGTGTGCCATAAGACATAGACATGTATGGTTAGAGTTCTTATCACTCTCCTCTTCTTCGTCATTGGACGAGTCTCCCCAGGCTGCCATCATTGCCCTTTTGAGATCTCTTTTGAACCCTTTGTCTTTGCTGGACCTCCGGTTAGAACTGGACTTGTTCTTGTCGTAGGTCCGGTCATTTTTCTTTTGTGAACAGTCTTTAGCCCTGTGCTCAAGGGAACCACAAACAAAACAGCCTTGGTTATTAAAAGATTGAAAGTTATTTTTACCTTGTTTGTTCCGGTTGTTCTTGAACCGTCGGTACATCTTCCCGAATTGTCTAGCAAATATGCTCATCTCATCTTCCGATTCACTTTCGGATTCTTCCTCCTCTTCTCGAGCTTTTAGAGCAATTCCTCTCTCTCGCCTAGCACTCTCGGCATCTTGTTCTTCTTGAAGACCTAGTTCATATGTCAAGAGTGATCCAGTCAAGTCTTCAAGCGTCATGGTGGATAGATCCTTTGCTTCTTCAATAGCCGTGGTCTTAGGCTTCCATACTTGGGGCAGACTTCTTAAAATTTTTCTTACTTGATCTTCCACTGTAATTTCTCTTCCAAGGGCTGAAAGCTCATTGATGATATTAGTAAAACGTGTAATCATATCCTTAATTGACTCTCCAGGCTTCATTACGAATAATTCGTAATTACGCATAAATATGTCAATTTTAGATTTTTTTACACGTGAGGTACCTTCATGAGTAACCTCGAGCAAATCCCACATTTGTTTTGCAGTCTTACATCCTAGAACTCGGTTGTGTTCAGCAGGACCAAGACCACAAATCAAGTATTTAAGAGCTTGGGCATTATGCTCGAGTTTTTGATAATCATTAGTAGTAAATTCAGCTTTAGGTTTAGGAACAATTTTACCTTCGCCGTTTAGCTTTGTGATGACGTTGTCGCCACCTTCTATCACATTCCATACCTGATAATTATCGGCTTTGATAAAGTTCTCCATTCGGCTTTTCCAAAATTGATAGAACTGGCCATTGAACATTGGAGGTCGTACGGTCGAATAACCTTCTTCAAGACGGTCAACCGTGTTCATTTTGCCGGATCTCTTCCCAAGGTATTAACCTCTATGTGGTGAAGACCGGCTCTGATACCAATTGATGAAAACGGTTAGCAACACAAGAGGGGGGGGTGAATTGTGTGTGTGTGGAACCGTGGCAGTTTTTCACCCAGTTCTAGTGCGGGGTAAAGGGAATTGCGAAAAGTAAAGTGCACAAGAATTTAACGAGGAAAAATCCCTTGGCTCAAAGGGATTAAAAAACCTCGACCTCCCTCGGAGGAATTTTAAACAACTTCACTAAAAAGCCTTTTGAATGATTACAAGGGAAACTCTCCTAGTCTACCCTTGAGCCACCCCAACTCTATCCTCTCTAGGAAGAGTTATGCATCTCTACCTTGCGGGTAGAGAGCCTCTCAGCTTTACAACAAAGCTCTCACACACACAAACCAACCTGAGGAGGCTACTCTTAGCCAATCCTCAAAACCCCATTACAATATGAAGAAGGGAAAGAAGAAACTCTATCTAGAACTCCGAGTGAGCAGTTTCTGGTGCCTTGAACTTCGTATTTTTCTCGAGTGTGTCTCTGAATATTTCTCTGGTCAAGCACACCTTTTTCTCTCCAGCCACTTCGATTATATAGGCCTTCTCTAAATAAATCCATTGGAGCCTTCTTCTCATTTAAATCAATGTTGATCCTTGCCTAGTTGTATTTTGAATTGCTTTCCATCTTGGAGAGCTGCCTTTAATATCTTTACAACCAAAATTATTGCTCCCAAGATATTTTTAGAGCACTTAACATGATTAAGTATTCAACGTTTTATTCCAAGAAGTCAACAACCCACTCAAAAAAAGATTATTTCAAATTTCAATAATCAGGGAAAGCAAATAAGCAATTCAACTTGTATGGTAAGTAAATATACGGCCACCTTTCCATAAAGTAAGATCAAATGCTACATTAATATAAAAGATACTTTCCAAAAGTTATATGTCTAATCATGCAATCATGTATGGAAAGATATCACACAAAAGACATACCATGCAAGCATACATTACTATCCATAAAGTAGTACACCACTCAATAAGCAAATTACGTATATCTTAAAAAACCATTCATATTACTTTTATACAGTAATAAAGTAATATACCACTCAAATAAGAACTCATATAATTAAGGAAGACACATTAATTGAGAATCGAGTAGGTGCAAACAACATTAATTTAATACCACGTCACGGAACTAGAAATGGATCGGTATTAGTTCCACCTGCACGGTTAGTCAACAACATATATATCTGTTGTAGGATAGTTCCGGGTTCAGGTCTACGGCTTGTTCCAAAGCACGACTTATCTTCCTTTCCTGCAATCACTTATATACCAAAAATGACACTAGTAGTTTGTCATCAACAAAACAATATATTCAAACAGAAGCCTTCGGCCATACATGAAGCCTTCGGCCATACATGAAGCCTTCGGCCATACATGAAGCCTTCGGCCATACATGAAGCCTTCGGTCATGCATGAAGCCTTCGGCCATACATGAAGCCTTCGGTCATGCATGAAGCCTTCGGCCATACATGAAGCCTTCGGCCATATGATCCAGGCCAAAGGGTCTACGCTCTACGATGCTTCCTCTGGAGACAAGCAACCACCGCATTCAATGCGGCGTCACATCCACCCACCACATTTAATGTGGTGCACATGCGAGTGTCGGTGTCACCCCGATTGAGGTGACCCCTCGGCCGTCAGATTCTTGACACGTGTACTCTCATCGCACTTATGGCTGCTATAAATAGCGGCCCTTATTCCTCTTGTAAAGGACCAGAACATCTCGAGTTCATTAATATAATCGCCTCTCTCTCTCTCTTACTTGTTTGCTCTGACTTCTCTCTAGGTCATTCTCATAATAACCCCTCGGATAAGCTACCCCCCGGGTACACTGTCCATCATAGACAATGAGAGCTAGGCCTGTGAGAAACTCTGCAATGAGGCAGCATACATGGTCACAAGTTCACAACATCCGATTACATAGGCCATCATGATGTCAAAGAAGAATTCTGATATTGTGGTCGGGTTGACACCAGATGTATATATAAGGCAAAGGGTTTCAAATTAAAGTTCTTTAAATCACAGGCCGGGATGACCATCGAGAGATGCTAAAACCGGGATGCGATGCGAAGGGAGAAATGCAGGAGTCGGGGAAGTTATTTTTTATTTTTAATCTGGAGTACCAAAGTGAAAGGTGAAAATGGAAAAAACAAAATAAAGTTTCCAAATAAATCCCACGCATGAATTACCAAAATACGGGCTTTTTTTGTCTGACAAGCCAAAATACGGGAGTTCCAATTTGTTTCCAAAATACGGTAGTCGGAAGTGTGGTTTCCGACTGGAGGTAGGTTTCTAAAAATAAAGACATACATGTGGTTGGATTTAATTTGGGGAATCCGACTAGAGTTTTTTTTTTTTAATTTAAATTCCAGTCGGAATTGGGTCTTCCAACAATGTTAAAGTGGGGTATTTTAGCACTTTAATCCTTTCCTCAAAGCCGAGTACTTTATTACTATTTATTAATTATATTTATTGATAATTAAATTAACTCTTAACAATTAAGATTTACATATTCAAAAACTACATTAAAATATCTTCAAAGTTGCAAACTCCAAATTAAATATAATAGAAATTGAAATCGGAATTAAGTGAATAATATAAAACTGTTTGATCAAGAAAAGTTAATTTTTCAAATCAATTTGGGACGAAGGTAGTATTACATAATTAATAAATTTTAGATAAACTATAGTAGTACATAATTAAACCGTACATCAGTTCGGTTCCAGGCTTCCTATGAACTAGCAAATGCGGTGAAAATGTGAAGGCACTAGTCAAAGTAATGGTATAAATGTAAATTTAATTAATTAAACCATGCTTCGATCCGGTTCGGTCCGGTACTGGTTCTTATTTTATGAGAACCGGTAATGACATTGTTTAGAACCGGTAGGGTCTGGTTCGGGAATGATTGTGTTTTAAACAAATTCAAAATTTATTTTGATTTTGATAAACAATAAATGTGTTCGGAATTATGATTGGAATAATTTAAATACGAAATTGGTGTCAGAATTATTTAAAAAAGGCAATTTTGAGTAATTATTTAAAAATATAAAAAAATACTTAGGGCATGTTTACTAACAGAGATATTTTCCTGTTTTCTACTTCTGTTTTTCATTCTCCAATTTTCTGTTTTTATTTTTCAGTTTTTCTATCTCCAATTTTCTGTTTCTATTTTTTAGTTTTCCATTTTCAAATCTGAAAACATGTTCATCAATTTTTTCACTCAGTTCTCAAATTCAACACCCTTGACCCCTACCCCTATCCTTACCACGATCTTACACTCTACCCATACTCCCCCACAACCCTTCATACCCACCCATACCTACTCGTAAGGGTCGGGGTAAGGAAGTTATGGGTGGGGGTGGGGTAAGGGGTATGGTCGGGGTGGGGTGGTAAGGTCTAGGGTTAGGGGGTTGGGTGGGGGTAGTGGGTGGGTTAGGGGTAAGGGTGGGGTAGTGGGTAGGGTTGGGGTAAGGTAGGGGTACGATAGGGAGTTGGGATAGGATGGCGGTAAGATGGGGCCGGGACCAGGGTGGGGCCGAGGTAGGGAAGAGGTAGGGTGGGGGGGGGTAGGATGACGGATAAGGGTGGGGGTAGTGGGTAGGGTTGGGGTTGGGGTAAGGTAGAGGTAGGGTAGGGAGTTGGGATAGGATGGCGGTAGGGTGGGCCCAGGATCCGGGTGGGGTCGAGGTAGGGGAAAGGTATAGTAAGGTGGGGGGTAGGATGGTGGTGGGGGTAGGATGGCGGTGGGGTGGGGCCGAGGTAGGGGCATGTGGTAAGAGGTAAGGGGTAAGGGGTAATATACGGGTGGGGTAGGGTAGGGTGGGTCGGGGTGGGGTCGAGGTGGTAGGGGTTGGCTGTAGGGTAGGGTGGATCGGGGTGGGGGCCGAGGTAGGGGCATGTGGTAGGGGTGGGGTGGGTCATTATAGGGAAAAATGGGTACGCGGGGTGGGGTTGGGTGGGTAGGGTAGGGGTAAGGGGTAAGGTACGAGAATGGGGGTACCTGAATGGAATCGACATCGGAGCAGGAGCGGGACCGGACCCACCACTAGGTGTAAGTATGCAAATTCATTGCAGCGACACTGTAGCATCCGTGTTTTCCAAATTTGGAAAACTAGTAAAAGTCACTTCTCCAAATCTAACTATATATAAAAAGAGGTGAAAAAATGGCAAATTTTCCCGCCCAACCACATGTCTAATATGGGTCAAAAATATGGGTGAAACGGGTCATGAAATCAAGCGATAAGGACGGTCAATTACTTTTGCAGAGAAGTAGCCAGTTGGTCAAATGACTCATAATAAAAGATGGGTCCAACATCGATAACTTTATAAAAATGGGACATGGATCAAAGCAATGTCAGCATTAATTAAAGTTTATTTGATGGCTGTGAAATTGTCATACCGTGTTGTCCATTCACACAGAATCACTCCTATGGACCGTTGGTTACTTGGTTCAGTTGGTTGTCCTTTATCTAAAAAATCAAATCTATTACCTGTATACCCGCTATATTATTTGTTGGCAACTTAAAAGGGATATCACCGATTTCATTTGGCATTATCACCGATTTCAATTGGCATACCACCCAAAAAAACTGGAATTGGCATGGAGGCAAATAATCGGCAATCCACGGCTAGCAGTATCCACTGCAGTACCGCAGAACCAGAGACTATGGCAACCGCAATGGCCAACTGCTCCCGACGAGGTGCCTCAACAAGTAATTTTTTGATTTTGGGGTTGCGGGATGGCGGACCCAGAGCTTCTCTTTCCAACAACGGTGGCTGCGGAGAGATGACGCCAAAATTAATGGGGCGGAGGGGATACCAACAAGGCGTGTGTAGACAGTCAGAGAGGAAGAAGAAGATGAATAAGGTTTCCTCCCCAGGGCTTCTGGTGTCAAGGTATGCTAGAATTATTAGGCATAAATGTAATGTTTTTAGTATGTACTTTGTAGTCCGTTTTACAGAAAACATCTTTGGGTGTAGGCTAATCTCATCTTCAAACTCAATGGTGATAAGTTTGATAGCTACTCTGTGTTTGTAATAATGTCTATTATAGCTACTATGTGTTTGTAATACTTGGTGCTTTTAAAATTCAAAGATTCTAATATATGAATTGATTTGCTTTTGCAGCTAGAGATTCAATTTTCTACCAGATGATGTCGGAGGACTCAAAGTTTTTGATTTTAGAATAAGGGCATTTTCTTTGCAAATCCGGGTAATCACATAGTTATACTCCATATCCTTGCAATGGTTTTCTCTATCATAAAGATCATTCAAAACTCTTGCAGTTGAAACATGTGGTTGGTTTCTAAGTTGTAAGTTGTGATGAAGTGAGTGCTTGGTAGCAACTTCTTTTGACTTGCCATCCTGAGCTAAAGATAAATGAATTACAATTGAGATTGAGAATGAGGTGATGAAAGCAGTTCTCCTATTATTAGGATAATTGACATCATAATTTTTTCCAGCAAGAATATGAGTTCCATCTATTCATTTCAAGTTAAAGCTGCCTAAAAGTGTTGTAGTTATTCATTTTTAATCCATCTTGAGTTGAAGCTACGAATTTTAAAACTATATTCAATTGACTAGCTTTATTATTCCTAATACATTTCCTAATTTACATGTCACTCACTCAAGAAGTGTGGAAAAGGAGATACTAAATGAAGAAACAGAAATATGGGTAGCAGATTGCATTAGTCAAGGGAGTGAAGAGTATAGAGAAGTGGCTCAAGGTGATGGAGGAGTCATCTCACAAGCTGGAGGGTCTCGAGCTAGGAATGAACACCACATGTTTGAAATTCAAAAGGTGCCTTACTCTTTCACTTGCATTTGTAAACTGTATGTATATACACTTCATACTTCATAGTAGCAAATCTTGATGGTTGAATGTGCTTGCACTCCAGATATATTTCTTCACTTTTTATATTTTGTCTACCTTTTTATTTCAGATGTTATGAAATTGCAGTATTGCACAAATAGGATACATGTAGTTTTCTAATAGGTTTTTGATATCTATATCAACAAGATCTCATACGAGTTTCTGGTATGAATGAAGTCTTTTTACTTTTAATCTGCGATAAACAAAACATCACAATTTTCTATTCTATCAGGTCAGATATTTTTTTATAAACATCATCTTTGGTATTTGGTAATCTAGAATGTGGAAACTAATACCAATGGATATATTATTTGAACTAACGGTTAAGGTTTTGAAATAATCTTTAGGTTGGTTAACCGATAACTGTAAGTTCCAATAATTTATCCTTTCGTATTATTGGTCCTAGCTTAGTATTTCCCTGCGAATGTGGAAAAGTTAATGCTATGGAAGTTATTTCATTAATTATTTTATACGAACCATACTAGAACCGGTTACATACTCCTAATTACAGGGGCAACAATTGCTTATAATGGTTAGGCGAAAAAGAGGGAGAACAGTTGGCTGTGCTACCGTGAAGTGTGACGCTTGCGGAGGGAAGAAGTTGACGGCAAGACAAAAGGGGTAAGGATGTTTTCATTAAAATTTTGCTTTCAGAATGCACCGTTTCTATTTTCACCCCAATCAACTAAATTTTTATTATATTTTTAAATTTTAATCATGCTTTTGCTATGTTTATCCAAACACTTTTTTAAACTTTAAAATTTTCATTTTGAAAATGGTACGGAGAAAGTATTCTCTTAAAAACAAGCAACTATTCTAGGCCATTTGAACAATCATTGCGAAGTATTCAGCTCATAAATTAATTGCACAATTCTTTTTTTAATATACTCCGTATTATAAAAAAGAATCTATATAATGTGTATGTTAATATCATTTTCACACTCATGTTTAGGTTGATAGTAATGTATTTGTAATAATGTCTATGAAGAGTTCATTTATTCTTTATATGTTTGAGAGAGGTTCACCTCAACACCGTGAAGATGTGTCTCCTACTTTTCTCAATTACTCAATTTCAGGTAGAGGGCTTGTGCTAAAATGGAATACAGGTTTGACGATGGGTGATGACGTGATGTAACCTAAGGGTTCTCTCAATATATTATTTTATGTAAATATTATTTCAGAAATCCAGTTTTGACTTTTACCCAAACAAAATATTTTTACTCCTGGTAACCTATATTTTATTAGTCAAAATGGTAAGTTTTTTTTATTTGGTTACTTTTTAAAAATTCAAACTTTCATGGATCAATAGTTTTTAATTTGGTTGATTTCCAATTAATGGATAATGTGCAATTAATTTTACTATATCCTAGGTTTTGGTTGAGCCATGTCAAGTAAGCAAAAAATAGTTACCTGTGAACATATCTGATTTGTGCAAATACGTGTGTTTATGTACCGTTGATATTCATTTTAAGGTATGTAACACCTAAGAATGAAATCTCATAGTTTTTATTCGTGCATTAGTAAATATCCTCCTTAGGGTACTACCTTACAGTTGAAATAGCTATCTATTAATCGAATCAATTTTCTGTAATCCCTTCCTTAGTCAACTGATTTTCGGGTTTAGTGGGGGTGATTTCAGGACCACTAATGATTTTCAAATTCCTGGAGTATTGACTGAGATATTTATGTTTTTTAAAATCTATGGTATTCAATTTAGATATTTATAGAATTTAAATTATTGACAAAAAATTAGAAATATACTTCTATCGAGTTCCTTTACATAATGTATGTCAATGACTTTTATATCTTACTGCACCCACACATTACCTGAAGTGATAACAAAGATGATTACCCATTGCCATTTTTAAGTGGAAAGATGAAGGCATAAATTATTGATTTTTGTTCTTATCTTAGATTTGTACAAGAAATCGTGTGACACATAGGTGCACATATTTGACTAATCTCAAGGGCATAAAAGGGGGGAGTGAGAGAATTATAGTTGCACTTAAAATTAATCAAATTCAGCATTTAAATTTTGTTTCTCTCTTTTGCAGATTTATGGACTACAAATCATTAAAAGAGACTAAGAAAATTGTGAGATCCCAAGTCGTGAAGAAAATTGACACTATGCAACCTGGATGATGATTTGTAGGAGTGTAGGTGCCCAATTTACTTTACTAAATGTAGTAGATATACTTTTTATTTAAGGACAATGAGAAGTATTGATTTTTCAGAGTTTTGTTTACAATTAATTATGGAAGTGAGATCCCAAGTCGTGAAGAAAATTGACACTATGCAACCTGGATGATGATTTGTAGGAGTGTAGGTGCCCAATTTACTTTACTAATTGTAGTAGATATACTTTTTATTGGAGTTTTTTTTGTTTTAAATGTTATTCTTTGAATATTCCGTAATACAATAATATTAGATTATGCTTCGTAATTTATTATATATTTCTTTAATAGTCTTTTAAATTACGAAGTATTGCTCTATAGTTATTACGTAGGCAATATTTTTTGTTCCGTGCATCGCACGGGTGAAAATCTAGTCATTAAGGAAAAGAGAAACATGTCTCATTTTTTCCGTTTTGGAAAACGATTTAGTAAACGCGTTCTTCTTTTTCCCTTTCTCCAGTTTTCCAGCAATTTCTTTGGTAAACACGTTTCCTGTTTTCCAGTTTTCCAGTTTTCTGGAAAACTAGAAAAAATCTCTGTTAGTAAACAGGCCCTTATGTTTTCCAAATTTTATTCGGATAGGTTATAAATCACCGGCTTAATCGGAAAACTTTTATTCGAATTAAAAATTAGTATTTATTCGAAATAAAAACCATTATTTATTTGAAACATAAAAAATGAGCAATTATTAAAAAAAAAACTCTAGTCGGATTTGTGACTTCCAAGAGGAGTTTAATCCATTTTTTTAAAGAATCTTACCTGTGGTTGGATTAGCCAGTTCCAATTGGAAGTTTTTTACAAATTAAACCAAACCCTAGCTCCAGTGGGATTTCCCACTTCTGACACCCGTATTTTGAAAAACTCTAAAAAAATCCCCGTATTTTGGCATTGCATGTAACATTTTCGCGTACTTTGGGAAATCACCCTGAAATAACATAAACCAATTCTACTTTTATAAAGTTCCTTTGATTTGCTCTTATGGAGAGCAATTTCGCAATTAAATATTACGTATAACTCACTAGAAAGGGAGGAGTTGGGTGTGATTAACTTTTATAGTTGGTGCAGAAAATTAAGTATGTAAATATGTAATTAGCTTCATCCCTACTCAGTAAAAATTCTAGATAAGTCGTCTTAATTCGATTGACTTCATCCCTACTCAATAATTATTAGTTCGAGTATGTGTAATAACTAATAAACTGATAATTCGATTATTAAGAAACTAAAACTGGGAAGCCCTAATTTTTAGTCGGTTTGCCGCATGTGTATAAAATGCAGCCAAGGAGTGAAGTAGTCCGTACGCATAGTCTTGATTGATACTAGCTAGTATTTCCAAATCTATTCTTTTCCTTTCGAAAAAGGTCGACTCTATTTTAGGGCAATCTGATCGCATAGATCGACGTGCATGGAGATGGAAGGGTCGGCGGCGGTTCCGGTGGGGTACCGATTTGAGCCAACGGAGAAAGAGCTTCTCCAGTATTTGTTCCATTATACGATGGGCCTTCCTTTGCCATGCAAGGAGATCAAGACAGAGGACCTTTACGGCGAAAAGGAACCCTGGGAGATCTTCGGAGATCACCCGGAGGAGGGAACCGCCGTGAAGTATTTCTACTCCACGCTCAAGAGGAAGAGGGCCGCCGGAGCGAGGTTTGAGCGAGAAGTGGGGAAGCCGGCGGAGACGACGGGCGATGGTGATGATGACGGGTCAACGACCCGGAAGAAGAAGAGGATGAAGTCTTCGCGCGGTCAATGGCACGGCCAAGATAGTGCCCAACCCGTCATGGATGATGGGAACGGCGGCGGCGCCGCCGCAGTGATGGGCTTCAAGAGGAGTTTCGTGTACAAGAGAGAAAAGTCGGACCAAAATGGCCGTTGGCTTCTCAAAGAGTATTTCCTCAACGAAGTATTTCCTGAATTTGCGGGCAAGAAGGACTTCGTTCTTTGTAGGCTCAAGAAGAAGACGAAAAAATAATTTATTAATTCAAGAAACCATTAATTAATTATATTAATTCATTGATCGATTAAAAGCTCCTTGATTTGGATCATTTAATTAAAAGCTCTTTTGTTTTATTTGCAACCATGTATATTTTTTAAACTAAGTCCTGCTTCAATATTCGTTCATTAATTTTTTTATTGCATTCTGCAAATATATTCTTCATCTTCTCGCATTTTCTTTACATTTAAATCAGTTATCAACAATTATATATCTGCTCCTATCATTTTAATCATAATCGTGTTATGATTATTTTTACACTATCACCTACTACGTATATATTGCACTTTTTTATATACTATCTCCGTTCCAAAAAACATTGCCATTTCAAAAAAACATTGCCATTTCAAAAAATTTGAACTTTGATTTTGATTAGTACGAAGTATATTATTATGAAAGTTATAAATTTTATACTTTTATGAAAGTATTTTTAATAGAGGACATTTTCATATAAGTTTTATATTATAGATAATTTCCAATAAAAAGATATAGGTGGACAAAGTTTTGAAAATGGCAAAGTTTTTTGGGACGGAGGTAGTATATTTCTTTCCCATTTTATATTTGTGTCATATGAATGTTTATCTGAAAGAATACTTAATTTGATATATATATGTAATAAGAATATTCTTGTTGTAAAAAAGTTCAAGAATTTAAAAAACAAATTAACAGCTTTTATTGTGGCTGAAAGAATAACGGTTGAGAGCTAGCTAGGGTGAACCATATCGTTTTTTGTAGGGAAAAGGGACAAATAAGCCCTCGAACTAACCAAAAAAGTGCAAATCACCCCTTATATAGGAGGCTCTGTCCTGCCGTCATCATTTGGGGACGCTCCTGGTGAAATTTTTTGATGAAATGTTTTTAGCATCATATCTTCTTCATTAAGTCTAGTTTACTCATACCCAATTTCAGATAAAAATTCAATCGGGAAGGCAGTCAAATGAATTTTTGAAGATAACTACGCAGTTAAACAACACAGTATATTTCAGAAAATCTTTTGACTACCTTCCCAGTTTTATTTTTAGCTGAAATTTGGTATAGGTAAACTAGACTTAATGAATAAGATGCTAAAAGAAATTCATCAACAAATTTCCACCGGGAACCACTCCAAATTGTGATGGCCGGACAGAACCTCCTATATATAAGGGTGATTTACACTTTTTTGATTTGTTCGATGGCCTATATGCCTTTTTTCCCTCTTTTGTAAGCCCCATGTCGTTTTTTAAGTTATCTTATGAGGATCAATTGCCAATTTCCCAAATATAATTATTTGCTAATCCTGTGGTGTTAAAAGTAGGGGTTTTGTCAATTAGGCTTGTTATTCCCTTGATCCTTTCACAAGTAGTAATTTTAGATTACTATTTACTAATGCATGCATATTATGAATAATAATCTAAGAAGGAGTAACTAAAATAATTAAAGCCGAAAAACGCTTGTATTAAGTTTATCAATCTTATTTGATTTCATCAGATGATCGACATATAGATGAATAGATGACATATAGATGAATTAGATAGAATATCTAGACCTAAAATTCCCGTTGTGAAAACCGAAAATACTCACCTCAGGCTACAAGAAATTAACATTCTTAATTGATTTCATTAAATCGATCGAATGCTACTATTAATTTAGATCAATATATGACGTTTGTTCTATGATGATTAATTAATAGTAAGAGTTATAAAGAAACGTGTCTCGTTATTAATAACTATATCATTGGTGAAATGAAGGATTTAATCTCCACAATTAAGTATTCAAGAGAGGAGAGGTAAAGTTTGTGGTGGTAGCCGTGATCAACGAGCACATCACTAAGTGAAAAATATCAAAACCAATGCTAATTACCTTTGATATTTTTATTCATCCATCTTAGTGTTTTTATTTTCTTTATCAATTATCACAATATTCAACTCCCCCTTTTCGTTTACTTTGATTTCTTACGTTTACTCACATGCGAAAAGCACATTTTCCTGCGAATAGGAACTTTACTACGCTATACTTCGGTGTTAGCCCCGTCAAATTTTCCGTCTATCCTGTCCGCATAACGTCTGCGCAGGGGATGCAATTTTTCAATTTTGAACTACAGGCCAAAATCTCATGTGTGTGAGAGTTCTGCTGCTTTCCTTCTCTTTTTACTCCTAAGGAGGGAGAGTTCCATATATAGGCTCAAAAACTCTTCCTGAGAGTTTAGCTGTGGAAAAAGTTAAGAAGCTTAATTCTTCCTTCGCTTGAAAAGTGCACCTTTCTTACTACCTGCTTTAAGAGGTCGTTTGCCAACAATGTTTTTCTGCTTATCAGGCTTATCAGCCAGCTTTTTAAAAAAACACGTAACTTTTGCTTTCACGCGTGGAATTGTGTAATAAGCATGTAACACGTAACACGTAGCTTTTTCGCAGAAAAAGTAAAGTTGAAGTTACTTTTCTGACTGTATTGACTGAAGTTACTGTAGATGACCATTTTACCTATTTTTACATATAATTTTTTCTTATTTTATTAATAAAATACTACATCCGTCCCGGTGGACATTGTCAAGTGCATAGTACAACAACAACAACATCCATGCCTTAGTCCCAAAAGATATTGGGGTCGACTAACATGAATCGATACATGATAACACCACCAAAAGGAAAAGAAAGAAAATAAAGATAAAAAAAATAAGTTATTATAATAAAGATAATATAAAACGGGATGAATATACTTAAAACTGATAAAATAAAAAGGATAAAATTAATGTTTATATATAAGGATAAAAGAATAAAAAACAAGAAGAAAAAAGATGAGGGGAAATAATAATAATACGAGATCACTCCTCCACACGAATACCCGTCCTCCACTTTGCTCTCTCCAAAGTCATACCCTCATCCAACCCAAGAAGAAGCATATCACTTCGTACTGCCCTAACCCACGTCTATTTAGGTCTTCCTCTCCCTCTCTTCGCTGCCTCTTCTCCACACATCTCAACACGTCTGACAGGTGCACCATTCTGTCTTCTACGCACATGACCAAACCACTGTAGGCGAGACTCCCGCATCTTGTCTTCAATAGGTGTTACTCCCATCTTTTGTCTGATTGTCTCATTTCTCATGTGGTCCTTCCTAGTATTCCCACACATCCAACGCAACATGCGCATCTCTGCGACTAAAAAGACATTGTCAATTGCATGGTTAGGTGATTTTCCAACTTTGCCCACGACAATAATCTCTCCTTTGCTGTTGTCTCCAAATGTCACCTTCCCACCGTTAAATGGCCGTAGTGAGAGGAATAAAGATTTGTCTCCCGTCATGTGCTTAGAACAACCACTGTCAAGGAACCAGTGATTGTTCCCCCTCACTCGGCGATGTTCCAGGATTAAGGTTTAGTGTGTGGAACCCAGACCTGCTTGGGTTCCATTTTGTATTTGTTTGAGGAATATCTAACATAATCATAACATCTTTCTAAAGTCTTTTGCCGAGAGTGACATTGATACTGTAGATGACCTATTTTGCCACAATGCCCGCAAAATCGGTTATCATATGTATCAACGTATTTAGGTTTCCATGCACCATAAAATCCTTTTGTCCTCTTATTAAAAGTTTGGTTTGGCGTTTGTCCATAACCGTTTTTGTGCTTCTGAACCAGTTTATCGAACCAGTTTGGTCTTGTTCTTGGTGGCTGTTGATCTGGTCTAGAACTGGGTTGTCCTCGGGTTCTATTACCCTTAAAGGGTTGGTTATGAAAGTTTGATTTTTGATTAGATTGAATATCCCTTGGAATATATCCAAGACCTGCAGTACTCCCGTTTACCCTTTTATTGTGCTGAGGAGGACCAGTTCCAGAATAAGGTCTAGACCTGGTTTTGTTCGTTGCACTATAGGATTGATATTCCGGTCTATTTTTAAAATCTGTGCACTCGCTACAAGACGATGAAGATGATCAATCAAACTACCAACACTCAGAATTTTTGAGAGAAGTTTTTCATCATGATTAACTTGTTTGTTCATACTATCGAGCTTAAGAGAGCAAATGATTTGATCTTGTTCTAAAACCACTTCACTGTACTTAAGCTTTTCATCTATTAACTCTCCCACTTTTGTTTCAAGCCTTATCTTGGCTCTCATGGCATCCTCGAGTTTAGTCTCAAGCTCAGTGATTTGTGGTTTAAGATGGTCATTTTCAGAAAGGTTTTGATTAAGCTCAATAGTCAATCTTTTGAAAATTTTCCGAGCTTTGGTTTTGGATAGAGAGTCAAACTTAGATAGAAAATGTTCAAAGTTTACCTCGAAGCTCTCTTGGTCGGATTCCTCGTCAGAATGGGCCATAAGACATAGACCCGCATGATTGGAGTTCTTCTCACTTTCTTCTTCTTCATCATCGGAAGAGTCTCCCCATGCTGCCATCATTGCTTTCTTGAGATCTCTGTTAAATCCTTTATCCTCACTGAACCTCTGGTTGGAACTGAACTTGTTCTTGTCATAGATTCGTTCATTTTTCTTTTGTGGACAGTCCTTAGCCCTATGCTTAAAGGAACCACAAACAAATAACCTTGGTTATTGAAAGATTGAGAATTCTGTTTACCTTGTTTGTTCCGGTTGTTCTTGAATCGTCGGTACATCTTTCCAAATTGCTTTGCAAACATGCTCATCTCATCATCTGACTCACTTTCGGATTCTTCCTCTTATTGGGCTTTCAGGGTTATTCCTCTCTCACGCCTTACATTCTCGGCGTCTTGTTCCTCTTGAAGTCCTAACTCATATGTCAAGAGTGATCCAGTCAAGTCCTCAAGAGTCATGGTGGATAAGTCATTTGCTTCCTCAATGGCCGTGGTTTTAGGCTTCCATACCGGGGCAAGCTTCTCAAGATCTTTCTCACTTGATCTTCCACAGTAATTTCTCTTACAAGGGGTGAAAGCTCATTGACGATATTAGTAAAGCGTGTAATCATATCCTTAATTGACTCTTTAGGCTTCATTACGAATAATTCGTAATTACGCATAAATATGTCAATCTTGGATTTTTTACACGTGAGGTACCTTCATGAGTAACTTCGAGCAAGTCCCACATTTGCTTTGCAGTTTTACATCCTAGAACACGGTTGTGTTCAATAGGACCAAGACCACAAATCAAGTATTTAAGAGCTTGGGCATTATGCTCGAGTTTTTTTATAATCATCAGTAGTAAAATTCAGCTTTAGATTTAGGAACAACTTTACCTTCACCGTCTAGCTTTGTGATGACGTTGTCACCACCTTCTACCACATTCCATACCTGATAATTATCGGCTTTGATAAAGTTCTCCATCCGACTCTTCCAGAACTGATAGTATTTGCCATTGAATAATGGTGGTCGTTGAGTCGAGTACCCTTCTTCCAATCGGTCAACCGCATTCATTTTGCCGGATCTCTTCCCAAGGTATTAACCCCTGATCTATTGGTGAAGACCGGCTTTGATACCAATTGATGAAACGGTTAGCAACACAAGAGAGGGGGTGAATTGTGTGTGTGTGGAACCGTGGCAGTTTTTCGCCGAGTTCTAGTGTGGGATAAAGGTGATTACGAAATAGTAAAGTGCACAGGAATTTAACGAGGAAAAATCCATTGGCTCAAACGGATTAAAAAACCTCGACCTCCCTCGAAGGAATTTTAAACAACTTCACTAAACAAGCCTTGAAAATATTACAAGAGAGATTCTCCTAATCTACCCTTGAGCCTCCCCAACTCAATCCTCTCTAGGACGAGTTATGCATCTCTACCTTTTGGATAGAGAGCCTCTCAGCTAGTAAGTTTTATTAATGAACGCTTCTCGTTATTAATAACTACCCTCGATGAACTGGATATACTCCTGGTAGAAAACCCTACGGCGTGAGACTCTCTGGCAATTGATGAGCGACCCACCTACGGCGGTGATTCCACCGCCAAACCCACCGATCAAAAATGCTTGGTTGAAGAAATCCTTTGTAGAGGTGTTGACCAACCGTGTAGGAAGCGAAACCCCTCTTTCTGTGAAGAACCCATTGAAATTCAAAGGACTGCCCGCTGTGAACTTCCCTGATGATGATATTCGTATTCTGGCTTCTCAGCATAAAAAGGCTCTTGTTGGGTACTTTTTCAAAAGCAGACCCAGTTTACCTGTTATACGGAAATCATTTGAAATTATTGGCTTTACCGGTGCTTTCCATCTCAGTTTGATTGATTCTAAACATATTCTTATACGTTTTGATTCGGATGATGATTATTTTCGTTGTTGGAATCGACAAAAGTGGAATATTAGGGGAAGCTTGATGCGAGTTACTAAATGGACACCGGAGTTTCGGCCTAATGTCGAATCTCCGGTGGTCCCAGTTTGGCTAGCCTTCGAAGGTCTGCCCATCCATCTCCAGGACAAACGGGCTCTTTTCGATATTGCAGGCTTGATAGGCAAGCCTCTTAAGATTGATGCGGCTACAGCGAATTTATCCCGGCCCTCAATTGCGCGAGTGTGTGTTGAACTCGACTTAACGCAGGAATTACCCCACAAAGTTTGGATCCAATGTGGATCAACTGGATTTATTCAATCGGTTATTTATGAAGACAAACCCGAGTACTGTAACAGCTGCTTACATTTGGGACATTCTGCTTCCAAATGTCCTAAGAGAAATGGTACTCAAGCTTCTACTTACACTCTAGCTGCTCCCCAGATCTCTATGGGAGGTAAAGCTAAAGGAATTCAAATCAATGAAGTTACAAAAGAACAATGGGTTGTGAAGCAACCACAAGCAACGTCTTTGCAGATTACAAAGTTTGATACCCCTTTGGTGTCAGATCCTTCCTCATCCGGACCAGCCCTCCAAGTGACTAAGGACCCAGAACTGATAGACCTCCAGGATGATACTGATACTGAGGAGGTTTACCATGACCCTGAACCCGAACTTGAGCATCAGAATCCCCAACAACAAAACACTCAGAATCAGAAGGTCACTGAACCTGAACCTGAGCAAATTCAGAACCCTCAGCAACAAGATACTCAGCTGCAAGATACTCTTAATCAGAAGGCTCATGAGCAACCTGATAATAATCAATCTCAAGAACATAACTCTACTCAATGGATGAATGAAAATCTGTCTAATATCATCAGTGGCAAACCTGTGGGTCCAATTATTGATGACTCTCAGCTGCAAATGCTTCATCAAGAGCTTGAATTTGATTATGAATTGGCATCTAAAGACTACTCTTCAGACAATGGGAACCCCAAGCAGATTGAAGACTCCCAGACCTGGAGAGAGGACCTGCCTAACATCAGAAGAAAAGTTAACTCAATAGTCATACAGAAAGAAAAACAAGCTTCAGTTACCGAGACTCCTTTTACTATGGTAAAAAGAAAGGGGTTTAAGAAGAAGAAATGCCCGGAGGTGCCATCTAGGATTACTAGAAATACAGCTAAAAGATTAGCTGCTTCTAAACTCAGTCCACATGCTTCAGCCCTTGGGCTCTCACAAAATAACCCTCTTAATGGTTCCTTATGAATTGTCTATTCTGGAACCTTAGAGGGCTAGAAGGTGCTGCTTCTAGGTTATTCTCTCTTATTCAGCAATGGAATATTCAGATTCTTGTTATTATTGAGCCTATTGTACATATAAATAAAGCTGAAGAATTCATGAGACAGTTCAGATATAATAAAGTCTTGTCTTCTGAGATCAATAAAATTTGGATATTTTGGGATGACTCTGTTCTCAAAATATCTCAAATTGAATGGCATTCTCAGTTTATTCATCTCAAGGTTGACTCTCACCTTTTTTCTGGCTATATCACGGCTATATATGGCAACCACAGTTATATTCATAGACGAATACTTTGGCAAAAATTGGTTGAATTCTCTACACATATTAAGGAGGCTTGGATGATAGGGGGTGATTTTAATACTATTATTTCTCATTCTGAGCATTGTGGTCAGTCTTTACCTCATACTGCCAGCATGATGGATTTTGCAAACTGTGTTTCTTCTTGTGGTTTTATTGATCTGCCTTATACCGGTACTAAATATACATGGACAGGAGTGAGATCAAATGGTAGACTTTGGAGAAGGTTAGATAGAGTTCTATTTAACAATCATTTTATTGATACCTTTGATCACATTCAGATTACACATCTTAACAAAAGTCCTTCAGATCACTCTCCTATTCTTTCTCAGTTTGTTAATAAAGGTCTTTCAGGCCCTAAGCCCTTTAAATTTCAAAACATGTGGCTTTCACATTCCTCTTTTAAAGAGTTCGTTAATAACTGCTGGAATTCTTACAAGTTTGGAAAAGGTATGTTTGGTTTGGTCAGTAAGCTGAAATGCTTAAAATATGACCTCAAAAAATGGAATAAAGAAATTTTTGGCAACATTTTTGAGGACATCAAGTGCTGTGAACAGGAGGTCTTAGATGCTGAGATTAATTTTGAAACTGATCCTTCTGATTCTAATAGGGAAAACTGGTCATTGAAGAAAGCCCTTCTTTTATCCAAATACAGACTTGAAAAAAAGTATTGGAAGCAAAAAGCTCATTTAAAATGGCTCAAAGAAGGGGACTCAAACACCCATTTTTTCCATTCCTTTGTTAAAATCAGAAATAGAAAGCAACAGATCATGTCAATTCAAAATTCTGAAGGCAAGTTACTCAGCTCTATACCTGAAATTGGGGAGGCTGCAGTGCATTACTTTGAAAATCTTTATGCTCATGAGGAGGCAGCTAATCCTGAGGAAATTCTGGAATTCATTCCACACATTGTTAGTGAAGAAGATAATCTACTCCTAGGTGCTTTACCTAATGCAGAGGAAGTAAAAGCTGCAGTTTGGAATCTTAATCAGAATGGTGCAGCTGGCCCAGATGGCTACAATGGAAAATTTTTTAAGAAATGCTGGGATATAGTAGGAGATGATGTTGTTAGTGCTGTCCAAGAATATTTTCTGGGTGTTCCTATTCCTAAAGGTCTTTCCAGTTCTCTGATTGTTCTTATACCCAAAAAAGATAACCCTTCTACCTTTGCTGATTTTAGACCTATATGCCTTTCCAATTACGTTAATAAGGTTTGTACAAAAGTTCTTGCTGACAGATTGACTTTGATTCTGCCAAAGGTGATTTCTTGTGAACAGGCAGGGTTCATGAAAGGTAAGGATATGGCAGATCAGATCCTAATTGCTCAGGAAATGATTCATGCCATTGACAGGAAAATAAGAGGATCTAATATGGTTATAAAACTTGATATGGCCAAGGCTTTTGATCGTTTATCTTGGGGTTTTCTTGTTAATATTCTAAATAAGTTTGGATTTGCAGAAAATATTGTCCAGCTTATTCTTAACAATCTGCAAGCTACTTACCTCTCTATTCTTATCAATGGCTCTCCTCAGGGTTTCTTTAAGCCTAAAAGAGGAGTTAAACAGGGGGATCCCCTTTCTCCCTTCCTTTTTATTATTGCCTCTGAGGCTTTCTCTAGAGGATTGAACTGGCAGGTTTCTAATGGTCTTATCAAACCTTATTGGTTAGGGAAGCATGGGAATCCTATGTCTCATTTGGGCTTTGCTGACGACCTTCTCATCTTTATGAATGGGGACTCTAGATCGTTACTTAATTTTCAAAGATTTCTTACTCTTTATCAGGCTTCTTCTGGGCAAGCAGTCAATTTCAACAAAAGTCTCTTCATCTGTGGTAAACAAGCAAATTACAGAAGCCAACACATTAAAGATTTGCTTGGTATGTCTAAATCTTCTTTGCCTTTGAAATATTTGGGAGCCAACCTGCATAAAGGGATTAATAGACATCATTATTGTAAACACATAATCAATCAGTTTGATTCTAAACTGAGTACTTGGAATCAAAGAAATCTGTCTCAAGGAGGACGACTTATCTTGATTCGTCATGTTCTTAGCTCCATTCCTATGCATCTCCTTGCAGCTGACACACTACCTAAAAGAATCATTAATATTCTTGATAAGAAGATGGCCAATTTTTTCTGGGGTGCAACTAATAACAAACATAAATATCACTGGGTAAAATGGTCTAAGCTTTGCTATCCCAAAGAGGAAGGAGGCCTTGATATTCGTGCCCTCTCTGACGTGGAAAAAGCTTTCACTTTGAAGCTTTGGTGGAAATGGAAAGTTTCTAATAACAACATATGGGCAGAATTTATAAGAGCAAGATATCCAAGAGGAGCAGATATGATACCTAGAGTGACTGATTCAGCAATTTGGAAGAGAATATGCTCCGTAAATACTCTGGCAACTTCTCTGGTGGACCCTTCAGCTCAGGAATTAATCTGGACAGATTCAAAAGATGGTCAATTTAATTTTAAATCTGCCTATAACTCTGTGAGACACAACATGGGTTCTACTTTTTCATTTCAACATTTGTGGCACCCTAAACTGCAACTCAAATTGCAATTATTTCAGTGGAGACTTTTCAAAGGAATTCTGCCAGTCTCTGATAAGCTTATTCGCTTTAGAATCTTGCTAAACCCTTCGATTTGCCCTCTTTGCAGGAATAATGAGGATTCTATCACTCATGTATTCCTCCATTGCAAATACACTAGAGAGATTTGGAACTACTTTGCTCATATTGTGGATATTCATCTTCCAGATAATATTCAACACATTCAACAGGTTTTCCTAGCCTGGTGGCTAGAGGCGGGGAGCAAAACTCTATTAGACATTTTCAAACATAACCTGCCTGGTATTATTTGTTGGAATATTTGGAAAATTTACTCAAACATTATTTGGGGATCTCTCTTGGCTCCTCCTAGGGTTGAACATCTCATCTGGCAGATCAAGTTATATACTCAAAATTGGGTTCTTAGCCTTTCGGATATGAAACTTTGTTCTATTGGCAAGGTTCTCTATGATGAATATCTTATTCCTAAGTGTTTTCATCTCTCTCAGAGAATTCTTAAACCTATTCGATGGCTAAAACCAAAAAGTGGGTTGAAATTGAACGTGGATGCCTCATATATACCTGGTAATTCTTCTGGAGGTGCGATTCTAAGAGACGGAAATGGCAACATGGTTGGCGCCCTCAGCTTTCCTATCTCAGCAAGAACGAGCTTAGATGCTGAACTCCAGGCTTTGATGATCGCGACGCAATGGGCAGTGGATAAAGGTTATACCCGCTTTCAGGTTGAGACAGATGCAGAAGAACTCTTCGACTATATCTCAGGTAAGAAGCAGATTAGATGGATGGAATCGATTGTTGATTTCAGACAAATGGCTTTTAGGAAAGAGCTTCGATTTGGGCATGTTTATCGTGATGGTAATGAACCGGCCCATCTACTTGCAGCTATACACCCGGCCCAGCTACTCACTTGGACTGATCCAAATCTCTTGCCGAACCCGATTAAAGCAGTAATTGATTTAGACTTCTTTAATATTCCCTCTTTTAGAAGGCTGATCTAATTTTTATGTATTTTTAGATTGGGTAAGGTTTGACCCCCTCAATTTTTTCTTAAAATTTTTCACTTCGTTGTATTTCGAGAAGGGATGCCTTCCGTGAAGGGGTATTGGTCTTGTCCCCCCCTTATTTGTATTTCTCTTTTTCTTTTAATAAAACCCAGAGACCCGTTGAAAAAAAAAAAAAAAAAAAAAAAAAAAAAAAAGAGAGCCTCTCAGCTTTACAACAAAGCTCTCACACACACTTAACCCAATCCCGAGGAAGCTACACTTGGCAAGTCCTCAATAACCCAATTACAATATAAGAAGGGAATTGAAACTCTATCTAGAACTCCGTATGAGCAATTCAAGTGTCTTGGACTTTGTAATTTACTTGAGTATTTCTCTTGATCTCGTTATCCACACGAGGTAGCATACTTCTCAGTCCATTATATAGTTTCGTCCGTTGGCTCACTTTCCTTGGTTGAATGCTTGGACTTACCATGATAAATTTGAATTACCTTCCTTGCTTAGCACCACTTATACGTTAGTCAAAGTAAAAGACCTCAAGAATCTTTTATAACACAATTTGTGCATATCTAAAATATATAACCATGCAACATCTTAAAGTGGTGAAACAAGGAAATAATATATTTGCACCTTTTTAAAGCAAGAAGGTAACGAGTTATCTTTTTAAAAAGGCTACCAACTTATTCGAAATATCTATTAGAGCAATCAATCACAGATGGCTGATTATGGTAGGAAATATTAAGGCATTGGTCAAACAAAACATATGTTAGTCAATCAACTGAAAATATTCCATTTGATGTATTTGGTAAGAAAACCTTTTTATGTATCATTTTCAAAAGCTTCGGTCGTTAATGCAAAAGAGCCAATAGAATTCCTAGCGAGATATTTAATCATATATGGAAATGTACTAGATCACGTGAAATATAGAGAGCCATGCTCATGCTCATGCAGATCAGTCCAGTATCTAAAACGCATCGCGGTTCAGCCATTTTATTCACCTGCATGGTTAGTGATAGAGGAGTTCTTCCTTTGGTTCCTCTATAGGTTAGTCATCAACAAAATCAATTATTCAACAGTTGTCCTATAAATTTACCCTTCAGTCTGGTCGGCATACCTCTATCACATAGAAATCCTGACGCACTCTTCCACTTCATCCACCCTGTTCTGATTCTATGGGATACATCTCTATCTAGCTCACCGTCTGACGTGCACTTTGTCATAGTGTGCACTCAAAATAATAATACAATACAACACTTATACGTAGTATAGCGTAGTAAGGTTCGTATCCACAGGGAAAGGAATACTTTTCTTTTTATAGAACTAGTAACAAAATGGGGGGTTTTAGTTTGATTTGGTTTAATAAATTAAACACGAAGATGAACGAGTTATGTGGTTTAATTAATGAGAAGAAGACTTGGCTTTGCTTTTATCCACTTAATGAAATGTTCGTCGATCCCGGTTATATCTTTAACTGTCTTCCTCTCGAATACTCAATCGAGGAGTATATCCAGTTCATCGAGAGTAGTTATTAATAACGAGATGCGTTCATTAATAAAACTTACTATCGAGTCAATATAGAACAAGCGCCGTATATTAACTTGATAGTACCAATAAACTTAAGATGAAAACGATTGAGATTGATAACCTCAACACAAGCGGTTTATTGGTTAATCAATGTAATTAATCCCCCTTCGATTATTAACCATGAGATGCATGCATTAATAATCCAAGTTTACTACCGTGAAAGGACCGAATTAATAACAAGCGTATTAATCGACCGATTCTAGTATTAATTAATATATGAAACAAAACTAGTTGATCCTTTAAGTAATGTTCAAAATATTAATATGAAATATGAATAGGAATTAATTAATACTCAAGGAAGAATATTAAAGAAGATGAATCCTACTATAGTTAATATTAAGATGTTAACTAATTGTCATCTTAGTAACACTCCCCGCTATTAACGTAGAGGAAGAAATAACTATTACTATAACTAATGTCAAGATGTTAACTAATTGTCATCTTAGTAACACTCCCCAACATTGATATAGAAATAGTATTTAAAGGAAGAATTAATATTCAAGGAAGAAGATTAAAGATAATAACTCACAACTTACAAATTCATTAAGCTTCAAAGGAGCAAAACCAAGATGGAAGAGTTTAGCTCCTCATTTGGAGACTAAACATGCTATAAAAATATAAAAGAAATACTATTCTAAACTGAGCTTAAGAGTATGGAAGAAGGGATGATTAAAAGTGAAGGAAAATGGGGCTATTTATAGGTGTTTTTCAACACCTTTGGCCGGGTACCCGACCGGGTAAAGTGCCCACCCGACCGGGTGCATGTCAAAATCAAATATCTTCCACGTTCTGGCGATCTTCGGCACGTTCTGGTGTTCCGGGTCAAGTCGGACCCGACCGGGTGAAATACCTCACCCGACCGGGTGATGTAATTTCCTGAGCAGTTTCACATTTAAATTTCTCACCCGACCGGGTGCAATACCTCACCCGACCGGGTGATTGTCCTGGGCAGCCAAGAATTATTTTTCTTCACATTCAAAGTCTTCCTTTCCAACACCATAAATCCTAACTCTACTTTACAACTTACAAATGAGAACTAAAATACAATTACAACTAAAATCACACAAATGTTTATAAACTAAATAAAACGATAAACAATACACACAAATCAAACATAAAAACATACACTTATGCACTACTAATTAGTGCATATCACCGTCCTTCTGAATTATGGAGCCCAAGTAACGAAACATATCACTGACCGATATCTCCTGACCATCTAGAGTAACTCCACTATTACCATTGCTTCTACCTCCACCAAACTTGCACTTCATGTACTCTGTCTTGCTCCGACTTAGTTTGAAACCCTTGTTCTCCAATGTTTGTCGCCATACTTCCAACTTTGCTTTAAGATATGATTGCATCTCATCAATCAATACAATATCGTCGGCAAACATCATGCACCACGGTATTTCGTCTTGAATTGACTTCGTAAGTTCATCCATGACTATGGGAAATAAAAAAGGGCTCAGAGCTGATCCTTGGTGCACTCCGATAGTAATAGGGAACTCTGCAGTCCTCCCTACATTAGTACGAACACTTGTAGTACAATCCTCATACATATCCATGATGATGCTGATATACTTGCGTGATATGCCTTTTCTTGTTAAGGCCCACCAAAGAACTTCTCAAGGTACCCTATCATAAGCCTTTTCTAAGTCAATGAACACCAAATGCAGATCCTTGTGAGTGTCTCTATACTTTTCCATAAGCTGCCAAAGAAGGTGAATGGCCTCAGTTGTTGAGCGACTAGGCATAAAACCAAATTGATTCTCTGAAATCTTCACAGTTCTTCGAAGTCTTTGCTCAATCACTCGCTCCCAAAGTTTCATGGTGTGACTCATAAGCTTAATCCCTCGATAGTTGGCACATTCTTGTACATCACCTTTATTCTTGAATAAGGGGATAAGAGTACTCTTCCTCCAACTCGTTGGCATCTTGTTGTTTCTCCAAATCATGTTGAAGAAATTTGTTAACCACTTGACGCCTCTCTCTCCCAAACTTCTCCAAGCCTCGATCGGTATGCCATCTGGTCCCACTGCTTTCTTCCACCCCATCTTCCTCAGAGCCTCCTTAACTTCCGTTGTTTGGATTCTTCTCACAAAATCACGATTTACCATACAATCTGGTATGGTCAAATCACCGATGTCTTGTGTTTTGTTCCCGTGGAAAAGTGTATCAAAGTAAGACCTCCACCTCTCTTTTATCTCCCCGTTCTCCATTAGTACCCTTTGATCGACATCCTTCACACACTTAACATTTCCTATATCTTGAGTCGTACGGTCATGAAGACGAGCAAGTCTGTAAATATCTTTTTCTCCTTCCTTAGAGTCCAATTTTGCATGCATTTCCTTGTTCACTTTTCCTCTTGCTTCCTTTACATCCTTCTTTGCTCTTCTTCAAGCCTCCTTGTACTCTATGTTCTCGTCGCTCCAACTTTTGCCCAATTTCTTATAGCATTCCCTTTTGATCCTTATTGCTTGTTACACCTCATTATTCCACCAAGATGTGACCTTTTTTGGTGGTAGACATCCTTTAGATTCTCCAAGTATCTCTTTCGCCACTTTGTTAAGGTGGACTCCATTGATAACCACACATCATCCACATGTGTGTCATTATCAATGGGCCATACATCTTCCTCCAACATTTTCCGCGTAAAAGTTTGTTGGAGATTCCCCTCTAGCCTCCACCACTTTATCTTTGGCTCCCCTTGTACCTTAACCCTCCTTCTCTTTTTACCTTAAAAATCAAGCACAAGCATCTTATGTTGAGTGACAACACTCTCACCTCGGTTAACCTTACAATCAGTGTAGCTAGTTCTCCAAGTCGTCCGTACTAAAAAGTAGTCAATTTGGGTACTATTAGCTCCACTTCTATAGGTCACAAGGTGAGATTCTCTTTTCTTGAGCCAAGTGTTCATCACACCCAACTCATATGTCGAGGCAAAATATAGAATGTTCTTCCCCGCTTCATTTCTAGTGCCAAAACCATGTCCGCCATGGATACTCTGTTAGAGATATTTCAATTGTATTGTGATCAATATTCAAATAGCCTTTTGTAATAGTTTATTTATTCATAGAATAGACTTTATTTGGTAAAGGCTCAATTGCCTAAATAGGAATGGGCTTCCTTAAAGTTGGAGCCCAATAACCTACCATTCTCCAAGGCTATAAATATGCCCCTTAGGAGAATGAGTAGGTTAAGCTTTCCCAGATATTCCCATACCCTAGAGCCGCAGTGCTATTTTGGTGATAGAAGTTTTACGCTACTTTTCTCTATCATTCTGTAAACTTCTTCATCATTAATGGAAAGCTTCTTCTATTCATACTGATCAAATCTCATACATTGTAGAATAGAAAACAGGGACCTAACATCTGGTATCAGAGCCGGAGCTGATCGATCGATTGAAGGCTGGAAAGTGCTCTTGCGCGATTCTTCATCGACAAAGTTTTGCACTTGAGCGATCTTCTGTTCTATTTTTGTTGTTATTTTTGCAGGAAAATGCTTACAGGAAAGTGTTTCTAGGCTTGCAAGGATTTTTTCTGTGAAAAATCGCACCTAGAAAGTTGGCGTACAGGTTAAGCGAGAGTTGAGCGATTCTGCATTTTCGCGCAACTCCTCTGGAAAGAAGAACAGGTTTCTCGCAACTCCTCCTGCCCGATCTCTATTTCGCGCAACTCAGCTTGCCCGATTTTGGAGTTGAGCGATTTCAACTTCGCGCAATCTCACTTGTGCGATCTTAGACTTGCGTGTTTAAGACCTGCCCTATTTCAACAAAGTTACCCGATCTTTGGAGTCACCCGATCTGGACTTGCCTGATCCTTGGACTCGCCCGATCTGTGGAGTTGCCCGATTTCACACCTGCGCGATTTTCACACTTGCCTGATTTGAAGTTGCCCGATCTTTGGAGTTGCCCCATTTGGAGACTTGAGCGATCCTTGGAGTTGCCCCATTTGGACTTGAGCGATCCTACTCAAGTTGCCCCATTTGGAGTTGAGCGATCTCAACACTTGAGCTATCTCCACACTTGCGTGATTCCATACTTGCAAACATTACAGTGCAAAAACCTACTGCTTGAAGTTTCAAACAAACAAAAACCGGACTTAATCAATCAACTGATCAGCCCGATCATCTAATATGGACGCTTTGTCAATTGGAAAAGACACAAGACCCCTTATTCTACAAAGAGGAGAATACAATGTTTGGAAGAAAAGATTCCTTAACTTCCTTGAGAGTAAGGATCAATCATCAAGACTACTTGACTCCATCACCAATGGCCCTACTCAGCTGCTTATTGCCTTGGACAGAAATGAAGTGAACAACCCACTGGTTGAAGTTGAATGGAGATCCAAGATAGTTGATGAATACGATGATGAGGACCGAGCTAGACTCCGAGCTGACTTACTTGCTAAGACTTATCTGTTACAGGCTATCCCCAACGACATCTACATGCAGATTGATAGCATGTCAACTGCAAAGGAGATGTGGGATGAAATTTTCAAGATTATGCAAGGCACAGAGATTGGAGTCAAAGCAAAGAAAGCCAGCACCTTCACAGCTTATGATTCTTTCAAAGCTAAACTCGGAGAATCCCTTGAAGATACTTATCTCAGATTCTTGCAGCTAATCAATGAGATGAGAAAGATTGGCGTGCATAAATCTAACATGGAGCAGAACGTGCGATTTCTGTCTGCGCTTGGACCTGATTGGAGGAAGCTGTGTTCACAGATAAGGCACACTAAAGATCTTGATGAGATGGATATCCATGCTGTGTACAACACACTCGACCAGTATATTGAGGATTTTTCTGACTTTGTTCACACTACTGTGATGGCTGAAAAAGGGAAGGCGGCTGTGGACAAACTAGGTGACACCCTAGCCCTGATGCTTGAAAAACCCTCAAAATCTGGCTCCAAGAAGGATAAGATGAAAGCTGATGAAAGTGAGAGTGCTGACAGAGACATTGGTTTCTAGGATGAAACTGATGATGATGATGATGATGATGATGATGATGATGATGATGATGATGATGAACTGCGTGACTTCCAGAAGCAGATAGCCCTTCTTACATCAAGGTTCAACAATCAGATGCAGAAAAAGAAGAACTCCTCAAACAACAGGCTCCACAAAACCTCAATCAGCAACAACAAGAGGAGGAAAGACGCTGATTATTACAAGCAGAAGATAAATCTGAACAAGAAGAAAATGTTGCTGGCTATGGAAGAAAGCAGTGATAAAAGCGCTCTCATGGCAGAGAAGGATCGTTGGATGGATGATTCTGACGATGAGGAAAATCTGGTCTTAATGGCAGTTGTTGAGGAAGAGGTGAAAGAGGTTGTCTCTGAAAATGAAGGTGAGAAGTCAACAACCCCCACTGATGATGAAGGAAACAAGAAGGACACAATCCCCACTGGTGAGGAAAAGGAGAGCCTGGCTACCTCAAACAATGCTGATGAAGTGACTACCCTTTCTGCTGAAAACAAGAATGCTGACAATGAAGTAAGTACCTCTAATCCGTTTGTTTATACTTGCTCTAGAACTGACACACACGATAAAATTAAGGAGCTAGAGGAGAAATTTGACAGAGCCTATGGTATCTATAACAAACTGCGTGAAAGACAGACATGCTCAAACATCAAAATAATCAATTCAGAGAAAATCATTACTAAGCTGACTGCTGAGAATAAAAGACTTAGTACTAGCGAAAAAGAGCTGACAGAGAAACTTAGAACTACTGAGAAAAAGAGAATTAGACTTTTTGGCATTAACAATTTTCCTTATGAGATAAGGGATTCGCTTTACACTAAAATTGAAGAACTCGAAGACCTGTTAGCTAAGAGGGGCCAAACCGACCAGACCATTTTTCTTAACCAGCCTAAGGACACACGTTTCTACAACTCCAAGGAGGGCCTAGGATTGACCAATCCTAAGAACCTGAAAAAGGTCGATTGTATCCAACTCTACGATGTTAGATACATGAAAATAGGATTGACCAAACTTATGGCCTTCACTGGAGCTGAAGAAACGAATGCCCTCGATGATGAAAAGAGAAAGACAAAGGCTGGTGCCGAGGTTCCTTTTGACTATACAGAGTTGAACAAGAGTTACAAAACCAAAGCACCCCCTGTGACCCCTGCTGAGGAAATCTTGACTTATCCTCCTGAAAAGGAAGCTGTGAAAGACGGAGAGGATCCTTCCACATCTGAACCCATTGTGAAACCAGCTTACATTCCACCTCTTGTGAGGAAGTTCGCTGAGTTAAAAGAATCTTTTGAAAAAGAAAAACAAGTTTTTGAAAAAGAAAGAGATCAACTTTTAAAAGAAATATCCATTTTGAAAACCTCGTCTCAGTCTGACACATCTTCTCTACCCTCTTCCCCCTCTTCCTCGAAAAACTCCTTTGAAACTTCTACCGATAGTTTTAAGACTTCCTCTTCTCACTCTGAGAATCATTCTCCGACAGGGAAACATGTGAAGAAGAGAGTCGAGAAGAGAGTAGAGTGGACTGAAGACAAAATAAGAAGGAAGAAGAGAGAAGAAGAGTCAAGATTAGGAAATAAGAATATGCGATCGAGCGCTCTATTTTATGTTAAGAATAAGTCTAGTTCTAGCATTAGCGAGCCTTCCACAAGTTATACTAGAAGAGCGGCTCCTAAGTCTTCTAGTTCTAAGATATCTGTCTCGAATCGCTATCCTAATTGTATTTCTCTGAATTGCATTAAGTCAATGAAATGTTGTTGTTTTGAGTCTGATTCTTCTAGCAAAATAAATGATCATGTGATTGTTGAGAATGATGTGAAAAATCCCAAGATTGATAGGGTGAATGTTGAGAGTGAGGTCAAATTGCCATTTTTAAGGTATCCTCTCAAGATTCACTCAGTCAAACATCTGAGAAGGCTATCACGTGAACCAATTTTGAAAGATCATATATCTAAACAATCATTCAGGACAAATAAAATTTCCCTCGCTCCGAAAATGAAACAAATGTGGGTTCCTAAGGCTGAAGTGGAACAATTAAAAATGAAAATTTTTTCTCAACCAGCCAGCCTAGGATCCCATATCAAAAAGAAGTTGAAACAACTGCTCACCGTTGATAAGGAAGAACCCATCTGGCGATGGGTACCTAAGCGAAACTAATCTGTTTTGCAGGTCAGTCATGTGTGGACAGATGGAACTACTGAGCAACTATTCTGAAAGGTTTCAAGGAAATGTGAGGTTTGGGAACAATTGATAAGTCCGTATTTAGACACGCATTTGATGCGTGTTGATATCGGCTTTCGATGGTTTTCCTAGCTTTAAGGTGTTACAAGTCTCAATTTTAGCTCAAGTTATGTTTAACAGGCGCTGGTTCGAGTTTTGTGTCATTTGGAGTCAAAATCAGGATTTTAGAGTTCGGCACTGGCGCTTGAGGAGAAATCGGAATGAGTTGAGAAGAATTTGAGATTGATTTGAGAGCTATGGAGGTCACCGGGAGGTTTACGATGAAGATTTGATGACAAAATAGCTCTAGGATTGGCTATGGGATCAAAAGAAGATGAATGAAGCTGGAAAACAACGATCAGGATGACCTTTGGTCAATCGTTCAAGCATATCTCTTTGTAGAAGAATCCAAAGGACACGATTCAAGTTGCATATGAAAGCCAACTTCAAGGGCTACAAATCGTATGAGAACACTATTACGAGAATATGAGAGCAAGAAGGTGAAAACAGACGATGAAGTCAGATGATCTCTGCTGCGATTTCAGAATGACACCTTCCACCGTTTTGATCATATCTCTTGATTGGATGATTCAAATCACATTCGTCAAGTTGGAGTGGATAGAGAACTTCATTATCTACAACTTTAATGAAGGAAGTTTTGTCAAATTCGGACTAGAAAAAAGGATGAAGAGCACGGACGCACGACCGTGCGTAAAAGGACGCACGATCATGCGTAAGAGCCAACAACGCGATAACATTCTGCCTGCTACGCACGATCGTGCGTACAAGGCCACGCATGATCGTGCGTACACCCGAGACGCGGATTTCATCCCCTTTTTAGTCCCAGTTCAGCCCAAACTCATCTGTTTTCTATAAATAAGACCCCCATACCCATATTTTGACGTTACAAACATTACGGAGAGGCCTAGGGACGAATTTAACACCGTTTTTAGGCTATTTTCTTCCAAGACCCTGGGATTATTTGTAAGTTCAATTCTTTAATTAATGACAATTTATTCTATTCATCCCAATTCTTTTGATTCGTCAAATATGAGGCGTGAGTAGTTTAATTAGGGATTTGGGGTTGATGAAGGGGTTAATCATGATTAATGACTAGATTCTTGTCGGTTTAATTGCATGAATGTCGTTTAATTTGTGTTTGAAAAATTTAACTGATATCTTTTGTAACCTAGAATCGTGACTAGAATTACAATTGCATGTAGAATGAAGTAAGAGAGATCTAATTTGTTCTAGGACACATTCGCACACACTTAATCGTTCGCTAAGAGATTAGTAGCGATTAAGGGGCCGTAAGCTCGCTCGTTTTGGCAATAATTTAGGATCTTGTCGCATGAGAGATCAGCCTGGACCCCTAAATTATTGTACTCTTCGCCGCGAGAGCGGTAAGAACTTAGTAATGATTAGCTAGACTCAATTAAATTAAATTCATGTAATTAGGCCTGTTCTGCCAGAAATCTAGTTAACCCCTGAATCAATTCCTGTTCCCTTCGTCGTTAATTAAGGAAAACCAAATCTTTTTATTCGCTCATTAGCATTAGTTTTAATTTAATCAATCAACCAATCTCGCACAATTGCACTTTTATTTTATTTATTTCTTTTTAATCGCTAAGTTTAGTTAATCTTTATTTCCCTTTTGTCCGTCCCTGTGGAGACGATACTCATACTTTCTACCACTTTTCTACAACCATTTTAAGTGCGAGAAAACACTCATCAATTTTTGGCGCCGTTGCCGGGGACGGTGTCGGATTTAAGGTTTAATTAATTTTAGCGACTTGTTTTAGATTTTCGTAGGATTTTTGTCTGCTAACCTTGCAGGTCAGATTTGTTTATGCATACACGTTCAAAGAAGGGAGAACCGCTTGTCTCTCTTAATCCTGAGATTGAGAAGTTTGCTAGACAGAACCGCAAGGTTTTTCGTGAGAAGAACGCAACCATGGAACCTACATCATCTGGAATTGCTGGGACGTCTGAGGTCCAAACCACTTCTGGTAACCTTGATTTTTATGTCAATACCTCTCCCCAGTCTTCACCGCCTATTTCACCTAGAAATTACTCGGGATTTTAGAATTCCCGCACACCATTCTTTCCTCAAAATCAGGCCACACCCCAAATCAACATGACTCCGCTTTATCAACTCTTCCAAAATACCTCTACTGCTCCCGAAACCACTTTTCAAAATCAAACATATGGGATGCAAGGTATTGGGCAAAATAATCCACTCTTTCAGCCAAGACAAAACCAGCCCCAAGTCACTCAAAATCCACCCATTCATCAACCACAAACTCAGCCCTTCCAAAACCAATTTCAACAATATCATCAGCCCCAAGTTCAGCCCCAAGCACAGCCAAACATAGCCCGTCCACATCCTATTAGACCACAGCCAGTTCTTCAACCAAGACATCAGGCCCCACATAACAATCCGTTCTATCAGGGAGAGAGCATTGCAGATTTCCTCACTCCGGACATCACAGAGTATGACAGCATTCAAGTGCAGGGAATTACTGCACCCCGCTATGAGATCAACCCAGCAGTGATTAACATGGTGTCTAATAATCAGTTTGGAGGGAGCCCTACAGAAGATCCAGTGACACACATTACAAAATTCTTGAGGATGTGCCAAACTTTCAAGATCCCTGGGCTAGATGACGATCAGGTACGGATGCTATTATTCCCTTTCTCATTGAGGGATGACGCGCAGAGGTGGTTTGATAGCAATCCACATCACCATATTCAAACATGGGATCAGCTGCACAAGTCCTTCATCAAGGAGTATTTTCCGATGTCAAAAGCAATAAAGTTGAAGAAGCAGCTGCAAGATTTCAAGCAAGGATCTTTGGAGACATTGGCTGAGGCATGGAAGAGATTTAAAGTGCTGAGAAGAGCTTTCCCTCAAGGCAAGATGACCGATAGTGAGATTCTATTTTGCTTCTATAGCGGAATCAGCAATGAAGGGAAGATGATGCTTGATGCTTCGGGTGGAGGAGCTTTTCCTCAATTACCATCTGAGGTGGCGGAAGAATTAGTGGAGAAGATTGTTTCTAATAATGCTTCATGGTACAGCTCTCGGGACACACCTCACCAGAAGACCCCGGGGTTATATGAGATCAGTGATAATTTTGCCCTTTTTGCGAGGGTAGATGCTTTGACTAGCATGATTCAGAAGCTTGCTACCAGTGTGGAGGATAATCAAAAGAAGACAAATCTTGCTCTCTCGGTGCCCAGTGTTAATATGGTAGCCCCCGTTCCTATTAGTCCCTCTTATACTATGTGTGGGGGACTCCATTCGCCGCATGAATGGACTATGATGGCACACTCGGCAGCCCCTGGAGTAAAGCAAGTTGATGCGATGAATTATCAGCGACAGGGCTACTACAATCAGCCCTACGGACAGCAGCAGCAAGGGAATTACGGGTACGTAAATCAGCAGCAGCAGTCTAGGAACTATAATCAACAACAAGCATCTGAACCAGTGCAAGAGAACTTTAAGAGAGAGACTGAGCAAAGATTTTCTAGCATAGAAGAAACACTCAAGAAACTGTTGCAATTTCAACAACAACAAATGCAAACTCAACAGGAAGCTCAACAGCAAGCAGACTCAAGGATGCAAATAACTGAGGCAAGGATGCAGAGCATAGAGACTCAATTGGGGCAGATCTCAAAGGCTTTATCTGAGAGGCCTCTGGGATCTCTTCCTAGTAATACTGAACCAAATCCAAGAGAACATGTTCATGCAGTCACCTTGAGAGTGGAAAAGAGCTAGAACCTGCTGCCACGGCAAAGAAGCCCGTTGAAGTTAAAGACGTACCTACTGCCCGGGAGGAAAAAAAGGAAAAGGAAGAGGAAAGAGAGGTGGCGGCTGCACCAAAACAGCCCGTTCCGGTTAAGAATTACACCCCACCTCTCCCCTATCCGGCACAATTGACAAGGAAAAATGATATTGACCAGTTTGGTCATTTTCTGAAACTCATGAAACAAATTCAGCTCAACATACCATTCGTGGATGCACTAGCACAAATGTCGAAGTACGCAAAGTTCATGAAGGATCTAGTGACAAACAAAAGGAAGCTGGAAGAAGCGTCCACTGTGAGGCTTAACGTGGACTGCTCAGCTGTGATTAGGAGGGATCTACCAGAGAAGCTTAAGGATCCAGGTTCTTTTACTATACCCTGCTTAATAGGAGATCTTTCTTTTGATAGGGCCTTAGCTGATTTGGGTGCAAGCATTAATTTGATGTCATTCACTTTGTACGAAAAGCTTGCACTCGGTCCACTTAAACCCACACGTATGTGCATTCAGTTGGCTGACCGTTCAGTCAAATATCCTAAAGGGATTGTTGAAAACGTGTTGGTTAAAGTGGACAAGTTTATTATTCCTGTAGACTTCGTTATTTTGGACATGGATCGGGATCGTGAGGTACCTATAATTTTGGGCAGACCATTCTTGGCAACTGCCCGAGCACTTATTGATGTTGGAGACGGTAAGCTTGTCCTCCGCGTTGGGGATGAGACTGCCACCTTTGATATGTCCAAAACAATGTTCTAAAACTCGCTAGGCGCTAGTCGGGCGGCCGAGCACCGCCTAGTGCCTAGGGCGCCTAGTCGCCGATTAGTCGCCGCCTAGGCGGCCAACTCGGATTCAACATAATATCAAAAATAAATAAATATTCTTAGCAAAAAAGAATACATTAAATAAATAAAGTTCAAAGTTTACACATAATAAACATTGATCAAAGTCATTAGGAGTTTAGGACTGCAAATCTAGAACAGATGCTAAAATTCTAAAACAAAACTGCAATTTAGAACAATTAAGACTTCACAGGTAAGACTTCACGATGACCATTTTCAGTCTTTTTGGGTTGAATATTAGTCTTAGATTACCATTTCAGCAAGTAGCAACAGTATGTCAGTATAGCAGGTAAGCCAAATCAATTTTACCATTTTACCATTAGTTTTAGATTACCATTTTAGTTTTAGACCATTTTCAGTTTTAGATTACATTCAGCTATTTAAGCCAAATCTTTTTGGTTTTGAGCAATTGCAGGTAATTTGTAGTCCATATATATTTCATTGTTGGTCAAAGGTAAAGTCTTCTCTAGGGGTTCAAGTTGGTAGTTTTTCTGATAAAGCTGCTCACTTCAACATAACTTGTGTGTCTTTTGGACTACATACTTTTAGTAACTTATTAGTTAGAATTGGAATTGCAGGGTGTTTCATACTTCATGAAGGATATTCAGTAAAACTTTCTAAACCTTGCATCGGCTTAAGACCAAAGCTCAACCTTCTGTAAAAAAACTACAACATCCGTTTTTGCTACTTCATTAAGTAAAATAAACTTAGCAAATGAAAAGTAAATTATTCAATTTTCTAAAACAGTAAAACTTCAACGTTACTATCAAGTATCAACTTATTAAGTTATTAAGTACGGAGTATCAATTAAGAAGGTAGTTATCACATCTTTTCATCAATGGAAGATAGAGAAATAAACACACGTATTATTATCAACTCTTTTTAAAGAAAAACAAAGTAATTGAAATAAATTACTAGTTAAAGTTGACATTTTTCTCTGAGGAATTTTATCAAACACCATAGCTCCATTCCAAGTTCATATCAATATTAGGCTATACATGTATCAATTCACAAGTCAATCTCACTGCTCATGTAGATAAATACTAATTACCTACAAATTATATCAATTAAGCATCATGTCTCAACAAAACTCAACACATATTTTCAGAACTATCTTGTAAACAAAGCAAATATATTAATACAAAGAAAATACTTTTACCTAGATGGCGCTGGACTGTGTGGCACTGGACACCGGAGAAGGGAAGATGGTGGTTCAACACTCAACGAAGAAGGAAATCCGTCAACCATGGTCGCCGTTCCAAAGAGAATAAGGGTCTGAGTGGTGTGGAGAGGGTGAACGAGAAGCATCGTACTCGTCAAAGAAAGCAAAGAACTGCCTTTTTTTAAAGACCTAGGCGAGTAATTTTTCACACTAGGCGGACGAGTTTTGGCGACTAATCGGGCTGGGCGGCCGACTACTCGGCGGAGCGACTTATGAACCGAAAACACTAAAATCTCCACGGCAGAGCAACGCCCAGCGATTTTACGGCGCCTAGGCGGCCGATTTTTCCGACTTTTAGAACCATGGTCCAAAATAATAAAGAGGCCCTGTCAGGATAGTGGAGAGTGTTTTTATGTGGATGACATTGATTCTATGGTGGAGGATTGCACCCCTAACATGCTTTCCAATGAAGCCCCTTTTGATATTTTGTTGGAGGAGAGTGTGTCAGCAGAGGATCTTGAGCCCCTCCCTAGTTTTGATTGTCTTATGATTAGTGGAGAGGAGGACTCGGGTGATGCTAGTTCTGTGCAGGGGACGGAAGATGATTTAGATAAGGTGGAGAAGGAAAATTTTCAGCCCGATTCCTTTTTTGTTAGTCCTTCTCCATTAAATCTAAAGTCTCTTCCTCCCACCTTGAGTATGCGTTTCTTGTTGATAGTCCTGACCTCCATATTCTTCTTGCATCGGGGCTTGAGTCATCCCAAAATCAGCATGTTTTAATTTACTTAGTGAACAAGGGGAAGCTCTAGCTCGGAAAATTTTTGACATGAAAGGGAGTTGTCCATTCTTTGACCCATTCTTTGCTAAAGGGCCTGATAAAGGCCACGATCCATTCTTTTGCTTTACGGGTGACCCTGAGATGCGTATTTGTTTTCATGAATTTAAGGTCTTACGCCATCTCAGGGCATTTGTTGATAGGAGGTTTGATTTGTGGAAGACTAATTTTTTGAGCGGGAGTGTCTTTGACTGAGTTTTTGATGTGGTGGTTGCGTCGGGCACACGACGTTAAAAATAGCGCTTCTCGGGATGCAACCCGAGCTTATTTCTACTTTTGCTTTGTTTGTTGTTTGGTTGTTTTGCTTTGTGTTTTTGTTGCAGCTAAGGGTCTTGTTGTATGGGTGATGTGCCGAGGATTACATTGACTCAGTTTAGTTCTGCACCGACCAGCGCCATAGGGAAGTTTCTTTGACTCTTTTACTCGCTTGTTGTAATAATGACTTGAGTTAAGTTGAGCACGTGTGACCCTTTCCTCTTTACCCCTAGTGCATAGTGCATATTTGGTCATCGAGGGCGATGCCAAAGTTTAAGTGTGGGGGAGTGAATTGGGCATTCGGGCAGTAGTTGTTACATGTGATTTTTAGAGTTAGCATGCGCAGGTGTTAGTTGTATATTCATAGGAAATTCATGTCAAAACTTTTGAAAATTTTTCTTTAAACTGTGTCTTTGTGAACTGGCTAGCGGTTTGACTATGCTTTTAGAATGTCCTTGAAGTGTTTAGGCTTAAATTGTTTACATGATAACCTAGTTGTTGAAAGGATGAAGGCATTAGTCACCCATTTAATGAATTAACAAATGTTCCATTTGACCTGAACAAGTTCCTTTAGGAGAAGCCACTTTGAGCCTGACCGTTTATTGTTACCCAATTAATTGAGCTCCATAGCCAAATGGCCTGTGTGTCTTTGCCCGTGAATATTTCTGACATAGTCTTGGTGTTTAGGGAACCAGGGGATTAATTTGCTAAGTTTAGGGAATTTTTGGGTATGAGCCAATTTTGGCACTGTTCTTATGCCCCAAATGGGGTAAGAGCAGTCACTTTTTAGGAATTTGATACTTTCGAGGATTGCATTGTACGCATGGATTCACTTTTAAATAAATGAACCTTAATTGCTATTTTTCCTTGGTGAGGCCGAGATTAGAATGAGGTAATGTCTAGTGAGAATCCGAAAGGTGAAAAATTCATATAGCTAGACCTCTTGCCTTGCGAAAAAGGGAATGGGAGCCCCGGTCAAAAAGCGTAAGATGAGACTTGGGTATCTTTCGAAAGAAACGGCGTTCTCGTACCAACATGACAAAGAAAATTAAACCAAATTAAATGAACATGGAGGCTATTGCAAAATTAGCTTTAGTCCTCTGCGTACTTCAAGTATACGTCAAAGCACAAATGTGCCGCGGCGGTTTAGCTTCGTTGTACACCATGTCTACTCTTTGCATAGGTTTAAATGATTGTTCCTAAATTCTGGCCTAATGAGTTCCTTGATCATAAGAATAGCCCTGAAGTTCCTAAATGCATTGAGTCTTTGTTAGAATGTTCCAAACTCTCAAGAAAGGAACTGTTTATCCTTACCATTCACCCTTCACCACCACCTTCACAAGTCCTTCTGATCAATAGCTAGTTTATTTGTGTATGTTGTCATTACTCTAAGGATGTTGTGAATACTTTGTCAAATAGTTTAGCTTGAGTACAAAGATGTAGTTTAGGGAAGAATTTTCTTGGTTTAGATTGTCTGCTCTGTGAATATCCCTTTAACTACATGTGCATGCTATTTGTTTTTATTCCGTGTGGTGATTATCGTAAGTCCCGTTGTTCAATTTGCTTGAGGACAAGCAAAGGATTAAGTCTGGGGGAATCTGATAAGTCCGTATTTAGACACGCATTTGATGCGTGTTGATATCGGCTTTTGATGGTTTTCCTAGCTTTAAGGTGTTACAAGTCTCAATTTTAGCTCAAGTTATGTTTAACAGGCGCTGGTTCGAGTTTTGTGTCATTTGGAGTCAAAATCAAGATTTTAGAGTTCGGCACTGGCGCTTGAGGAGAAATCGGAATGAGTTGAGAAGAATTTGAGATTGATTTGAGAGCTATGGAGGTCACCGGGAGGTTTACGATGAAGATTTGATGACAAAATAGCTCTAGGATTGGCTATGGGATCAAAAGAAGATGAATGAAGCTGGAAAACAACGATCAGGATGACCTTTGGTCAATCGTTCAAGCATATCTTTTAGTAGAAGAATCCAAAGGACACGATTCAAGTTGCATATGAAAGCCAACTTCAAGGGCTACAAATCGTATGAGAACACTATTACGAGAATATGAGAGCAAGAAGGTGAAAACAGACGATGAAGTCAGATGATCTCTGCTGCGATTTCAGAATGACACCTTCCACCGTTTTGATCATATCTCTTGATTGGATGATTCAAATCACATTCGTCAAGTTGGAGTGGATAGAGAACTTCATTATCTACAACTTTCATGAAGGAAGTTTTGTCAAATTCGGACTAGAAAAAAGGATGAAGAGCACGGACGCACGACCGTGCGTAAAAGGACGCACGATCATGCGTAAGAGCCAACAACGCGATAACATTCTGCCTGCTACGCACGATCGTGCGTACAAGGCCACGCATGATCGTGCGTACACCCGAGACGCGGATTTCAGCCCCTTTTTAGTCCCAGTTCAGCTCAAACTCATCTGTTTTCTATAAATAAGACCCCCATACCCATATTTTGACATTACGAACATTACGGAGAGGCCTAGGGACGAATTTAACACCGCTTTTACGCTATTTTCTTCCAAGACCCTGGGATTTTTTGTAAGTTCAATTCTTTAATTAATGACAATTTATTCTATTCATCCCAGTTCTTTTGATTCGTCAATTATGAGGCGTGAGTAGTTTAATTAGGGATTTGGGGTTGATGAAGGGGTTAATCATGATTAATGGCTAGATTCTTGTCGGTTTAATTGCATGAATGTCGTTTAATTTGTGTTTGAAAAATTTAACTGATATCTTTTGTAACCTAGAATCGTGACTAGAATTACAATTGCATGTAGAATGAATTAAGAGAGATCTAATTTGTTCTAGGACACATTCACACACACTTAATCGTTCGCTAAGAGATTAGTAGCGATTAAGGGGCCGTAAGCTCGCTCGTTTTGGCAATAATTTAGGATCTTGTCGCATGATAGATCAGCCTGGACCCCTAAATTATTGTACTCTTCGCCGCGAGAGCGGTAAGAACTTAGTAATGATTGGCTAGACTCAACTAAATTAAATTCATGTAATTAGGCCTATTCTGCCAGAAATCTAGTTAATTCCGGAATCAATTCCTGTTCCCTTCGTCGTTAATTAAGGAAAACCAAATCTTTTTATTCGCTCATTAGCATTAGTTTTAATTTAATCAATCAACCAATCTCGCACAATTGCACTTTTATTTTGTTTATTTCTTTTAATCGCTAAGTTTAGTTAATCTTTATTTCCCTTTTGTCTGTCCCTGTGGAGACGATACTCGTACTTTCTACCACTTTTCTACAACCATTTTAAGTGCGAGAAAACACTCATCAACAATGTATCATTGCCCATACTCAGGATAGGAGATGTTATTTGTGAGAGCGTCACGATCAGAAATGTGTCATACGTGCAGGGACTGAAGCACAACTTGCTTAGCATCGGCCAATTTTGTGACAATGGAATGGAAGTGAGATTCCATGCTAAACAGTGTTGTGTGATGGATATGAGTGGGAAACCATTATTAAAGTTTCAGAGGAAAACCAATCTCTACACTATTGATCTCAAATCGGTACGATTCTCCATATCCATCTGTCTCATGTCCAAAGCATCTGAAGAACAAAGCAATCTATGGCACAGACGTCTCTCACACTTGAATCTGCCAGCTATAAGTTCCCTCTTCTCAAAGAAGTTAGTGAAAGGATTACCAGTTCTGAAGAACTCCCCCAACCATCACTGTTCTGCATGTCATTTGGGAAAGATGAGGAGAGTGTCACAATGGATCTGTGTGGTCCGATGCGCGTGCATAGCATTAGTGGCCGCAAATATACTTTGGTTATTGTGGATGACTACTCACGCTACACATGGACCAAATTTTTGCACTCCAAGGACGAAACTGCAAATTTAATCATGACGTTCATCAGGACCATACAGAACTATCTACAGCAGAATGTGAAGATCATCAGAACTGACAATGGGACGGAGTTCAAGAACAAGGAACTGACCGAATTCTATGAAGCTCAGGGGATTACACAACAGTTCTCTGCAACTAAAACACCACAGCAGAACGGTGTTGTGGAAAGACGGAACAGGACATTGGTGGAAGCAACCAGAACTATGCTGATACAGTCAAAGCTTCCTCACTTCATGTGGGCCGAAGCTATCAACACGGCTTGCTTCATAAAGAACAGGACGATGATTCACAAAAGATTTGACAAGACACCCTACGAGATTGTGTTCAAGCGACTCCCTAACATTGCCTTCTTCGTGTCTTCGGCTGTAAATGCTACATTATGAACAACAGGGATGTTAGGGGGAAGCTTGATCCAAAGGAAAATGAAGGGATTTTCATTGGATATTCTACCAATTCTAGGGCGTACAGAGTATACTTGAAAGACAGAAGAACCGTCATGGAGAGCATCAATGTGAGCTTCTATAAAATGGCGGATTTGGCTTCTGAACATTTCCATGCCAAACCATCAACCTCTGCAAACAATGAAGCTCCATCATCTTCTGGAGTAGGAGGACAGGGAGGTGAGACAAGATCGGATGAGCACGTGGTACTGGATTCTCTGTTTGAGCATTTCTACAGCCAACCACGTGCATCACCAGCTACTAATGCTCCAACTACTCAGATCCCCCTTTTACCTGCTCCGACTGCTGAAGTCACCAACACTCCTACTCAGAATGATGATAAGCACACAGATAATGAAGCTGAACATGACCCGACTACTCCTATTGTTGATCAACCGGAGGAAACTGCAACACAAGAAATCCCAGAGGCACAACCAGATCAAGAATATGCTAACCCTGATCATCCAATCATAACTCCACTACCTCTACAACATGAGAGAAAGTGGACGAGGGCACATCCACCAGAGCTGATAATTGGAGATCCATCTAAAGGGGTCAGAACCAGAACGACATCAGTCAATGAGTGCTTATATTCACGTTTCCTAAGTCAGAAGGAACCTACAAAGATGACTGAAGCATTGGCTGATCCGGACTGGGTGATTGCGATGCAGGAAGAAATGAACCAGTTTGAAAGACTGAAGGTGTGGACCCTGGTGCCAAGGCCGTACAGAAAACCCATTATTGGCACCAAATGGGTATTTAAAAACAAAAAGGATGAAGACAGTGTGATCATAAGAAACAAGGCCCGCCTGGTTGCAAAAGGTTACAATCAACAAGAAGGAATCGACTACGATGAAACCTTTGCACCAGTGGCTAGAATTGAAGCGGTCAGATTATTCCTTGCTTATGTTGCACACAAGAGCTTCACTGTGTATCAGATGGATGTAAAGACGGCATTTCTGAATGGAGATCTGAAGGAAGAGGTCTATGTCGCACAACCTGATGACTTTGTTGATTCCGAATGCCCCAACCATGTATATAAGCTGAGAAAAGCCCTGTATGGCTTAAAACAGGCATCGAGAGCCTGGTACGAAACACTATCAAATTTTCTTGTTGAATCAGGCTTCTCGAAGGGAAAGATAGATCAAACTCTCTTCATCGAAAGACACAAGGGTGACATCATGCCGATACAAATTTATGTGGACGACATCATCTTTGCCTCGTCGAATCCAAATTTCTGTAAAAAGTTCAGCAATCTGATGCGCACCAATTTCTGTAAAAAGTTCAGCAATCTGAGGCAGAATATGTCGCGGCTGTTAGCTGTTGCTCACAGAAATTATGGATGAGGACCCAGCTGAAAGACTACGAGTTCACATTCTCACACATCCCGATCTACAGCGACTCTCAAAGTGCAATAGCCATCACGTGCAATCATGTCCATCATTCACGAACGAAGCATATTGATCTCAGATATCACTTCATCAAGGATCACGTTGAGAAAGGCACCAAGGACATGTACTTTGTGTCCACGGAATTGCAACTGGCTGATATCTTCACAAAGGCCCTGGATGAAAAGAGATTCAATTTCCTGATCTCTAAGCTGGGGATGCTGAACCTGAACGATTGAGTAACTCTGAACTGTGTGTGTGCGTGTGCTTTCATATCTTTCATTCACTTTAAACATTTTTCAAAATTTGCATTTTTTTCATCATGCATCTCATTCCTTTTATGCATCACATTTTTTTTCATGCATCATTTCTTTTTTGAGTGCATAAGTTGAGGGGGAGCTGTTCAAAATTGAGTATAGGTTGAGGGGGAGCTTTTCAAAAAAAAAATGTGTATAAATTGAGAGGGAGTTTGCTAAAATATTCATTTTAAAAGAAAGAACAAGCAAGAGTTGAGGGGGAGCATTTTAAAATTAAAATCAGACTTATTTTGGGCTCGTTAAATTCTAATACTTTCCCAGTCCCTTTTAAAACCCAAATCGGGCGACCCCTTCCTCACTTCATTCTTCCTTGCGCGAAAGAAACTCTCTAGAGCTCAAAATCTTCATCCATCTCCCTACCTCTCACTTTCGCTCATCCCATCGAAGGTGAAAACCTCTCCATTTTTTCATTACTCTTCGATAATAATGATGAACAGGTACACTTACGAAGAAAACGATGAAGAGGTTGTATACTTGCGCGAAACCAGATGCGCGATATCGCCTGTTGCGTGATATACAAGGGTTGCGTAAACAGAAGGGGATGTGCGATCTTTACTCGTTGCGCGATCCTTATCACTCTTGCGCGATCCTCCTCTTGCACGATCCACCTTAGATGCGCGATTACCAACCTTGCGCGATTAAAGGCCTTGCGCGATATACCCTTGCGCGATCTGACCGGCTTGTGCGATTCACATGCCTTGCGCGATCTGCCTACCTTGCGCGATCTTATGGGTTGCGCAATACATATAGGCATGCGCAATACTCAGGCCTGGGCAATACTCAGGGCTGCGCGAAATTGAGTCAGTCCAGGCCCAGTTCAGACCAAGAGCGATGGTAACTTAAAATGGGCCCCAATTCTTTAAAAGAAAAAAAACACAATAAAAGGGCCCAAGTGAGAAATAAGTTGTGGACTTGGCCATTTTCGATCAAATGCTCTAATCTCTTTATCATTTTCAAATTGAAATGGCAGCTATCACTCCAACAAGCAGGATCTATGTTAGGGAACACTGGATCCCACTTAAGGAGAGCAACTCACCACTTGATCCAGAGGTCTTCTCATGCCAAGACAATGTGGTCGTCTCCATTCTGAAAGGCCACAAACTGTGAAAGGCCCTGAGCGAAAACGCTGAAGTCCCTCAAGTGTATCTCCAACCATTCTGGGGAACACTTGACAAGGACATAGACGAAGCTGGCAAGATGATCGATGACGTACTAACCGCCACAATCTGCAACACTAAAGTCACGATCACAAAGCAGCTAATCCACCAAGTGCTACAGATCCCAGAGGAGGAACGTACACTATGACGCGCTGGCCTCGAAAGAACAAATAATCAATGACATGATCACACTAGGTCACGCTCAACCCCTCCGAGTGATGTCAGAAATCAAGACTGGGCAGTTACCACGACCATGGAGGACACTAATGGCTACTCTGAACAAGTGCTGCACATCCAAGCACAGTGACTTCGACAAATGCAACTCTTACCTTGTATACATCTTCCATGGGGTCGCATTCATGAAGAACTATGACTTCACCTCACTAATCTAGGGTGACATTCTGGAGATGAGAAGAAGAAAGTTTGACACAGATCTGATCAAACATCTGCCATATATGAGATGGTTTTCACTGCTGGTGCGACACTTCTGCAGAACAATTCCAACAATTCAAAGACACAAAACATCTGAGAATGTCAGCACTCCAGCACTTTAATATCTGAAGAAGATGCCAGAGGTACGCACACTGGTACCTTCACCTATACCTGTTCCGTTTCTACTGCTAGCTGGGCGAAATGATCCACATGTCATATGCTACAGTGAGGAGAACATCATCATACTCCCTATGGCTCAGATAAACCCCCTTAAGCCTACCCCGGGAAGTCAGCCGAGAGATGGTGAGGGTCCTGAGAGTTCAACCCGGCCACAGAGACCAGTGGCGAGTCGGCCCCATGATGATCAGACCGCGTCTGCTGAAGGCCATCCCCAAGGTGCTGAGGAGAACACCAATGATTCGTCAAGCACAGCCAGATCACAACACGCTGGCGATGAGGGCTCCGGGAGCAAGGCTGGAGAGAACGACGATGATGACGATGATGAGGATAGATGACGACGACGCAAATACAAAGAAAGTCAAGAAAGCCCCTGCAAAGAAAGGACGACTCATTATCAGGCTTTCTCGGGCTACAAATCAGGAGAAGTCTCGCCAAATCAAGGATACTTAAGGGAATATCATCAGTGAGACTCGCTCCAAGGTACGTCATGACAACCCCTCCTCATCATCCATTCCTATACAAAGAGTACAAACAACAAGCAACTTGGCTGAAGAAATAACCCTATATGACAGTTGCTCTGACCTAGACACTATAAACCGGGCTAACCCCTTAGGAGCAGAGACTGATATTTTCAGTTTCCGGGTAGAAGACGCAACATCTAGCCCAACTGCGCATGCACAAGCCTCACCCAACCACTATGCTGCCTCTCAACAGGTAGCAGTTTCACACATAGGGGATATTGTACCCACCTCGCTGTCTCCCTATGAAGCAGCTGAGGATTTATTTAGTGGTCTTCAGCCCCAGACCACCACCCCTCCTTCTACCACATTGAGTCTAGGTTCCACCCTCCCAACACTTTCCACTTTTTCTAGGACACATACATTTCTCACACTACCGCACACAAACAAGTGCACTTTACATGTCCTCAATGATCGGAGATACGTCGATGATGATCGGAAGTCCTGCTACACAACAGATACCTCCATCATTATATGCAGGCCACAAATCAGTAATCTTTACTGATGCTGTGACAACGGTTACTACCCCTGTAACCGGACAGCTTGACCCTACCAACCTTTCTGTCGCTCTGCAGCGTTTCATGGATTCCACCATTAAGCCATGGGTGCACGAAGCAATAACCGCTCGGGCACAGGAATTCAGGAACACCCCGACGCTGTTTAATGACATCATCCAACCCCAACCATCATCCTCACATACCCAACAAACACATCAACTTACCCATTTCTCCACCCGTCAAAACTCTGAACCCTCCATAACCCAACCTACCACTCCTACCACTTTAAGGGAAACCCAGGATACAGAACTAGTGTCCTCCCCTACATCGACCCCACTTTACCCTGACCCAAAAACTCTATCGTTGGAGGTACTCGAAACCCTTATGCTAGAACAACTACTAGCTACCGAAGAAGGCAACCTAACCCAGAAACAAAAAGACCTTCTTCGGATCCTTAAGCCTGACAGCACATGCCGTGATAGTCTCCGTAGTCACAAACGTTCGAATGAGGACCCCGATGATTCAGATCCTCATGAGGGGGAGAACAAGAGGCAACGGACACTTGTGCATGATGCGTCAACAAGTCAACCTTCCACGCAAACTAACCCACATGAATCCTCGAACAATCAGCCCCCACCATCCACTCAACACAAAAGCCAAACAGCCAATCTACCCACTTCTAGCCCGGTCGAGCTAGACACAACACTCCTAGGCGCATCCTTTACAGGTGCTGTCCAAGGATGGAGTGGAAGTCGTGAGGTTGCTACTTCGAGTACACCATTCTATTCAGGCCATCAGAAAGAACCTGGTTCTAATCTGATGATAACGGGCAATCCTAGTGATCCCGATGTTACTTTTGACAGATCGCCACAGCAGCAACTAACTCCCTCTAGCCCATCTGATGATCAAACGCACGATGAACTTGAAGAAATTCTTGTTTATGACAAGTGGCCCCGCCAATGGACAGAGTGGGACGAACTAAGAGCGGAAGTAGAGCAAGATGAAATACAACGAAGCGTGCGTCTCAGAGAACTTATTGCCAAGTGTGCTGCTGAGATGATTGGGCTCGATGAAGATGAAATCAAGGAAGGGGAGAACTATAAGGAAAAATCCAAGGAGCCGGAACCAGTCACCAAGCAAAAGGAAATTAAAAAGCCCTTGGAAATTCTCAGAATCAAAGCCCCCTTTCTAGAGGAAATTCGAGAGCGAATATGGCGTCAACCAGAGAAAATCATAAAATTCAGTGAACTGAAAATTCGTGGACTCAACCATTTTAAAGGAAAATTCAGAGGCGGACACATCTTTATGCTTTACCAAAGATCAACAGGCGAACAACGCAGAATTCTGAATCATAATGTGGAAACAAGCATAGCTCTTGTGTCAAAGATTCTAAAGGTAACAAAAGACTATCTCGAGACTATCAGGTTCTATACTTTCCAAGTACAGCGCACTGACGGGACCGAGTTCACCTGCCAAGAGAATGACTTCTTCTTACTACACATGGATGACATCTATCAGATGTTCATGGCATGCAGACAACTCCCAGTCCACAAAGACAAAATTGCTAAAGAAGGCTTCGAGGCTATCAAAAGATTCATGACCAGACAAGTTCGATATTATGCTTCCCATGATCTCCAAATGGCCCTAGAAAACAACTATTCAAAGGCAAATCTCACACAACCAGACTGGAACAGACCTGAACTTGAACCCTACTCAACATACCACACCTTTGACAATCCGGTCTCAGTCATCTATCTGAATCATAAAGAGGAGAAGCGCCTGATGGTTGTTGAAGACATTCGTAAATACTGTGACGGGACTCTGAAGATCATCCTGGAACAGTTGCAACCAAGAAAAGAAGAACTTGATAAAAGACAGACTGAAGCCTCAAAGGACGAACTCAAGGAACTGGAAAGAGTTGATAATATTCTGAAAGCCATCGAAAAGCAAATCAACAATAGAAGATCACTCAGAAGCTACGAGCGTGCACTCAATCTCAGAAAACACTATTATAAAGCTCATAAGTGAAGAGTAGAAGAAGCAAGAACATCTGATCACAAAGGGGGAGATTGTTAGAGACATTTCAATTGTATTGTGATCAATGTTCAAATAGCCTTTTGTAATAGTTTATTTATTCATAGAATAAGCTTTATTTGATAAAGGCTCAATTGCCTAAATAGGAATGGGCTTCCTTAAAGTTGGAGCCCAATCATTTGTTAACCTACCATTCTCCAAGGCTATAAATATGCCCCTTAGGAGAATGAGTAGGTTAAGCTTTCCCAGATATTCCCATACCCTAGAGCCGCAGTGTTATTTCGGTGATAAAAGTTTTACGCTACTTTTTTCTATCATTCTGTAAACTTCATCATCATCAATGGAAAGCTTCTTCTATTCATACTGATCAAATCTCATACATTGTAGAATAGAAAACAGGGACCTAACATACTCTCAAAACCATCACGACTCGGGCCTACATGCCCGTTGAGGTCGCCTCCTATGACCAGCTTCTCTCCCCTTGGCACTTGTCGCACCTCCTCCTCAAGATCCTCCCAAAATTGTTGAGTGATAGATGCATCCAATCCCACTTGTGGTGCATAGGCACTTACCACTGACACTATCTCATCTCCTATTATCAACTTAATGCTCATGATGCGGTCGTTCTTCCTGAAGACTTCCACCACACCCTCGACATAATCCTGTGCCACCATAATGCCTACTCCATTTCTGTTCCTATCTCTCCCCGAATACCACAACTTAAAACCTCCGGGATTGATCTCACGTGCCTTTTCTCCAACCCACTTAGTTTTTTTCATGCACATTATGCTGACATTCCTCCTTTTCATAACCTCAGCTATCTGAGGTGATCTTCCCGTAAGCGAGCCAACATTCCATGTCCCAAAACGCAATCTAGCACCCTGCCTTTTCTTCTTCACACCACACCGACTCCCATTGTGCCCTTGCATATTTGACACCATCCCCGGGCATTGGAGTGACATGTCGCTTCCGGGCGACGACCTAGCAACCTTAGCATTCTTATCACCACACCCAGGCCTATGAAGTGTAGCGCGCTCTTGCATATTTGACATCACCCCAGGCGGAGGGATGACGCATTGGTTACGGGCGATGACCTAGCTGTAGCGATATTCATATTTCGATTCATGTCATGTGATGTGACTAAGTAATACTATTGGCAGTCACGCGCCTACCACAACACCCTCCTCCTTTATCCTGGCTTGGACAGGCATAGTATGTGAGAAAATTATAGTCCAAGTATGTAACACCCCGGCCCCACCGGACCCGAGGGAGTTACTCGGGACCAATAGTACTGTCCCCACAAACCACCACGAGCCTTTACCGCGCACTTTGTCCTCACTCGTGCGCGCCCTGAGAAACTTCCCAGGGGGTCACCCATCCCAAGACTACTCCCGAGCAAGCACGCTTAACTTTGGAGTTCTTAGGTAATGAGCTTCCTTAAAAGGAGATGCACCTCTGTTGGTATGAGTAGTACTATTAATCCTCTTATATTAATCTCGGGTATTACAAAGTAAAATCATTCTATCTCACTAGAAAGGGAGGAGTTGAATGTAATAAACTTTTAGTTGGTGCATAAAATTAAGTATGTAATTAACTTCATCACTTTCTAATTGTTCATCCCACCCCTGAGACTCCCTCAAGAAATCGCCTAAAAAATTAATTGGAAGAAAAAACATAAACATGTAACAAGAAGAAAAAAAGGGGAAAATGAAAATAAACATAAAACATAACAAAAAGTAGACTGAAAAAAGATCCTTAATAGAAAAAGAATGATTAAGAGGAGAAAATGAAATAAAAAAACAAAGAAAAAATGGCAAATAATCTATTTGGGAAGGAATTAATACAAAAAACTCTTTTAATAGAGTAAAAAATAAAATAAAAACTATGAAAAAGAAATAAGAACAAAGGAGTGGGAAAATGAATTAAAAAGTATCAAAGGATAAAAATAAAGAAAGAAAAATTTTAAGAAGGAAAATGAAACATGTGATTGTTTCTAAAGAAAAAAGTAAATACCTTGTACTCCGTATAAATGTACTCCCTCCGTCTCATTGGTCTTTGTCAACTTTCCTTTTTTGGTTGTCCCAAAAAACTTTGCCACTTTCCTATTATTAAAGCAACTAATTTGTGGTTCTGCACATTTCTTTTTCCTCCACACAAATCTAAATCACACAGTTTTTACTATTCTCATCTTCAATGCTAAAACGTGAACAATGCATACGTGGAATGAGAGACAGTCATATAAATAAATAATAATAAATAGAATCTCTCTCTCCTTATTTGAAGGATCTTGTATCATTTTGATAAGTTTTTCTTCCCAATGTCATTGTGTTTGACATTGCAGATGAAAACTTACCAAAAACACAAACCATGGAAAGAATGAGAGAGAAATATCATAAAATCAATTTTTTGAGTCTATCTCTCTCATACCACATGTGATGCACAGAGAGTAAAAGATATTCCGTACTGAGGTATGAGAAACTCGGACTTTTCCTTTTATGGCCTGTTTGTTTGGAGGTTAACCTAAGTTATTGCAGGTTCAATTTTTAGTTAACCTCGTTTGTTTGTGTTTTTGCAACAAGAACCTAGATTATGAGTTAAACTCAATTAACTATTGAGAACCTAGAAACGCCTTAAATTGAAGAACCCCCAAAACGGAGGTTTTGGAGGTTAAGTTCTCGGTTAACATAAAATGAGCTAGAGTACCTTCATACAAACAACATTTATTCCATTAACTTAGGTTTACCTTATTTATTTCCAAATACTATTTTACGCATAAACTTAGGTTGACTTAGATTAACATAATTTTTATTAAAATTTATGTTTACTTTATTGCGTTTACTTAATTTACTGAAATTGAAGGGTGATATATATTACTTTATTGAGGTATTGTCATATTGACTACTACGGAGTAATACTCTGCAGCAATTAGCAAGTTGTGTCCTCAAGAAATGGACTGCCTCAATCCGCCACATCTTCCGGTCAAGCCACCGCCGGCAATACTACCTGAAGCAGAAGATTCCGGATCCCAATACCGCAACGAAGAAAGCAAATCTGCGATGCAAAACTTCCGATCTCTTATGATGAAAGCAGTCATTGCATCTTTGGGAAACAACTCCCTAACCCTGGCGCAGAGCGCGGTCGTTGAAGAAACGCTTTGTCAGTGCTTCCCTCGTCTCAGAGCTCCTGATCATCCTCCTTACGCTTGGGCAAGTATCTGTTTGATCTTATTAGCTATTAAATCTTCTGCTTTTGTTTATTTATTTGGAAATGGGTTTTCGGTTTTGTGTTTGTATGTTAATCTTTTGAGTTGATTTTGTTTTTCATATCTTGTTTCGCTGGTGATTAGTAAAAGCTTGGCATTCTCCCGCTTATCAATTTTAGCTTATTATACGCTATTAAAGGAGGGATTGTTAAATTCTGGGGTTTCTTTCCGAATTCTATTAAACTTTGGTATCTGTTTGTCACGGGTTCTTAACTTCCAAAAAGAAAATTCATGAAAGCAGGGTCCAATCATTATCTTGAGCCTCATTGCCTTATTTGAGCTTGTTTGGATGGAGGGTTTAAAGGGAAAGCTTTTATGGGCCTAGTCTATATCTTAACAAATAGAATGTTTTTCTAAACGAATAAAGGGTTATTGCTATACGATCACAGATATACTCTGCATTGGAAGTTATACCCTTAGTCAAGTCTCTCCGGTTGTATCATGAAGGTTTAGGGTTAAAAATCACCTCTTGCAAAACAAGATAAATGTGAGTTATATTTTCTAATTACTTTGACTTCTCAGACACCCACTCACTCAAGGGCCACCCTGCGGTCTATCCAACCCCTCATTTGGTCTAATTCTTTTTTAATGCTAATTTATTTTTAAATACAAATTTTCGTAATAAAGAATTGCTTGGGACAAGAATCACAGATAAGAAATAACAAAACTTTTATTTTTCTTAACATTTAGTGTTATCATATTTTGCCTATGTGTGTCATTGTTAGCTTCTTAGCATGCATTAGTTCACCATAATTTGTGATAGTTTATTTTAAATTTAGTATAAGAAATGGTTTTTCCTTTACAAATCTGTGCAAGTTCCTGTTCTTGGCTTGACATGATTGAACCATGGCAGATGATTAGAACAGCAATTGAGAAGCTAAAAGAGGAAGGATGCTCGAGTGAGTGTGCAATATCAAAGTGCATAATGAGTGACAATCCCGACTTGCCATGGGCCCACCCAACTCTACTCAAATGCCATTTGACGAAACTCTGTGAGAAGGGCGATATCGTCCGGACTCAAGATGGCCTTTATTTGTTGAATGACCAAAATATCCTCATCCCGCATATTCCAAACAGCACTTTGAACAGTACCATTTGTAGCCTTAGCTTAGACCTGAGCTCGAATTCTCCTGACAGTGATAGCACTACCAGTGGTTCCCCAATGAGAAAACGGAGAAAGAGGAAGAGGAAATTAAAGAAAGTGGGAATCAAGAAGAGACTGGGAAGACCACCTAAGAAGAAAAACATCCTTTTGAAGCAAAAGAGGAAGGTTCGGGGTAGGCCTCCGAAGAAAGTAAAGTGGAACGAAAAAGTTTCTTCTTTGGAACAAGAATCATTTAATGCTATTGAAGCAACACATAACCAAATGGACGGGCAGAACATGGAGATACCCGTGGTCCCCACTAATATAGGTTTAGAGGTGAAAAAACTGGTGGTAAATGCCAGAAGTAGCTATAAAGGGAAAAGTAAAATGATTTCAGAAGCAGCTACAAAGGGAAACGTCCGTATGAAGCCAAAGAGGAAGGGTAGGGGTAGGCCCCCGAAGAAAGTAAATGGGAATGGAAATGTTTCTTCTTTGGAAGAAGAGACATTTAATGCTACTGAAACAACAAATATCCAAATGGAGTGGCAGAACGTGGAAGTACCGGTGGTCCACACGGGTGCAGGATCCGATAATCAAAATCCAGTGGTAGAAGGAAGAAGTGATGTCATAAAAGCAGAAAATGAAAGACAAGAAAATGAGATGATGAAAGGACTAAATCCATCAAGATTGAAGAACACTGACAGTCAACCAGAAGCAGATGGGCAATTTGGTCAATTAAAAGAAAAAAATGGGATGAATTCAGAAACAGCTACAAAGGAAAACATCCGTATGAAGCCAAAGAGGAAGGGTAGGGGTAGGCCCCCGAAGAAAGTAAATGGGAATGAACAAGTTTCTTTTTTGGAAGAAGAGACATTTAATGCAACTGAAACAACCAATATCCAAATGGAGTGGCAGAGCGTGGAAGTACCGGTGGTCCCCACGGGTGTAGGATCTGAGGAGCAGAATCCAGTGGTAGAAGGAAGAAGTGATATCATAGAAGCAGTAAATAAAAGAGAAGAATTTGAGATGATGAAAGGACTAAATCCATCAAGATTGGAGAACACTGACAGTCAACCAGAAGTAGATGGGCAATTTGGTCAATTTAAAGAAAAAAGTGGGATGAATTCAGAAACAGCTACAAAGATAAACATCCGTATGAAGCCAAAGAGGAAGGGTAGGGGTAGGCCCCCGAAGAAAGTAAATGGGAATGAAAATGTTTCTTCTTTGGAAGAAGAGACATTTAATGCTACTGAAAGAACGAATATCCCAATGGAGTGGCAGAACGTGGAAGTATCGGTGGTCCCCATGGGTGTAGGATTCGAGGAGCAAAATCCAGTGGTAGAAGGAAGAAGTGATATCATAGAAGCAGAAAATGAAACAGAAGAAGAAAATGAGATGATGAAAGGACTAAATCCAACAAGATTGGAAAACACCGACTGTCAACTAGGAGAGGGGCAAATTGGTCAATCAAAGGAAAAAAGTGAGATGAATTCAGAAGCAGCTATGAAGAAAAACATCTCTTTGAAGCCAAAGAGGAAGGTTCGGGGTAGCCCCCCCAAGATTTTAAAGATGAAAGAAAAAGTTTCTTCTTCTGATGAAGTGGCAATTAATGCTATTGAAGCAACCGATAAGCAAATGGAGTGGCAGAAAGTGGAAGTACAGGTGGTCACCACGGATGTAGTAACACAGGAGCAAAATGCGGTTGTGCGAGCAAGAAGTGATGTGATAGAAACAGAAAATGAACAAGAAGAAGAAGAACAGGAGGTGATGAAAGCACAAAATCCATCAGTATTGGAGATTAAGGACAGTCCATTAGAGGCAGATTTGAGTGCAGATGCTGCTAATAAAATGGGATTGCAAGAATATAACCTATCAGAATTAGTGGTGCCAATGGAAGAAGAGTGCAATCAAGAGGAGATTCTAATGGAAGAAAATATTGCAGAAGTAGAGGCTATGAATGGAAATCAAGCTGAGAAAGAAAGTAAAGAGGACAATCATCCGGGGACTATAAAAGCAGACAAAATGGTTCAGGGTTGTAGCACACATTTAATTGTACAAAAACTGGGAGATCAGGCTGCAAAGCAAAATTTAGCTAATGAGACCAACACGTCTGCAAAAGAGTCAGGAGTTCAAATAGAGAAGCAAATGAAGAATAAAGTTTTCAGAAAATGTTCCCAGAACGGGGGAAAAGAAATGGTTGCTTCTCCAAAAACTGATGACATTGGAGCAGGAAGGTGTCTTAGATCCAGAGGAAAGATTCAACCTGCACAAAGACTGGAGACTGTTCAGAAGACCACTATAATTTGTAGTGAGATCCCGAAACATGAAGGGTATGTTTGGATCACAGAGAATGATAATGAGAGGAAGGAAGTGTCAAAAAATGTTATACTTTCTTTATGTTTGGTGGAAAATGAAAGGGAAATTAAACATATTTTTATTTCTTTACATATTCTTTTTTCTAAACCCAGTGTTTTATTTTTTACATATGTTGAGATTTTTAGTCTGTATAAAACAGGCATAAATAAATAAATAAATAAATAAGAGACACATATTTCTAAAATTTTAATAAGATCTAGAGTATCTTTTTTCCTGCCTCTTATTATATCATATGACTAATTCTTCTCAATATTATCTTTCCTTTTTCCCCTAGTAATACCATGGTGCCAAACAGACCCGAAGAAACTGGAACAAAAGCGAATTGTCAACATGAAGAAGAAACAGTTGCTCGTGGAGATCATCATGGTCATGTGGTGGAACACACGGTTGAGTGTGATAATGAAATAATGAGCTTTCAATTCCAACAGAATAAGATAGCAGCTCCCAAGGTGGAAACACAACAAGCACAGTTTCAGCAACCGAATCATAGACAGTTAAGGTCTCGCACTCCCAAGATTGAGCCAGGTAAATCTTCAAATCTTTTATTTTCAAGAAATATGAGTTTACAACTACGGCTTCACTTGTTTGTAGGGACATAACTTTCTGTGGGAAAGTTCTCTGAGGAAATTGCTTTGTATGAAGATGTTTTCATGGAAACTAAGCTCCTCTATACTTCAATATACTACGTATAATGTAATATTTGATCCAAAGACTAAAAAACATAAAAAAGAAGTTACCCTAAATAGGAGTAAAGTTGTTTGTAAATTTCAAATTTAGATTATTATGTTTTTATTCCCTAAATAGGAGTAATTTTTGTCATGTTTTGGGATTACCAAGCTTTCAACATGTCTGTATTTTCCAAACTTGGCAATAACTATTCCTATTTAGGGAATAAAAACATAGTACCCCTATTGTGTAATTCCAAAATGTTTTTTTTTCCTATTTCAGGAATGTTCCCAACATAAAACTATTTGAGAATAACCACTTGGGATCAGTTTGGAGCCTGGAAAGTTTTAGCGAAACACGATATGGTAGCAAAGTAAAGGCAGAACTAGGGATGAAAGTTTGGGGAACAAAATAGATAGTCATGTCAACCTGAATGAATTAATTTAAAATATTTTGTTCAAACGTATCATATTTGAATATTTCTATTTTACAGAACGATTAAGAAATCTAGATATATTTGTAGACTTTTTAATGTTCAAATTTGATTTTCCTCTGTGTTTTTCATGGTAAAGCCAATCATTAAAAACTATTTTCTATACCATATTTTTCATTTTCCCTACCATTTTCCATGTACTAAAGCATAGCCTTCATAATTTCAAACCGAAAAGTCCTTTTTCTAAAAATGTACAAAGAATCATAGAATATAATTACCTTCAGGGAAATCTGGAAAACAAGATAAAATCAACAAGGCCATATTTTGTGTTCATAGATATGCAACTATATATGATTACCAAATGGTCATGGCAGGTGCTGAAGTGCAGAGAGTTGTGCAGAGGGTTTGTTCACTGCCTGCAATAAAAAAAGTTGATAGAAAAATAGAGCCAGGTAAATCTATGAATGTTTCTATATGCAAAAATAATCGTTATATTCTTTACATCTTTACTCCTCGGTGGTCCTTACTCCTTTATAACAGTGGAAGATTAAGTGTATTTAACTCACTTTAGTAGGCTTCATTTGTGTTAAGATCAGAAATTAAAAGGAAAGATATGGAAGATTAAACTCTCCTACTCTCTTCTCACAGCAAGTATCTCACATATGAGTGATAGTAGAAGCCAAGGGAGAATCTCCGGTCTGAGAATAATATTGATTCATGCATGCCTGCAGCCTGAATAAGGCTAGGCTATTTATAAAGAATAAAATACAACTGACTCATAACCGACTCATCCATGATCTAATAACTAACCGACATAATAACTGACTCCATCCATGATCTAATAACTGCCCTAGTGGACTGATGCATGGCACCAAAACCCACTTATTTCTGTAACTGACGTAATTAAACAAATTACTAATAAATATTAAATAATGGAAGACTTAGTCAACAATGATTCCTCTTTTCTTGCGCCTCTGGTATGTCAATACTCTATCATTACCCCCTCCTTTGAAAGCCGACTTGTCCTCAAGGCGAAATTCTGGAAATTGCTGCACTAAAAACTCATAGTCTTCCCAAGTAGCCTCTTCTGTGGGACGAGTGTGCCATTTGATCAATAACTCTAACTGATGGCCCCTCCAGCGATGAGTCAACACACTTTCCGGCTGAAGTACTAACTCAAAATCATCAGAAATAGGTAGTTCCGCAGGTGGTATAGTAGGAATCTGTCCATGAGCAGGACGAAGTAGTGAGACATGAAAAACAGGATGGATTCGAGATGAAGGTGGAAGTTCCAGCTCATAAGCCACTTGCCCAATTCGCCGAATGACTTTATAGGGGCCAAAGAAACGTGGAGAGAGCTTTGCATACTTTTTCTGAGTGAGAGAGCGCTGGCGGAAAGGTTGAATGCGCAGAAAAACAGAATCTCCTACATTAAATGTAAGCTCACGGCGATGTTGGTCTGCATATGCTTTCATCCTGTCTTGAGCTTTTTGTAGGTTAGTTTGAAGCAACCTGAGTATGTCATCTCTGGTTTCCAACTGGGAAGCAAGTTCAGCTATCTGAGTTTCCCCTGGTACAAACGGATGAAGAGGAGGAGGGTCTCTACCATACACAGCCTTGAAAGGAGTGAGATTAGCTGAGGAGTGGAAGCTAGTGTTGAACGAGTATTCTGCCCAACAAAGGTATTTACTCCAAGTACGAGGTTGTTCATGTGCAAAACAACGCAAATACGCTTCAAGACAACGGTTTACCACCTCAGTTTGACCATCCGTCTGAGGGTGGTAGGCAGTGCTCATTCGGAGTCTCGTCTGGCTCAATTTAAACAATTCGTGCCAAAAACTACTCAGGAAAAGAGGATCACGATCAGAAACGATGGACCGGGGAACGCCATGCAAACGAACAATTTCTTCACAAAAACGGGCAGCAACTGATTTGGCTGTGTATGGGTGACACATAGGAATGAAATGGCAATACTTGCTTAAGCGGTCCACAACCACTAGTATAGTATCAAAATTCCCAGATTTAGGCAAGCCAACGATAAAATCAAGGGAAATATCTTCCCAAATACGCTGCGGGATTGGGAGGGGTTGTAACAGTCCAGCAGGAGATAGAGTTTCATATTTATTCTTCTGGCAAATGAAACACTGCTGAATGAAAGACTTCACATCAGTTTTCATGTTGGGCCAAAAAGTGGTACCTGAAAGCCTCTTCAATGTTTTGAGGACCCCCCCATGCCCTCCTATCGGTGTGACATGTGCCTCTTCAATCAATTTAGCACGAATTTGAGAGTTTCGGGGTATCACTAGCCTTCCATTGTAGTATAAACATTGCTGGACCAAGGAGTACCCAGGTTGGGATTGAGCATCCTGCAGTAAGGCAGTGATAATTGGGGCAGTAAACGGATCCTGTAACAATGCCTCTTCCAAATCCAAGAAATCCATAGGCAATGGAACCACCATATTAAGGAAGTCGGCATGTTGTGGTCTTCGAGATAAAGAATCTGCTCCAACATTCTCCCTTCCCGCCTTATAAACAATGTTGAAGTCGAATGGGAGAAGTTTGAGAATGAGACGTTGCTGGCTGTTTGTTAGCATTTGCTGATCCATAAGATTCTTGAGACTGTTGTGGTCCGTACGAACTGTGAAATGACGTCCCAATAAATAATGGCGCCAGTGTTGCACTGCCAAGACCAAAGCTAACAACTCACGATCATAAGCAGATTTATATCTGTTAGAAAATGAAAACCCTTTGCTATAAAAAGCAATGGGATGCTCAAACTGCAAAAGAATAGCGCCAATCCCTTCCATGGAGGCATCACATTCAATAACAAACTCTGAATCAAAATCAGGAAGCCTTAACACCGGAGCAGAAATTAAAGCAAGTTTGAGCCTTTCAAAAGCTTGTTGAGCAATGGGAGACCAAAGGAAAGCATTCTTCTTAGTAAGATTAGTCAAGGGACGGGCGATCATACCATAGTTCTTCACAAAGCGACGGTAGTAACCTGCGAGGCCCAAAAAACCACGAAGTTCAGTCACTGTTGTTGGGATTGGCCACTCCCTTATTGCACTAATCTTCTCATGATGGGTTTCCACGCCCTGGGCAGAGATTCGATGCCCCAGAAAGGATATTCGAGTCTGACCAAAAGCACATTTCTTTAAGTTGGCAAAATAGGAATGATGTTTGAGGGCCTGCAAAATCGTACGGAGGTGCTGTTTATGCAAGTCTGCAGTCTGGCTATACACAAGTATATCGTCAAAAAAGACCAGGACAAATTTCCTCAGATATGGGCGGAAAAGATCATTCATTGCTGCCTGAAAAGTAGCTGGTGCGTTGGTGAGACCGAAAGGCATGACAACGTACTCATAGTGACCACTATGAGTTCGGAAAGCAGTTTTGGGGATGTCTAGTGTTCGAACCCTGATTTGGTGGTAACCGGAGCGTAAATCAATCTTGGAAAAGAAGGTGGCACCATGTAATTCATCCAGAAGTTCATCTATGTTGGGTATAGGGTATTTGTCTGGGACAGTGATCTTGTTTAGTGCCCTATAGTCCACACACATGCGCCACGAATCATCTTGCTTCTTCACCAACAAAACCGGACTAGCAAAGGGGCTGTAACTAGGACGGATGAAGCCCTTTTGAAGTAGGTCCTCTACCTGCCTTTCAATCTCATTCTTCTGAAAATAGGGGTATCTATACGGCCTTCGATTCGGAGGTTGAGAACCAGGGATGAGATTAATAGCATGGTAGTGTTCTCTGAAGGGTGGCAAGGTTCTGGGTTCATCAAAAACAGCATCAAACTCATTCAACAGACTGCCAAGGTATATGTGATCAGAATTATCTGAATTTAAGTTTGGCTCAACTGGGGCCATAATATTAAGACTGGCACCCTGACTTTCTTTTCTTGGCACCCCCTGCAATTTATACTTCTTTCCATTCACCCAAAAGATCAAAAACATCTCATTCCAATTTGCTTGGATGGTATTAAGAGATGCAAGCCACTTAATACCCAATACTAAATCTGAGCCCACCAAAGAAAAAGGGTAAAAATCTTGAGTAATAGTCAAACCCGGTAACTGAACTGGGACATCCTTGCATATACGATTGCAACGAACCACACTTCCATCTCCAATCTGAACGCCGAAACTCGGAATAGAAACAGCAGTCAAGTTTAAGTCTCGTACTAATGAATCTGATACAAAATTATGAGTGGAGCCACTGTCCACCAGCAATAGGACTTCGCGACCAGCCAGTGACCCATGAAGCTTCATAGTAGTTACTGTGGGTCTCCCCAAAATAGCATTGAAGGAAATTTCAGCTTCCTCCGGTGCTTCCAGTTCTGTTTCTTCCGCAGGTTCCAACGAGTTAGATATAGGATTCCCGTCTTCATCGATTTCTAGGAGTGAAAATGAGGTTGAGCAACGGTGACCTGGACGAAACGGTTCCCCACAACGGAAACACAGCCCCTTGTCCCTTCGTTGTTGTTTCGTTGCATCCCACGAGCGTGCGGTGGATGGAAGTGAATTTGTGGTTCTATTTGGGCTAGTCGAAGACGAAAAAGTGCTGGAATTTCCCTGTGTCACTCCCCTGTCACGTGCTGAAATAAGGGGATTAGTACTGGAGGTGGGCCGATTCTGACAAAGGTACGAATTGGGCCTGAACCCTTTCGTTTGGGTTAACTTTTTCTCAAATTCGATAGCCAAACTAGCAGCCCGATAGACTGACCTTGGTTTATGAATTCGTACTTCGGATCGGATTTCTTCTCTAAGACCATTCAAGAATACTCCAAGCAAGCAGTGCTCTGGCCAGTTGGTTACTCGTGCAATCCGCCGCGCCCACTCTTGCCGGTACTCCGCTACAGAACCCGTCTGCTTAATGTTGCACAGGTGTTCATCGGGGTTCAAATACTCTGGAGGCCCGTAATGTTCCTCTAGAGCTTTCACCAATTCTTCCCAGTAGAGCAAAGTCCGCTCCGTATTCATCCACGAAAATAGATCCAGAGCATCTCCTTCCAGGTACATCGAAGCTATGTCAACCTTGTCATCGTCAGGTGTTTCATAATAACGGAAGAACTTTTCTGCCTTCAGAATCCACCCACGCGGATCACCTCCTTGGAATTTCGGAAATTCAATTTTTGCATGTGGTGGTCGCGGGCGGTATGATTCTGATTCTTCTTCCGTATCATCCGCCCACTGTCTTGACTTCCCTTTCCCTCGGTTGGATTTGGAGGCTTGAATCTCCAAGGCTGTCACTTTTTCCTTTAACTCGTCCAGTGTCTCCAATTTTGCTGCAATGGTGGCCAGAGGATCGGCAGAAAATGAATTGTCCTCTGGATCGCGGGTTGCTGCTGAGGAGCGTGTGGTCACCATGGTTGAACAGAACGTAGCTCTGATACCAAATTGTTAAGATCAGAAATTAAAAGGAAAGATATGGAAGATTAAACTCTCCTACTCTCTTCTCACAGCAAGTATCTCACATATGAGTGATAGTAGAAGCCAAGGGAGAATCTCCGGTCTGAGAATAATATTGATTCATGCATGCCTGCAGCCTGAATAAGGCTAGGCTATTTATAAAGAATAAAATACAACTGACTCATAACCGACTCATCCATGATCTAATAACTAACCGACATAATAACTGACTCCATCCATGATCTAATAACTGCCCTAGTGGACTGATGCATGGCACCAAAACCCACTTATTTCTGTAACTGACGTAATTAAACAAATTACTAATAAATATTAAATAATGGAAGACTTAGTCAACAATGATTCCTCTTTTCTTGCGCCTCTGGTATGTCAATACTCTATCAATTTGTCTTCTGTGGTCAAAATGTGTTGAGTTTTGCGCAATGTTTTATATCATCTTGATAAATAAAGAAGGAATACTTTTCATAGGAGTATTCTTACAAGGAACACTTTTGTACTCAGTATTACTTTCACATTATAAGTCATGTTGCATGAAAATATGATACCCTATCTATCAGAGTTGATAATATTTAACCACGAATGTCAAAAGTGATCATAAAAAAAATCTTTGTTTGGCTTGGTTAGGTTTAGATAAGTTGTGATTGTTAATCTAGGTAACTTTCTGAATATGTGTCACAGAAATTAAGTTGTCACTTAAATTGGACATAATGTTTGTCATTCATTGGTATGAAAGTATACATACAACACAACCAAGCCTTATTCCCGAAAGATTTTGGGGTCAGCTAACATGATTGATCCATGACATGAACCAAAATATGAATATGAAAGTATACATAACTGTACTAAATGGTCTTGGCAGGTTCTGAAGAGAAGAATGTTATGCAAAGCGCTTCATCAGCACCGGCAACAAGAATTGTCACTAGGAAAATGGCAGCTGCTACGGCCAGTTACATTTCTCCATATTTTTCACTTGATGAAAAGAAACAAGAACAGCAGAAGACAAAGAGTTTCTCAAAGAATCAAGTAGATGAAGTAGTATCTTCCATGCCTAGACGCTCAGCGCGCCTTGCTATGGAACAGTAAAAATGGAGTCAAGTAGCAAATTTGAGGAATGCAGCATTGCTCTAAGGGGAGAAAGCATGGTAATAATACCATCACACTTTTTTTTCCCTTTGATATGCTTATAGCATATGTGGGCATGTACTTTAATCTATGTTTGAAACCTGGAAAATGGTAGGACACAAATGCTTAGGAAAACAAAATTTTATAATGCTTGATTTTATTATACAAAGGAAAACCAACTGCAACAGTCAAAACACTTTGCGTATGCTTATAACTTATTAGTCCATATATTCATAGTAATAGTGATATATATATATATAATTAAACAAATGAGTTAAGAAAAACATCTAAATTAAGTTATCGAGTTTGAACAATGTTGTTTTATTTCCACCTAATGCTCTTTTACTGCAAATTATCTCTATTTTCATCCATATTTTCTTTCTGTTGGATTTTCTCAATTATAAAGACTCTTAGGGTATGTTTGAGAGTTTGGGGGGGAGGGGAGGGGATAGCTTTGTAGGTTAGCCGTGGGAGGGGAAGGGGAGGGGAAATGAAAGAAATCATTCTTCAGCTTTGTACTTAGTCCCAAAATTTATCATTCTGCACTAAGTACAAATTTTCTCAGTAATGATAAATTATAATTACTTTCACTGGTTTTCAGATTAAAGAATTAGATGAGCCATAAAATAATACTATTTTATAGACGAAAACTGTTCTAAGAGTATATGTTGAAAAGAAACTCGTGTGATTGGTCTGTAGCCAATTATTTTGTTAAGCCAATTATCAGATGACTCTAAGTAGCAGGTGCATGATTATAGCTAACGACGTGTGCACGTTTTTCTCTCTTGTTTCAGTACTATTATTGCACTTGTTTGTTGTACACCATAGTGCACATAAAGAGGCAACACCTATAAATATAAATTTCAAGATAAAACCAGAGTTCACATATAGGGAGGGTTAGAGGGTAAATGAGGTTATATAAGATGAAAAGGATGAAATGTTGTATCAATATTATTTGATCAATTGACATTGTATCACTTAATGAAAACATATTTACTCCCCAAAAAGTACTCATAGTAACTCTAAGTAAGTTAATGGAATCATCACTCGTAGTAAATGATATAACTAAAAATAATCAAGTACTCAAAGAATTTGGCTTAGGGAGCTCATCATCATTTTCTAATGAGTTTGTGGTGGAGAGTTTTGCTGCTTTGTATGAATTTCTACGTTTGAATGAGTTTTTACGCTTTGGTGTGACTCTTTTTAATATTTTTGAAAGGAAAAGCCAAACTTTATTAGATCAAGCTATCGTTTGCCAACTGGCTCAAAATACCATTGGTGTGACTTGTTCTGTGTTTGAATGAATTTATAAAGGGAAAACTGTCAAATTAGCCTCTGAAGTATACCAAAAAAGTCAATTGAGCTCTCGAAGTAAAATAACACCCAATTAAGTATTCGAAGTATAAAAAAATGATCAAATTTGTAACCTAGCAGGTTACAAATCTCGGTTATCCGGTAAGCTGACGTGGCATACCAGATGTCATTCTTGACCTTTTTCTTTATTTCTTTCTCTCTCTTTCATTTTCCTTCTCTTTCCCATTTTTTCTGGGCTCACCTCCCCTTATTCTTTAATTTTGGCCCCACCTCCATCTTCTTTTCTTTGTTTCCCGTCATCTTCTTCCTTGCAGGATCATGTTACCCTTTCTTCTATGGCTACTTTACTTTCCACCAGTTCCAGAATCAGTTGCATCGTTGCTACCGGGTATCAAAGAAGACCTTGCATCGTTGCTGTCGGAGACAGGGGCCTTCAATGGTTCGGGAGGGGGGTTGATTGATGCCGAGATCTGGTCAGCTTCTGCTTTCATCTTCTCCAGTGATTTAAATATATTTTTGTTTTATTTCGTTTCCATCTTCTCATAAATGCTCAATCGGGTGATTAATTAGAATTATCTCTGCAATAATCTACAATCCTCAAAAGCTGCCAGGCCATAAAAGAACCTCCCTTCCCATCTTTTTATAGCAGTGAATCATATATGCCAAGCCAGGGAAGAAAGGAATAGTTTGTCGTTAGTGAAGGAACCCTCCGAGAAGACCTCATATGACGTTGGACGCCACAAAGACAGAACCAGCGGGTCTGCCAGACTGAAATTCTGCTGCCCCATCGATCACCTGTAGATGCGCCGAAGTCTGGTACTCCTCCCCCTTCTGTGTTGTTCTCACCGTCCTCTGTTTTATTCATCACCATCTTCTGGAACCCCCATTGTGGAGTGTGACCTTGTCTGACGGGTCGGTGTGTGACTGGCTGAAGAAGAAGAAGGGGTGGTGGGGCGGGGTTGAAGAAAATGAAAGCAGGGACTTCGTTTGCTTGTCGCGAAGGAGAAAGGAGGTAAAAGAGAAAAGGAAAAAAGAAATGAAAAAAGAAAAGGAAAAATATTAAAAATACATTACCTGTATTCCACATAAGCGTATGACTGGCTAACCAGAAATCAAAGGTCCAAATGAGAAATTTGTCGTTTTTGAATAGTTTATGGATTTAATTGGGTGTTTTTTAGTTCGAGGGCTTAATTGACTTTTTTGACATACTTCGAGGGCCAATTGACAGTTACTCCATTTATAAATTTTATTGTAAAGAAATCACCTTAAATACGAATAAAGCAATGTGAAATTTCAAAATAGGGCCACTGTTTTATTTTCTAAATAAGAGTTGTTATTGTCATGTTTGGAAATTATTGTCAATTATGGTATTAATATTGTCATGTTCTAGGGCACCATGTAATTACTTCTATCTAAATAGAAAAACGGAGTATTCTTTTGGAATTTTACATTTACTCCTATTTCAGGAATTTGCTCATTATTATATGCATTTTAGAGAGAATGTGTTATACGGAGTACATTTTGTACGTGCTCATAGAGTATCTAATAATGTTCATATTCTCTGGAACAGAATGTAAACATAATTGCCACAAGGATGATGACTTATGGTGGCAAGCATTGGCCTTGGCGGCGTTGAACCTAGACGGCGGCGGAGATAGTAATATTAAAGGTAGAATTTAGGGAGAGGTGATAATTGAGCTTTTAAATGCTACTCCGTACAAGTGTTTGGCAATCAATGGTAGTTGTTAGCTGATAGTGGATTCTATCCGTGCATTGATGTCAATAGAGTCTAGTTTGATTAGCCGTTATCATTAGCAGATTAGCAAATTGAAAATTGAAGTAAAATACTTCATAACTTGGTTGTTCAAGATTAGCTATTAAGAGTTGAGACTATTAAAAAATTATTAAGAACCATTGATCCCCTCGAAGGCCTCGATTCGTTTAATATCCTCAAGAATATTATATTGTTCCAACAAATCCTCAACCCCGGCCACTAGGACCGATTAGGCATGAACCGGTTCCGGTCGGCCCGGCCTCGGAACCGGCCCGACCTGCCACTATGCCGGCCCGGACCGGCCCGGTGTGTTAGAGCGGTCTGGTTCCGGGCCTACCCTTCCTTCGGAACCGGCCCTGTAGGGCCCGGTTCAAGCCTTTTTTTTTCAATTTTTTTTTGTTTTTCCCAGGTTGGGCTAGGTGCTTGGGGGTCGGGGGTTAATTAGAAAAGCAAAAAAAAAATGAACCGGTCCGGACCCGGTTGCAAACCGGGCCAGTTCCGGGCTGGCCCCCAAAAAATAAAAACCCGATTTGGACTGGCCCAGAACCGGTCCATGCCTAGGACCGATGGAACTGCATGAATATTGTTTTGTCTTTTCATTCATATTTTTACTGTACACTCTCCACTCCAAAACTAATTCATAAGGTTGAAGTCAATTCAACCCCGGACATTGTCCCTCTAGTTAGGGTTTTAGTTCTTGCGCCAATCTAATAGATTGGGCGGTTTTCGATTTGGGGTTTTCTCCTGCGACGAGTTTTTTTGGTGCGAACAAGGAACAAAGACAACAAGAGTGAAAGGATGACATCATCGAGTAAAGGTCATGAAAAAAGTTTGGGGTTAAAAGCTGGAACAGATCTGAATTCAAGGCCATCTGTGATTGGTGGCGAAAGTGGAGGCTTGACAGAGAATGTGATGAATAAGAGACAGAGTGAGAAAGAAGCTACAAGTATTCCCGGCTTGTCCTCCTCCTGAATCGCCGCCGAAGTATCAGAAACAAATAGGAGTTTCCGGAATGTGTTTGGAAGTGGTGCTCTGGAAGGAGGGGCATGAGTTTTATTTTATTGTTTTTTTTCTTTTTAATTTCTTTGATCATAATTTCTTTATTTTGTTCTGCTGTAAGGCTGTGGATTTGTATGTGGGTGATGGAAGGATTGCGGTAACTGTCTTTTGTTCAGTTGCACCCATTAATGGATCAACGAGTTATATTGCTTCTATCGAGGTGATAAACTCTGAGTCTGGTTCGAGGGTCGGCGCTTGTTAGGATATTTTTTGTCGGGTTTACCTACTATCTGAATGATATGTTATCAATTTAATCCTATTTTTCCAAAAAAAAAAAGTATTAAGAACCGCCGTGTACACGATTTGAATGCTAAAAGCATCTTTAGTGCTACATCGTTAACGTGGAATAAACATTAACACATGACTATCAATAAATGGAATGTCCATCCATGTCATATGAGGGTGGTTTTATTAAATGGTGAAAGTCCAAAATCTGATCCAACTCTTCTCATGTTAACTGCCAAAACTCAAGTTTACATGTAAGTAGACCTGTCAATGGGTCGGGTCCGGGTCGGAACGTAGTGTTCCAGACCCGGACCCGCTAAGTAAATAAAGGACCCGGACCCGACCCGTTTACCCGGCGGGTCTAAAAATTTGGACCCGGACCCGGACCCAACGGGTCTCGGAATCGGGTCGGGTAGACCCGCCAAGTATCATAGGCACAACATTATATAACTTTTTTTTTGACAGAACATTATATAATTTTTTAAAAATAGTAAAACAAGTATATGAAATGTAAATCAAAGTGCACAAATTTAAAAGAAAAATATATCTTCACTTTTCAAAAAAAAATCAAGGTTTATCATAGAAAATTAGTACTTTTATTGAATAAAATATCGGTTCTTGTAGATGCGTACAATTCCGCACTTTGTGTCTCTTTCTCTCCCACAGAAAGCTCGTATATTAGACTAGAAATTAGGTCACAAAAAGTTCTTTTGGACTAAAAGCATATTATATACTACGCACTATTATATTATCACTTATATATTAGGTATGTATTAATTTGTTTCTTTTTAATCAAAGAATTAAAACTAATCACTTTATATATATTAGTTTGTATTTTTATTTGAAGTATTATAACTAATCTCTTTATGTATTAGTGTGTGTATAAATACTAATAAGAAATTTTAAACGGGTCCGGGTCCTTAACGGGTCGGAATCATAAGTACCATACCCGACCCGTTTATTAAAAGTACTAACGGGTCCGGGTTCGGGTCCGGGTAAACGGAATAAAATAAGGACCCATACCCGTTAAAAACAACCGGGTCCGGGTCGGGTCCGGGTCTAGACCCGACCCATTGACAGGCCTACATGTAAGGTTGTTGCTTTTAAAATAAATAAATACCAAGCAATAAGCACCATACCGAGTTGATCATTATCATCCCATATGGCAGCCGGTGAGGATTTTACACTGCTCACGTTTCTTCTACCTTTGATATTCAAGGAAACTTGAATGACTCTGGTTTGAACGGGAGCCCTCCATCTATTTTTCAAACTGCACGCTGAAATCTTTCCATATTCTGCTATGAGTTAACAAATCTGCTGAGTTAGTGAATACAACAACAACAACAACATCCAAGTATTAGTCCCAAAAGATATTGGGGTCGGCTAACATGAATCGATACATGATAACACCACCAAAAGGAAAAGAAAGAAAATAAAGATAAAAATAAGCCATTATAAATAAGATAATATAAAACAGGATGAATATACTTAAAAATGATAAAATAAAAAGGATAAAAATAATGTTTATATATATAAGGATAAAAGAATAAAAAATAAAAAGAAAAAAGATGAGGGGAAATAATAATAATATGAGATCACTCCTCCACACGAATACCCGTCCTCGACTTTGCTCTCTCCAAAGCCATACCCTCATCCAACCCAAGAAGAAGCATATCACTTCAGACTTCTCTCACTCACGTCTGTTTGGGTCTTCCTCTCCCTCTCTTCCCTGCCTCTTCTCCACACATCTCAATACGTCTGACAGGCGCATCATTCACTCTTCTATGCACATGACCAAACCACCGTACGCGAGACTCACGCATCTTATCTTCAATAGATGTTACTCCCACCCTTTGTCTGATTCTCATTTCTCACGTGGTCCTTCCTAGTATGCCCACACATCCAACGCAACATGTGCATCTCTGCCACACTCATCTTTTGGATGTGACTTTGTTTCACCGCCCAACACTCTACGCCATACAGCAATGCAGGTCTAATTGATGTCCTATGAAATTTACCCTTCAGTCTCGTCGGCATACCTCTATCACATACAAATCCTGACGCACTCTTCCACTTCATCCACCATGTTCTGATTCTATGGGATACATCTCCATTTAGCTCACCGTCCTTCTGAATTATGGAGCTCAAGTAACGGAACATATCACTGACCGGTATCTCCTGACCATCTAGAGTAATTCCACTATTACCATTGCTTCTACCTCCACCAAATGGCACTCCATGTACTCTGTCTTGCTCTGACATAGTCTGAAACCCTTGTTCTTCAATGTTCGTCGTCATACTTCCAAATTTGCTTTAAGACCCAATTGCGTCTCATCAATCAATACAATATCGTCAGCAAACATCATGTACCACGGTATTTCGTCTTGAATTGACTTCGTAAATTCATCCATGACTATGACAAATAAGAAAGAGCTCAGAGTCGATCCTTGGTGCACTCCGATAGTAATAGGGAACTCTGCAGTCCTCCCTACATGCTGAGTTAGTGAATCAAATATCAAATTTCATATCAATTCGTCTAAAGATAAAAACCACCCTTTAATTATAATCCAGATCGAAGCCTCGAAGGGTGTATTTTTTAATTATAATGGTTTCCGGAGACTTCAAGATGTTTTTCCAGATTGTTTTGGCTATTCCTCCGCCCAATTTTGCTGTGTCACCATGTGGAGGACGCTGTTATCACATAACATTCACAATAACAATGTTGACATTATTTTTTTTACACGTCATCATCACATGAGTTTAGACAGGATGTGTTGGAGCTGAAAATCTTACCAATAGTGTTGACATCAATTACATAGTCACTTTTATTATTGTGAACATCTTCCCATTGGAGATGCTCTAAAGTGGAAATATGCGAGTAAATGAGAGAAGCTTATGTTGTGAATAAATTTAAAATTTGAGGGAATGGGCAATGGGAATATATGTCTTATGCTCTAAAGTCCACGATGCTTCTTCTTCCGCTGGAGGAAAAGTTGTGGCGTTAAAGGTGGTCGATTGAATATGGTGAAGCCCATTTGAAGTAGTATGGTGACTAGGGCTGAGTCCGAAAAACTGAAAACTGAAAACCGAATCAAATTAAATCGAACGGAGCCAAATAAAACCGAACCGCTAAGAATTAAGAAACCGAAACCGACTGTAAAAAACCAAACCGAGCCAAAGTTGTTTAGTTCGATTTTGGTTTTTACCCTTCAAAACCGAACTGAACCGAACAAACCGAACTATTCAAAATATGAAATTTATATGTTAATTGTTAAGCATTAATTCTAATTAATTTTAATATCATCAATAGTCTTTGGTTTTCTTGTGTTAGAGAAATAATGTTTGTGTTATTTTTAATTTAATTTAATTTATAAATTCATTTACACATTCATTGTCTGTAATAATGTAACTATATTGAATGATGATAATATGTGTTTACTAGTTATTAGTAGTAGTTAACTTTTATTTTTAGATAACTTAAAGATTTTATATTGATAAAACAATAAATATTCATGTCAACTATATCACATAGAGCGTATATATTCATGAACTTTTTTCGTACTACTCATAAGCAAATTAAATCAATAATATATACAGTTTTATCTATCCCGCATACTCATATAATTCAAGACATATTTATCTCTTCTCGTTTTTATTTTATTTGTTGTTGTGTTGTGGCTTGCATTCTTTTTTTTTTATCGAAGGGGGTGCTTGCATTCTTTATGTAATATGTTTGATCCCTCTAAGTATTATATCAATTTTAAATCAAGTGAGAATTTTTTGGTAAAAACCCGAAAAAACCGAAACCGAACCGAAACAAACCGAACCAATCAAACAGTGGTTCCAAGTTTTGGAGTGTAAAACCGAACCAAAACCAAACCGAACTTTTTACTTTGATTATATATTTGGTTTCAGGTCAAAATCGAACCGCAAGAAGCGAACCCACCCCTAATAGTGACATGTACACACAAATACACACACCCTCGCACATACACATACATATTTGTAAGATGAGGACAATTCATTTCAGTCCAGCCCAATGAGACTCACCATCCGACCAAGAACATTTGGGATCTTTTTCGATGGAATTTTTTTATGAATTTATTTAGCATTCTACTTATGAAATCTCGTTTATGCCGACAAAATTTAACTAAAAATTCAATGGAAAATCAATGAAATGTAAAATTAAAAAACACTGCGCAGTTTACATATATTTTAAAAACAATGTTTGTAAACAACTTATTTAATTGTCTTTTCGATTGTTTTTAAACTAAAACTTAGCGGGTATAAAAAAGACTTGTCGGGCCAACAGAGTCGCAACTCCATATATGATCACCTTGTTCTGCCGAAAATTGCCGTCTGAACTTGTCTATTTGGGATACTTTCGGGTGGAAGTTTTTGATAAAATTTTGTTAACACTTTCCTCATAAAATGTAGATTATATATATATATATAATTTCAATTTCAGATTGAAGCAAGAATCAGTAGAATATATTACGGAGTATTAAAATAGACCACGTTTGTGTGTGTGTGTGTATATATATAGAGGACTGCTCAGGTCCAGCCGGAGGGACGGGAGCAGCCGTCCGAACTTCACTGTTTGGGGCGGTTCCCGGTGGAATTATTCGATGAAATTTTTTGAGCATGTTCCTTATCAAGTCTAGTTTGTCCATACCAAATTTCAGCTCAAAATTCTACCGGGAAGGTAGTCAAAGAAATTCTTGAAACTTACTGCACTTTATATATGCGCAGAATGTGCAGTAAGCTTCAAGAATTTATTTGACTGCCTTCCCGGTCGAATTTTGAGCTGCAATTTGGTATGAACAAACTAGACTTGATGAGGAACATGCTAAAAAAAATTCATCGAAAAATTCCACCAGGAATCGCCCCAAACAGTGAAGTTCGGATGACTGCTCCCGTCCCTCCGGAGGGACCTGAGCATTTCTATATATATATATATATATATATAGGGTAAGGTTCAAGTGAGAAGAACCCTTTAGGTGAGAAGTGAGAATGAATCTCAACCGTTGGATTCGACTATCCTGCAATAAAAACACTTTATATTGCACTAAAATATGCAACCTAGTTTGGTGACATTTTATGAAAAATCTATATTTCAGACGTGTACTGCAACATGAAACTGTTTTAGTGCAACATCGTCAAATTTTAGTGCAATATAAAACAGTTTTAGTGCAACACTGCACAAATTTAAATCTTACTGCAACATCAAGCTATTTTCAGTGCAAAATCGGGAATCCAACGGCTGAGATTCATTCTCATTTCTCACATTAGATGCATTTCTCACTTGAACCAAAATCTATATATATATATATATATATATATATATATATATATATATATATATTAGTTCCTGTGAGAACACCCTCTTAGGAGAGTAAAAAAGAACCCCATCCGACCATCCAATTTGACAATCGAGCGGCTGGGATTATGAATTATATCAATCAAAATAAATGTCACACTTCTTATTTCCTAATTTGGTAAACAAATCTATATCAATGCAATACAAAACAGTGCAAAATAGTATCAAACAACGTCAAACAGTGTAAAAAAGTAAAAATTACCCCTAAGTAAAATTTTTTCCTTGATCTTTGTGAAGTCAAAGTAAAGTCAAACAATTTGAAACAAGAGTACATAATACATACTATCGTAGTATTTTTTAGTATTCTGGATCCACCTTCAATCCTTCACTATATTGTGTCATGCTAAGCTACCATGAGAACCTCAGTACTTAATAACTTAATAACTAAACTCTAGCACATTTCAGCTAATAAACCATAGACTGAAAGTGAAGCTTTAGAAATGTTCCTGAAAGTTTGCTAAGAAAACGCATACGGTTCAGATTCAAAAAAAGTAAAGAAAACCTTAGATGAAGCTTTATAAGTGTTCCAGAAAGCTTGCTAAGAAAGTGCTTTATCTATTAAAATGTAAAATGGACATTCCCAAATGAAAAAAGAAGAAGTAAAAAGGTACTCTAATCTTAATCTAGGTCAAGGCTCATTAATATGGGCATGTAACAAGATTATTATTATGTTAAAACCAGCATGACCGAGATAGTGGTGAGAATATTTAAGGCCTTGGGTAGATAAGTTTGCAATGTAAGCGACATCGTTGTCGTATAATCTGACTGTAATTGATAGACAGAGTATGAATGGAAACATATTCAGTTATCTCACTTAGCGTAATGTAGCAGTTGTTATTTCGATAACAACGGGAGCAACAATTGTTGCTGTGAACCGTACCCATACAATTAAAGACGAAGTCATGTCGATTAATAGAAATGGGTACAAGGCTTACCGTAATGTAAAACACAAGCACAGCCCAAACGGCGATGACGATGAAGAAAAGAGAAAGGAAAGTGTTGCTTGCTAATCCCTTCGTTATTATGGAAACGGAAAGATATAATGTGCGAGGTACCTGGATCCCTTCTAGGGTATGCGAAGGGCCAGAACGGAAGGAGAGATCGATGGTCCCTGGATTAACAATATCAAAAAGTAAGGCAAACTGACGGGAAACTGAACAATCATATGGAAATGGTTACAATTACTCAAAGCTGACGGCTTAAAGACGGAGACATCACGGAGAGAGGAGGTTAATCGCAAAATGTACAAACGTATGAGCATATTGTGCAACTCCACTCAGCCCTAAGTTTACACCAACACATTTTCCGTACCTAAAATGCCCTAACCATCATTGGCGTTTATAATATTTTAGATATGTGTGTGTGTGTCAGTGTGCATGTATACTTTGTTTATAGATGTCACACTGATGAACGGCCGGTGCTGAGGATCCCAACGAGTCAGGACAGTGAAGTAGACCGTGTTGTTCGCTGGAAAAGTGCCAAGGAAAGAAAGGGTGAGGCCCAAAAGTGTTACGGCATTGCTCTTAAAATCCAGCCAGATTATTCCGCTAGGGAGGTTGCCCTTCCCCGGTTGGTTCTTCATTAGTCACTGCCAATCAAAGGGTGCCCATTTCAACCGCACCACCCTCTCTCGCAATCGTAATAATTCTGCTAAAAAAATACTAAGTTTATGTTACGTTTAATTAACAAACATAAATCTTTAATTGAGCAGTCGAGTACTTGAGGTACTTCGTATATTGTTGGTGATAAAGATGCAAAGGCTAAACATCACTTCTTGAAAATATGTAGAAATTCCTTTAAAAAAGAATGTAGAAATTGTGTATGAAATAACATTTCCGAAACACATTTTTGGGGCGTAAATGTTTAAATCCTACGTAGTATAATTGAAGTTTAGTCTTCATCAAAAGTTGAGATAAGTTTTAGTTAAATACTTTTTTCCAAGTAAAAAAGATTTATTTCAGACTTTTCACAAATTTCCACAATGTGTGTAGTAATTGTGTTTGCTATTGTCTAAAAAAATATTCATTGTGTGAATAATATTATTTACTTGATACGGAGTATAATAAAACGATATATAAAATCACTAGTATAATTATGTACGTGAATTAATTCAGTGTTAGGAAAAAGCAAATATATTATATATCATTTCAATAATACGTTTTTTTGAAGGTAATATTTGGGTTTGAAAATTTATTATATCGGACGTCAATAATATAATTATGTGAATTTTAACAATATCCACAATTATTAATGTTGAATCTTGATTGTGTATACTATAATTTTGAAAAGTATCTATTGGTAATAATACTTCGTATTAGATTTTCATAATTTTCACTATAACATTTTAACCCCTAATGTATCACACAAAAGTGCTACAATATCACTAAAAAGTGTTACATTAGAAAAAATGTAACATTTTTTTATTATTACATTTGCTCAAGTTGCATTTGACCTATTATTACACTTTATAATCCCTAATGTAACATATATACTTCTAGAAAGTGTTACACTAGGTCTAAAAAGTGTTACATTAGATAAATATGTAACACTTTTATAGATATGTTACACTTTTTTGTTTGTTGACGAGGTATATGTTTAATGTCTGCAGTGTACTTTTAATCATTTATATTTAGTTTTCATATTATTAGATTACAGCAATTTAATTCTAATGTTGGAAATTATTAATTTATACTCCATCATTTCATAATACTCGGTTAAATTTACTTTTTAGCCTTCTAAATCTCCATCATCTCAAAATGTTATTTATCACAAAGTGATAGATATGTGATTAAAGTTTTTTCTTTCCTTTTGCACATATCTCAATGATACATACAACTTTTATTTTATTATAATACATGTAGATTAAACTTGATCAAGTTTTACGGCACTGGTGAAGTATATATCGTTTGTATTATTCAAAAATTTACTTTTTCGTATGTAAAATATATTTTCCCGTGCATCGCACGGGTAAAACACTATGTTTAAAAAATCGACCCGACCCGGCCGAGTTGACCCGGAACCCGGTGACCCAGACAAAAAGCTAGTTTGGTTTTTTCAAAACCCATAAATGATAAAAAACCGGAAAAACTCGGCTGACCCGAGAAAACCCAGTCAAGACCCGGACCCAAGAAACCTGAAAAATCCGGTAAAACCCAATTTTTGGGTGTTTTTACCCCAAAAAAAAGTAATTTCTTTTTTATTTTTAATGCATTTTTTATACCAATAAAATTACAATTTCAACACCTTAAAAACAAATACTACGTAATATATTTATATATTTATTTAAGAATGAGCATCATGCTAAATTATAATATAAATGTACAATAAAAATAAAAATATCATTATATACTTTTATAAGATAAAAATATACATTGAAATATTATGAGAGTGTATTAAATGCTTAATAAGTAATATTGTTAGTTGATTATTATGAATAATAACTAATTTTTATTATAATTTTATATATGATTATGTGTTTACTATTATTATATAGACATATAATCATTGACCGATTTTCTGGCGTTGACCGGGTTGACCCACCGGGTCCGGGTTGACCCGTGACCCAGTCATGTGACCGGGTCACTCTCCGGTCCGAGTTTTACAACATAGGTAAAACTAAAACACTAGTTAGAAATAAAAATCTATTGTAATGGCAATACAAATAATAATCTTTTGTAATCTTTTGTAATCTTTTGTAATAGACTGCTTCGGAAGTCTTCACTATCCTTCGAATATCTTCTGACAATCCAAATTTGTCTTAATGAATTCACATTTATTCCTATAATCCATGAATGTTCATTTTTCGAAATGACTTATTTGCCATTACAAATAATAATCTGTATTGATTATACTGAGCCAATTCATATCCAACCGATAATGCCGCCATAAAATTTTCTGGATGGAGAAAGTCTAATACTAAAACAACATCTTCTTCCATATCATGTACGGCATTTGACAATTAATACTACATAATTTGATGACATTTCATACATAACCAGATCTGACTTTTCCAAAAAGACTCAATTCTTAGCAAACAAAAAGAGAAAGAGATGTACTGGCATTTGGAGGCGGGTTTGAGAATAAGATATTCGAAGGATAGTGAAGATTTCCGAAGCAGAAAATCTATCTCAGAATAGAACTAAGACAAATAAATCACCCGGAAACCAAACCAAGCCTTCGAAAAACAGCAAAACCGTACTATGATGCCATCGTTATTTTGATGTTTGGCTGGATGATTCTCAGGGCAGCCCGCGGAGAACCCGCGGGTATTTCAGAGCTAATTTACTATAAGCTCTCCCCTTTTCTTGATTCCAGCCCTCTTCTTTATCATTATTTGCAGAAAACATTAGAAATTTCTGAAGAAAAAAATGAAAGAATTTGGAGAAGAAAGAGACGAAGAAGGACGCCGTTTTGCTACTAAACCCTATTACGATAAAAGAAAATGTGACCATTTTATAGGGATACTGATCTGGGCTGATCAGGCAGTCCAGCCCGTTGATGAGTATCGGCTATTAATCTTATCGATCATTTCATTATATCACGGTCCATTTTTGAAGACAATAACAATGTAAAAAAAGACTCACTTTAATGTATTCATTGTTGTGAAATACAAATGTGAATTATTCATCCTTATCATCATTCTTGTAATTAGGACATTAAGCTTCTTACCATCCCTGTAATCATAGATAGATAGATGGCTAGTTTTAGAGTCTGTTTGTAACAGCTTCTGCTTTTAAAATAATGTTTTTTTAAATGAAATAGGGAGAAGTGATTAAATAAAAGTTGATAATGTTTGAGAAAAAAGTGATTTTGAAAAGTAAAAGTGGGTAGTGTTTGGTAAAATAAGTGCTTTTTGTCTAATAGAAAAAGTAAAAACACTTTTGACGCGGAAGTCGAGAAAAATAAAAGTTGTAGTGTTTGGGAAAATAAGTGTTTTTTAAAGCCAAAAGCTGAGAGGTGCTTTTTTAAAATTAGTTGCAAACCAATCCTTAATGATGCCAGTAAAATGTGTAAATTACTCCTAGATGGCTAGTCATCACCAAGCCCAACTAGTATAAATAAGGCTTGATCAGTCACTTGTAAATTCATTAATAAACTTAGAAATTTTCAGATTAAGAAGTAGTACTCCCTCCGTTGCATTTGACTTTGCCAACTTTCCTTTTTTTGTCCCAAAAAATTTTGTCACTTTCCTATTAAAGCAACTAATTTGTGGTTCTGAACATTTCTCTCTCCTCTGCACAAATCTCAACCACAAAGTTTTTACTATTCTTATTTCTCACCTACTTTGCACTTGGCAAATTCCACCGGGACGGAGGTAGTATAATTTTAGAGTTTATTAATAATATATCTATCTCTTAAATATGTTCTCCATCTTCTTCATTTTACAATACGTTATTAGCACGAATTTACTCAAAAGCCTTCAAGATATTTATTCCCCTGCAGCACGAATTTGCTCAAAAATACTCCAAGAACTCATCCTGCAGGCTGCAGGTATGAAAATCGTCATACATTATTTTATCTTCAAATATATTACGAAGTACATATTATATGACTCTTGATAAACTAAACGAAAATCATCATATCCTGCAGCTATAAAATTATATTCGCTTACACACTAAAAGAAAATGTAGTGTTAACATACGTATATGTTCTTCACTTCAATCTTGATAAACTCTTGATTTAAAGGTATAAGAAGTATTTCATCATAAAATAAAGAAGTAAATGACACTGAACGCCGACTTAGGGAGTGTTTGCGATTGCTCGTGCTTTTGAAAAAGTGATTTTTTAAAGAGATTATTGGAAAAGTGATTTAAAGTAAAAGTAGATGGTGTTTGAAAATAAAAGTGATTTTTATTAAAAGGTAAAAGTTGAAGTGTTTGATAGAAAGGTAAAAGTTGAAGTGTTTGATAGAAAGATGATTTTTTATGTAGGGTATTGTTAAAATACATATATACCCTCAAATTATTATACAGATTCCACCCACCTGAATAATTCGATTGTCTGCTGCCCCTTTTTCTATCTTCCCCATCACTCCGACAACAAAGCTTGGGTGAGCCACACTCCAACTTTTTCTATCAATCCCACCCACTGTGTATATAATTATATTATTTTAATGACTGTGTTATACAAATTACATTAATATGATATATATCAAAATAAATGTCACACTTTCCTTTTTGAGTTGTATCAAAATAAGTCTCACACTTCTATTTTGGGAACTAAATCCACCCCAAAAGCCACTTTAATAAAGTAAGCAATGCAATTACAGTATAAAAAATCTCCTAATTTTAAATTACGGAAAAAGTCTAGTCGGTCACTTATTATGATACAAAGGTATATTAAATGTTTTTCGTCTGGGGCCTCCAAACCGCTAGAGCCGGCCCTGACGATGGCATCTTCATACGGAGTAATAGTTAACAATGGGAAGGATATTTTGGGGTTTGAGAGATTTTTCTACCTAATAACTATCCTGGATGTTTGAATTATTTACCACAATACCAAGACGCTGAAAAAAGCACCACTTGAGCTGCTTCTGCTTTATGGCTTTAAACGACTTAAATAAAGCTAAAGTTGGTGTTAGCAAACACCACTTTTAGTTTTTTCAAAGCTAAGACCATTTGGAGTGGTGAGGTATTAGGAGTCTAAAAAGCTAAATATAGAATTTTTGGACTCCTAATTGTGTGTAGTGGTAGTTTAAAAGGGGTATTAAAAATGGGAAAGTGGATGGAGGGGGTTAAATATAGAGGAGGGTTGGTTAAGAGGAGTGGGAAAAGGAAAAAGAAAGAAAAAAGAAGAGAAAAGGGTTGCTTTTTTTTTGTGCGGATGATGTCATGCTGATGTCATCCTTGCATCATAATATCCCAAAAAATTTTAAATTTGTATAACTTTTTTATTTTTTATCCAAATTTTTCAAAAAATATATCAAAATTCGTAAATTTTTGTGATCTTTCATATGATACCAATATGTAATATATTAAATGATTTTTTTAAGTTTTAACTGGTGAAGTTTTCTTGAACCTCAGAAAAACATGAAACACAATTTTTTAATTCATGGAGCCTTCACAAATAATTGAATATTCCATAATCAAACTTTACTTGAACTAAGTTCATATTTTGTTAACAAAAAAATTTTAAAAAATTAATTAAATTTATTTATTTTTATATCGAAATATGTATTTTTTATTTCATAATTATTCAGCGAAAAAATTAAAAGCAAAACATTACTTATGATAATTTAATTAATGTTTTTCTAAATTGATAGGTTAAAATATATGTTGAGTGTATTTTATTGACGGTGTTGGAATGCAAGAAAACGAGAGTCTAAACACTGTTTTCCTATCGACGGAATCCATTTTTAACATTTTGGTCTCTCAACCACTACAAATGGTCTAAAAGCTCAAAAGTGATTAAAAAAAGTTTTTGCAAACACAACTAAAGCCTAATTGAACGTAATTTTAAAATAATGGCCCATGTCTTCCAGGAATACAAATTTGGAATCCAATTATGAATTCAGAGCTAATAGCAAACCGGCCCATGTACACAACCTCCCTCACTCACCTCACTTCACTCTCACACCACCGCACAGCAGCTCTGGAAGTCTCCAGAGTCAGCTCCACACTTCACCATCCTCACACACACACTATCATCCTCACCGTCACTATACCATTAGGTCCGAGAGCGCTACGAATCAAAAGCTTGACATCCTTAGTCTCCGGTACACATTCCCGCACATATATAGGTGACGGCCGCGGTATCTGGTTCCAGGTTACACATCTCAGCCATTTTCGTTTCATCATGGTGAAATACATTTCGACTACAGTTTTTTATATTGTTAATTGATTATGTCTATTCATGATTCATATGAACCGAATATTGGTGAGTTTTGTGGAGGCAACGAAGACAGTGAGCTAAAACATTCACAGATTATTCTCAAATGTAGTTAGCCCGGTTACAATTATACTACTATTTTTCCAATTATTTATTCTTTGAATATTTCTATTTTTATTGTAATCCTCACACACTAAAAACAATATTCTGGTGATTGAATATTATCTCTTTTTCTAATTTTTTTTAACTGGTACGATCTGCCCTGCGTTTCACTCTTTGTTTGACAGTAATCTATTTTCCTTTTTATAAAGCAATAGATCTGGGGACGGAATATTATCTTCTTTTCTAAATTGTTTTAGTTTGTACTATCGTATGATCTTCCCCGCACTTCACTCTAATTGTTTGACAGTAATTTATTTTCCTATTTATAATCAATCTGTAAATATATAATCTTATTTCCAATGACTTATTCTTTGTTAGCTATTGATGATTTATATTTCTTCATCGTTTTATCTTTTGTTGATGCTCATTTTTTACATGCACACTTTTCTTATTTTTGTAGTCTGTATTTGTTAAGTACTATTTTTTTTTTTACATTTTGATGACATTTGTATCAGAAAAATAAGCTATACAAATGGATTTTAATATCAATATTTGAAATAGAATTTGGACTTTTAGTGTACAATCTTCTCTCTCAGTGCTATAAATTTTTAAAATCAAAACAACATTCTTATACTCCCTCCGTCCCATAAAACTTGGCCAATGTTGACTTGCACGTAGAATAATAAAGTAAAAACTTTGTGGTTGAAATTTGTGCAGAGAAGAGAGAAATAGCTTTAGCCACACATTTGTTGTTTTTAATGGAAATGACAAAGTTTTTTGGGACGGCCGGAAAAGGAAATTTGGCCAAATTTTATGGGACGAAGTGATAGAGAGCAGGAAGGGGCGCAGGAAGCAGATCCGAGCCCCAGACCATTTTTGGTCTACCGTAGGCGGGGACGGGCTTGAGCCCACCTTCGTGGGCTGGTTCTAGATATTTTAATTATTCTTTTTATTATGTTTCCTAATTTATTTTATGGTTTATTTAGGACTTCTATTCTTATTAGAATTAGAGGCTTCCTATTTTATCTAGTTTCCTAGTTTATTTTAATTAGGATAAGAGGTTACCTATTTTATTTAGTTTCCTAATATGATTTAATTAGGACTCCTATTATGTTTCTTTCTAGGATTTAGTTTCCTATTCAGTTTTGGATGTAAGGGTTATATAAACCCTTGCCTAGGCTTATTGAAAGTGGGGATTAATAATATTGGTTTTAGCTGTTTAGCTTGGGCAACGGAATTTACCGTTGATTGTTAGTTTCTGCTTCCATCAATTGATCCAACCTGCCGGATCCCGTCCCGCCAGAATGACGAGATCTCAGAACGAACAACTGACGGAATTGGAGGCCGAATAGGCCCTGATCAATCAAAAGCTCGATTCACAAGGAGAGAAACTGGATATACAAGCTCAGAAACAGGAGTAGCAGGCCGCCCAGCTTGCGGAAATCGCAGCATCCCTGGCAACAATCGCGAAGGCCATGGTACCGCTAGAGAAGTCTCCAAGCACGACCGGCGAGAGCGGCTCCTCTGCCCACATTGGGACTGCTTTCACCGACGAGGGTGGACCGCGCAGCGCTTCCACGACACTACTTCCCTCGTTCGACGGTGAAGACCCGATTGGGTGGCTGACAAGAGTGGAGTAGCAATTCGAGCTCAACAGGACCCCACCGGACAGACAAATTGCATCGGCTAGGGTTTCTATGGAAGGGGCAGCCCTCTATTGGGTGACTTGGTTAAAGGCGCGCAAACCCGACATATCTTGGGAGGAATTTTAGCAAGCCCTGGTGTCTAGATTTGATTCGCGATATCAGGGAAACATGTTTGAACGGCTGTCGGGTGTCAAACAAATTGGGTCGGTGGAGGACTACAATACCTTGTTTGTTCAACTGGCCAGCCAAGTTCCGGGGTTGACTGACGATCATTATTTGGGCTACTACATGAGTGGACTTAAGGAAGCAATCCGAAGCTCGTTGCGCTTATTTCGGCCGGTTAACCTCGAGACGGCCTTGGAATTAGCCCGGGATGTGGATCATAATCTGTCAGTTCAGAATGGAGGAAGAAAAGGTCCAAATTATATCTCCATGGGGTCACGTTCCAGCAGTTATTCCCGACCAAACACAGGATCTTTAACGGCTTCAAGTGGTGGTAGCTCACGCAACACCAATGGTAGCTTCCTGAAGGCCACCAGACAGGCAATGGGGTCCGCCTCACAGGTTGTAGGGTCCACTTCAGGACTGTCTGGACAGTCCACCGCACGTTCCCGATTCACCAAACTTCCTAGACAGGTGTTAGACGAGCTGCGGGCCAAAGGTTATGCAAGTGCCGGAAACCTTTTACACCAGGGCATGATTGTCCTCTCAAACAATTAAAGGTAATGCTAGCAGAAGAAGATGAAGAACTTGACCTGCAACAACATGACTATTGCGAAATTACAGGGCAAGAGGAGTTTCCGGAGGACAGCCACGAAACGGAAGGTGAGGAAGGCGATTTTATGCTATGGCTGGCATATTCAGCCCTCAAACAATGAGGCTCCGGGGAATAATTGAAGGATACACGGTGACAATATTAATAGATAGTGGTGCCAGTCACAATTTTGTGTCTTCTTCATTAGTATCATTGCTACACCTCAAACCAGATAAAACAGGAAGGTTCGGGGTCCAGTTGGGAGATGGACATAGACAAGAATCACAAGGTGTGTGCCGGCAGCTGCCTGTTAATTTACCTGGGTGTGCTGTTAAAACAGATTGTTATGTGTTCCCTTTGGCCGGGGTGGACGTTATACTGGGAGTGGCATGGTTAGCCACATTAGGAGAAGTGCGGACCGACTGGAAGAAACTAACCATGCGGTTCAAGCTTGATGGTAGGCAGATAGAACTCAAAGGCGATCCAACAATGTGTAAAAACGCGGTCAGTCTGCGCACGCTACTAAAGACCACTGATATAGAGTCCAGCGCTGTAGTCCTATTGAGTGAAATCGCTAAATGGTCTGGGGAAGCCTCGGAAACATCCTCGGGCAGCACACAGAGGTCTTCAAGGAGCTGCATGGGCTGCCACCTCGCCGAGCAGCAGACCACCGCATCGAGTTAATTCCCGGAGCAAAGCCTGTTTCAGTAAGGCCATACCGGTACGGCCATTCACAGAAGGACGAGATCGAGAGACTGGTTAATGAGATGCTTCAGGCCGGTATCATTCAGCCAAGTTCTAGCCCACTCTCGAGCCCAATTTTGTTAGTTAAGGAGAAAGATGGCAGTTGGCGATTTTGTTTAGATTACAGGGAGCTTAACAAATCTACAGTGCCAGATAAATATCCGATTCCGGTAATACAAGAGATGTTAGATGAGCTGGCTGGAGCCATGGTCTTTTCCAAAATAGACTTGCGCTTGGGATACCATCAGATCAGGGTGGCTGGCCCTGACGTTCATAAGATTGCCTTTCGTACCCACAACGGACATTATGAATTTTTTGTAATGCCATTCGGACTTACTAACGCCCCAGCTACCTTCCAGGCAGTCATGAATGAATTGTTCCATCCCTATTTGCTGAAATTTGTGCTAGTATTTTTTGATGATATATTAATATACAACAAGTCCTGGGCAGAACATCGGAAACAGTTGGACTTAGTTTTGAACCTCCTAGAGACAAATCAGTTCAGGCAAATATGAAGAAGTGCGCGTTTGGGCAATTGCAGGTTGAGTACTTGGGGCATATTATTTCTCAGGCCGGGGTGGCTATGGATCCGGCTAAAGTCAGTGCCGTAATCGATTGGCTACAACCGAGTTCTGCCAGTGAAATTCGGGGATTTTTAGGACTAACCGGATATTACAGAAGGTTTGTAAAAGAATACGGGCTGATTGTAAGCCCACTCACAAATCTTCTTAAAAAGGAGGCAATAACCAAATTCCATTGGTCCACAGAGGCTGAAAAGGCATTCCAATGTCTGAAAAGGGCGATAACCGAAGCACCAGTGCTAAAGCCATGCCCCAGTTTGACCGCCAATTTGTGGTGGAATGTGATGCATCGGGTATCGGGGTTGGAGCGGTGCTTATGCAAGAGCGGCGGCCTATTGCTTATTTTTAGCAAATCATTAGCAGACAGAACATTATCTAAATCAGCCTACGAGAGGGAGATGATGGGATTAGCTTTAGCCGTGTAACACTGGTGTCCGTACCTAATTGGACGTAAGTTTGTGGTGCGCACAGATCATCGTAGCCTCAAGCATCTACTCACTCAGCGTATAACGACTCCTTCCCAGCAGATCTGGGTGGCAAAATTATTGGGGTATGACTTTGAGATTGAATACAAGACAGGTATTGATAGAACTATACAAGATTTCAACAGTAATTCTAACAAGAATCAGCTCACACAAGAGGAAAGAATGCAAGTACATCAATCAACAATATACTGAAAGTAAATGTTCATGTGCAGAGTCCCAAAGTAGAGATAAAACTCTAACTTCCCAGCCAAGACAAAATGTCTCAAAAACAGCCTACCCCTTCCACCGCAGTTTATTCTATTTATATACAAACTCCCAACTGAAAGTAGTTACAAGCATATAACAACTAACTATTTCTTCCTTCTAGAATAAACGTGGCTGAAGTATTTATCTCCTCTATTAGAGCTGCCGGTGTCTCTATCAATACTCCCCTGCTGAAAAACAAGCTTGTCCTCAAGCTTGAGTTCTGGGAACTGTGCTCTCACCACTTGTGCATTTTCCCACGACCTTTCAAACTCTGGTAGATCCTTCCAATGTATTAGGACTTCTGTGATATCATTCCTCTTCCTGATATCCACCACCCTTTCAGGCACTACTTGCAACTCCCAGTCTTCATTTAAACATCTGGGTAAGGGTTGACATTCCAGATTAGTTGTTAGTGCCTTCTTGAGTAAAGAAATATGGAACACATGATGTATCAAACTGTAATCAGGTAACTTCAGTTTGAAAGCCACATCACTTATCTTCTCAATAATCTCAAAAGGTCCATAAAACCTGGGACTGAGTTTCTGATTCAATCTTTTTGCTAAACTCTGCAATTTGTAGGGCTGAATTTTCAGAAATACTTGATTCCCCACCTCCAGTTTCAGTTCTCTCCTATGCTTATTCGCTTGTTGCTTCATCTTATTCTGAGCAATAGCCAAGTTTTTCTTTAATTCAGCCAACATCCCATTCCTTTCAGCAGTTAAATCTGGCCACTTCTTCTACCGCAGTAAGTGTAACATCCCCTTTTATTATGGCTGGTGGTTCCAGCCCATACAAAGCCTGAAAAGGAGTTTGTTTCAGAGATACGTGGTAGTTGGTATTGTACCAATACTCAGCCCATGGTAGCCATTTAATCCACTCCTTTGGTTTCCTTCCTGTAATGCATCTCAGATATGTTTCAAGACACCTATTCACCACCTCAGTTTGGCCATCAGACTGAGGGTGATATGCTGTACTGTATTTTAGTTGTGTGCCGGCCAATTTGAATAACTCTGACCAGAAGGAACTCAGAAATATGCTATCTCTATCACTCACAATGGATCTAGGAAATCCATGGAGTTTCACCACTTCTTTAATAAACAGATCAGCCACCCCTTTAGCATTGTAAGGATGTGCCAGTGCTATGAAATGTGCAAATTTTGTTAACCTGTCTACCACCACTAATACAGTATCCTTGCCTTGAGCCTTAGGTAAGCCTCCAATGAAATCCATGCTCACATCTGTCCATATCTGCTCCGGTATGGGTAAAGGCTGTAATAAGCCTACAGGTTTTAATGCTTGATATTTATTTCTCTGACAAATATCACAGGTTTGTACATGTTGCTGTATGTCTTTTCTCATGCCTATCCAATAGAATAGTGTAGAAATCCTCTTCATGGTTCTGAAATTCCCTGAATGCCCTCCTGTAGCTGAATCATGATAATTTTGTAGGATCCTCTTTATTCTGGGAGACTTCTCGGGTAACATCAACCTGCCTTTATAGTATAATAATCCCTTCTTCAATTTAAACTCAGACAACTGATCAGGCTGACTGGTTATCTTCTGAATTATCTCAACACACTTGGGATCTGTCATTAACTCTTCTTCTAGCCCTTCCCACTCTTGACACTGTACCACAGATAGAGCTGTCAAGTAAGATTTCCTTGATAGAGAGCATCAACAGCTTTGTTTTCACATCCCGGCTTGTATTTTATGGAAAAATTGTACCCCATGAGCTTAGCAATCCATTTTTGTTGATCATTTCCCATAATCTTCTGCTCAGTTAAGTATTTTAAACTTCTTTGATCAGTATGCACTTCAAAATGTCTTCCTAGCAAATAAGGCCTCCACTTTTGAATGGCAAATACAATTGCCATTAATTCTTTTTCATAAACTGATTTGGTCTGATGTTTAGAAGATAATTCTTTGCTCATGTAAGCCAAAGGACCTCCTTCTTGCATCAAAACAGCTCCCAACCCTTTTCCAAAAGCATCAGTCTCAATAATAAAAGGTTTGTTGAAATCAGGAACTCTGAGAACTGGTAGGGACATCATAGCAGTTTTCAGCTCTTCAAATGCTAGGTCAGCTTTTTCATCCCACTTAAATCCATCCTTTTTTAATAAGGTTGTCAAAGGTGCAGCAATGCGACTATAGTTCTTCACAAATTCTTAGGTCTAACCCAGCTCTTCATAGCCTCAATCTTTTCTGGATCAACAGCTACCCCTTCAGCAGATATAATGTGCCCCAAATAATTCAGTTGTTTTTGGCCAAAAGAACATTTCTTCTTATTAGCCACCAGTTGATTCTCTCTTAATGCCTCTAGAATAAACCTTAAGTGTTCTTTATGATCATCCCTAGTCTTACTGTATACTAGTATGTCATCAAAGAACACAAGGGCAAATCTTCTTAAAAAAGGTCTCAGTACCTCATTCATAAGAGCCTGGAATGTAGAAGGTGCATTGGTCAGCCCAAAAGGCATGACCAGGTACTCATAATGGCCTTCATGTGTTCTGAAGGCTGTTTTATGAGTGTCCTCTGCTCTCATTCTAATCTGGTGGCAAACTTTTTTAAAGCGAAAAGCGTCCAAAAGCGATGACCTTGGGCTTTGCTTAAAAGCGGAAGCGCTAAGCGAAGCGTAGCTTTCTCACAAAAAGCGATGCTTATAAAAATAAATAAAAAATATAATATATAATGTATAATTATGCCAAAAATGCATAAGTAGTCATAAAAGTTATTATTCAATGAACTGAAAGAAATAAACTGAAATTAAGTAATTAAGTAAAAAATAATTAATCAATAAATTGAAAGGCATAAATTGGAATAAACAAAAAATTAATTAATCTATAAAGTAAAAGGAATAAACTGAATAAACTAAAGATTAATTAATCAATAAACTGGAAGGAATAAACTGGAATTTAATTTAGCTCCGAATACAGTTGAGTAACTAATGTGAAGATAAATTGACCTTTCTGTAAATAATGTATTAGATTAATACCTGATAGAATAATAGGTACAATTACTACCAGGAAAATGATTTCTTTCTTCAACAAAAGGCATATTATACCTACCAAGAAAATGATAATATAATGATTTCTTTCATTATATTATACAGATATATATAGGCTATTTTACAAGCTTATTATAGAAACAAGAGTAAGAGTATATAATATAGGCTGTTTTAGAAGCTTATTATACAAACAGAGTAAGAGTGAAACAGAGTAAGAGTGGCTGCGGAAGTCTGAACTCCAACTAAAAACACAGAGTAAATGTAAAAGTGATGAACAATGTTCAGACGGGATGAAATTGAACCTGCGGCTCACCAGCCTGAAATTCTGGGAGAACTCTTCTTCACCTGCAAGTCGTGATTGGAATCGACGCAGAAATATTCAATCGCAGGCTGGGACTTCTTCAGCAGCGGCTTTGCTGGACTCTATTGTGACGCTTTGTCTGGAGTGGGAAAGAGTCGAACAACTCCAACTCTAACTTGTAGCGGCGAAACGAGAAGACCAAAATTTTGGAGAAAAAAATTTGACTGGACCGCTTTTTGTGAGAAGCGTATCGAAGCGATCGCTTTTCCATTAAGCGAACTCAAGAAAAGCGCCGGAAAAGCTTCGCTTTCTCACGACGAGCCGCTTTTCAAAAGCCAGGCGTAGGTTGAACGCTCGCCTGCGCTTTGTCGCTTTTGGGAGCTTTTTGTCGCTTTTAACAAGTTTGTCTGGTGGTAACCGGATTTGAGATCTAGTTTGGAAAAAACTGTGGCTCCACATAATTCATCCAACAGTTCCTCTATGACTGGAATAGGAAATTTATCAGGCACAGTTATTTTATATAAAGCCCTATAGTCCCCACAGAACCTCCAACCCCCATCCTTCTTTTTGGCCAATAGAATTGGGCTGCTATATGGGCTGTTACTATGCTTGATGATCCCAGAACTTAACATTTCACCAATTATTCTTTCTATTTCATTCTTCTGATCAAATGAATACCTGTAGGGTCTCAGATTTGGTATGCTTGCTCCTTCCTTGATGTTTATTGCATGATCACAATTTCTTGCAGGGGACACTGCAGCTGAGTGGTGAAAACTTCTGGAAATTCTGAGATAATGCCATCCCAATCTTCTTCACCTTTTAATTTTAGTTCCTTAACATCCTTCTGTCCTTCACAGTACATCAAATAACCATCACCAGTTCTTTGTAGAATATGTAGCATGGTTCTTAAAGGTATCTCCAGATTGTTTAAAGCTTCTTCCCCTTTTATCATATGGTTCTGTCCCCGCTGTTTCCATTTTATCACTTGACTCTGGAAATTCACTTCCATATTGCCCAACTGAGTCAACCACTCCATGCCTAATACAATATCAGTACCACCCAACTCCAACAAATAGAAGGTCTGTTGAATTACAGTACCTTGCACTTCCAATGTCACTTCATTGCATCTGCCAATATTAGGTATGAATTCCCCATTACCAATTTGTGCCTTATACCCTTGAGTAGGGGTAAAAGGAATCTTCCATCTGTCAATCAAGCCTTGAGCCATAAAATTGTGGGTAGCACCACAATCAATAAGAATATCCACCTGTTCCTCTCTTTGCTCCCATTTTAATAACCCTTTTACTCTGAAAGTTTTCATAGAGGGAATACCTTCTTTACTTAAAACTGATAACTGCATCGTTTTAAGTTGTCTGATACCTTCTCCCTCCTCTGCAGAATCATTTACCTCCTCCTCGGATTCATTTTCCCCTTCAGACTGTTCCACTAATATCATCTTGAAGTTTTTCATCTTACAAACATGCCCTTTTCCCCAATGTTCTCCACATTTAAAACACAAGCCTCTCCTGCTTCTGTCTAACAGCTCATTCTTGGATAGTCTGGGGCCTTCTTTCTTCCCATTCTGACTTTTATCTTCATTCATAGTTCGATTTTCTCCTGATCCCTTGTTCATAGTTGCAGAAGTAGTGGAATAACTTCTCCATTTGTTGCTATCTCCCTAGTTTTGGTTGCTCTTACTCAACCCTTTCCTCCTTCCTTCTTCCCGGTTCTTGATAAACAAGGATTCATTGTTCTTGTTCTCTATTAAGATAGCAGTATCCATCACCTTTGCTAAAGTCCTTGCAGAATACAGCTTAAGTTCAGCTTTAATGTCCCTCCGTAATCCTTTGAGAAAAATTCCTCTTAACACCTCTTCCGTCAAGTGGCCTTGAGAAGCTATGGCAATCTCAAACTGGTTTCTATATTCCTGTACAGATCCTTTCTGTTTCAGATTGAATAAGGGCCCTAAAGGATCCTGTACCATATCAGGCTGAAATCTTTTTGATAAAGCATTCGTAAAAGTTTCCCAGTCCTGATGTTGAGCCTGCCCTTCCCACCATTGGAACCAACTTAGAGCTTGATCTTCTAGGGCCACGACCGCAACATCAATCTTATCATCTTCATCCGTTCGGTTCAATCGAAATTACCTGTTCATCCTTACCAACCAGCCGAAGACATCTTTTCCATTGAAAATCGGTAGGTCAATCTTCCTTCCTACCGGTTGATGGCGCTTGTGATATTTGTGTGGATTGCGATTGATAGGCGATACTGAATGATCAGAATTATGATCCGATTCTTCAGAATTGTCGCTGTGCTTCGTATGACGATGGCGAGCAGTGTGTTGCGAATTAGTGGAGTGATGCGATTGACTCCTCGATCGATCGGGTCGCTTGCTCTGCAAATCAGCGATGCCCGCCTGCATCGCGGTCATCATCGCAACCATCGTATCAAACTTCGTCTCCATGTCGTTCATTCGCCCCTCCATTTTCTTTTTACGCGTTCCAACCATTCACAGAATCAACGTGCTCTGATACCAATTGATAGAACTATACAAGATTTCAACAGTAATTCTAACAAGAATCAGCTCACACAAGAGGAAAGAATGCAAGTACATCAATCAACAATATACTGAAAGTAAATGTTCATGTGCAGAGTCCCAAAGTAGAGATAAAACTCCAACTTCCCAGCCAAGACAAAGTGTCTCAAAAACAGCCTACCCCTTCCACCGCAGTTTATTCTATTTATATACAAACTCCCAACTGAAAGTAGTTACAAGCACATAACAACTAACTATTTCTTCCTTCTAGAATAAACGTGGCTGAAGTATTTATCTCCTCTATTAGAGCTGCCGGTGTCTCTATCAGGTATTTCTAATGCAGCAGTAGACGCCTTGTCACGAAGAGGAGATGAGCTCGAACTAGCAGCAGTTAGCGTATCAGAGTGGATGGGTCTGGCCGACATTGAAGAAGAGCAACAAAAGGATAAATCTTTGCAGGGAATCAAGGCACTGGCAACTGACCCTGGTAGTGTACCAGGCTATGAGGTGATTGGGAAACGGCTGTTTTTCAAAGGTCGATTGGCGCTAGCTGCTGACTCTAAATAGATTCCTCGTCTAATGGAGGAATTCCATAACACTCCTACAGGTGGGCACGCGGGCGCATATCGAATGTATAGAAGGCTAGCAATGAACGTGTTCTGGAAGGGAATGTTCCGCCAAGTGCAAGCCTATGTCGCACAATGTTTGGTATGTCAAATGGCCAAGTATGAGGCAATGTCACTGACTGGATTGCTGCAGCCCTTGCCTATTCCCGGCTTGATTTGGGAAGATATTTCCATGGATTTCATCACTTGTTTGCCAAAGGGGTACACTTCTATTTTGGTAGTGGTGGACCGATTGTCCAAATATGGGCACTTCATAGCTCGAAAAGCTCCAATCACAGCCCGGCCAGTAGCTGAAGCTTTTTCCAGAGAAGTAGTTCGGCTACACGGCATCCCACGCTCAATCGTTAGTGATCGAGACTCCTTATTTATCAGTGCATTTTGGAAGGAGTTGTTTTCCTTGTCCGGAACTCAGTTAAAATTAAGCTCAGCCTATCACCCAGAGACGGATGGTCAAACAGAAGTGATAAATCGAGTTTTAGAAACGTATTTGCGTTGCTTTACGTGTGAGCAGCCGAGGCAATGGATCAAGTGGCTATCTTGGGCTGAATATTGGTATAACACCGCGTTCCAGACTGCAGCAAGGATCTCTCCATTTGAGGTGGTGTATGGCCGGCCACCTCCCACTATTTGGCAGTATTTACCAGGAGAATGCAAGGTGGCAGCCGTTACGGAAGTGCTTGGTAGCAGGGATGTTATGCTGATTCGGCTAAAAGAAAGTTTACAGAAAGCACAACAGCGCATGGTGACTCAAGCCAATAAGCACCGTCACAATGTGGATTCCAGGTTGGGGACAAGGTGTTTTTGGGGGTCAGGCCATACCGGCAGACCACTTTATTCCGCCAGCCTTACAATAAGTTAGCGGCTAAATTCTATGGGCCATTCGTGATTGAAGAACGCATAGGGCCGACAGCCTAGCACCTAGCTTTACCATCTACCAGCCGGATTCATCCAGTCTTCCATGTGTCTCAGCTACGGAAGGTGGTAGGAGATCCCCAGTAGAGAGTGAGTTGCCAGAAAACTTAGAATTGCCAGTGGGTCCAGCATGTGAGCCTGAAGAGATATTGGCTAGCAGAAAGAAAAATGACAAAGAGGAAGAGCTATTAATTAAGTGGGCTGGACAGCTTAGTGACGATGCTACTTGGATGAAGAGGGAAAGCTTTGTGGCCCAATTTTCAGATTTCAACCTTGAGGACAAGGTTCTTTCGAAGGAGGATGAAGTTGATAGAGAGCAGGAAGGGGCGCAGGAAGCAGATCCGAGCCCCAGACCATTGTTGGTCTACCGTAGGCGGGGACGGGCTTGAGCCCACCTTCGTGGGCTGGTTCTAGATATTTTAATTATTCTTTTTATGATGTTTCCTAATTTATTTTATGGTTTATTTAGGACTTCTATAGTTCTATTCTTATTAGAATTAGAGGCTTCCTATTTTATCTAGTTTCCTAGTTTATTTTAATTAGGATAAGAGTTTTCTTATTTTATTTAGTTTCCAAGTATGATTTAATTAGGACTCCTATTATGTTTCTTACTAGGATTTAGTTTCCTATTAAACCCCTGTCTAGGCTTATTGAAAGGGGATTAATAATATTGGTTTTAGCTGTTTAGCTTGGGCAACGGAATTTAATGTTGATTGTTATTTTCTGCTTCCATCATGAAGGGAGTATTTCGTGATACCCATTCATAACATTTTTTCATCATGTTTCCCAGTTATTCCACTTGTGCTCATACTGAAGCATACTTTCTTTTAAAATCACGTTTCTTATAATTTCATAGTTTCCATTCCCTAGTTTTCTTATCAATCGATCATGTTCCCAATTTTATTACTCTGTTGTTCCAAGAGTTTACTAATATGTGATTTTAAAAAACTGCTTCTAACATTTAAGTGATCCTTCTTGAACAATTAATAGGTATGCATTTAAACATCAATGTTTTGAATATGATTTGGAGTTCAACACACATCCAATTTTCTTAAAGGTAAACTAAAGTACTTGTAGAATTATGTAGCAATATCTGAATGTTGTTTCCAATATGTGATTTAAAAAAACCATTTCTAACATTTAAGTGATTTTTCTTAAACAATTAATACGTATGCACTCACACATCAATATTTTGAATAGGATTTGGATTTTAATACGTACCCCAATGTTCTTAAAGGTAATCTAATCTACTTGTAGGCTTGTAGCATTTTCTAGGTATCTCTGAATGTTGTTACTATCTACCTACTTCGTGAACAAAATCTGAATAGTATATATGTCTAACATTGAAAAGTTGAAACAAATATACATGATGATAAAAATAAGCTATTAAAACATACCTTGAATGTTATCATTACTCCTCTTTTTCCGAATAACCTTGTTCCATGGGAGAATGATAGAACTATGTGTAAGCTTTTTCATTGGTAACAACCGCTTCTCTTCTAATAACTTTGATGCGTGCACCCTTTAATTTTGCCAATTCATTGCTGCTTAGGTATCATCTTGTATCATCTTTTCTCCACTTTTTATATATGTGTATATATATATATATATATATTTATCCTTATACATAAATATTACTTTATCCTTTTTATTTGATCTTTTATATGTATATTCATCTCTTTTATATTATCTTTTTCATAATAGCTTATCTTTTTTATCTTTATTTTCGTCCTTTTCCTTTTGGTGATATCATATATCGATTCATGTTAGCCGACCCCAATATCGTTTGGGACTAAGACTTGGATGTTGTTGTTGTTGTATTACTGCTTAGGTATGCGGTAGTATCTAAATTGTTTTACTTCTGACTTTCCTCAGTCATAACTGCCCCCACTACGCCACTCTTTTTCAAAACCCCCCACTACTCTTTAATAACCACTTCTAACTAACTGCCCCACTCTTTAATGCTTGCCCACGTCGTTCATTCTTTTTCCATTATTGTTTTAATGTAAATGTCATTTTATAGGTTCCAACCTCTAATTAGCAGCTACCAAGGTATGATACTCTGCACTTTATCTCTTAATATTTTGATATTTATTTTTTGTTTCAAGCTTTCTCCGTATTAACTTTTTTTATTGGATTGAAATCTATACTTTTTATATAACAATTACCCTTAATTTTTTTTAAAATGCAACTATGATATTGAGATTTTTTTTTGAGTTTTTCAAAAAATAACGTAGTCCTTAATGCTTTAAAAAACGGTATATATTTAAATTTTTTGACTTTTTAGTTTTGAAAAGGCTAATTCTATGTTATTATATATACCCTTAATTAGCCTTTTTAGTTTTAAAAAAGCTAATTCTACGTTTTTATATATACAATACTTCATTTAAAAAGGGGATAATTTTACCTTTGTAAACCTTGGCTTTGACAAACAAAATCGTGGCCAACATAAAATTTGGGTGGTTTTTAACTTGTTCTATGATCACATCAACAAATGGGCCCCACAATGTGCACTTTAATGTTCGTTGTCTGTCATGCGTTGAATATATATAAAATATATTACATTGCTAGATGCATGTGGTCAAAGTTTCAAAAAAATAGTTCAAAATAATTACCCAAGATCTTCTAGGACAATTTCACATACCTGCGGCCTGGGGTAGTGAAATGACTTGATGCTGCCTATGACATCTGCAGGGATAGTTTGTAAGAACTCAGAAATATTCACGGGTAAGGAAATTGGCCATTTGGCTATGGAGCTCAATTAATTTGGTAAAGAATAAATTGGTCAGGCTCAAAGTGGTTTCTTCTAAAGGACTTATTCAGGAAAAATGGAAGATTTATGAATTCAATGGGTGACTAATGCCTTCATCCCGAATCATCCTCTCAACAACTAGATTATAGTGCAAACAATTTAAGCCTAAACACTTCAAAGATGTCCTAAAAGCATTGTCAAAACGCTAGCTAGTTCACAATGACACAGTTTAAAAAAATATTCAAAAATTTTAACATGACTTTCCTATGAACATAGGACTAACACCTGCGCATGCTAACTCTAATAATCCCCTGTAACAACTACTGCCCGAATGCCCAATTCACTCCTCCACACTTAGACTTTGGCATCGCCTTTGATGGCCAAATATGCACGATGCACAAGGGGGTAAAGGGGAAAGGGTCACGCGTGCTCAAACTTAACTCAAGTTAATTATTACAAACAGGCGATTAAGAGTCACAGAAACTTCCCTAAGGCGCTGGTCGGTGCAGAATAAAACTGGGTCAATTTGCAAACCTCGACGCATCATCCAAAAAACATACTTTGAGTTGCAATCACCATTCATACAACACAAACAAAGCACAGTAGAGAGTAAAGATTAATAGTGTGTCAGTGTGAGAGTGAATAATAATACAGTCATCCAACATAAAATCTCAAAGTACAGAAGCTAGCGGAGGACAACTACTCAATAATCTACTGCTCAGGAAGAGGTTGATATCCCTCAAAGAATGAGCGCCAGCTGGTCTCGAATGTAGTCAAGTGCTCATCAATGCCCGTATACTGCGACCGCAGCTGGGTGTAGTGCGTTTGCTGCTCCTCCCTCATCTGGCCGAAATGATCATGTTGTTCACATGATAGTCTCCGGTATACATCCTCCTGGTGCATGTGCACCCCCGCTTAAGTATCAAGATATGCATAATCATAGGGGGGCGGCACATAAGGAATGTCCTGTGCAGCATCATGGTCCATAGCATCGTCTCCCTCGGCGTGGTACTCCTCATGGTGGCTTGCTCCGCCACCCTCAAGAATCTGTATACCTGCCTGCAGGGGTACCTCTAATCCTCCAGCTCCAGCCCCCTGCGCTGCTTGCTCTCTTATCCTCGCAACTCCCGTGTTCACGTCGGGGAGCTTTGTCAATGGGAGAAAACTAGAACTCCCGTCCATTCCTGTAAAGTGGTCTCCATAGCCCACGTGGAGGTTAGGAGCGCGTGAATGACTCTGTATTTCCGGTGGTATAGTAGCGTGCTAGGTGACTCCCAAAGTGAGTAAGTGCTGCCTCCTCCTGAAATGGTCTCCCAAAATGCTAGCGGTATACATCGGGTGGTAGGTCAGTCAAGCCAACTACATCACGGTCGGCGTCTGCAATCTGATCAAAACTTAAGTGTCACCGGATGTTGTCAATGGAGACCGCATGGTCTTTTCCAAATGCTCTGAACTTGATCACATGCCCTGAATTGTTGCCATCACCTCGCAAGTAACCTCTTTGAAAGTCGCTCTCGGATGCCGAACAACAGGTGCTGCCACCAACTCCTGCGCAGCAAGAACATAACATCATACTTCAATCCAGCTGCGGTAAGTGTGGGCTCATCCGGGTGGTACATCGTGCCAATATCTTTCTTTACTAGCTCCAAATACTTCAATATTTGCTTATCTTCTGGGAATTGAGGCTAATATTGGGCACCAGCGGCCCTACTAGAGCTGGCCGCTGCATTCTCTCGGGTACGCTTGACATTCTTGGTCCGAGCCATCTGCAAAAATAATTCAAGCAAAAGAATTCCAAGTGTTAGAATTAAGCACAATACTCAAGAATAATAGCCCCGTCAACAACAATTAACCACAAAATTGTTGCTGACGAGGCTATTATTCTTGAGTATTGTGCTTGATTTTAACACTTGGAAGTCCCGTTGGAATTCTTTTGCTTGAATTGTTTTTGCAGATGGCTCGGACCAAGAATGCCAAGCCTACCCGCGAGAATGCCGCGGCCAGCTCTAGTAGGGCCGCTGATGCCCAATATTAGCCACAATTCAAGAAGATAAGCAGCTGTTAACGTATTTGGAGCTGGTAAAGAAAGATGTCGACACGATGTACCATTCGCATGAGCCCACACTTGCCGCAGCTGGGTTGAAGTATGATGTTATGTTCTTGCTGCGTAGGAGTTGGTGGCAACACCTGTTGTTCGGCATCCGAGAGCCAACTTTCAAAGAGGTTACTTGTGAGGTGTTGACAATAATTAAGCTGCCAAAGTATTTTGATGCGGTATCATACAATCTCCGGCGTGCGATCAAGTTCAGAGCATTTGGAGAAAGACCATGCGGTCTCCATTGACAACATCCGGTGGCACTTAGGTTTTGATCAGATTGCAAACGCCGACCATGATGTAGTTGGTTTGATTGACCTACCACCCGATGTAGACTGCCAGACATTTTGGGAGGCCATTTCTCGAGGAGGCATCACTTACTCACCCCGGGAGTCCTCTAACATGCTACAATTCCCCCCAGAAGTACAGAGTCATCCACGCGTTCCTAACCTCCACGGTCACCGGAAGAGCTGAGGTCGCGGGCAAGGTTTCCTCCAAAGACTTTCTTTGCCTATACTGCATGATCCACAACCAGAAGCCCCACATGGGCGCCATTATTGCCATCCTTTTCCACTGCCAGTCAACAAACCACATCAAGGCGTTATACTCTGGTCCTTACATTACACGACTGTTGCATGGGCTGGGTTATGGAGACCACTTTATAGGGATGGATGGGAGTTCTAGCTTTCTCCCATTGACAAAGCTCCCCGACGTGAACACGGGAGTTGTGAGGATAAGACAACAAACAACGCAAGGGGATGGAGCTGGAGGACAGGAGGTACCCCAGCAGGCGGGTATACAAATTCTTGAGGGTGGCGGAATAGGCCACCATGAAGAGGAGCATGAAGAGGAGCACCACGCCGAGGGAGGCAATGCTATGGACAATGACGCTGCACATGACATTCCTTATGTGCCGCCCCCCTATGATTATGCCTATCTTGATACTTGGGCGGGAGTGCACATGCACCAGGAGGATGTATACCGGAGACTATCCCGTGAGCAGCATGATCATTTCGGCCAGATGAGGGAGGATCAACAGATATTTAACAGGGAGATGAATGAGGAGCAGCAGACGCATTACACCCAGCTGCGGTCGCAGTATACGGGCATTGATGAGCACCTCATTACACACGAGACCAGCTGGCGCTCATTCTTTGAGGGATATCATCCTCCTTCTCCTCCTCCTCTTGAGCAGTAGATTATTGAGTAGTTGTCCTACGCTAGCTTCTGTACTTTGAGATTTTATGTTGGATGACTGTACTATTATTCACTCCCACACAGTCACACTATTACTCTTTACTCTCTACTGTGCTTTGTTTTTGTTGTATGAATGGTGATTGCAGCTCAAAGTACGTTTTTTGGATGATGCGCCGAGGTTTGCAAATTGACCCAGTTTTATTCTGCACCGATTAGTGCCTTAGGGAAGTTTCTGTGACTCTTAATCGCCTGTTTGTAATAATTAACTTGAGTTGAGTTTGAGCACGCGTGACCCTTTCCCCTTTACCCCTTGTGCATAGTGCATATTTGGCCATCGAGGGCGATGCCAAAGTTTAAGTGTGAGGATGTGAATTGGGCATTCGGGTTATTAGAGTTAGCATTCGCAGGTGTTAGTCCTATATTCATAGGAAAATCATGTTAAATTTTTTGAATATTTTTTTAAACTGTGTCTTTGTGAGCTGACTAGCGTTTTGACTATGCTTTTAGGACATCTTTGAAGTGTTTAGGCTTAAATTGTTTGCACTATAATCTAGTTGTTGAGAGGATGAAGGCATTAGTCACCCATTGAATTCATAAATCTTCCATTTTTCCTGAATAATTCCTTTAGTAGAAACCACTTTGAGCCTGACCATTTTATTCTTTACCCAATTAATTGAGCTCTATAGCCAAATGGCCTATTTCCTTGCCCGTGAATATTGAGTTCTTACAAACTATCCCTGCAGATGTCATAGGCAGCATCAAGTCATTTCACTACCCCAGGCCGCAGGAGTTCAATGGTGAACTTCATAGGTAATTATTTTGAACTATTTTTTTGAAACTTTGACCACATGCATCTAGCGGTGTAATATGTTTTATATATATTCAACGCATGACAGACAACGAACATTAAAGTGCACATTGTGGGGACTATTTTTTAATGTGATCAAAGAACAAGTTAAAAAGCACCCAAGTTTTATGGTGGCCGCAATTTTGTTTGTCAAATCCAAAGTTTATAAAGGTAGAATTATCCCCTTTTTAAATGAAGTATTGTATATATAATAACATAGAATTAGCCTTTTCAAAACTAAAAACTCAAATTTTTTACATATATAGCCTTTTTCTAAAGCATTAAAGACTACGTTATTTTTTGAAAAATTCAAAAAACAAAAAGTCTCAATATCATAGTTGCATTTAAAAAAAATTAAGGGTAATTGTTATATAAAAAGTACAGATTTCAATCCAATAAAAAAAGTTAATACGGAGAAAGCTTGAAACAAAAAAATATTAAAATATTAAGAGATAAAGTGCAGAGTATCTTACCTTGGTAGCTGCTAATTGGAGGTTGGAACCTATGAAATGACATTTACATTAAAACAATAATGGAAAAAGAATGAATGACGTGGGCAAGCATTAAAGCGTGGGGCAGTTAGTTAGAAGTGGTTATTAAAGAGTAGTGGGGGGTTTTGAAAAAAGAGAGTAGTGGGGCAGTTATGAACTTATGATCGAGGAAAGTCAAATAAAACAATTTAGATACTACCGCATTCCTAAGCAGTAATGAATTGGCCAAATTAAAGGGTTCACGCATCAAAGTTATTAATAATGACATTTACATTAAAACAATAGTGGAAAAAGAATGAACGACGTGGGCAAGCATTAAAGAGTGGGGCAGTTAGTTAGAAGTGGTTATTAAAGAGTAGTGGAGGGTTTTGAAAAAAAAAGAGGAGTAGTGGGGCAGTTATGATCGAGGAAAGTCAGAAATAAAACAATTTAGATACTACCGCATACCTAAGTAGTAATGAATTGGCCAAATTAAAGGGTGCACGCATCAACATTTTTAGAAGAGAAGCGGTTGTTACCAATGAAAAAGCTTACACATAGTTCTATCATTCTCCCAGGGAACAAGGTTATTCGAAAAAAAGGAGCAATGATAACATTCAAGGTATGTTTTAATAGCTTATTTTTTATCCTCATGTATATTTGTTTCAATTTTTCAATGTTAAACATATATACTATTCAGATTTTGTTCACGAAGTAGGTAGATAGTAACAACATTCAGATATACCTAGAAAATGCTACAAGTAGCCTAGATTACCTTTAAGAACATTGGGGCACATATTGAAATCCATATGCTATAGAGTAATTAAAAATTGGACGTTATGTGTGCCCACCTTTATTGGGTGATAAGAAGTTACATATGTGATCATTATCCAAGGTGTCGTGCCACAAAGGAATGTCTCCAATTGAAATTTGGTTTTGAGTGGTGAGCATCTTTCTCGTTATTACATTCATAAGACTCTTTCTGTTCCAGTATTTTCAATGAAAATGAGTATCATGGTTTGTTTTGTAAAATAAATATTCATAGATGCTCAAATTTCCATTATTTCCAAATGAAGCCAAAATTCACTATTTTTTGGCTTGGGAATATGAAGGAATAAAGCAAAATGATTCACTAAATTGTTTGCGCTTCTTTGTTATGAAGCAACAAATAGTCAGATAGTACATGTAATTTTCAATGCGATTTTCATCATGGATCATCCAAGAACAGTCTCTATGTGCTTTAGTACATGGTTAAGGTTGAGTACATCTAACCCCTCTTACAACATTGTAGGTTATTCATAGATGTTTCATAACTTCATAGTGGTACTTTGTAAATGCTTGGAAATATAAATGGTGTGCAGTAAGTAAATTTTGATATCTAAATGTAGTTTCATGATAATAATTCAATTTCATGCCATACTATTGATAGATTTTGGATTTGGGTTTGCTTCTGTTATGTATAAGTGTATAACTAGTGCACTTGAATGATGGTTTTCTAGACTGAGTAATACATTGTGTCGATGGATATTTTAACCTGTATTGGAACTCACCAGGAATCTAGGGGGCTAAAATGTCCAGGTTTCGTTCACTATTGCAAGCATCCCTTGCTGCAACTAAAAGAGGCAAGTTATTTCAGAACTTGGTCTATTTACTTCTTCACTCTATGCACTAATGCAACTGGCAACGATTGGTTCCTATTCTTTTGAAGATACAATTTGCAATTATTATTACTATGTTTCTCAGTCTGCCTCCTTACATCTTCCCATCGAGTAATGGTTTTTACATTAAGGCACATGTAGATGGTTGTTACTTGTAAGAACAAATAGAGTGCAGTTGAAGAGGGAAGTTGTCTTAACTCTTAAGAAAGGATGGTATATAATGGTATTTGCACACTGTGCTTGCGCATTCGTTTTGGTGTCACAGGTCCAGTCTAGTCCAGTCCAATGCAATGCAATGCAATGCAATCCAATCTAATGATTCTAATCTAATCCAATCCAATCCAGTCTGACTCACTAACATATTCTATGACATATCAAGTCTTTAAGAGTATAGCCTACTTGCATTTCGTCCTGTTTTTGAGCTGTCATTCCAAAAATTTATATTTGAATGATTTAATATTTACTGTAGTAATTTGTTTACTTATGTTATACCTTATCCTAAATCTTAGATAAGTAGATACTATAATTTTGGTTATTTTCAGTTTTTTTCTCTTGATCTCCATTTCTTAAGTACCACTAGACTTAATGTCTTTAAGGTCATAATTTTCAAATCAGGCTTATAATATACTGTAAATTATTTGGTCTGAGTTAATTTGATTATGGACTGATCCCAGCTTCCAAAACATATATGGAATTATGGATTTAATGTCCAAACCATTCAAACAAACCTACGATAGTGTGGCTTGCTAAACATAATCGGTTTGGATTATGTTGCATAAAAGTTAGTTTTGTCTTGGGTTGGGTAAAAAACCGAACTAAGTAACCAACAGACCTCTGTCAAACCCAAACATACCCACCCTTCATTAGTTGACAGTTGACACACAAATTCATTAACCTCTTTATTTTTCCTGCTGATGTGCTTAGTTTTATTGTTTAAATCTACAACTTGCAGCTCTTACATGGAACCTTGAAGACTTAACTCCTCCACGTGAAAGATTAATATTCAATTTCAACTCAAAAGCTGAACTGAAAAAGTGGCATTTATATTCAGATTCTGAATATGGAGGTGCATTTACTTGGGTGATTTTCTCTTAGATTCTACATTGCATGAAATACATGTGCTAGTCTAGCAGAGTAGCAGGTTATACTGGTACTCTTTTTTTTAAATATATTTCTTAATTCTTATATTGTGTTATGCTTCTGAAATCTATTTTCTCATACATATATAAATATAGATGAGCATTATTAAGCTTTTGTTCTCATGCTGTGCCATTCCAACTACTCTCAGTAATTCTTTTAATTGGGTTTTATTAGTTCATATTACACCATGACCCGCTTTCGATTTCACTGATACCATACATTCCTATATTCACTATTCTACTATATGCAAATTGTTTCTTTAGAATCATATCTGAATATATCAGGTATTGATAACTCTTCAGGTATGTCATCTGCTTCTCTAGAGATTAAAGATACAAGTGATGGACCTAGTGCTGTAGGTAAGGATAACCCCCCCCCCCCCCCCTGAAAAAAAAAGATAGTATTTGGGTTCAAAGTCCGTTCGTCACTGAAATGTGTGAATGCAGTAATATTTTCTCCTTTGGATTCTAATCCACACAAAATGCTATTTTTTTCTCTCCTTTTATAGTTAGACCCCTTTGGTAATAGGCACCTCACAGCTGTGGTATCAGTCTATCACCTCCACGTCTATCTTCTCTGTTGTGGTCATAAGTCTAGATGCTACCACCTCCACTATCAAGATCGCTGCTGCTACCCGCATATCCAACAACTGCTGCCTCCAGTAAAACCAACACCGCTGCTGCCGCTAACTCCTTCACCACCACAACAAAAAATGATGCCAACTCTTTAGACAAATCTGCCATTGCAATGGCTGCGCAGAAATAGCCATTGCAACTCTTGAGGCGTTTCAACAATTACTGGCTCGTACGGCGGGTGTATCGGTCCGCATGCAAGTCCGAATCTTCACAGCTGGTCTCCAGGAGGCAGTGCGCGTGGAAGTTGAATACCAAGATCCGATTGATCTTGACTCTGCCATGATGAGTGCCCGTAGCGTTGACCGCAAGCTACGCCTTTCCTTGGCGATGTTAGCCCCAACAACAAGAAACAATTCAACTGCTCGTTATGGGGGAGCGGCATCATTAGGGCTGGATCCACCTTCTCCTCTTGAAACAGCCCCAGTTCGGCGCAACTACAATCCCACCTTCAAAAAGATTTCACGGGCAGAAGCTGCAATCCGTCGGGAAAAGGGATTGTGTTACAATTGTGATGACCAGTGGGTGAGGGGTCACCGTTGTAAGCGCTTATTCTTCGTGGAGATCGTTGAAGATGACCAGCTCGAGTCTGAGATGCCTTATACTGATCCTTTTTTATCCTTGCTTGCCATGACCGGGTTTGGATCCTCAATTACAATCTTAGTTGACTCCGGCAGTACTCACAACTTTATACACCAGCGTTTGATCTCATCCGCATCTCCACCATTGCCATTGGAGTCGAGCTTACATGTTCTCGTTGCCAACGGAGATCGTGTCCCTATCCTCGGATCTTGCCCACGATTGACATTTAGCGTCAATGGTCAAGATTTCGTTGCTGATTTCTATGTGTTACCTCTTGCCGGGTTTGATATGATTCTTGGCATTCATTGGCTCCGGGGTTTGGGTTCCATTCTGTGGGATTTTGCTCATCTTTCTATGAAGTTCAACTGGAACAGACGAGCAATCGAGTGGCATGGCCAGGAAGCAGCCCCGAAATTGCAGGTACACTTGCTGGCAAACTCTCAAAACAGAGACAACACTCTTAATGGCTTACTATCCCATTATGAAGAATTGTTCTCTCATCCAGTAGGATTGCCCCCTCAACGCACATGTGATCACCACATTACTCTGGTTCCAGGAGCCGGACCAGTAGTTGTCAGACCTTATCGCTACCCCTATTTCCAGAAAGATGAGATTGAACGATAATGTTCTCAGATGCTGGAGCAAGACATAATTCAGTCCAGTCATTCACCCTTCTCATCCCTGGTGTTACTGTTCAAAAAACCCGATGCCGCTTGGCGCTTTTGCATTGATTACAGAGAATTGAACTCTAAAACTGTCAAAGATAAATTTCCTATCCCAGTCATCGATGAACTGCTAGATGAACTGCATGGGGCCAAATTCTTCACAAAGTTAGACCTCCGCTCTGGGTATCACCAAATTAGAATGGCTCCCGAAGACGTTCATAAAACAGCGTTCAGAACCCATCATGGCCACTTTGAATTTTAGGTCATGCCATTCGGTCTTACAAATGCATCGTGCACATTCCAAAGTCTGATGAACAATATATTCAGGCCATATTTACGGAAGTTCGTTTTGGTTTTCTTCGACGATATCTTAGTTTACAGCAAATCTTGGGTAGAACATGTTCACCATGTTCGACTCGTCCTCGATGTGTTGCGTCATAATGGCCTATTTCTCAAGCAGTCCAAATGCAATTTTGGAACTGTCCAAGTTCATTATCTTGGGCATGTTATCCATTGTGGAGGGGTTGAGGTTGATAAAACTAAGATTCAAGCAGTAATGGATTGGCCCACTCCGGGATCAATCACTGCCTTACGTGGTTTTTTAGGCCTGGCCGGTTACTACCGCAAATTTATTCAACGCTATGGAGAAACTGCAGGGCCGTTGACCCAATTATTGAAGAAGAACTCCTTTGTCTGGACAGATAGTGCAGCAAAAGCTTTCCACCAGTTAAAACTTTGCCTCTCAACAGCGCCAGTGCTACAACTACCGAATTTTCAGCAAGCATTTGTGGTCGAGTGTGATGCTTCAGGCACTGGTTTTGGTGCGGTGTTGCAGCAGGAAGGGCATCCAATTGCTTACTTCAGCAGAAAGATTGCGGATCGCCATGTTAAACTTCCCGCTTATGAACGAGAACTGATTGGATTGGCTAAAGCAGTCACCCATTGGCGTCCTTATCTGTGGGGCCGTGAATTTGTCATTCAAACTGATCATTCCAGCCTCAAACATTTATTGGATCAACGCCTTACCACGTCCCCACAGCAGCACTGGTTGAGCAAATTGGTGGGGTTCACCTTTTGAGTTGAATACAAGCCTGGTCGACTTAATGTTGCAGCCGATGCACTCTCTCGCCGCGATGAAGGAGAGATTTCTTTGGCAGCTCTCACAGTTCCATTTAATTCCTTACTCAGCGAAATACGGGCAGAACAGGTGGGCTCCTCCGTGATTTCAGAAATCCGATCCCAGATCACAACAGTTAGTTTATTTCAAGTCTAAACTATATCTACTGGATTCCTTCGCCATTATTTTGACCCTCCTTTCAGTTTTCCATAGCATGGCCCATGAAGGGGTGGAAAAGACGCTGCAGCGTCTCCGTCGCGAGTTTTTCTAGCCTAGCATGAAATCAACCGTGGCAGCATTTATTCAGAATTGTCAGACGTGCCAGCAACATAAATGGTTGAACTTGCAGCCGGCAGGGCTCCTTCAACCGCTCCCGATTCCACAACACATTTGGGCAGATATATCGATGGATTTTGTAGAAGGGTTGCCTAAGGTGAGAGTCAAGACAGTGATATTGGTGGTTGTTGATCGTCTTTCCAAAGCAGCGCATTTTCTTCTATTGGCACACCCGTTCACGGCAATTTCTGTTGCAGGGGTCTTCTTTGCAGAGATATTCCGCTTACATGGACTGCCAGAATCTATCGTCTCTGACCGGGATAAGATATTTGTGAGTTCCTTTTGGAAAGAACTATTTCGGTTGGCGGGCACTAAACTGTTTTTTTCCTCTGCCTATCATCCTCAAACCGATGGTCAAACTGAGGTAGTAAATCGTACATTGGGAATATTTTTGCGATGCCTTACAAGTGATTACCCAAAAGAATGGGTTCGTTGGCTCCCATGGGTGGAATACTGCTATAACACCTCTTACCATACGTCTTTGGGGGATACACCTTTTCGTCTTGTTTATGGTCGTGATCCACCTAAACTTATCTCATATGTCCCTGGGACGGCACGATTAGAGGGTGTGGACCGTGAGCTTCTTAGCCGGGATCAACTCTTGGCTAAGGCCCGAGAGCGGCTAGCTCAAGCCTAGCAACATATGAAGCTGCAGTATGACAAAAATCATCGCGATCTTTCCTTCCAGGCAGGAGATTGGGTCTGGCTACGCATTCATCCTCACAGACAACTCTCCCTAGGTCGTGGTAACCATAAATTAATTCCAAAGTTTCATGGACCATTTCAGGTTCAGTCACGAATTGGAGAAGCAGCATACAAATTGAAATTATCACCAGCGAGCCGCATTCACGATGTGTTTCATGTCTCTCTTTTAAAGCCCCACAAGGGGACCCCACCCACAACCATGGGAACTCTGCCATTGCTAGTTGACCCCCCTGACGAAATCACACCGCTTGCTATTCTCCGCAACCGTCTGCATCATGGCTCCTTAGAATTCCTGGTCCAGTGGAAGGGGAAAGCGTATCCCTGGGAGCCGCGTATCCAGATTTTGAGCTTGAGGACAAGCTCCTTGTCAACGAGGGGAGTGATGTTATGGACAAGTTTTGGGGCCAAAAATATCAAAGGCGCAGGATTGGGCAAAGGGGTGATTGGGCTGAAGAAATTCAGCCCAATGAGACCACTGAAAGTGGCTGATTTTGGGAGCAAGTTCCTGCATTTACTTTATTGTTTTTTTAATTCAGTTTAGCAAGTTTCCTAATTCAGTTTTAAGTAAGTTTCCTAATTCAGTTTTAAGTAAGTTTCCTAATTCAGTTTTAGTAAGTTTCCTAATTCTCTTTTAGGACTCTTGTAAAACCTTTATATATGGGTCCTCAGTTGTTTTAGGGGGAGGTTTTTTTGGAGAATTAATTACTGCGTCTTGACAAGGTCGGGCACCGAATTAATTCCAATAAAATCTTTTATTTCCGTTCTCTCTCTCGGCTCATCATAGATCCAAAAATTTATTCATCTCAGTACTTGAATTCGCTTCCTTTATCTCGTTCTCGACCTTGGACGAGATCGTGTACGCGCGCTCTTAACAAATTTATTCTTGGTTGTCTTGACTAGGCAGACAGTGTTAATTCCTCATTGAACATAGATCCTAGATACCCTCTTTCGTTCTTTCTACCTAGACCTTGCACGAGATTCCAACCATACATGTAACATGGCAGGACCAAGATTTTGAGTTTGGGAGCAAGCTGCAAGAGGCCAAGGGCCCAAGAGTGATAAGGGAATTTCTTTACTTCACCCACGGTCATGTTTGAATTGATCTAGTCAGGTACTTTACAATTGTCAAAGTCTGGTTCGGTCTAGTCTGTTAAAGTCTGGTCTGTTTTGGGACTGAAACCAATGAAGATTAGTTTAGGACAGAAGTTCAAAATTAAGTACTACATAATATTTAGGTGATTGAATTTCTTAGAAGCTGGAATGGTTATGATTGTTGGGATCTATTGTTACTTCATTACTAGGATTATTATTATTATTATTATTTTATTCATATATAAGAATTATAAGACTAATGTATTACTAGAATTTTGGGGCATGTATGTTTTTAATTTCAATAATGCAATGCCAAGTAATAACTGAGTAATCTGTCCTACTCGTTAGTCAGCCCTTGGCCAAGTTGCCACCTAGTAGCGATTTAACTACTCATGTGGTTTATAATCTTTTATTCCTTTCTAAATAAATGTCAACCACAGTTTCATTTTGTTCTTTAAACTCTGTGCCATGTCAAACCTAGAACCTATCATTGGGAGGGAGGTAGTTCTTGTAAATGAACCCATGAGATTATTCAGTGGTTAATGTATCCACCCCGTTGATTTGGAGTTAAAGTTTTGATTACTAATTGGTTAAACTATATCAGTTTGTGATCGTTAATTTGTTATTGAGGCAAGTAAAAGGAGTTACAAAATTTCTGCAATTAGATGGAGTCCTACCTGCCGTCTTCAGTTCCTCCACTGATCTCAACTTATTGCAATATAACCTGAAATCATTAGTTTTGACGAGCCGTACACTAAACCTTAAGGTGAAATTGAGCACACCGATATATTAGCAGCAATAAAAAAGAAAGTAACACTCCATGACTCCACTCTTGTTTCTTCTTTTAAACATGTTATTTTGGCAATTGGGACAGGGATATTTTCTGGAAACCTCTCTCTAGATGTTGTCGAGGATTCAACCGGGAACATGACTAGAAGTGGCTTTTGCGGAATGAGGTCTAAAAAGGTACATTTATTACTTTTACCTAGTTCTTGATGCGATCTGTTCAAGAGTTATGTCACTATTACGGAGATGTTTTGTGAAATGAACTGATTTTAATCCTTGCCGTGCTAATCTCTTCCTTATGTAAGTAGTGAAAACTACTCCATGCTTTTTTATTTATCCTTGATCTTCAGAAAAACTCCAGTGTTCTTTGGTTTACATGAAATTCTTATTTTTAGTTGGACTATGAAATCTGTCTTTTCATTAAAAGTATTCCAGGATGTGCAATCATAATGTTTTTTACTGGTCTATTGAATGCATTATTAGTCTTGTTTTTCTTGTCATTGTCATACTTAATTTTTGTTTCACAGTTTGATGGCTTCATTGACTTGGATGCATATGATACAATAGCAGTCAAACTGAAAGGAGATGGGAGGAACTACATCTCTACTGTGAGCCCCCCATTGTGTGCATATTTCTGCTAGAGAGTACTTTAATATTTAAATGATGAACCTTCATTTATATGGAGCACTCTTATATGAGTTACCCTTCTCATCAGAAAATTATAATCTTTTCGTACATATAACTGCAGATCTACACCCAGAATTGGGTGAATTCTCCTGGGCAAGAGGAAGATAACTCATGGCAGGCATTTGTTTTTGTACCTAAAGACGACTGGTACATAGCTAAGGCATGTCCCACAGGCTTCTATCCCTCATTTTCTCTGTGACGCTAATTTTGTTGTGGGCACTTTGGCCGGCCAGTGGCATAATTTAGCTGCTTGTACCTTTTCAATAGCTTTCTTGAGCTCCCTATTGCATGAAACAGATTCCTTCGTTAGACCTCATAATGGTCAGTTTGGGATGGAGGGATTTGGAGGGCTAAGTCTATATCTTGATATATGCGTGAGATTTGTTATAAATAAATACATGATATCGAGCGGGCTTACATGAATGCTCCAAAGCCCTATAGAATCATCCATGGGAACATGTCCCAAGGGCTAAGGGATCTGTTTATGTAAGCCATGGCTCCTTTTATGAATACCCCATAATATCTTTATTTTATTTTAAAGAAATGAAAGGGAGAATGGCAATGAAAAATGTTGGATTGTGCAAAGGTGGTAGTATCCCGACCTGCTTTGATCCATCCAGTTATTTGCCCAAGCAAAATAGTACTAGTAGTGGTAGTAATAGTAGTAGTAGTAATAAAGCTCTTGTCAATTTCAGCTCTTGTATTTTCGCTACAGATACCACTTTCCATGTACGTGCCGACATGGAGAGGAAACATAATAAATGCAAAGTTGGAGATGAATCCATCCCGAGTTCTGGCTATGGCTCTATCTGTCAATGCAGAAGGTGGAGTCCCAGGTGCGAGGTCTGGCCCCAGAGATTTTCATGTGGAAATTGATTGGATCAAAGCCTTGCGAACAGTATGAACAAGAGGCTGAAGCAGGTTTTACTACTTAGAAAATGTGGATGCAACTGTGGGATGGACCGAAAAGGAAAGATGTACAATTTTAGCGGGATGGAGGACATACTTCATAACTCATTCCAGTAACTTGCAAAGGTCGACTGAGGCTGCGCTTAGATTTGTATTGATAAGTACTCGATTTCCCACTTTCCTAGTTTGGTTGTTTTTCCCCAATGGCTCGTGTGCTTATAATGCGGGCACATCAGTAAATACTTACTTTGGTTTCATTTTTTTTTTGCGTTGTCACCACAAAATCTATACTAATATAAAAAGAGAAACCAAGACATAACAGTTTCCGCCTCAAAGTTACGGATCGGCAAATAAGCGACGCTTGGATTTGTTGCCTTTTTTCGAATGGGCAAATAAGCGAACCTTGAATCGTTGCCTTTTTAACCTCAACAGTTTCAAACTTTCAATCATCAATCGGTACCACATTGCTCTATAAATTGTTGGGATTGAAAATTCTTCTATTCAATATCAAGAACAGAATTACAATAGGAGGATCAAACTCTTTCACACAACTATTATAAAAAATCAATCCTCACCTAATATTTCACTCTTCACACACGTTTCTCACTTTCTAAAACTGATACAAATGAACAACAATACACTCCCTATTTATAGGTGTATATGGGAGACATGAGGAAGTTGCATTCAAGCTTCTATTCTCATTGTTAGGGAGGTTCCTAGCTATCTCCAAACAACTTCCATGAAGGGATTTGGAAGTACCTCATATACACGTGTTCAATATTTACATTATAATAAAAACTAGTTATAGTCGTTCTATATGTCAGAATGTCATTTAGATTTTAGCATGAGTCAAGGATAATATATATCTTTTTCATGAAAATTGATTATACAAATGTCGTATTTTTGTCACAACCAACCATATACTCTCTCCGTCCCATTTATATTGTCCCGTTTTACCTTTCCGGAAAGTCCCACTTAAATTGTCTCATACCATATTTGGCAAAGTTTGTGTGGTTCTAAATTATTCTTACTTTATTCTTACTTTATCAATTAATATCAACCACACAAACCCACTTTTCTTAATAACCGTGTCACCCTCTTCTGGGACGGAGGTAGTATATGTTATAGTGTCCTAAGTCACCAAATGTGAGATATTCAAAATATTGATAAATAACATTGATGACACACCAAGCACTCTCATGTACAATTGATGTGTGTATCTATAAACCTTTCATAATGTGTAGTTTATTTTTTGTTGTAGAGCATTTATATTTTCGTCTTTTTACCATATTGAAAATTGAAATGAATACAAAATATAAATATATTGGTATTTTGTGCATCGCACGGGTACAATACTAGTGTAAACGTATGCGTGACTTACAAAATATATGTGGGAGGGCCTTAGTATTTGTGATTATGCTATCCAAAATGAAATTGTAATAATTACAAAAAAGTTGTGTTAGGACTTCAATACACACTTTGATGCCACACATCACATGTTACATTTCATGTGGAGCAAGAAATTGTTATATGTATGTGTGTGTAGGGAACTCTTCCGGTAAGGTATACCTTACCGGAACCGCCGTGCGGCCTCCACGTTTTGAGGATCTTTCCGGTGGAATTTTTCGATGAAATTTTTTGAGCATGTTCTTCATCAAGTCTAGTACATCCATACCAAATTTCAGCAAAACATTCAATCGGGAAGGTAGTCAAATGATTTTTGGAAAATAACTGCACCCTTTATATACATATAAAACGCAGTTATCTTCAAAATCGTTTGACTGCCTTCCGGATTAATTTTTTTGCTGAAAGTTGGTATGGATGTACTAGACTTGATGACGAACATGCTCAAAAAAATTCATCGAAAAATTCTACTGGGAAGGCTCTCAAAACGTGGAGGCCGCACGACGGCTCCGGTAAGGTATACCTTACCGGAAAGTTTTCCTACCAGTGTGTGTGTGTGTGTGTGTATAAAGAGAGAGAGAGAGAGAACTGATCTGGTAAGGCGCGCCTGAAGCGCGCCTGACCAGATACGCCGTGTAGACTTGCTCGATTGAGGGACTTCTCGGTGGCATTTTTCGATGAAATTTTTTAAGCATGAGTCATCAAGTTTAGTTTATTCATACCAAATTTTAGCTCAAAGTTCAATCGGAAAGGCAGTCAAATAAATTCTTGAAACATACTGCGCATTATATGTGCACAAAATGTGTCATATGTTTAAAAAAATTATTTGAATGCCTTGATCGAATTTTGAGCTGAAATTTGATATGTATGAACTAGACTTGATGAAGAACATGTTAAAAAAAGTTCATCAAAAAATTTCACCGAATACACCCTCATACGGGCAAGTCCACATAGACCTTCCTGTGGGCGCACTTGACAAGATCATTCCTCTCTCTCTCTCTCTCTCTCTCTCTCTCTCTCTCTCTCTCTATATATATATATATATATATATATATATATATATATATATATATATATATATATATATATATATATATATATATATATATATATATATATATATATGTATATATATGTATACACACACACAGAGAGAGGATTATTCCTGTCCGGAATTTCCGGACAGGAGCCCCGTCCGGCCTCCTCCATTTGGGGGCCTTCCCGGTGGTATTTTTTGCTCAAATTTTTTGTGTATGTTCCTCATCAAGTCTAGTTCGTCCATATCAAATTTGAGCAAAAAGTTCAATCGGGAAGGTCGTCAAATGATTTTTGTAAGTTAACTGGTCCGGAATATGATATACAGGTAAATCACATATTCTGTATTACACAGCCATGTCCGATTAGGCCAAATCTGACTAAATAAGCTTAAACGGCTAAACCAGCTCAGATCAGAGTACAGGTAAAATAGTAGATCCAATAAAATTTGAAAATTTAAAAACTTTTGGTCCAAGCGAAAACATTTTCAGTAACCTCACGTATAGTCACTTGCAAATAAACTAATGTATGTACATTTCAAAACACATACAACATGGCAAACAGTTTAAAACAACAAACAAGTTTGCGAAAATTTTAAAACAAATACAAGATGGCAAACATTTTAGAACAAATACAAGATGGCAAACATTTTAAAACAAATACAAGATGGCAACCTCGAATTAATGGGTGCAAATCAAGCCTTTTGTGTTTCAAACCTACAATGTGTTTTTTTATTAGACATGCTTATTAAAAACACTGAAACTACGTGACTGAATGTCCGAATATATATACTCCGTATAAAAGATAGCCAAATAATGCAAATGACATTTTTTTTTTTAATTATAAATATAAAGCTTAGTTGGGGATCATGACAAAAAATGAGACATTGTTTAGGGGCAACCGGGCAAGTATAAGAAGTTAAGAGTGTACTCTGTTACTGTCTCCCCAGTGTGTGTTAGTGGTTTAATGTAATCAAATCAAACCATTAGAATTCCTCAAATACATCATATATTGGTGGATCTAGCAAACAAGATCATTAATTGTTTCAGTACATGTTTGAATTTTGTAGTGGACTTTGTGTGGAAGCATATTTTAAAAATATATTTGCAGTAAATTCGTCCTTCCGTAATCATCTGCTCGGATATAATTAAAAAGGGAAAATAGCATGTTTTCTAATAAAAAAATCCCGGAATTTGATCAAAAAAAAAATCCCGGAAATTGATCAAAAAAAAATCCCGGAATTGTGCAACACAAAAGTTGGACGCTCTTATTAGACATATATTGTGCAACACATTTTGTTGCAAATCTTCCTATTATTTACTAAATCAAGCTTTTTTTTGTTTCGAACTATCTCCGTTTATTTAAGTAGTATGAATGTGCACGCTCACATCTTAAAATGAAAAATTAGAAATTAATCCCGTGCGAATGGATTACATATGTAAGACATTTTCCATTCAAAATTTGTAATACTTGGTCTCTAATTTAATAGTACCTCGGTCCCGAAAAAAAGTTCTCACTTTACTTTTATGGATGTCCCAAAAAAAAGTTCTCATTTCTATAAAAGGAAATCACTTTTAAGCAAAAAGTCCCAGCTATCCTTACTTTTTATCTAGTTTTTGCTTGATTTGACATAAAGCAAGAATATAGTTAGAAAATCAAAACAAAACTCTATCTTACATTAATATGTATGTAGGTCATAAGTCATATTTTCCCGATAAACATTATTATGATAATATTGATTGGAAACTCTTTTTTAAAAGAATGTGGTTTATATTAAAATAACAGAACTTTAGCAACTTACGAAAAGACAAAAAGTCTTCTGTCTATCGTCTACCTGTGAACCAGACTTAGAATCTATCACATCCGTAGAAGTAATAAGATTCGTTGATCCTGTAATGGACTTAACAGAGTCAATGACATGCTTACCAGATTTCTCATCAACTGATTTAGATTCTAGAATTTTTCTGCTAGGAAACAAAAACACATCCAAAACAACATGGAGAATAAAATGAAATTAAAACAGAATTCACTCATCTTCTTCCAAACCCTAGGCTCTCCTGCACTCCATGGCGGCAGTTCAGGAGGGTGTCGAGTCACCAGAATCGTCTGCTTTGTGAGATCCGCAGCGTCCTCCTCATCGAGCACCAGTTCGTCATCTTCAATCCCGATGTCCAAACGTCGCACTGCCCGATCAACTTTTCTATTCGTACCGCGCTCGTCGATGCCATTTCCTCCCTACTTCTATCCACCTACAAAACCTGCTGGCCGACTCTTCGTGCTCGTCCGCACCACATAAGAATGCCGAAGAGTGATCGGCGCTACATGTGTGCCTCCCAAGGGTGTTGCTAGGCGCACCCCTCGTATTACTATATTGCCTAGACTATATTGCCCTTCTCAATAACGGAGTTTTCAATTAAAATTGAGGTTAATAAATGTTACGTAGGAGGTTAACAACTTAACACGGCAATACTCATACCATGTCAATTATAAATTTGTCTTCTCATCCAATTTGTTGTCACGTGGCAAATTATTTTATTGTAAAGTATAATAAGTTTTTAATCAAATAAATTTTTATGATCCTTCATATGACATTAACATTACATATGTGAATTTTGAAGACAAAAATTGATCATGTTTGTTTAATGTGATTTGACAAACGGCTGCCAAATGTAAAATTTATTATTCTTTAAGTCTAGTCTGGTATGATCAAATTTGTTTACATCTACATGGATCAAAATCATTCCAATAAAAAACATTATAAACATATCCTAAATCAAACTTAGATAAATTTTTTTTTATTAATCCAACATTTTAAACTATATAAAGGAGACGTTAATTTATAACAAGACACAATTGAAATTTGAAATATACACTTTAATTTTACATAAATTATTTATTAAGATTCATGAATTTACAATCATAATTCCAATAAGGGGTTTTTTATTAAACTGGAATTTTCTGATCTGGTATGATCTAACCTTATCAAGTTTATTTAAGTATGATCTGGTCTAGTCTGGCCTGATCTAGTTCATGTCTTTTTTATGTGTATTGAAGTTTGATGGACTGATCTGGTCTAGGGAGGACGGTCAAAACATCTAGAGCCCGTTTCGTGACCCTGTTTTCGGCTTATCAGGCTTATCACTCAACTAACTGTTTCACCAAACACGTAACTTTTGATTTCGTGCTCTGAATTGTGTAATAATAAAAAAATAAGGTTGATGTTACTTTTCAGACTGTATTGACTGAAATTACTGCGGAAGATCATTTTAGTCATTTTTCATATAATTTTTTATTTATTTCATCAATAAAAATATTGTAAATATAATTTTTTCATAAGCCAATCCAGTCACTTCAATCAGTCGATCTGTTAATTCAACTAATTTCGATGGAGGCCCCTAAAATCTGTCAAAAATAAATGGAGAGAGCATTCCACCTAACGATGTCTACTTTTTTAAATAAACGAAAAGCAAACCATGTCTACTATCTTAAGGTGCGTGAGGACATAATTAAACTGAGGTGCGCCCGATTTTTAATATTAATACGGAGTACATAATAAACTGATGCAAAGAGGACAAATATGTCCGATTTTGACGAAAGTGAGGTGCGCCTAGCACATTTTGAGGAGCGCGAGGTCCCAATTCAATAACAAAGATCGGCGCAAAGAAAAAACCCTACTTAGAGGGAACGACCACTCTTCCGATAATATAACACTACTCAAATCACTCTATGGGAAACTCTTAATAAAATTGACATATTTTAAAATACGTGAGTGCCTTGCGAAATACACAGAAATTAATCCCATTTATTTTATTATAAATAAAATAAATTTAAATACGTTTTTAGTCCCTACATTTTCTTTTACATTTTTGCAAATATTCTCCCCCTATAATTTATTTTGTTTTTTTAGTCCATCACTTATGATAACAACCTCTGCTTGATCTCAAAGTAACCCCGGCTAATAGAATTTCTCCAATTCTTTGTCATGTTATTAAAAAAGTATTTAAATTTTATTTTTTAGAATATTTTTAATATATACTATTAAAATGTGAATACTTAGTTTGACATTATTTTAATTCTCATATTAGCATAAAAAACTATAAAAGGACAAATCTAAATATTTCTAATAGATTTTTCTAAGTAGACTGGTTTCAAAGTTAGATATAGACTAAAACCAAAATTGTGCGTATTACAAGGATGAAAAACAAAAAATATAATATCCTCCGTCTCTTTTTAATCGCAACATGTTGAATTTTACACTATTCACATGTTCTACTTTGACTACATTTTATGATATTATTTTATGAAAATTATTTTTCTAATTTTTTTTGTTCAATTCATCTCATTACAAATTTTCAAAATCTAATTTTTAATTATTTTACTAATAGAGATTAAGATATAATTACAGTCAAAGATGTGCGTTGGCAAGTGTGAAATGTTGACTGTTGCAACTAAAAAAGAACGGAGGGAGGAAGTATTTTGTTGTTACTTAAAACAAGGGGAAAATAATTAAAACACCCCAAACTATGAAGGGGTGTGAGATAAGTACCCCAAACTTGCATATGTAATTTAAATACCTCAAAATTTATATAAAATGTTATTTTAACACCATGGTCATATATCATTTCTTTAAAAATAAATAAATTTATAATGTTAATTGAATAATTTAAATTATCAAATTGAAAACTTTGCAATTATATAGAGTGGAGAGTAATACTATTTATCTTGCAATGAAAGTTTAGAATGTTAATTGTATCTTTATGAATGCTAACATATTTTAAATTATGAAATTAAACATCAAAAGTTGACATTTAAGAAAAAAAACTATACTACCTCCATCCCCCTATCTTTGGGACAAAGAAAGTGACACTGTTATTAATAAAGGTGGGTTTATGTGGTTGATTTTGAATTGATAAAGTAAAAATAAAGCAGGAATGATTTAGAACCACACAAACTTCAGCAAATAAGGTATGAGATAATCTTAGTTGGACAGACCGAAATGGTAAAATGGGACAATCATATTGGGACGGAGGGAGTACATGACTAGGGCGTTAAAATAACTATTTATATAAAGTTTGGGGTATTTAAATTACATATGCAAGTTTAGGGTGCTTACCTCACACCTCTTCAAAGTTTGAGGTATTTTAATTATTTTCCCCTTAAAACAAAGTATGTCATACTTGTAAGGATTAAAAATGTATTAAGACAAAATAAAACCGTATTAAGCAAAACAAAACAAGAATGGAGATTTAGGATGTTTTCTTTTGGACTGAAATTTGCTGATCTGGTCTGGTCTGATGTGGCTGGTCTGTTTGGTAAACGTTTGGTCTCTGTGTATTTTATAACTACGGAAGTCAAGTCCAATCTGATCTGATCTGTTCTGGTCTGGTCTGGTCTGATATCGAAAACAATCACAAGGAAACATCATGAGTTCTTACACAATCAACTGTCAACATCGAATTTAGACAATAACTTAGAGGGGCCTACTTAGATGAGATAAAAATTAGGAAATGATTAGAGTTTATGACTTTTAATCTTTTATTACAAAACACCGTTTTAAATAAAGATTCTCCGATATCATATGGTATACTTGAAACCGATACTAGTCACTTTATTAAATCAAAACGTCATTCGTCAAATGGTTTACAATACAATCTGGTATACTTGTTTGGTGACATTTATTTTGGATTTATCTGTTTTATGTCCCTTTGATTCAATACTTAACTTTTATTTTTTAGATTGAACTAACTGAATTTGCTAAATATTGTAGCTAATTTCACATAATGTATCTTAATATAATAATTTTTTTCCCTTGATTTCTGAACATGATTCAACCAATTTAATCATTTCAACCATAATTATAACTAAGGGAAAAAACACTGAATCTACTAATTTGAATGCTACCAAAAGACTCTAACAAAAATACACGCTCACATATAAAATACAAATTTATGATATTGTTTGATAATGAAATTACAATATTAATGATTATGTTTGATGATGAAATTGTTTGATAATGAAATTACAAAATTAAATTCAAAATTCACAATCCAATACATATTGTTGAGATATTTCTTACATCGGTAAAGTATGAACTAATAAATTACTATGTTAATATTTCCATCACTTAATTAAGTTTACTATCAACATTTGACGATTTCCAATTTTAATGGTTGACCACTGATATGCAAAACTATACCGTTATAAAACTTTTAATAAACTAACATCTCAATAATATACAGTAAAATGAAGCATTTGAAATTATTTTACTATTAAAAAATCATACGGGTTTTTACTAAATACTGGTCAAAGTTTGACAAAGTTTTACTCAAAAAGTCAAACTGTAAACTTAAATATGGGATGGAGGGAGTAAGATCATATTGACCTTCTATCCATATCCACTTTTATAGGTACTCCGAGTTTTAACATTATAACACAATCAAACCCAATCCATAATTTTGGTATATTAGGCTACTCCTCTTCAAGGTTGACTGATAGTCGTTATATTTACTTGTGTTTAACATAAGTATTTATAATTATTTGTTGAAGAAAAGAAGAGAAATCAGACAAATACCTTCAGAATGACAGCTAAAGCATAAAACATTGTGATGAACGGTTTTTTAGACCAAGAGGATGACGTTCTGCGCATAATTTGAGTATAACTTATTGTAGAGAACTCGAAATCACTCGATTTGAGTTTCATGCGAATGTTAACTCAATAAGGTACAAATGTTATGAAGACGTCATGGCCAAAATATGAAAGGAACAAGACTCAATCAACCAATAAAGTCAGATGTTGCTGGTGGGATTTCAGGATGCATACCTCTCAGTGTTTTATTCATATCTTTTGATTGGATGAATAAAATCATGTCATTCAAGTTTTGGTGGATAGAATACTTCATTACCTACAACTTTGGTGAAGGAATCATGTCCAAATTCATAGTGGAGAATCCCCAAAATCCCGGGACAAAAACCGATACTTTTTTATCTATTTTGGAAGAAGAGAAAGGAAGTGCATTTTTTGGCGCAACAACCGGCGTCGGTAAGTCATTAACCGGCGCTGGTCGGAAGGCTTTTTTCGCACAAATGCCACCGTTTTCAACCGGGGCCGGTCAGCACATAACCGGGGCCGGTTGGTCCGATTTTCTGCTAAAACACAGCAACGTGCAGGCCATTTCTTGACAGGAAAACTTCATCTTCCTCATATTTGATCAAATATATCCTCCATACCTGATTGTTGGGCTTGAATAGACTAAAAGATGTCATTCTTTAACCTATATAAATCCCTCAATTCATCAAGCAAACACATTCCATTCCATAGATTAATTCTTAGTTCTTATAATTTGTTCTTTCCATTTTTCTTCAAGTTCTTGAGGAGGAAACTTCAACCTCCGAAATCATTGGTGTTTATGTATTATTTCCTTTGTAATTTCATGTTCCATTACATTTCAATATTGTATTGTGATTAATATGAGCATTAGAGGCTAATTTCTTAGCTAAGGCTAGGGATGAACGTCTATGCATATTAGGTGTTTGATAAAAGTTCTAAACCAATAAATTGTGATTTATCCTTTATATTTTGATTGTTTATGACTATGGTGTACAACATAGAAGTATGTTAAATTTAGTTTATGCTTGCAATTAACGTTGAAGTCTAAACTATGAACATTAAAGGATAAACATATATAGTACCGAGAATAGAAATATATCCGGTCTTATATGATATGAGTGTGATAACGGGATGTTCGGTAGATGAATGTAAGCCGTAACGGGACTTACACGTAACGAAAATCACGCTCTCGCTGCCTTAACCGGAGTTGAGAATATATTAGCGACATCGTATTCATAATTATTGGGAAAGAACTAGTATTAAATCCTATTAAAGCATTTAGGTAAATTCCGATTGCCTTAGTAATTCTTATTCTTGTTAAACCAATCTCAAGAGCAAAGTTCCTGAAAAACTATACCATTTATATTCTTTTTCATTCAATACTCGACTTTATAATATCAACCATTTCCCTGTGGATCGACCCGGTATTTACTGGTATTTTATTACTATAACGGCACTTGTATACTTGCAAGTTTAGCCCGATCATTAACCTCTAAGAATCAAACTACGTATATTTTAGAGATGAAAACACATTTAATGATGGGAAGTTCATGACATAGGAATAAAAAGGTTTTACAATTCTAAAAAATAGGAGTATTATATTTTTATTTTTTTAAGTATGAGTTATTATTGCCAACTTTCAGAAATACTACAATGTTTAAAACTTTGAGAAATACTACTATGTTTAAAGCTGATAATGATAAAATAAATAACTTTTGTTATGAGTAAAAACTTAATAATCATATTTTTGAAATTTAAAAACGTTTTATCACATTTAATTTATCACAATTTGTTTTTCGTATCTATGTATCCACGCGGACCACGCTAAAAGTGAGATGAAAACACCTTAACTCGAGAATTTGATTTTCTTTCTAAATCATACGAAGTAACATACACAGGATGTTTGGAAAATGGCCTTTTGGTAAAAAATGGCTGTTCGACCCCTTTTAGCGTTTTTCACCACGTTTTGTACGAACCCGCTGAAATGAAAACACTACAAATTGGAGAGTTTTAGGTTAACATTTTGAAAAATAACGTTTTCTACTAATTGTATGGCCAAACAGCTAAATTACCAAACATCTGTTGACAACCCGCCAATTTCTACTGCTAATCAAACCCGCTGACTGAATCCGCTATTGACAATCGCTAACATAACCCGTTATCCACCGACCGCTACTAAATTTTAAACACACCCATGCATAATCAATTATGACACTTCATCATAAATATACATTGATATTCTTCCACAACACCTTTCAAAAGAACAACTCCACACCATTTTTCAGTTTTTGATTAAATAATTTAGTATTTATTTGGTGTTTTACTATACCGAACTGGGTTTTAAAATGGAGATTCCTTATCACAAATAAAATATTTTCACTCTTATGAATTATGACTACAAATTATTCATTTATTTGTCCAACAATTAGTTACAGTACATATTTGTATTATTATATGACATGCTATAAAATTTAAGTTACAAATATTTTATATAATAATATTAATATTTGCTTCTTTCGTTTTATCATGATCCTTAGGAGTTTGTTTGATGACGTTGAAATTCATTATCGGTCAGTTTAATCCACTGGAATTTTGAACGCAATGGCTGAATCTCCCGAATTAAAAAAAATCATATTTGAAATATATATTTTATTATAATAGAATAAAGAAGAAATTCTATTTAAAAAGCTAAAATAGTTATGTTCAGTAAAATCAGTCAATTGAGTTAAAAAATTTATCACCCATATTTATTTTTATTATTACATAAATTAGCACGTGAAATCCAAAATATAGTACTTGTTGCTAGCGGTATTGGGAGGGGTTAGGTTTATAGCATATGCATGAACATTGGAGATTATAGAAGAAAGTAATTCGTTTTGTATTTAGGAACACCATATAGCAGAAACTCCCATTATGTAATTAATTACTTGCATCAAAGTTGTCTTATTGCAAATTTGCAATATCTTTGATCCAAATGTTCTAGTTCGATACATTGAAAGAATCTTTTATCCAAAAAATAGGGAGAGAAAAAGTAGTAAAGACAAAAATAGAAAGGTGAGATGTAAAAATGGGAAATAGAATAAGGAAAAATTTGAATAAAAGTTTCTAAACATGAAAATGTGAACTATTACAAAAAAGTTGTTTTTCCTAAATTATTACTAAATATTAGTGAAATAAAAATTATAACTACTATAAAGTTGCACATCAAAAGATCAATTAAAAATACTACTATAATCACTGTAATTACTAGTCAACTGATCCGTGCGTTGTACAAATGATAAATGTAATGGATCGGAAAATTCCACAAAATAATTTTAATATGTATGTAATTATTTTATAAAAATTGAGTATGGATGTTTTCTTTTGGACTGTTTTTAGTCCCAGACCAGACCAGACTTAAACAGACCAGACCAGACTACACTAGACTTAAACAGAGCAGAACAGACCAGACCAGACTTGGACAGTTATAAATACAAAGAGACCATACGTTTACCAGACCAGACCAGATTAGTTCAGACCAGACCAGACCAGACCAGACTTCAACAGACCAGACCAGACCAGACTAGATCAGACCAGACCAGACCAGATCAGACCAGACCAGACCAGCAAATTTCAGTCCAAAAGAAAACTTCCTATATGGTATAAGGTTCTCCTAGAAACACATACTCCCTCCGTCTCCGAAAATTGTTCCCTGTTTCCTTTTTGGGCCGTCCCAAAAAATTGTTCCCCTTTCCCCTTTTGGAAAGTTTTTTGTGGCTACAATTCATTTACATTTTTCTTACTCAACCACAACCATACATTTCCACTTTATTCCCACTTTCTTAAACTCCGTTCCAAGTCAATGCGGGAACAATTTTCCGGGACGGAGGGAGTATTTAATAGCATTCATACGTCTTCCCTATTTTAATAGCATACCATTTACATATATCATTTTTAATTTATATAGTAATATTTTAAAGTAAAACATAAATTATGATCGTTAAGATCTTCATATTTATTGTTGACCATCTCTTGGATTGTCGATACATTTAAATTTTAATTAAATATCAAGTAACTATTTATAAAAAATAAGTTGTGTCTTAATTGAGAATTTGTTGTGTATGAACACAGAGATAAATTGAAATTGTAGATGTAAATTGAAAGAGACATTATATTTGAAAAAACACACGTCATCAACATACAAAACATTTTTAGACCCAACTAACAATAAAGATGTAACATACCTATAAAAGTGTTACAAATTTCTCTAATGTAACTCTTTTTAGACCTAGTGTAACACTTTCTAGAAGTATAAATGTTACATTAGGAACTACAAAATGTTACAATAGGGCAAATGCAACATGAGCAAATGTAATGATAAAAAGGTGTTACATTTTCTCTAATGTAACACTTTTAAGTGATACTACCTCCGTCCCAGGGAGAAGTTCCCAATTTCCTTTTTTGGCAGTCCCAACAAAAAGTTCCCATTTCCTTAAATGGAAAGTTATTCTACATAAAAACAGTGCCAAACAGTGCAAAACAGTGCCAAACAGTGTCGAAACAGTGCCAAACAGTGTCGAAATAGTGCCAAACAGTAAAATTTACCCCTCATTAACTTTATTTCCTTAATATGTGTGAAAGTCAACCCGGGAACTTCTCCCTGGGATGGAGGGAGTATATTGTAACACTTTTGGGTGATACATTAGAGGTTGAAATGTTGTATATAGTGAAGGTTTGGAGTGACTTTTTCAACAATTGTCATATCGATATTATTCTTGTTGTTTTCAACCATAATGTAGATTTCCACAAATGCATTTCATAAATTATATTTACCAAATTTTGTTTTTGAAATTATACATTTTCATTTCCGCTACATACATGACAATTACACATAATAAACATGCAATAATAATTTTTTGTTACTACTTCATTTACATAAAGTGATACACAAAATACTTTTTATGGCTTGTTTATGCATATGATTTATATATATATTTTTGTTAGCACTAATATTCTTAATGATTAATATAACAAAATTTGCACAAATTTGACACAATATATAATGTATACTTCTAACATACGCAGTATTTGCATGAGTCCAGTTCTTGTCCAGCCGGCCTGACGGGAACCGCCGTTCGGTCGAGGACATTTCGGAAACTTCCCGATGGAATTGTTTGATGAAATTTTTTAAGCATGTTCTTCATGAAGTCTAGTTTATCCATACCAAATTTCAGCTCAAAATTCGATCGGAAAGACATTCAAATAATTTTTTGAAGTTGACTGCGTCAAAGTATACATATAAAAACCCAGTCAACTTCAAAAAATTATTTGAATACCTTCCCGATCGAATTTTGAGCTGAAATTTAGTATGGATAAACTAGACTTGATGAAGAACATGCCACAAACAATTCATCAAAAAATTCCACAGGGAAGTGCCCGAAATGCCCTCGACCGGACGGCGGTTCCCGTCAGGCCGGCTGGACATGAAAAGTCCTCGTATTTGCATTACATATATATAATACTTTTAGCTTACTATGGAAAGAAATCATTATGGCAAGACTAGTAAGGATGTTTTCTTTTGGACTGTTTTCATTCCCAGATCAGATCAGACTAGACCAGACTTGACTTCCGTAGTTATAAAATACACAGAGACCATACGTTTACCAGACCAGACCAAACCATACCAGTTCAGACCAGACCAGACCAACAAATTTCAGTCCAAAAGAAAACCTCCTAAAATATACTCCGTATTAGAATAATTTGTCAGGTGTTATAATATCATAATAGAAAATGAGTGATATTACCTTATTTTTAATACTCCGTAAGGATCGTAATATTTGCTTCAAAAATGATGATGATCCATTAACGTCCTGAGCTGAGATTACATATACTTAGTAAAATATTAGTCATTATTTCCTATTTATATATCAGTTTTTTCTTTCTTTCAAATTTGGAGTGAATATTTCTGACTTGAATGGTCGAGCACTCGAGCCTGGTCCATTGAAATATGCTCTGGTATGATCTGATTTTTTAAGTTAGATTTGCTTAAATCTATCCTAGTACTTCATTATGTATACTTTATTTATTACGGAGTATGTTCTAAATCTGGTTTGATGAGTTTAAAGTTAATCTGGTTAATTTTGTGTGTTTTTAATGTATGATCACTTAACATGTTTCCTTTTGGACTGAAATTTGCTGGTCTGGTCTGGTCTGATCTGGTCTGATCTGGTCTGAACTGATATGGTCTGGTCTGGTAAACGTCTGGTCTCTTTGTATTTTATAACTGTCCAGGTCTGGTCTGGTCTGGTCTGGTCTGTTTAAGTCTGGTCTGGTCTGATCTGAACTAGTCTGGTCTGATCTGGGACTGAAAACAGTCCAAAAGAAAACATCCTTATTAATCACGTCTGACTCAGGTTTTTTCTGAAGCTGAAATCAATCAATCTATAATTAAGACGTTACTTCCATGATATTATTATATTTTATCATAATCTCTAACATATTTATATATCATCATAAAAGTTATACTTTCTCCGTCCCGCAAAGAAGTTCCCAGTTTGACCTACACACATATTAAGGAAATAAACTTCTCAGGGGATAAATTTTACTGTTTTGACACTGTTACAACATTGTTTGACATTGTTTGACACTGTTTTGATGTGGATAACATGTCATTTAAAGAAAGGAAAACTTCTTTTTGGGACTGCTAAAAAAGAAAAGCGAGAACTTCTTTCCGGGACGGAGGAAGTATATTTTATATTTTGACTGTGGTTATATTTCTTTTTTGAAAGGAAAAATACACTTCTATATATATATATATATATATATATATATATATATATATATATATATATATATATATATATATATACTAAATGGATCAAGAGTTACAATTAACCAATAGCTCCAAAACGACAACCTATCGATCCTTCACAAACTCCATCTAGATGGGCGCAAAAAAAACCCTATCGCAGACAAGTTGCACCTTCCGCCAAACCTTAAGTAATATGATTTTTAAGGTTATACTAGCATAGTACCCGTGCGATGCACGGCAAGACATTTTTGAAGATAAAGGAGTATTAGATTAACACCTCACATTTGACTTAATTTAATACCCCATATTATCATCAAGTAATAATAACTAAATGACTAATCACAAACATGGTTGTGATAAATGATAAATCACAAACATGGTCTTTATTAACACAAAGGTTCGGTGTATTTCTTTGCGTGTGTTTCTATTTTTGAATAAATCACTTTGTATTTAGTATCTTTGAAATATAAATACATTAGTTGTATACATTCTGTAAATTAATGCAGTTGATTTTAAATATAGAGTATACTTTTTTTAGTTATGTATACCACATATGCAAAAAAATAAGCACTGTATTTGGAGGTCAAAGAACTGGTAGTTTTCTATCTTCACAACCAAGTAGGTCGCTGCTAGGAAGGGAGCAACTGCCTTGTCGTAGAGCCATGGCCCATGCTGTTCAAAACCGATATGTTGTACCTGTATGCTCCGCCTCAAAGGCCACCATCCCATTACCAGGCGATATTGTCTTCCAAAAGTGTGGCTTGAAAAACTGAAGAGAAAAACTGAAAAGTTGGAGAATCCATTTAGTTTAACTCCTCCATCAACAAATAGAAACAGAGAATCAATTTTCTTGAATCTCAAAATCTTACAATATTGGTAATTGTTAGGATACAAAGGTGTATGGGAAATGTAATGTATCAGATTGGGATACAAAAGTGTACAATCAACTTAGGGTATGAGAACCATGGAAAAGCTAAACGAACTAAAGACAAACGAACTTTAGACATCACTGCCAACAAAATACATAAAACTTATCCCGCGAAAAATGTTGAGAAATCTAAACAAAGATTTGGTGTCAGGCAAATTTGTAGTTAATGAGAAGCAAAAGCCAATAGTTATAGCTGAAGTCATTTCATAATCTTCTTAAGATCTTCTTAAGTTCCACCGGGAACCGCTCCAAATGGCGTCATCCGGACATAGCATCCTAAATATGGCCTTATTTGACATTTTTTTCCAAGTTCGAGGCCCTATCTGACCCTTATCCCTTGAATATAAGTAAATGTTGTTATCTATACATACATGAACTACCCAGGACAATAATAATTATAAGATTCATGTATTCCATCAAATTAAACCTGATCAGAGAAGCAGGCCCCATGAGTTACTATTGCTCATCTCTTGCTCATCTACTTGAAGTTTTTGCCATGACAATCAAATAATCATTTCTGCCCTTTTTTGTTATTCCACTTGCAAAATGATTCATTAACTTTGTATGATTGTTGCAAACAGTGTGTACCTAACATTTGAAGAACAAAAGTGATTAGTTTGAGTTAATAATTCTTATGCCATTAAAATAGAGGTTCCAGTGTTTCACTAACCTACATTTGTATTATGGAAATTGCCCGTTTGTAATCTGCATAATGGAAGGAATATAACACAATAGTAGTCTAGGGGTAAAACTACCTATATATTGCAAGCAGTAAAATTATGGCTTGAAACAATAGAAGTGAATTTCTCTAGGTACTCATGTCGATCAAAAATTCTAAGTGGAACTAACTCCAATATTTGTAATGAAGGAATATAAACTGATTTAATCCGCAAAATAATACTACCAGCCCTTAAAATGCGAACAGGTTTACTTGGGTTGAACTAACTCCAATAATTGTAATTAAGGAGTATGAAAAAGCAAACAGGCTTCTGTAGTTCAACTTCCCATATCCAAATGACCAAATCTCAAAATACAATGAAGAAGAAATGGTTAAAGTGTATAAACCAGCATCACAAGAGAAAAAAATAGTGAAAAATGTGGTTATCAAAAATGGGTCCTATGCTCTTCATCAAAAGGGTTGAGGTTTCTTCCCTGACTCAAAGTAATCCGATTTCCCCAACCAAGCTCCAAACTTTGTAATTTCAACAGAGAAATCTATCGATTTCCTAATATATGTGCAATAACGTAGAAAGCAGTGAAGAATTTACCAATCAAGGTTATCATGAAGAAGACGATTCAGTCCTCAGAATCTTCTCCGTCTTTTCCCTTGCGTGGGCGTGTGCGTGGACGGTTGCCGCCCTGACATACCCTGACTAACCTTCCTCCATTCTCCCTTGCCAATCTTCCATAAATGTGAGTAACAAAGTACAGTCCGCTGCTTTTGCAAAATCAAGTCAGAGTTTTCGTTGTGATTTGCGTTACAACACTAAGAAAGCTTTGCCACCTATATAGGTCATACATCATGAGCTAATGACTCTTGAGAATCCCAACATCGGAAGATGAAGAGCCTTGTTACGGTAATGGAGTTCTTTAATAGGCATTGGGATGATATCCTTTACCGTAAAAGCTATTGCAAAATATTAAGAGGCATTAATTGCTTTAAGCAGTCGGGGCAAGGTGCGCTTACAATTCCCGCTCAAATGGCGCTGCACTATTGCGTTTTTATATATATATAGATTTCTATTCACCACTTTTGTACGTAGTACTCCCTCCGTCCCACCAAGAATGAGACATTGTGATTTACAATGTTGACTGACGATAAAGCAAACATATTCCTGTTTCCATTCAAATTATTTTTAGTAAAAAGAAATCACATATTCAGAAGCTAAACTACATTAAACGCTTTACAATGTCGTGAAAATCATAATTAAATTTGATAAAAATTTGATATATAAAGTAAGATATTGAGAGTGATTTTGATCAAATGAATAAGAATCGAGACATTGTTAATGAGACGGAATGAGTATTACTTAAAGTCATGTCTTTATATCTTCCTTTCAAAAAAAAGTCTGTCTTTAATCTTTATATCTTAAACCCTTCTTTCAAAAGTTCGTGACAAGTCAAAAACGAAAGGAGCTTGCATAAAGATAATGGAATAACTAACATCTTAATCTTAAGTTCTTAATTAATGAGTTTTTTACCGCACTTAGTGGCACAGTAGCACCAATAAATGGCACCCGATAATGACTGGCCGCTGACAAACCTGTAATTTGGACGTGGCAAATTAAGATCTATCAAAAGTTATTATTATATCTATAAGACTATAAACCCCAAGGCTAGCAATTAAAGCGAGGTCGTTTACTTTGGGTTATAAGATGTGGCTGTGTTGGTTTGACTAATTTAACACGGAGTAAAATATATTATCTGCTTCTAATGAACGGAACATATATACAGTACACAGTAGTTATCCTAAGTTGAGTTACCTTTTACTAAAAAAAGTAAAGCATTATCTCAAACCCTTGGATTATTTTGGAAATATGAGATTATTAGTGGGTTGCAAACTTGCAATCATAATAAAGTAACTACAAAGTTTTAAACTTCATAGTCCAGTTGAGTACTTTACAAAACGAATTGTACTTATTTAAGAAGCCATAGCTACTTTTATCCCATGCGCGCGCACAAACATGAAACATGTATGTACATACTAAATACATACGCAGTATTTATTAACATACGTAGTACTACGCATTATATGAGTGAGCTTTCAGTACAAAGTAGTTTTATCTGATAAAGCGAAAACATTTGAAAGGACTTTTGACCTAAATATTACCAATAAGTGAATGGTTGACAAAAAAAAGTGATTTTTTATTTAATTTTCCAAAAATGTGAGTGAAAGTACTAGCAAGATCGCTATAGTGACAGTGCAACAGTGACACCACCGTATCACAGTGGCAATTTTACCCTGACACCATCATAGTGAAGCATTTATTTGACGCCAAACGGAACGAAGAATTCATATGCACCTAGTTGCACTTCATTGAGGAAAGGAGAGTTTGTCGCCCAACGGATGGAAGAATACCATCACACCACCCACTGATATTTTGACAAAGCGGTGAAACTCCGATCAATCAAGGTGGGGACCTAGTTCTAAGAAAGAGGGAAAAGAGAAAAAATTGGAAATCTAGTTCACGTTCGAGGGCGGAAAGCTAGCGAAAAATGGAAATGTCCATACAAAGTTTAGGGTAAATATGCGACAGGAACCTTGAGCCTTGAAACAACAACCGGTAGCTCAACGGGGATATGGAACATTAAACATTTCAAGAAATTATATCAGTAATAGCCTACCGGCTGCTCCTTAAAAAAGGGAGACAAAGTTCCTTACTCTTCCCTGTCTCGACCAACACAGACCGGTTCAAAGATATGGAATGGATCCGGCCTCGACGGAATTATCAGGGGTTAATAGCTGAGCCCTTCGGGGCTGTGTGAACACGAATGGTAAAGAAGTCTGGAGGTAGGAACTACATAGAGCGGGGGGGGGGGGGGGGGGGGGATGCCCGACTATACTATTGCTACTTGGAGACATCCTCCCACTCGGCCTCGTCATCAGAGTCACCATCATCGTCGGAAAGAGGTTAATTAACAACATCTATATACGCCCTTGTTGAAGGAATCGGTGCCGAGGTTCTCACAAATGAGATTCTTGGAGGGACTAGCCTAGTCGCCTTAAGTAGCTCCACCCCGCGGGCAAGCTGCTTTTTATCTGGCACCTATGAAAACACGTCCCTGAAAACCTTACCCGCAACGCCTCAAGCAAACTATCAAGCAGCCTCCTCAAAATCTGTTGTCATCTTGTAGGCCATGAGGGTCTGGGAAAGATCAGCGTTCACCTTGGGCGACCTCGAGGGTTGGCACCTGAGCTGAGGGAGAAGGTGACCTTTGCATGCTCGACTATAGCTACCTTCTGGATGGTTAAGCTCAAGGCATCCTGGGTCTCCTTGAGGTGAAGGGCAGCCGCCTTAGCCTCCTCACGTGTATGTGCCACAACCCGGTTTGTTGATGTTAGCTCCTCTATGGTGTCGTGATCCTGGGCCGCTTGGGATTGTATAACGTAGAGGTCAGCCTGCAGGGGAAAGTAGAATTAATGACACAAAGAAACGATGCACAAAAACAATGTAGAATTCGCGAGGTGGAATTAGAATTTTACCTGGAAGCAGGAGAGCAGCGCTCCCTCCACAGCCTCGGCGGAAGGACATGGTTGCAACTCCACGTCGACATGTCGTATGAACTCTTCCCTAGCCTGAAGGGCAGAGCCATCGAGTTGCTGGCCCACATGATTTGGGTTGGAGGGACTGGGCTACTGGGTGCAGGGTCACTTCAGGGGCCACTCTCCCTAAAGTTTAGGTCGCACACCGGCCACCGTCTTGATAAGCTCAATCTGCAGAGGAGCAATCTCACCCGAGATAAGACCTTCAAAGCCCGTTCCCTGAGTGAGGGGAGACGAGGGCCGCTCCACTCCCGTTTGCTGATGCTCAGATTGAGAAGCAACACATGAGGTAGTGCCCCTGGGCTTCGAATACTACAAGAAATGGTATCATTTACTTGCACATTTCAAGATCACCATGATGCTCACATAAGTGAATTGCGAGTAAATCTGGAACTCATACTCGGTGCTCTATGACATTTTATTCTTGGCTTTCAATTGTCTTCACACACCTCCTGAAGCGATATTCATTTGATGTCAAGTGTGAACCAAAACGATGAGAGCTACAAGGAAGATGTTCAGGATTGATGGGGTAAATTGCACAGAACCCCCTTGTGTTATAAAAAGTATGCACGATAAACCCTTCTGTTTTAAAAACTGTACGAAAAACCTCTGTGTTTTAAAAAATGATGCGCAAGATGCCTAATAACGGAAAAGTAAGTGTGTTTGTCTTGCACGCGCTTTTTGTGTGCTTTTGCAAACGGATTTTTTCTATTTGGCCTTGGTAAATATCCATTTTGCCCTTTTGTGTTTGTATAGAGCAAAATACTACGTTGCTTTCTTTTATTTATTCATTATCTCTTTTCTAAAAGGCTTCATTAGCAATAACGTATGTTTTATAAATCTTATTTTTCTAATATTTTAATGTTTCATGATTTGAATATATTTATTAAAAAATAGTAAGTATACAATATGGAACATTATTTAAACAAATATGGCCTGATTTGCAATTTGTTTTATACATAGTCTTCAAAATTTAGCCTATGATATGAAATGCAAGCCAAAGCATGACAACATGGATATCCACACAATTGAAAAAAGCCACAACTACAAAATTGTTCATCAAGATGAACAATATGACTGCCCATGTGATATTGGACCTCATAAATGTCTTGCCCGACCCAAGATGGATAGCACTGCCTACTTCTTTTCATTTCATTCTCTATCTTGGTTATGATGTTCGGGCAAACACTTTTTGTATACCTCTCCATTCCCGTCTTCTTAACTTGGATCCTTGTCATCAGTTTTCTTCTGATCCACTCAAACATATCAATTATTGGGAGATCTCTAGCAGGAAGAATGTAATTGTTGAAAGATTCAGAGATATTGTTAACAATCACATCACATTTTGCAACAGTTTTGAAAAAACATCTAGCCCAATGTTGTGTTGGTACATTAGAGAGCCACTCAAATGCAGTTTCTTGTTGACCTATCTTCGGGCACAATCTCTTAATTTCATTCATAACCCTTTGATGAGTGTTCACGCTATATGTAGATGCAGCTTTCCAAAACAAGTTTTTTAACTCCAAGCTTCCAAATTTGACTTTGAAGTTATTGTACATGTGCTTCACACAATACCTAAAAAAATAAAAATCAAAGGGTATATTAATGGGTGTGAATATTAAATTTCACCAAATTATGCATACTTTATAAAAAAAATGATTTACAATATATTATTATAATTAGTGGGTAACAACCTGTGTTCAGAATGTGGAGCATTTGCTTTGACTACCTCAATGAGTCCTTTTTGTCTATCAGAAACAAAAGTCCAGTCATGTTGCTCTGCCGAACCTATATCTCTCCACAACAAATTCAAGAACCAATCCCAACTATCAAACTTCTCCACTTCCACGTATGCCATTGCTATAGGGTACATATTATCATTTCCATCCCTTCCTACTGCTGTCAATAATTGTCCTCCATATCATCCCTTTAAGAAGCATCCATCCAAGCCTATGATAGGTCTACATCCACTCAACCATGCTTCCTTCATTGCAGCAATACACATATACATTCTCTGGATTTTTGGTGGACTAAGAGATCTTTGAACCTTCAAGATTAGTGAACTTTTTGGATTGTGCTTCTCTACAGTGGCACAATAATCATAAAGCCTTTTAAACTGCATACTGACGTCAGTTGTAAGCAAAGATAATGCATATCTCTTAGCCCGATAAACTTTATGGAAACTAACTTCAACTCCACAATCTGTTTTTATTTTATTTTTGAGAGCTTCCAAGCTGCTATTAGGATTATCCCTAACATCATTTAACATCCTCTGCCCAAGGTACTTGTAATATGCTTGATTATTCTCTTTCCTAAAGGAACAAGTGTGTTTTCCAATAAGAGTTTTAACCTGGAATGTTGTCGTTTTTTGTACGACTGAAGCTCTCAATTTCCAGTCACAACCACCCTTGCAAACAGCAGTTATAAATTTGGCTTCACACTTTGGGTACTTCAGGTCATATCCTTTCCTAACCGACCAATCCTTAAGAACCTTTTGGAAAGTTTTCCTTTCTGGGAACCTCTGTCCAGCAGCTAATTCACAGGTTCTCATGTCCACACTTTCATCCCACTCAAACTCACCATCCTGTAAATCTTCAACTTCATCGACACTGCACCATTCTTCCCGTTCTTTGACTCTGTTTCTTTCATCAGCATCCCTAACATGTTTTCTTTTCATTTTTTGAAGTTTCACATAATTTCTAGCATACTCAAATACTTTTCTGCAATGATCAGGATCCCTTGAAGTAAATATGTCATCATCATCAGGTCCCTCCATGTCCTCAAGTGCCCAAGAGGGGCATGAGGAAACATCAGAATCAGAAGCATTACTGGAGTCATTCCCAATATCATTTTGCTCAACTTGAGGCTGCAATGATGGGTCTTCAATTTGAACTTCACCAGACATTTTCCTTGTTGTACACATTAAGGAAAATCTCACATTAAACATACATAAATTGCACACATAACTCAAACTCCTACTGGAATTGAACTGTGCTGCACCACACACACACAAATCATATTTGATAACATGTTTATATAAGCAAAAGTAACCAACTTTCTAAACAATTCCAAACTTCTATTGTGGAGTCAATTAATTGTTAAAAACTAAAAAGTGTTAAAGGCTACAATTCATGCAAAAATACAAGTCACATTTGTTACTTCACAAATTGAACTGATTCGGCTACTCCTTTTATGACATTAGCACCCAAATGGAACACGGATGAGAATTATTATAATCATGATTCCATTAATAGCCACACCCTAAGGATAGATAGCCAATAAAACCTAACACTGCAGAGTGTGTATATATGGGCTCCCTTAGCAGGTGTGAATGTGTTAGTAAAAAACATAGTAAACTTAAAAGAAAAAACTTCGACAAATGTAAGATAACTGGAAGCATTAAAAAAAGTTCAAGATAGTGAGCAATCACTAATTGGAGTACTGGACACAAAAGAAACTGAAAGTACAAAAAAAGTGACCCTAATTTACGGAGTATATGTTTAAAATATCAAATTTAGTAAACCCTAATTTATGACTTCCAATTGAAACTCTTACTTATTCCTTCAAAGAATACTTGCAAAATTAAGAATCATGCTTAAACTTAATTTAATTAGCTTTACATATAAAGATGCACCCAATATATTAATATGCGAAGGGTTTTATCCAGACCGAATGGAAAGCATGAAGTTGAGTAAACAAACCTGAGAGCAAGAAATTGAGTAAACCTGGTGTTCAGGATTTAAAATCTCCAAGGAGGAAAGGATTTGTTGGGTTAAGGGCCGAAAATCACGATGGGGAAGCCATTGTTGCACTATAGATGGAGCTCATGAAAGAGGAAGATATATACGGAGAAGAAAGGGCTGGAGGAAGCAGCTTATTTTAGAGACCAAGCAACCAAATAATTGAAGGGTGTAACGGGTAATTTAAATAAAAGATGACGTCGTTAGTTTTTCATCATCAAGCGGGCGTGTGTGCTTCGTTTACTAAAACATAAGAGGGTTTCGTCCATTTTTTAAAACAGAAGGGTTTAACGCGCAGAGTTTATATAACACACGGGGGTTTCGTGCAATTTACCCGGATTGATGATATCATGTTTAATATATTTTCTACTTTGTTGAGGTGGATAAATTTATGTTATGTATGAATTGTGACTTTGTTTGACATGAATTACGCTTATTTGATGTAGTTAATTTAACATTTTTAGACCTGTAACAAATTGATATGTTGTTAATGACATTAGATGTTGTGATTTGATTGTGGGAACTTTGACCTTGGTTAAATATAATGTAACAGGAGCAAATAAACAATATAAATTGAATATATATCGTGTTTTTTTTTGCGTTGACATGTTGAAGCAAAAAGTTGGCAGAACTAACTATGGCGTCAACAAGTTGACACAATTGTTGGAATTATTTGCGTTGACACGTGAACACACTTAATATTTTAGTCTTTTGCGTTGACACGTACCTGATTATACCCGTAAGACCTTTTCCATCCACACGTCGACACAAATAAGTTATGGTCATTAGCGCCACATATGGTGGACGCAAGAGAACTATTTGCATCCAACTATTTGTGTTCACCCTTTTGCGTCTACATGTGGACTCAAATAACTTATTTGCGTTGATTTTCTACTTTTTGCATTGACAAAATGTCAACGCAAAAGACCCACTTTGTTGTAGTGGATTCCTTGGCAAGTTGCTTTCTTCGCCCTTTCCGCCTCCTTCTTAACCAGACGCTCCTCTCTGCTCTTCCTCATCCGTTCAACCTCCATCTGAGCTTCAGTTGGTATGTGTGCACCTGAAATAAGAAGACATAAATGTTAGAACCGGGTGATCAAAATCCTAAGGCACTAACCTTGGTGTGAGAAGAGATCGCCTGGAGCCGGGGTGTCTATTCCTCTAAAAACCAATCCAAAAGTACAGGCAGTACCTATCGCGGCTTCCGCCAACCCCTGGGGGTAAGGTATTTCGTTATGAGGTAGATGCCGCCGCACTCCATGGATTTGACTGCTTCCACCAACTCATCAGTATTACAAAACTCTTTCACCTTCGGAGGGAAGCCATTGCATCTCGTCTACGCCAGACCGCCGGGGACCCAGAGGAAGAGAAATAAATGCTTCCATCCCTTAATGGAGGACAAAGTCTCACCAACGACTTTCCGACTAGTACATATGCTAATCTTCATGTAACCCATTGGCGTTGTAGGGAGTGACCTTGAAAACATAGTGAAAGAGGTCCAAACATGGATCCAACTTCTTCTTCTTACACCGCACAATGAAACTGGTCATGAGCCGATAAGAGTTTGGCATAAACTGGGCGGGAACCACCTCATAGCGTTGGAAGATCTGCACAAAGAATGGATGATCGGTAAGACGGTAACTACAGCCTAACGATCACTAAATCTACATTGACCATGGTCATGCCCGGGTGGGTCACCCCAAGTAAACTGTACTTGATAGGTGGCGGTAGAAAGATTAAGATTAGGTCAATGTAATGATCCAAAATGAAATGCTCGCACCCCCGAGCGTTTTCCAGAAGAATAAGTAGGGCCAACCCTATATACGTCCTTATCATCGTCGAAAGAATCTTCGTCCCAGGAGTCAGTCCCACCGTTGGGTTAGGCCTACGCTCCTTTGTCCTGCGTGGCAGTATCACTAGCCCCGTCAAAGACCATACCATCAACACTGGCCTCAGACGGGCGTTCGTTATCTACCGAGGACAAAGGGTCTATTTCTTGTTCCGGAGAAAGCGACATCGGAGGAGAAGTAGGTTAGAGGAAGAAGAATACATGTTCTTTGGTCTGAAAAGGGCTGACGACGAAGTTCCAACCTAGAGAGGAGCGAGAGCGTTCTAGAGAAAAGTAAAGAAATTTCAAAAACTCCGATCCAAAGGTTGAGGGGGTATTTATTGGAGAAGCCACCGAAGGGAGCTCGAATCATGGAAAAATATATGGAATTGGACTGGCCGCCGGAACCATCACTTCAGAACCTCAGGTAATCATGGCAAAAATCTCTGGAATTGAACTGGCAGCCGTAACCGTCACTTCAGAACCTCGGGAATAACCAATACAGCTGTCACCCAAGAGTGTAGGGGCCACGCGATTTAGCGTAGTGTTTTTCCTCTACTTCCTCATGTTCGACGCATGCTCAAAACATCAGACTTGTGTTGGGTAATTGACTCGGGACAGAGTACGCCCAATACCCCTGCGGATAAACGAATCCAACAATCTGTTAATGTAAGGCCCTAAGATTGGCCGAGGTAACGCGCATGTCATGTGCCGCTTGGCACGAGGTCCTTGAACAAATCACCTGGGCCACTGTTGATGGACCCCCAACCTACAACCCCGGAACAATTGGTGGGAAAGCATGGATTTGGTGGGAAGAACATTTAATGCACCACATATGAAAGATTTTATGGTTGAGCTAGCCACTCAGGGTTCACCACATCATCACCACCACATACCCCATAATAGTATAAATAGAAGCATTTATTTTATTGTAAGGGTTTGCCTACTTGTATTCAATAGCTTTAGTCCATCTCTCTAATTCTTATGTATACTCTCAGCTTAGAATAGAGACTCGACGCTCGCTCAGTAATGGCGTTCTGTAATAATTCTAAGGTATAAATAGAACTTGGCCTACTTTACATTTCTTACTTTTCTTGCTATTACTTGTGCCCACAAATCAGTTAACTAATCTGCCAAAACATACCCAATCCATCAACATCCTATGAAAGCCCAAGCACAGACGTTGAGCCCTTGGACAGAGAGGAATAAACCTCAACAAAAATCTTTAATAGTCTTTTCATTTTCCATTGCAGTAAAGCTCAATAAAGTTCACACGTAACTCACCAATTCAAGATAATTCAAAACATTTTTGGCTTTAGCATTTCATAAATTTCACTTTTTAACTTTTTCACATTGTGTCCGCAGATGTGAAAATATAGTTGAATTCCTCTCAATTTAAATCTTGGAAATATGATTTTTTTTCTCATTTTGTTTCAAGACATCAGCGCTAACCACACATTCAAATTTATTAATAATCAGACCAATTCAATGTGAGAAAGAAAATTTTAGAATAAAACTAGCATTTTTAGAAGGAATGACATTATGCTATATTATGAGGCATCCATAATACAATAATACGATAGTATGATATCCAATAGGAAATTATGGGTGGGTATATTTTAATAAAATTTTGGTAGTTTTTAAATTAGGATAATAATTGTGTCCGTACAAAATGAAGCTGAAAGAATAACATAATCAGTATAATTGTGTCTTTTTTAATTTAGATTTAAATAATTCAACTGCAAATTCTAATTGTCCATGTGGAGAAAGGTACGAATGTACGATACGAGTACCATAGAATCTACGGATAAAAAAAGGTTATTTCAATACAATATCCACTCTCATGGCAACGTCCTACCCCTTCTTTCTCTCCCCTATATATATGTCTTCCGCGTTTGCTCTCTGTACACATCTCGCACTCTTTCTTTTCACCCCCACACTGAACAATTTCCCCTTGCCAAACGGGGAAGAAAGTGACAGCCCATTTTACAGTTGAATAACGACTTCAAATTTTATTTTTCCGACTGAAATTCCCATTTTGCCCTTCGCCGGGAAATATGATCAGCTGGCACGATCTTTACGTCGTCTTGACGGCGGTTATCCCGCTGTACGTGGCAATGTTCTTGGCATACGGCTCTGTCCGGTGGTGGAAAATCTTCACCCCGGATCAGTGCTCCGGGATCAACCGCTTCGTCGCCATCTTCGCCGTCCCTCTGCTCTCCTTCAAATTCATCTCCTCCAACAACCCGTATGAGATGAACTTCCGATTCATCGCCGCCGACAGCCTCCAGAAGCTGATTATGCTGGTGGTGCTCGGATTCTGGTCCAATTTCACCAGAAATGGCAGCCTCGAATGGAGCATCACGATCTTCTCTCTTTCCAGTCTTCCCAATACTCTGGTCATGGGGATTCCGTTGCTGATCGCCATGTACGGCGAATATTCCGGCAGTCTCATGGTCCAGGTGGTGGTGCTCCAGTGCATCATTTGGTACACTCTGCTTTTGTTCCTTTTCGAGTACCGCGGCGCGAAGATGCTTATAATGGAACAGTTCCCGGAAACCGCCGCGGATATCGTGTCGTTTAAGGTCGAATCCGACGTTATGTCTCTCGACGGCCAGGATTTCCTCGAGACCGACGCGGAGATCGGGAACGACGGGAAGCTCCACGTGACGGTGAGGAGATCCAACGCTTCCCGGCGGTCGTTCGCGATGACCCCGCGGCCGTCGAATCTCACCGGAGCCGAGATTTACAGCCTGAGCTCTTCCCGGAACCAGACCCCGAGAGGGTCGAATTTCAACCACTCCGATTTCTACTCGATGATGGGTTTTCCGGGAAGGATGTCGAACTTCGGCCCCGCGGACATGACTCCGCGGGCGTCGAATTTCGAGGAGAATTGTGCCCCGGGAGGGCTCATAAACTCTCCCAGATTCGGGTTTTACCCGGCCCAACCCGCGCCCACCTCGTACCCTGCTCCGAACCCGGAAATAGCATCGGTGGTGCCGAAAATCCAGAAACAGCCGCCGGCGCAGCCGCAGCAGTCGCCGCAACAGACTGCCAAGGCCAACCATGACGCCAAAGAGCTCCACATGTTCGTTTGGAGCTCCAGCACATCTCCGGTGTCGGAAGCCGCCGGCCTCCACGTCTTCAATGACCAGTCCAATCGGTCGGACGGCGCCAAGGAAATCAGGATGCTTGTTTCCGATCACCCTCAAAATGGCGACACTAAAAGTAATTCTTTTCACTATTTTTACTTTCCCCGCACGGATTAATTTTTTTACCCCAAAACTTAATCCCAGTTTTATTCCCCGCCCGGATGAATTGACCACCATATGGCATCTCATTTTAAAAGTTTTACGAATAAATGGGTTTATAAATTATCTAATCTTGAAAGTTCTAGCCGTTAATTATTTTGTATTTTGTACTACTAATATGAGCTTAATTGAGTTAATTAATTTAATAATAAGAAAATTGATTAATGAAAAACTGTCATTTTCAAAGTCCTTTTTATCGATGCACTTTTGAAAAAGTTACGACTGATAAATTTATTTTGTACAACGGAGGTACAAAAAAGTGTCTTTTTTTATTTCGAAATTCGAATGACTATTTATATAGATATTGAATTATTATTATTATTAAAAAAATGAAGCAAATCCGCAAGGAGGGGACAGGGAGGACTTCAGCTTCGCTGGGGGCGGTGGAAAAGAAGGAGAAGAAGTGGGGAAAGAGAGAGAAGGCCCCACGGGATTGTCGAGGATGGGGTCCACAGGCGTAACCGACAATCACGAGAAGGGTGTCGGGAACCATGACGTCGGCGCCGGGAAACAGATGCCGCCGGCGAGTGTGATGACGCGGCTGATCCTGATCATGGTTTGGCGGAAGCTGATCCGGAACCCGAACACCTACTCCAGCCTCATCGGTCTCATTTGGTCTCTTGTCGCCTTCCGGTAATTATTATGCAACTCTTGTCTTCTCTTTTTGTACCATACTTTTAGTTTTATATATTTGAAATTAATTTTATAATCAAGCATAATTCAATTTATCTGCATTCTTAATTCATAATAATGATGAATATATTATTGTTCAACATAACTTATTGACATGTTCAAACGAATGGTATTGACTATTCAATATACGATACTCTATTTTTAATTTAGTAGATATCGTAAAAACCTTGGGTGTCACGTTTAGAATGGTAACCGTGTTTATAGAACATTTTAATTGTTCATATTCAGTCGTACACTAATTTAATACTCTTATACTCGTATATATAGTCTATTAAATTTATACGGAGCTTTTTAGTGTGAGATAATTATTTCAAACACCCTCACTTACATAATACGAAGTAGATTTTCACACGTATATAATACTCCGTATAATAATAGGCTCTTCTAAAAAGTTCAATGATGAGAATAGCAGGTAGTAGTGTAGTTCATGATCCTAAATTATATTCCGTAGTTTAATAATTCATATTTAGATCAATTTCCACTTTATTCAATTATTGGGATAAAAATTCATGCAAAAACTTTTAAAAAACATTGTACCGATTCAGGGGCTCATAACTTTCAACTTATTGAAATTAATGTCAATGACGAGTTGATGACAACTTAATCATTCATTAAGTCATGTTTACTTAAGATTTACTCCGTAATATAATTGAAAGCATGATTTAATTATTATGTATCAACTGACTTAATCATTAAGTTGAAAAATAGCAGTCATTTCCATTAAAACGTCCATTAAGACGTTTTTTTCTGTCAGTTTTTTTAAATTGATTTTGGAATAGATTTATGTTAATAAATGACGCTTTTAACTAACATTATAATTTAAGAATAATGCTAGTTTGATTATTTTACTTGATTGAAACAGTTTATTCATCGTACAAAAATACTCCGTAGTAAATACCCCGTCAATCTAATATACGGTCATGGCTTTGTCACTATTTGAATTAAAAAATGGGCTCACTTGAGTCATTTAATTGTAGTTTAACTTACGAACGTGATATTATTTCCATGTGGCTAAAAGTGGCATTATTAATGTAATAAATTGAAAAAAATGAATGAGAAGAATATTTATACATTAATTGACTGTTTTAATGCGATATGTTGTTGTTTTTAAAAAAAAAAAAGGAAAAAAGAAAGAGAGGTTTAATGACGTGTTTGGGGATGTTGTGTTGGTGCAGGTGGCATGTGCATATGCCTAAAATCCTACTGAAGTCAATCGCGATCCTATCAGATGCTGGCCTCGGAATGGCTATGTTTAGCTTAGGTACGTACCTATCTGGTCAATCTCCTTCCCACCCCATTCTGCTTACTCCCCTTTTTCAACCTCCCCCCATATTTCATGCGTATATAACTACTTTTTCACTAAATTTTTTCGACTAAACTATGTTATCTTTATATATATTCTTTTGTACGGAGGACATTATTTACCATAATTGTTCTAACCATCTTTTTTTCTGGTAGTAGAGAGTTACTCAAATGAGAGAACAAATATCTTTTTACTCTTCAAACAAATCCCCACTTGTATATCTTTTTTACTATTCAACATAAATTTTTTAAAGTAAGCCAAAAGGCATATGGAGTATTTTTTTAACTCCATTTTGAAATTTATTTTTGCGATTCAATAAAAGTTTCTGTTTATTTTCTAAATAACTACGTTTTGCTTATTTGAAATTTATGAAGTAAGAATCAGCTTCATCACAAGTAAACCAATTTCTGATAAGTTCAAAAAATGTAATGTAATGCAAGGAGTTATGCAAATGACTAAATGAGAGAACAGATATCTTTTTACTCTTCAAACAAATCCCTACTTGTATAAATTTTATTACGAAGGTATTCCATGCACACCTAAATAATTGCTAGTTTTAAATAATTTTTTACCTAAGAAGGGAAGTGAGATAATTAATTTGAACAATCTTAAAAAGAAAGTGTGTCACTTATTTATGAAGTGGTTTAATACAAGATAACCAACAAAGGCAACAATAATACCTTTAATGTAGTTACATTTTAAAAAACAAACTAAATCAGTTTACGCAGGAGGAAGTCCATTAATTATTTAAGTTAAACAAAGATAATGTCAAAGATAGGAGGATTTTGGGTCATTGAAACTGATCTTTCCCGGAATTTGCGCCTACCAAATGGACTAGATAAGTCAGTGCTTTGAAGACCTCCGTACTAAATTTATTTGCGGAGTTCTTTTTTCATTTGTTTAAAGAAAGGGGAGGTTGGCTGGTCTGATCAGAGTAACAGAGATAGGGAATAAGCTAGAAAATTAAAAGCTCTCTGGCAAAGCTTCACAGACATTCATCTGTCAGAGAATAGAACGGTTCATGGGTGAGGGAGGGCGGCGGCGGCGGCCGGGGTATTCCTATATATGGATCGGAGGGGGATGGCTGGGCATGGGAATAAAAAGAAGAACAGGGATAGAAGTAGGAATAATGTACGATAGGAGGTTGATGGGGATGGAATGATGGGTGCAGGTCTGTTCATGGCGCTTCAACCGAAGATAATAGCATGTGGGAACACGGTGGCGGTATTCGCGATGGCTGTAAGGTTCCTCACAGGCCCCGCTGTCATGGCCGCTGCTTCCATTGCTGTTGGCCTTCGTGGTACCCTCCTCCATGTCGCCATTGTCCAGGTACGTACCCACCTCCATGCCATTTTTCGTACAACTATCTTTTCTCCTTTCCCTACCCCACCCCCTCCTTATCATTCTTATCCTTACTAATTTGGAGCCCGTTTGAATTTTGTATTAAGAAAAAGTAATGTTGAGTTCTTTTTTTGACTGTATTGACTGAAGTTACTGTATACAACTATTTAAACTATTTTTCATATAATTTTTTGTTTATTTTTCATAAATAAGCAAAATCAACCAATGGAATCACTTCTTCATACATTTCAATAGAATAAGTCGATTCAGTCGATTTTAATGTTACAAAACGAGTTCTTAATTCCTTCCTACTATCATCATTATTTCCAATTGTCTTGTCCTCTCTCGATCTATTTCGAATAAAATTTAATTAATCCAAATTGGACTAAAAATATTTTAGAATTTATAAAAAACGTGTTTTTATATTCTAAATATGACTAATTATTGTTATTCTTAGAAAATATAGCCAAAACTATGATAGTATACTGCCATTTTTATAGCATTATAATGTACTGTAGTACTTTTTTAGCGTAAGAGTAATGTAATCCTATTTAGGAAAAAATATTTCTATATACTTCCTCCGTCCCGTTGGAATGTTCCCGTTCACTATTCATTGGTCAACTTAGGTCACTCCTAATCTTTTACTTTATATATCACATTTTTATCAAATTGAACTTTTCTTGATCAGGCTTTGTAGCGGTTTTAATGTAGTTTCTTAATATGTAAATTTTATTTACTAAAAATAAGCGGAGTGTGAACAGGGATCGAGTTGCTTTATCGTCAGTCAAGTATCCTAAACCGAACGGGAACATTCCAACGGGACGGAGGTAGTAATAAATAGCATGATAATAACGTAGTACTCCCTCCGTCCCGAAAACAACTTCCCGGTTGGACTTTCACACACTTTTAGGAAATAAATTTGACTTTACTGTAGAATGCACTGTTTGGCACTGTTTAAACACTGTTTGGCACTGTTTAAACACTGTTTGGCACTGTTTAAACACTGTTTGGCACTGTTTAAACACTGTTTGACACTGTTTATCACTTTTTTTATGTAGATAATTTTCCAAATAAGAAAAGTATTGAAGTGTGAAGTTAATTTTGGGACATCCATTTAAGGAAAGTGGGAAGTTGTTTTCGGGACGGAGGGAGTACTTCGTATTTTTGAGCGTAACAGTAATCATTTAGGGGAAAAAGTACTTCTATTTTGAAGTTTTATTCGTGGTGTTCTTGTTTCTCGTTTTTTGAAAAATCTCCTTTAAAGATAATTACCAAAATCACTTAAATCATGGGTCAGTTCGTCATAGGAAGCCGCATAATTCATACGGAGTACTACGCAGTATATGACTTCATAAATAAGTGAGGGTACCATATTTACAGCGTTTTTTATCAACGTATTTTATTTGTTTAAGTCTTTAATTTATCATTTATTTATTTTATTTTATTTTATACTATTCAATTAACGTATTCTAATCAACTATGGATGTTTTTACTTGGACTGTAATTTGTCCTAGATCAGACTAGACCAAACTAGACCAGTCCAGACCAGACCAGACCAGACTAGTACAGACCAGACCAGACCAGACTTGGATAGTTATAAAAATACAAAGAAATCAGACTTTACCAGACCAAACCAGACCGGTTCAGACCAGACCAGACCAGCAAATTACAATCCAAGACAATACAAGATACCTTGATGGCTTGATCATATCATAGAATTTTCCTTAGATTATTATAATATTAGAGTTAAACACAAATAAATGATGAAATACATAGTACGATACCTTCGTAATATATATGTGGTGTCTTAATTACTTATTAGAAGGCTTCATCAAATTCATCTTTTCTTTTAATATTCAAATTCTAAGAAAATATTTGAAGAAGAAATGACATTAAACTTAATTTTCAGTTTAATTTAATACAATTTAGAAGAAATGATACTAAACTCATATTGAGTTGCACATAATTTTATTTTCAGTTAAGTTTAATTTGAATTGTGGTTATTAAGTGACTCCGTATATATTTATGTCTACGAGACAACAGAGTCACATTTAATTAGTTCACAACTTCTAAACCCTTTTTGGTAAAAAAAAAATCATGAACTCTAGATTTTTGTTTTTTGTTTTTGGCATTCATGAACTCTAGATTTTTGAAATGTATTGTTAACTTTAACTTATTCGTGAAATGTCATTTTTTTGGAACTAATGTTATTCATAAATCATAAACAAGTGACCGTTAGCGATCTATTGACTCCTCGCAATTGGTACTTTTTATAAATAAAAAATTTCAACTTGTAATAATTATTTATTACGAGTATATTGAAAGTTTGGGATCTTTTCAAAGATTGTAAACTTTCTAGGTATGCTTCACTAAAGGAGTATTTTTATGAGGTGACATAAAAACATCGATTTCAAATCTATTTAGGATGCATTGGAGATTGGAGTGGTTTTAAATAGATTTGACAAACCTTTGGGGATCATAGTCAAATTAAAAGATTTAGATCTCATTAAAATTAGTTTGTCCTCATATTATTTAAGTCAGTGTTATCATTTGAAAGTTATGTATTTTAAAGCATATCACCTTTTTTGGATCATAAAAACCGCACATTAACATTTATAAAATGTGCGATTGTATAATTGATATTCTAGACAAAAATAGTAAGGTAATGGGATTTTAAAATGGCAAAAAACAGGATGGAACTATTAATTTTAAAATACCTACCGATCCACCATATGTTCATTATTTTTTTATTAATGGATACGGAGTATTATCATTAATTTTTATTATTGGTAGAAAACATTATCTCAACAACTTATTATCTACCTGCAGGCAGCATTGCCACAAGGGATTGTCCCCTTCGTGTTTGCTAAAGAGTACAATGTCCACCCACAGATTCTCAGCACAGCGTATGTGATTAATTGCTAATCCAGCTTAAATTAATTCCCTTCATTAACACGTGTTTAACCAAATAATTTAATACATATCATCCAAATTAATTGACAATTTATTTGGAAAATCCATTTCAGGGTTATTTTCGGGATGCTAATTGCGCTACCAATCACGCTAGTCTACTACATTATTCTCGGACTATAGGCATATCCCGTTTGGACCAGAGAAATGAGAATGGATCCCGGATTAATATGTAACTTCAAAAATGGAGATGGGGGATTTTATTTTTGTTCCAATGAAGCTGCATTGTGAAATATAGCTCTAACAGGATGTGTGTTCGGGAAAAACTATGAAAATAAAATTAAAAAAATTAGTAGTGATCAATTAATTAGTATTGTATCTGTGCATGTAAATTTTCCAAAAACCCTTGAAGATATTTTGACTTAGTTGAAGCGTTCGATGGCCGTAATTGAAGGGTGCATGATTGCTCCATTTTCACAACTTGAGGCAAGCCAAACGAGGACTAGTCTAGTGGAGAGGGGACAAGAAAAGAGCAAAACAAGGACGCAAAAGAGTGATGTTGCTACCATGTATGGTTATTATTATATTACGATATGTTACTTTTCTTTTTTCTTCATCTTCCTCTTAATAGTAGTCATTATGCTTGTAAAGTGTAGGATTTTGAAAAAAATGCTATCTAGTTATTGAAAATTTAAATGAAATCTGCTTTGACTTTTTGTGTTTGTTTGGTAGCATATGATTTACTCCCTCCATCCTGAAAATGTTCACCAAATTGACTTTTCTTGGTCAATGTCAATCAATTTTGATTAATGGTATTGTTTAATACGAAATAATTTACAATATAAAAAATATATCAAAATGTTCCTTATTCAAAATATTTTCATGAAAGTATAAAATTTATAACTTATACTACCTCCGTTCTCTTTTAAATGCAACGTTGGACTTTTTGCACTATTCACATGTTCTACTTTGACTACGTTTTATTTATTAATGTAATAATATATATTTTTGAAAAAAATATTGTTAAATTTTTCTCATTATAAATTTTCAAAATCTATTTTTTAAACTTTTTTTACTAATCGGGAATTATAGATATTAATGGTCAAAGTTGTGCCTCGGCAAATGTGAAATGTTGACTGTTGCATTTATTTAAGAACGGAGAAGTATACAAATATAATAATAAAAATTATTGTTCAAAGTTTGCCATCATTGACCAATTCAAGAAAAATCAATATGACGAACTTTTTCGGGATGAACGTAGTATCTTTTAGAGCATCTATATACAGTGGCGGACCCAGAGTTCTTGTCAAGGAGGGGCACTGCAAAATGGAATGGGTCGGGTCAGGCCAGGTCGGGTCACGTCGTGTGTGAGAATGGTCTATTACTACTCTATTCTGTCTTGTGCTGACAATTTTTAAAGGGAATGAAATAGTTTATTCAATGTCGGTTCCAAGGAATGTACACTTATGGTTTATAGCTCTACCTTCAAAGACAATTCTAAACAATAATATTCAGTTTTTTTTTAAAGAAAGACATGACATTGATTACAATTAAATCATCCTTGCACTGTGTATAATTTTCATATTATAAACAATCAAAATTTAACATTTACAATTGCAATCATATCTTACCTTAAGCAATCATTCCATCATAATTTCATAGTCATTTAAATGTCTTTAAACAATTTTCATATACTCTTTGAAAATATTATTACCTCATCTAATAGTTATACAAAGTATTTTTTTATCCTGATAGGCAGTGGCGGATCCAGAAATTGTTAGTATTGGGGGAACCCGAATTGGGTAAATCTGACCCGGAACACTTCTGCCAACCACTCAACCAGAGCGAATACACTTATACAGATTTGAATTTTTTATGTTACGCATTTCCGATGCAATCCAATTACATTACTAATTTTATAATATTATTATTTTCTTTCTAGTATATTTATATATTGATTCTATGAGGCACACCCTAAAGAAAGTGAAATAATGGGGTGTTTGGAAAATGACGTTTTGGCCAAAAATGGTGGTTTGACCCTTTGGCATTCTCAATAAGTGAAAACGTTGTTTGGTAAATAGTTGTTCGCTCTAGCATTTTTGAATGAAACCGGTGAAAAGGAAACACTGCAAATAAGAGAGTTTTGGATTAGCATTTTGAAATATGAGATTTACTACTAATTATTATAGCCAAATAGCTAAATTACCAAACATGTTGCTACCCGTCAACTTATTCACTAGTCAAATCTGCTGATTGAATCCGTTATTGACAACCCGCTGACATAATCCATTATTCGCTAACCGTTAACCGCTAAATGTCAAACACGCTCAATGATTTAATTAAAAATTATAAATGACTCAGAGTCACATAAATATTATCAAGTATAGTTAGAGACAGTTAATGAGACATTTATAAATAATATACATAACATGATTTTTTTTTAGAGAACTAGATGGAGAACCTTAAATGACATGGTACATACTGTTGTGATCTGAAATAGCCAGTGTGAATTTTTATTTTATTTAAAATCACTTTTGGATTTCAAAATCTTAATATAAGTAAATTATTGCTTCTCGGTACTACTCGTACTTTGACAATAATAGTGGTACTATAATAAAATCACTTTTGATATTTTTTTGTTTCTTTTATTGCTTAGAATTATGGATAAAAATAGAAGTTTAAAAGAATGGCCTTACGATGTTTTGTGCATTTAAATCAAAGAAAATAAGGTGCTAGATCAAATTAATGAGGGCATCCGTTATTTTTGTTGGGTGCACGTTCACTAATTCTTTGTTGAGTCTAATTTTTTAAAGTAATTGTTGGGAGTTTATTGGGGACATGTTCACCCATTGCTATTAAGATAGGTCCGCCCCTGCTGATAGGTGGTGCACTATTTTTATCCTAAGTACTAACACTAAAGTTCAGGATGGGAAGCGGGGGCACTTGCCCCCATAGGACCCCCTAGGTCCTCCATATATACTTGGAATAATGGATGACGTTTGAGGCTTATAGTACCAGTGTTGATTTTAGGAATTTTTAATACTACCTCCGTCCCATTTATATTGTCTTTTTACGGTTTATGATGTTTGACCGACGATAAAGCAAACAGATCCCTATCCGCCCTCAAATTATTTTTAGGAAAAAAGAATTACATATTCAAAAACTATATTTAAAGCTTTACAAAGTCGCAAAAACCTGAATCAAATTTGATAAATTTTTTATATATGAGTGATTTGTATTGACCAAGTAAATAGAAACTGGGACAATATAAATGAGACCGAGGGAGTAGAATATTATTGAAATAAAAGGTTACTTTAATGTGTAAAAATGAGATAAAAGTTATGAGTATCGATCACTTTGTGGTTACTACTACTATACACTATAAAGTTGAAAATAGTTAATAATAGTCAATAAAAGTTAATTTTGCACTCACTTTATATAAAAGGTTACATTTGTAGGATGAGGTTCAAATAACAAGAAGGTTTTTATGTGAGAAATATGAATGAATCTCAATCGTTGGATTCGACTATGTTGCAGTAAAAAACATTCATATTGCACTGGAATATGCAGCCTAGCACAATGGCATTTTCACAAATATCTTTGAAAAATCCGTATTACATTTTGTAGTGCATCACGAAGCCATTTTGGTGCAACATCATTAAATTGCAAAATTTAAATCTTACTGCAATATGAATCTATTTTTAGTGTAATATCATAAATTTAATGGTTGATATTCATTCACATTTCTCACATTAGATGCATTTCTCCCTTGAATCAAAATCCACATGTATATTCGTTATCTTTATTTTTTATCATACATGCATATTTTTTTTTTAGTTTTTCATCCCTCAATTTCATCTCAACCTGTTAGTGGGGTAGACAAAAAAGCATCTCTTGCATGTGTATTGGTACTTTTTAAGGATGTTTATACTTGAACTACTAATATATAATAGTAGTCCAAATTTTATCGCTATGCAAAATACTTCAACAATACATTCTTAATATGAAATAAAATGATATTTCGCCGCCTGTATTAAAGGATATAATTGAATGAGAACAAAAAAAGATTTGTGTCTTAAATAAATTTAGTCTAATAACTTTAAAAATTTTCACTTTTAATCCAATTTATTAAGATGTATCTAGGTTTATAAGAGGTATAAATGTTACTTATGCCTCCAAACCAATTTGTAGCTTTGAAGTTGCAAAATATTTACTTAAAGAATAAGAAAAATGGATTTAATAATCTCAACTAGGGGCGGTTCGCATTTAACCCTATTAGTGGTTATTACTAGGTAGTCTAACTTAGCTGGCCATTTTCCACAAATAGTTTCCGTGACTGGTTACCAGTTAGCAACGTTAAGAAACTTCGAACTTTAGAACTCATTATCAAGCCATTCAATGACATATGAAGTATTTCATTTGACGAATTGAATGCTATCTTCATTCCCCCCACTTCGCTATTCTTAACTTTACCCTACACCATACCCAAAAGTTGTGACATCTCCCATTCATCGTTCTTCCAACCGGTGAGTTACGCTGAGGAAAAGTTAGATCAAGTGCATGATTTGAAGGTTCTTAGAGCTTTTGATTGCGACCATATAGGTACATATTACCTCCAAATCTTTTTATTTTTTAATGTGCCTACATATACAAAATTAGGGTTAGTTGCCAAATTTAAGGTTTATTATAATTTGTTTGCTTCTATACTTTTAGGTTGTATTCGAATCAAAAGGAATGGCTAATTGTACCGCTGTGATGCTTAAGATGTGGCACGGAGGAACAATTAGGAAGAATATTATTGGACAACTACAATATGTTGGGAACAATGCAAGTGCTTTGATATATGTTGATATTGATGATCTGAGCTGTGCTGGTTGCGGTTAGAGGAGTTAGTCGGAAAATGCGGTAAGTATTCCTGTATAGATGACATACATCATTCGATTCCGAGTAAAACCATTGAGAAATGATTGAAAGGGTAAAGCTTGATACAGAAGAACAAGCCATCATATCACCGAGCACCTCCACCTTTGTTTAAATATGTTCATTCAAAAGGTTATCTAGCAGCTCCTTCTGGTTAGGTAAGGCCAATCCAAAACGTCTAAAACCATCTCCTCGCCAAGTCGTTTAACTAACGGGATATTGCCTAACGGCTAGGAGCCTTTCAACAGAAGTGCTACTATTCGACGCATTAAATGCCCTTTTAGTGCTCTCCACATGTTGAGATATTTAAAGCGAATGATTGACCGGAGAATCCAGGAGAATATTATTTAATACGCCCCAAAATAGTAAGTTGACTAGTTTCCGGGAACCAACCGGTCAAATCAACCGTGCAAGAATTTAATGAAGATGTTCTCTACACTCCAACGGGAAGACATCTTTCATTATATAAGATACACCTCGAAGGACTGGAAAACAACTTATCTTTTGAAATCAAGTTAGCAAAAATTCTCTTGAGAGCTCATCCTCCATATTCATCACGAATTCACGAGAGATCAAATCTAGAAGTTGGATAAGAAAAATATTCATATCCTCCAATCCAACTCGATCAAAAGAAAGTTCCCTCCAGTACTTCAACAACTTCAAAATTAAAGCATCACTTTCACATCTCTGACAAAGAACGTTGGAGAAAACCTTTAAAACTTTAAAAGAAATCTTCTTGTCTAAGAAGATCGCCTTAAAGTAACAGGAGTGAAGTGGTGATACTTCAAGAAAGCTTAGTGAAAAAGGCTAGTCATCAGAAAGCTAGGAAGAGCATCCCGTGTGACAAGAACTAGACTTGAAGAAGACGTGGAGTGTTTCTTAAGTGCTAGGAACTACATGTTGTAATTTGATCTTTTATAAGCTTAGTGGAAAAGTGGATTAAAGGAACGAGTTGTTCCTTGAACCACTATAAAATCCCTGGTGTCATTTACTTACTGCTTTTATTATTTGCACATAGGTTCTAATTGTTCTTCTCAAAAGGGCTTGGACTTTGTGTTCAACAAATCTTGCCTTAGAGAAAACAGAAAGGCAAAACTGTCTTAGTGTGTTTGCAAGGCTACCCGACTAGAATACATATCTGTTGCCGGTTAGTTCTGTCAAAGTACTTGATCAACTCTGTGAGACAAATCCTTTGACTCACAAGAATTTGAAAAACCAGAACGGTCTATTCACACCCCCCCTCTATATTGTTTCTTGTACAATCGAGACCTGCAGAAAATTATGAAGCAATAAGATGCTTTGGTTAGTCGGCTGTTGAAGGCTCGTTATTTCTCTAATACATGAGTGCTAGAAACAAGGGAGGGTAATAATTCTTCTTTAATATGGAGGAGCATATGTGACGCAATCTTATCTGTCTAGAAGGGATCTTGCTATCGAATAGGTAGAGGAGGTGAGATTCGGGTCTGGGGGGACCCGTGGTTACCGGGAACAGCAGGTATGCGGCCGACATCCACTGCTCCACTGGGTTTGGAAGGTAATAAGGTTACCTCCCTTTTGACTGTGGATGGGAGGGGTTGGGATATGATATGGATATTCTGACTGATATTTTATAGGAGCAGGACCAGCGGGCCATATTGGAAATCCCAATTAGCTAGAGGGAAAGGAAGGATGAATGGATGTGGATACTTGATCGGAAGGGGAGCTACACAGTAAGGAGTTGTTATAAAATGTTCATGATCGATGAAGAAACAACTATGCCCATTCTTGACTCGAGTTTGGGGGCTGGATATCCTGGCGCAAGCTAAAGTTTTCTTCCATATATAAGTGTGTGCCTACTACTTGCCCATAAAAGATAAGTTTCCACAAAGTCGGATCCCGGTGAGAGAAGCCTGGCCGTTGTGTGCAGGCCAACCGGAAACGGCCATGCATGTCCTCCGTGACTGCTCGCTGGCGAAGAACCTATGGAGACACTGGCGTGTTGATGCGGCTAGACAAGCTTACGAGGGAGAAAGCTGTCAGTGTAATCATGCTATGTTGGAGCTTCTGAAAAGCTAGAAATGATAAAGTATGGCAACAACAAAAGATAGATTGGAAAGGGGTGAAGAAGGTCGGTATGGGGTTTTAAAAAGATTTGAGGAAGCTCAAAATAAGAAGATGGTTCCATCTCGAAGAGAGGAACAAAAGAAATGGAAAAAGCTGGAGCATGGATTAATTACGATAAATGTTGATGGTGCGGTTGGTCAGAATGAATTGAAGAGAGGAATGGGAATGGTAGCTCGGAATGATTGTGGAAGCTTCAATTCATATCCGCGAGGAGGAAGAGTTTAATGGGGCACTTTCAGGCAACAACTACTGAATTGTCCGCAATAAGGGAAGTTGTCCAATGGGTTGTGGATATGGGTTGGAGAAGAGTCGTTATTGAAAAGGATGTGCAAGTGGCGGCTCACAACATACGGAACCTGGGGGTGTTCATATGAAACGGCTTAAGCGGATGATATTAGACATATGGAAGCATTTTTTGTTGAATTTTCTGTCCATTTTGTGCGACGATCATCGAATAGGGATGCTTCTATTTGTATCCAGGATCTTCTTGAAAATGACGTTTATTATTAATTAAAAAAACAAGTAATTTCGAACAACCAATTAAAAAACCTAGGTTTAGCAAAAATGGTAGAATACCTCTATTCAAACATTAGAAAGTCGCTGGAATGGAGTACAAACGACCTCGGGTACACCACGAGCCTTTTCCCTTTGATTTGAGCTTCGTTTGGACGAGATCTGGCCGGAATCGGAGCACTTGCTTCGTGCTGTTGTCGTTCGTCGATTGCTGCAGAGGCAGGGCAGATTAGTTCGTCGCCTGGGAAGAAAGGGGTATGTCTACGGATTAATGAGCCGCCACTCGAAGTGGCGGCTTTTGTATTACTATAGAAGAGCCGTCACTCTGACTGGCGGCTTTTGTAAAGATAGATGAAGAGCTGCCACTTGGAGTGGCGGCTTTGCTTAACCATCTTTAACCCAACAGTAATTCGGGAATTATTCTTAACCCAGCAGTATTTTGGGAATTATTTATTTAATTAGCATTATTCCAGGAAAAAACTCATTTTTATTAAACCCGGTGTTAGTCTAAAAATGGGTAAGATGAAATGAATAGGAGGGTAAAAGCAAAGTTGATCGGCTTAGACTTGCAAGTGTACAAGTGCCGATGTAGTAATAAAATCCGGTAAAAATACCGAGTCGAACACGAGGAAACGTTGTTTTATATGATTCAAAAGTTGAGAATATAATTTGTAAAAGACTTGGTAAAAGAGTAAAGATTTTTGGTTTTTCAAGTGATAATAAAAGCAACCAAGGGTTCGGGATTACTCCTAAACGACTCCTAGCGATTAATGTATATTCTTTCACCAATTCTTATGAGTGAAATGTCGCTAAAGTATTCTAACTCCTGTTACGGCAGCGAGATTGTGATTAATTCTACGTGTGAATCCCGTCACGGTTCACATTCATCTAAAATTAACCCCATTGGAGATTAGGACATTATTACAACCACCATATTCAATTGAGGTATATTTCTATCCACAATTAGAATATGTCTAGCCTTTAAGTGCACGGTTTATAACTCAACGTTAATTGCTCAAATAAACCCAACGATATAATCATACGTTGTACACCGTAGTCATACACATTAAAATAAAAAGGAAAGATCATAATAATTTGGTTGAGAACATACATCAAACACCTAGAGTGCGTAAAGTTTCATCCCTAACCTTGGCTATGGAAAATTAGCTAGAGCAACTCATAATGAAATTACAAGTATTGAATTGATGAAATACAATGAAATACATAAGAAGATAATACCACAACTCCAAAGCTATGGTGGATAATGGCATCCCCAAGTGTAGAACTTCTCCCAAGACCAAGGGGTTGATCTTGGAGTGCTAAAATGGAAGTAAAGTGTATGGAATATGGAATAAACACTTGAGAGGGCTTCCATGTGCTTAAATATTTGGTCTTCAACGACCATTTTTAGACAAGGAAGCAAGCTCCTTAATTGGATTTGGAGCTTCTCTCGAATGATTGTGATGACCGTTGCTTGTTTTAATCAATTCCAGACGAAAGGCGGGCGACTTTCGCAAAAGCCGGGCGGCTTTTGCGCGTTTAAAATGCTGCTCCTCCGCTCCAGGGGTCGAAAACCGGCCGCCATTTACAAAAGCCGGGCGGCTTTTGTAATTAAATTCTGAACAATTCCTTCGGCGACCAAAAGTCGGCCGGTGTTCACGAAAGCCGCCCTTCTTGTGGTCTTTATTTGTTCCTCGGGATGCGTTTGGTTGACCTTTTTCCGTCGGTTTCTTCGTGTGTATTCTACCATTCTTGCATTTGATCCATTTGTTGATTTAAAGAACTTCTAGCAAAACGAGGCATATGTGTGAAGATTTAATTCTTTTAAGTATAAAAGCGTTTATAAATGATTGTGTAAAACACGTTAATAAAACGCTTATCAAATACCCCCACACTTGAGCTTTGCTTGTCCTCAAGCAAATTTCAAAACTTTCTATGAAAATATTAAGGCAAAACCTTAAGAAAAGTTTCTTTTTGAAAAAGGGTTTTGAAGGACAAGGGTTTTGCTAAAATATTTTTCAAAAAAAAAAAAAAAATATGGACCAAAAACGAACAATTTTTTCCAGTAAAAACCTTGCACATTTTTCAAATATAAAGTCACCCCCCCACACTTATTCCACATTGTCCCAATGTGAAGCACAAGAGTAATTAACTGCAAAGCAAGAAAATAAGCAATCAAACAACACATAATAGGCACAAAAGTAGCACAAGGAGTTTAAAGAGAGACAAAGAAAAGGTGGTTCAAGTTTAGTATTTTTAGTACACTTCCCTTGTCATAACCTACTCATCTCCTTCATTTCCATCTCCTTGGGGAGGGAAATAAAAGTGCGGGTCATAAGGTGGCGGTGGTGGAATGCTGAAGTGCCGCCCTAACTCTTGGCAATAGTAGTTCATGTTCCAAAGATGACTCCCCATGCCTTCAATAGCCCGCCTTTGGTCCCGCAAATCCCGTCGATGAACCGCAAGCTCCGTATGAATTTGACCAAATTGTTCGGTCAAATAGTCCATGTCGTAATGAGTTCCGGCTTGAGGTACGTGAGGTGCCTCTTCGTGGTGCTCCGCATGACCTCCTTCGGGCTCTCCACCTTCCATCATCTCATCCTCATTTTCTTCGGGCACGACTCTATGGAATCTCTCCACGCACCTCCATGGTCCTCCGTGCGGCGGTTGGAAATAGCGAAGGTGTATCATGACACTATCATCAAGCACGGCGTGTGTGTCCCGTTCTTCTTCCCCTCTAAAGCTAACACCAAAATGCTCAAAAATGTTAGATAGTAAAATAGGGAAAATGAAGGCCTTATCTTGGTTGTTGCTCAAAGCCGCGCTCCACAATTGTTTGATGATGATGCTTGATAGAGGAATCCCCTCACAACGTCCAAGCCCGGCAAGCATCCTATACGCGAAGTAGAGGTCGGCGTTTCGAATTTTGTTGTAACCACTTGCTCTCGGCATGACGTTGAATGAGTAGAGGTACATCAAAAGCCGGGCCCGGATGTGTGGTTGACCAAGGTTCTTGGTCATAAGCTCGTGTCCTTGCAAGCCGAAATATTGCATCGCATCCAAGGGGTTGTAGCTAACGTCGCTATTCATTGCTCCGGCTTGGGAAGAGGCGAAAGGAATGCCGTGGTTGGTGATGTGAAACTGAGATCTCAATAGGTCATTTGTGATAGTGATTTTTACCCCTTTGACCCGGCTCTCAATCATCTTTTGGGGGCCATTTCCCTCAATATTTGCGAAAAATTCCTTGACGAGCTCCGGGTAGAAGGTGTCGTCAAGATGTAGCACCGGCTCCCAATCGATATTAGCGAAGGCCTCGGTGAGCCGGTACTCGTGGTCAATAGGTTGTGACACCGTCTTCTCAACAACGAAATCGTTGTCCCTAGATTCCAAGTACCGTTCATAGCACTTGGTGTTGACAAACCGGCTAGAAGGCAAGATGGTGGAGGAGGCCGCGGGTGCCTTGTTGTTCCTTGCCCGCTTGGGATTGCTCGGGCCAGCCTCGGTGCTAACGGACTTCCCCTTTGGAGCCATTTGAACCTACAAACTCAAACAATTCTAGTCAATTTTCTTAAAAATTTGACAAAGTTTCCCCTAAAAATTGACTTTAATCACAATTTAACATGACAATATAATCACAACTTTACTCAACAACAATTAATCACAAGAATTCAATTGAAAATCCCCAAATTTGAACAAGAATTTCGAACCCTAAGCCCCCAATTTTGACCAAATAGCAAAAATTTCAAATTGTTGAAAATAACTACTTGAAAAGAGGTTGAAATGGTTCATACAAGCAATATAGGCAACAATAACAAGATATCATGCAATGAATTAGGCCTAAAAGCTATCAATTTGCATAAACCCTTTTATTCGAAATTTGGGAAGAACAACCAATTCTATCGATTAAATGAAGAAAAAGCTATGAAATTGAGTTTAAGAAGCGAAGGAGATGGAAAAATACCTGTTTTGAGCTTGAAAGAGGAGAAGAAACGTGAAGAATGGGGGTTGTCGTTCGAGCTCTCTCGTTCGCCGGGCGTCTTTCGGGAGTTGTGTGCGTGTGTTTGTGTTTAAACAGAACAGGTAATAAAACATTCGTCCCCGAAAGCCGGGCGACATATCCTAAAGCCGGGCGGCTTTCGGTTAAACAGATTGTTCCCAGAACCCGTAAGCCGGGCGGCGTACACGAACGTCGGGCGACTTTCGATTTAAATAATCTGGAATTACCTTCGGCGCCAAAAAACCGGGCGACAATCCCGAAAACCGGGCGGGTTTCGGGTGCGAGAAAAATACCTGGGAAGCAGACCTGAAAGTCGGGCGGGTTTCGGGAAAACCGGGCGGTTTTCGATCTGAATAAATGGAATTAACCTACGGCGACCGAATGCCGGGCGGCTTTCGCGAAAGCCGGGCGGGTTTCGATGCTTTTGCTAATTCCGCCCACTTTGTTCAAAATTTGCCTTGAAACTTCACATTTCTTTGCTTTGCTTCGCCCCCTACACTTGAATTGCATCGTCCACAAGCAATAAGAGTATAAAAGCATAATGAAAGACAAACATGTAAATAAAAAGGATATGAAATTGGGTTGCCTCCCAACAAGCGCCTTCTTTAACGTCATTGGCCGGACGTCTTCGTGATCAATCCTTCAAGGGGCAAGAGATGGTGGCAGAGGTGTTGTGGTGTTCCATGTAGTGCTTGAAGCGGTGACCATTGACAACAAAAGGTTCATTGTCACCTTGTTTGATCATCATAGTTCCATATGGTCGGACTTCGGTGATGGTGAAAGGTCCCGACCACCGGGACTTCAATTTTCCGGGAAACAACCGGAGTCTTGAGTTGAAAAGGAGCACCTTATGCCCAACTTGGAATTCCCTTCGACAAATGTTCTTGTCATGCCACGCCTTGGCTTTCTCCTTGTAAATGCGGGAATTCTCATAAGCCTCCCTCCGTAGTTCATCTAGCTCGTCAAGATGTAATAGCCTTCTTTCCTTTGCAAGTGTTGGATCATAGTTGAGTTGAGAAATTGCCCAACGAGATTTGTACTCTAGCTCCACCGGAAGGTGACAAGGCTTCCCAAAAACAAGCCTATAAGGAGACATATCAAGAGGCGTTTTGAATGCCGTTCGATATGCCCATAAGGCGTCATCAAGCTTCAAAGACCAATCCTTCCGAGAAGAGTTGACCGTCTTCTCAAGGATAGATTTGATTTCCCTGTTAGAGACCTCTACTTGACCATTTGTTTGAGGATGGTAAGTAGCTCCACTTTTGAAAAGGCACCCATACTTCTTTAGAAGACCGGTGAAGTGAGCATTCTTGAAATGCGTACCGTTATCACTAATAATGGTTCTCGGGACACCAAACCTTGAAAATATATTCTTCTTCACAAAATCTACCACCGACTTGGCGGTATTATCCGGCAAGGCTATTGCTTCCACCCACTTGGAGACGTAGTCAACCGCTACAAGTATATACTCCTTGCCATGGGATTTGGGAAAAGGTCCCATAAAATCAATCCCCCAAACATCAAAGATTTCGACCACAAGCATCATATTTTGTGGCATTTCATTCCTCCGGCTCAAATTACCGGTTCGTTGACAACGATCACAAGCTTGAACATAGCTCCTAGCATCCTTGAATAAAGTAGGCCAGAAAAATCCACATTGAAGTACCTTGGCGGCGGTCCGATCGGGACCATGATGACCTCCACAAGGGAGATTATGACAATGCTCAAGGATGGGTAGCATTTCCTCATTGGGCACACACCTTCGTATGATACCATCCGCACAATGCTTGAAGAGGTAAGGTTCATCCCAATAATAATGTTTGACATCATTCAAGAATTTCTTTCTTTGATGAAATGTGAATTCTTGAGGAAGAATTTCCTTGGCAAGATAGTTCACAAAATCCGAGAACCAAGGTAATGGTACTCCACTAACCACCATGATTTGTTCATAAGGAAAATCATCATGAATAACTTCCTTGTGGGATGTGGTGTTAGCTTCGAGACGGGAAAGGTGATCCGCAACAACATTTTCGCTCCCCTTTTTATCCCGAATTTCAAGATCAAATTCTTGTAGTAATAATACCCAACGAATTAATCTTGGTTTTGCATCCTTCTTGCTCATGAGATACCGGATAGTGGAATGATCGGTATAGACAATCACCTTTTGTCCAATGAGGTATGACCGAAATTTATCAAAAGCATAAATAACGGCTAAGAACTCCTTTTCGGTAGTGGCATAATTTAACTCCGCATCATGGAGTAGTCTAGAAGCGTAATAGATGGCATGGAGCTTCTTCTCCTTCCTTTGCCCAAGAACAACCCCAATTGCATGATCACTAGCATCACACATGAGTTCAAAAGGTAGTGACCAATCCGGTGAGATAATGATTGGGGCCGTAGTGAGAGCCTTCTTGAGAGTGTTGAAAGCTTGGAGACATTGTGGAGTGAAATCAAAGTGAGCATCTTTGGCAAGTAAATCACAAAGTGGCTTTGCAATTTTTGAAAAATCCTTTAAATCGCCGGTAGAAACCGACATGTCCCAAGAAGCTCCGGATGGCTTTCACCGAATGAGGTGGAGGTAACTTCTCAATAACTTCCACTTTGGCTTGATCAACTTGAATGCCTTGGGAGGAAATTTTGTGTCCCAAGACTATGCCTTCGGTCACCATAAAATGACACTTCTCCCAATTGAGAGCCAAGTGTGTTTCCTTGCATCTTATCAAAACCTTCTCAAGATGAAGAAGACAAGCATCAAAAGAGTCTCCAAAAACAGAAAAGTCGTCCATGAAGACTTCCATAAAACCTCCTACCATGTCGGAAAAAATGGCCATGACACATCTTTGAAAGGTCCCCGGGGCATTGCAAAGACCAAACGGCATTCTTCTATAAGCGAAAGTGCCGAAAGGACAAGTGAATGTGGTCTTCTCTTGATCTTCGGGTGAGATAGCTATTTGAAAATAGCCGGAAAATCCATCCAAGAAACAATAAAATTCATGACCCGCAACACGTTCAAGCATTTCGTCCATGAATGGGAGAGGAAAATGATCCTTCCTAGTGCCGGTGTTCAATTTCCGGTAATCAATACACATCCTCCAACCGGTGACCATCCTAGTAGGAATTAATTCATTCTTACTATTAGCCACAACGGTAATTCCTCCTTTCTTGGGCACCACTTGAACGGGGCTAACGAAATTGCTATCCGAAATGGGATAAATAATGCCATAATCAAGGAGTTTGAGAACTTCCTCCTTGACTACCTCCTTCATGTTGGGATTCAATCTCCTTTGATGTTCAATTGTAGGTTTGTGATTCTCCTCCATGAGAATCCGGTGCATGCAAAGAGAAGGGCTAATATCCTTAATATCCGCCAAGGACCAAGCAATAGAGGACTTGTGAGCCCTTAGAATTCTCAATAATTTTTCTTCTTGCAAAGAGGTGAGTGTAGAAGAAATTACCACCGGATATGTAGAATCATCTCCAAGAAATGCATACTTGAGATGACTCGGAAGAGGTTTTAGAGTAGGCCTTGGAGCAACTTCACATGAAGATTTTTGGCTAGACTTCCTTGCACCAAGTTCTTCAAACTTAGGACGGAATTTGGTGTAAGAGCCTCCGGCTTGAAGGTACATCACTTCTTCAAAAAGTGCAGGAATTTCTTCATCTTCGGTGCATCCTAGCATGATGCATGCCTCAAGAGGATCTTCATGTATTTCCCTCTCAAAAACTTCTTGTGTCAAAGTATCAAAAATATTGATACTAAAACATGTAGAATCATCATGGTGTTTCTTCAAGGAATCCCAAACATGGAATTCTTGCTCCTCCTCCCCAACACGGAATTTCACAATTCCATTCTTCACATCAATAAGAGCGGCCGCCGTGGCCAAGAAAGATCTTCCAAGAATCACCGGAATTTCCATTTCCTCCATCTCTAGAATGAGAAAATCCACCGGAAAATAAAATTTTCCAACCTTCACAAGAACATCTTCCATTACCCCAATAGGATAACGGATGGTTCTATCCGCCAATTGGAGAGCTATAGTTGTAGGTTGAAGTTCCCCCACACCAAGTTTCTTGAATAGAGAATGTGGCATAAGGTTAATGCTAGCTCCAAGATCACAAAGGGATTTTACCTCCCCTAAGCTTCCAATAGAACAAGGAACGGTAAAGCTCCCGGGATCCTTCAATTTTTGAGGTAATTTGTTTTGAAGAATAGCACTACATTCCTCCGTGAGTGCTACGGTAGCAAAATCCGCCAACTTCTTTTTGTTGCTAAGAATATTCTTCAAAAATTTTGCATAAGAAGGAATTTCGGCAATGGCCTCGGCATAGGGGATGTTGATGCTCAATTTGGTGAAGATGTCTAGGAACTTTTTGTATTGCTTTCCATCATCTTTCTTCTTCATCCTTTGTGGGTAAGGAATTGGTGGAACATAAGCCGTCATGGATGGTGGTGAAATATGCTCTTCTTCGCTTTGTTTTTCAATGGGCTCTTCTTCAATTGTTGGCCCTTCCATTTGTTTACCACTTCTCAAAGTGATAGCCATAACATTCTCCCTCGGGTTGACTTCCGTTGTAGTAGGAAATCTACCATGCTCCCTAGTTGTCCTTTCTTGAGCAAGTTGGCCAATTTGAACCTCCAAGTTATGAATAGAGGACTTGGTATATTGTTCAATATTGTCCATGCGTTGATTTAGCTTCCGGTTTTGATCTTCAAAACGCATGTCAAGTTTAGTGAATTGATTGTGGAGATTCCCAATGGATGCCTCCATTCTACTATGATTTTCTTCATTTTGAGTTTTGATGCTAGCAACATTTTTTGTGAGAAGCTTCATCATCTCCTCCATAGTAGACTCTTGCGATTGCCCAAATTTGGGGGCTCCGGGTTGAAGGTTTGAAGAACTCCCTTGTGCCCTATAATTGTTTCCTTGGTTGTACCTTTGTTGGTTGATGTTGGAAAAATTATTTCCACCTTGATTTGCCCGGTTACCATAGGAATTCATGTAGTTAACATCCTCAAGATGTTGAGAGGAGTTACCTTCCGTATTAGGGACACTCTCCACATTTGCCACTTGTTGAGCCCCTCCAATAACGGCTTGTAAAGCCGCATGAATTGATGCTTGTATATTTTGTTGCATTTTGGTTTGAAACTCTTCAAACCTTTTGTCAAGTTCATGAGTGATAGAGATTTCATTCACTCCCGCCACCTTGATGTCTCCTCCTTGTAGTTGAGGATTTGAAGCAATGGACTCAAGAATCCTCAAAGCTTCCGTCTCCGTTTTGTTTCCAATGTACCCCTCCGCTCGGTTGTCTACAATAGCTTGACAAGATGGGTTCAAGCCATTGTAAAAAGTGTCAATTTGGAGGTCAAGAGGGATGCGGTGATGGGGGCATTCCTTCAATAAAGACTTGAAACGTCTCCATGCGTCTTGAAAAAGTTCTCCAACTTGTTGTTTGAAGTTGAAGATTCTTTGTCGTAGCTCTTGCGTCATTGTGGGAGTGTAGTACTTGGAGATGAAAACATTGTATATTTCATCCCAAGTAGCATAGGATGCCGGTGTTTGCTCTAGAAACCACCCTCTAGCCGCTCCCTTCAAGGTGTAAGGGAAGCACTTGAGCCTTAGATCACCTTCACTTAGCCCATTCCTAGGCACACCTTGAATGAACCCATAAAATTCGGTAATGAAATTTAATGGATTCTCTCCCGGTTGTCCATAGAAGTGCGGCATAGCATTGAAGTAGCTATTCCGCAACTCATAGTCCCGTGCCGCCTCGCTAAGAACGATGCAAGAAGGAGTGGTGGCAATAACGGGCCTTTTCCGTTCATTGAGTGTGGGAAGCATTGTTGGTACTCTTGCTTCCTTCTCCTTCCGATTCCTTCTACAAGCTCTCTCAATCTCAAGATTGATAGGTTCAAGGTTTGTAGAGCCTTGACTTCTCAATAGCATGCACTAAGAGCTTGTCTACACAACAAAATTCAAAACAAAACCAAGTGAAATGTAAAGGGAAAATTCAGGAATTTTATTGAACCGTATAAAACAAAACCGCTTCCCCGGCAACGGCGCCAAAAACTTGATCGGCTTAGACTTGCAAGTGTACAAGTGCCGATGTAGTAATAAAATCCGGTAAAAATACCGAGTCGAACACGAGGAAACGTTGTTTTATATGATTCAAAAGTTGAGAATATAATTTGTAAAAGACTTGGTAAAAGAGTAAAGATTTTTGGTTTTTCAAGTGATAATAAAAGCAACCAAGGGTTCGGGATTACTCCTAAACGACTCCTAGCGATTAATGTATATTCTTTCACCAATTCTTATGAGTGAAATGTCGCTAAAGTATTCTAACTCCTGTTACGGCAGCGAGATTGTGATTAATTCTACGTGTGAATCCCGTCACGGTTCACATTCATCTAAAATTAACCCCATTGGAGATTAGGACATTATTACAACCACCATATTCAATTGAGGTATATTTCTATCCACAATTAGAATATGTCTAGCCTTTAAGTGCACGGTTTATAACTCAACGTTAATTGCTCAAATAAACCCAACGATATAATCATACGTTGTACACCGTAGTCATACACATTAAAATAAAAAGGAAAGATCATAATAATTTGGTTGAGAACATACATCAAACACCTAGAGTGCGTAAAGTTTCATCCCTAACCTTGGCTATGGAAAATTAGCTAGAGCAACTCATAATGAAATTACAAGTATTGAATTGATGAAATACAATGAAATACATAAGAAGATAATACCACAACTCCAAAGCTATGGTGGATAATGGGATCCCCAAGTGTAGAACTTCTCCCAAGACCAAGGGGTTGATCTTGGAGTGCTAAAATGGAAGTAAAGTGTATGGAATATGGAATAAACACTTGAGAGGGCTTCCATGTGCTTAAATATTTGGTCTTCAACGGCCATTTTTAGACAAGGAAGCAAGCTCCTTAATTGGATTTGGAGCTTCTCTCGAATGATTGTGATGACCGTTGCTTGTTTTAATCAATTCCAGACGAAAGGCGGGCGACTTTCGCAAAAGCCGGGCGGCTTTTGCGGGTTTAAAATGCTGCTCCTCCGCTCCAGGGGTCGAAAACCGGCCGCCATTTACAAAAGCCGGGCGGCTTTTGTAATTAAATTCTGAACAATTCCTTCGGCGACCAAAAGTCGGCCGGTGTTCACGAAAGCCGCCCTTCTTGTGGTCTTTATTTGTTCCTCGGGATGCGTTTGGTTGACCTTTTTCCGTCGGTTTCTTCGTGTGTATTCTACCATCCTTGCATTTGATCCATTTGTTGATTTAAAGAACTTCTAGCAAAACGAGGCATATGTGTGAAGATTTAATTCTTTTAAGTATAAAAGCGTTTATAAATGATTGTGTAAAACACGTTAATAAAACGCTTATCAAAAGTCTACTCATAAAAATTCAAATTCAATTGTTCGTGATATCGATAAAATTGAAAAAAAGAACAATTATCGATAAAATAGACCTTTTTGCCAATGTCACATGCAATTATATTAAAAACCGATCAAATTTATCTCTGACACAATTACATAAAAAAAAGAGTGTAATATATACACATTCTATCGTGTGTAAGAAGAATTTTCCAATATCATGGGGCCGTTTGGAGCACCACAAACAGGCTGATAAGCCTGAAAGTGCACAAAAATCACCAAACATCAACCAAATTAGCTACTCTGGCTGATTTTTCTTATCAGCTCAAAAAGGAAGTGTTGAGTTACTTTTTGGGCTGATATTTATTATTCTACTATTGGCAATAGCAAAGACCTTTTACCCCCACAACGGAAGACTGCCTTTAGCTTGTCACCCCAAGCCCTTCAGCTGAAACCTAGCTTGCTCACTTTCTTTTTGGCATCTATGAACCTGCGTTTTCTTCCTTTTGGATGAGGAAAACTCAATTTCAAGATTCTTTATTCATTTGAGGTAGTCTTCGTTCTTCTTATGGATAATATCTCTTGGATTTGGCTTTGAATAATTACATATGAGACTTTTTCCTTTCAAATGATTTTCGTATATGATTTTTTTTGTTTTTGTTTTAAATTGATGATTTTTAAAAGCCCCTGGTTCTAGGTTGTAGAAATTTGGTGAAGTTTGGCCTGAGTTTCTTTTCTCCTAAATAAATTCCGTTTTTAGTACTCGAAACTAGAAAGGTTTCAAAAGTGGATTAAGAAAAATTTGGCCATTTTTTACTGATGTATATTGGATATTTGGATGTGTGTTTTCACGAAGAAAAGTTGCATAGCAATTTGAAGGACACAACAATTTAAGGAAAGCAACAGCATATATAACAATTTAGTATCCTCTTTGGTAATTTTACTTTCAATCAGCCATTTCAGCCAATATATAACCAAACACTTTTACATCAGCAGATTCAGTCTTTTCAGCCATTTCAGCCACTACAACCCTTACCAAACAGACCCCATATCTCTTACCCGGTATTCGTTTAATAAACTGTACAAGCATAAATCAACCCAAGTCCCAAACACTAATCATGAAAGGGATTTCTCAAAAAAAAAAAGCATGAAAGGGATCATTTTAGGCAAGTCAATCATCAAGATTCTTCTTCTTTTTTCTTTTCCTTTTTTTCTTTTCTTTTTAATGAAAGCGGTCATTTACTCTTCACTCTTCAACAATCTAATAATGTATTATCTAGGGATTACTGTGTAATTTCCACAACTCTATTTTATTATAACATGATGCTAAAGCATCAAAGAGGGTAAGTCATTATTTGCCAAAATTATTATGTAGTATTCTGTATTTTGTATAGAATCATCCATATTTTAAGGAAAGAATCATCCATTTTATTATCATTATATTTCAATTAGTTTCGGTCTTCGATTGTGACATTTGATCGAGGTGGAAGTACTCCATATTAGTGTTGGACCCAGGCCGGGTCGGGCCCGGGCCGGGTCAAGGCCCGGTCGGGCCTCGGGTCTTATAATGGTAGGCCCGGGACCGGCCCGGTCAATGACCGGTTCCGGTTCGGGCCGGGCCACCCGCCCGGGTCACGGGTCGGGCCACCCGCCGGGCCGGGCCGGGCCAGTACATTTTTTTTAATTAATTATATATTATACAAATTGCTATTAAAAACAAAGTTCAAGTGCATTTATTTGAAATAAGAACTACATTTGAGAATTGAGAAAAAAATAACAATACGAAATACATTTTGTAATGAATATCAATTGGGATTTCCGCCACCGTTGGTTGTTGTTTTCCCTTTGTCACAGGACTTCATATGTTTTATTGGCATCCCGTATCCGTATGAACGCCCCAAGCAACAGTCTTTCTTGCACCACCTGCAAGTTGCCCACCACAGTCCGGTCTTCGGGTCCTTCCACTTGTCAAAATTGTTTTGCATAAGAGAAGATGTACGTTCCATATTTAAAATGGTATATGTATAAGTAGGAATGTAGGATAATAAGAGAAGATGAAGATGGAGAAGAGTTTGAGAAGAATTGGAGAAGAGGTGTAGAAAAATGTTAGAAAATAGAAGTATTTATAGATGTTTTTGAACCCCACTCCCCACACCACCACCCCCAGGACCCCCCTGCCCCCCACCCATAGCCCCAACGGCTATATAGCCGTTTGGGAGGTTTGAATTTTTTTTTTAAGTTATACACATATTGTAAAATAAATTAATTAATTTAATGAATTAAGTAAAACTAAAACTATTTGTACTTAGAAAAGTGGTTTGATTTATAATTTACAAATGTTACAAAATAGGTGTATAAGTATTTAAACAAATTACATATTGTAAATGTATTTTTAATTTAAAAATCGGCTTTATATTTTAGAAAAATAATTTTAAGTCGTTAGATTGTAACCAATTAATTAATTTGAGAAGTGCTACATATGAAAAAGTGAACACATATTTATTTGAAATATGAAGTACAAGTTTACAAATTAATTTGAAGTACAACTAGAAATTTACAATTTTGAAATATGAAGTACAAGTTTACAATTTTGAAATATGAAGTACAAGTATAAATAAATTTGACAAGTGCTATAAAATACATTTTGTAATAAATTCTAAAATACTAATCAATCGGAATCTCCGGCATAGGTAGAGCCACCATCGGTTGTTGAGTCATCCATAAAATCTTGGGAGGGGGTGATGCTCAATTCTTGAGTTCTACGTGCGGCCTTCAACCAATCGTGGTAGCATATAAGCGTCTCAAGAGACTCCGCGCTCAATCTCGATCTAGATGCCGTTAGGACGTTGCCGGCCGAACTAAATTCTTGTTCCACAGCAACTGTTGAAACCGGCATTGATAGTACTTGCTTAGCCATCCGTGCTAAAATCGGGAACGTTCTTTCTTTTGACTTCCACCAGTCTAGAACGTCAAAGTCATCATTTTCTTCAAAATCAACTTCATATGTTAAATACAAAGTAATCTCATTCAATGCGCTTTGTTCACTGACGTGAGTTGTTTTAGTTTTTTTCATAAGATTGCCAAATGCAGATTTAAAAATCGATTTTCCTTTAGATGAAGATGTTCGTGACGGGGGAGGGGGAGCGTTGCTATATTGTGCACGAAACTCATTAAATAAGGCATAAAATAAAGTACTAACCTCGTTGTATTCCGTTTTCGGATCTATGGGGTTATCGTCATACATTGGAAATTCACCGAAAAATGCAAGATAATAGAAGTTGAAACAATCTTCCAAATTAGCAAGTCTATAACGAGGATTGAGAATAAATGCAATACCATAAATATGGGGAATATGCGCATAATATTTTAAAAACTTTTCCTTCATATGATCACAAAAATAATGAACGAAAACGGCATTTTGAAATTCTTTAAAAGCATCGGCGAGATTAACAGCTTGTGGAATAAATTGGTTTGCGGTAGGTTTATAAACATGACTAAAAGTTTCAGTAGCATTAAAAAAATATATCAAAACATTACAAATTTTTTCGCAAGTGTCGATCTCAGCCGCGTTTATAATATAGTTATCATGTTCTTTTAAAAAAGCAGGAAAATGTTCTTTATATCTAAGAACAACTTTAAGTAATTTATAAGTACTATTCCAACGAATACTCAAATCTTTAGAAAAAGCAACATATCTCACACCTCTTTCAGTCAAATAACTTTGCCATTTTAATCTAAGTTGACCATTACCCCAAATACGTCTAATCCCCCCCTTTATTACCTCCATGGAATCTCCTAACGCTTTTAAACCGTCTTGCACACATAAATTTATAACATGACATGCACAGCGTTGATGAAAAAATCTACCCATCAAAGAATCGGCACCACACAACTCACGCAATCTAGGTATAGCAGCAGTATTATTAGTAGCATTATCGAAACCAATAGCAAACACCTTATCAATCAAATTATACTCAATTAAAATACGCTCAATCAAAATATAAATATGTTCAGCGGTGTGACGATCATTAAATTCACGAAAAGCAAGAACACGTTTATGCATATTCCAATCCTCATCAATATAATGTGCAGTCAGACCCAAATAATATAAATGATGAAAATCATCCTCCCATATGTCAGAACAAATAGTAACACGCCCATCAAAGTTTGCAAAAAAAATTTGTAATCTTACCTTTATTTCCGCATTATAAAGCCTTATTATTTCTTTCTTAACAGTTTTGCGACTATAATTTCTAAATTGAGGATTTAAACTACCTTGTGCATAATCTTTTGCGACTATAATTTCTAAATTGAGGATTTAAATTGAGGATGTAACAACAATGCTAATAAACTAATTAACTAGTATAATGAAAAATGTAACAATAATGGTAATGAACTAATTAACTATTATAATGATAAATGTAACAAGAATGCTAATTAACTGATTAACTAGTACAATACTAGTTATAGTAAGTAATATATAATATAATGTTTATAGTATATAATATATAAGTATACTACTATAAGATGAGTAATACACTTATATTTTATACTTTAATATATAAAGTATATATTAAGTAGATGTAGAATGTATGTATTAAGTGGATATAATAATTGTATAAGAATTAAATATTAGAGTATAATGGAGAATTGGAGATTGGAAAATAAGAAAATAAGTATATATAAAATAGATATTATAAAGTATATATAAAAGTAGATATTATAAATTAAGTATATATAAAATAGATATTATTAAGTAGAGAAGTAGATATTATTATGTATTAAGTATATGGTAATAGTTTATAAAGTATATTTAATACTTTATTATATAAAGTATATATTAAGTAGATGTAGTATGTATGTATTAAGAAATATAAGTAGAGATTAAGTAGATAAGAAATATAAGTAATATAGTATATGTATTTATAAGTAGATAATTAATATATAAATAGATATAATAATTGTATACATATTAAATAGTAAAATAAAATATAAAGGAGAATAAGTGAATTTGAGAAGATGAATATGGAGAATTGGAGATGAGAGTAGGATTTAGGGAGAGTTGGAGAAGAGGTGTGAAAAAATGTTTAAAATTAGGAGTATTTATAGGTTTTTTTAACCCCCACCCCCTCCACCCCCCACCCCACCCCCAAACACCCCGGACCCCCCCTGGTACCCCCCCCAACGGCTATATAGCCGTTTGGGAAGTGGCTGTTGAGCCAAAAGGTTTTTTTCAAATTAAAAAGAATTTTTTTTTTTAAAATCTGACCGTTAGGCCCGGGCCCGACCCGGCCGGCCGGGCCGGGCCTCCAAAAACAGGACCCGAGCCCGGACCCGCTAACCCAACCGGTTCGGTGCCTGAACCGGACCCGGACCCGAGAACCGGGCCGGTTCCGGGCCCGCACAGTGACGGGCCGGGCCGGTCCCGGGCCGGTCCCGGGCCGGGCGGCCCGAACCGGGTCCAAGCCTACTCCATATTAAACTACTAGGACGTATAATTCAAGGTTCTGACTTTCATCTACCTAAGCTAGCAGCTGCAATTAAGCTAACGAACGAGAAATGCAAAAATTGATCACTTAAGAGACGTTCCTCACTGAATTACTCATGCGAATTAATCACTGAACCAATAAGCAAACTTATAAAAGCACACATAACTTATAGTTCAACCACTCTAAATAAAAAAAAGTACAATTTCATAGTGAAATTGTGAAAGTATGAGACAAATATATGTAAATACAATGAAAACAACTAGTCACGCTCGATATTATATATACGTAGTATGTTTTTATATTTATTAACTCAAAAATATAATGTATTCAAGTTACTTCTTTTCTGATTAACTATTAATTCATTAATTTAATCTATAAAGTCAAATATATAACTTTTAAACAAAAGTATAATTTTATGTGATAAATTGAGTAAGTATGAGACTACCATGAAAACAATCAATAACACACCTGATGAACTTGATGATGTGAATGATTTTTTATTATGATTGAGAAAGTGAGATTATTACGAAAGATTATTTAGAAAAACAATTCAATTTGGTATCAAATTTCAAATCTAGATTATTTGGATATTATTCTAATTTCTTTCATTGAACCGAGTTTCCAAAATTGTGCTCCATGACTCCATTTGTATTAATACTTGGTGGGCAGCAATCACTTTTTTTTGGGCAACAATCACTCAACTAGTCTATTTATTAGGGAAAACCAATGATATACATGAAGCTAGTTAGGGGTGGTTCCATACGGTATACCGAATATTTTGTCTCATACCTTTGTCATACCAAAACTTTCGGTATACAAAATTTATATATCATTACCTTACCGAACTTTTGGTATATCGCATTTCGGAATACTGAAGTTTCGGTTTGGTAACGGTACAGTATCGGTAAATTACCACGCATGTCTCCCAATACAACAAAATTGTAATGAATTTTTACAATATTTTAGAATTAAAAGTAATTGTTGGGTAGAGAGACGGTACGATATTATACCGATATACTGCGGTATTGAAAACATTTGCCGTTACTGTACCGAAATAAATCGATACGGTATGATACCATACCGAAAATGACGTTATACCGATTTTTCGGTATTTTTGCCCAGCCCCTACATGAAACCATAAAAACCTTTTTAAAATGGAATCATCCAAATTAATTTTTACATTTTAAAATTGATTGAAAAACAATTAAAAATATGGATAATTATCGTATTTTGTTTACAAAAGATTTGAACGGTAAAAAATTGTGTTCATAAATTTGCGGTTTGTAATAACATGTGTACTCACTTTTGATGAATTTGCATCCTTTTTATTTTTATTTATAAACGTGAGGTGAGTGTTTGTGAGTGAATTAAAAAGTGTCAGTGCATCAAGGAGAGTTACTATTTTGAATGCATATTTCAGAAAAAATCTAAGTAGAGAGCATGATGGAGGGAAATTAAGTGGATAGATTTTGAGATTATTTAGGATTTTAAGTGGCACTAATATGGCGTTGGTGACTCATAAACAATCTGTTTAATTCAAGAAATGTCACTAGTACTTATATACGTACATTGGTACATGGCATTTAAATTTTTTATACTCTAAGTTTACACAATGGAAAATATAATTTTGATTTTAATTATAATTGAAGTGCTCTAGAAAAACAAATACTAGTACATTAAAACGTAAAAAATAATAAATCAAAGGAAAATTATTTGAAAATAAAAGGGGTCAAATTTTATCAAGTTATTTGAAGATAAAGATCAGAGTCTAAAATGTATACATTCACCGATACTTTTTAAATAATGTATGTCTTGTTTAACCGCATAAATCGTATCGAAATAAAGAATTCATTTTTGAATTACACTTTTTGTTTAGCAAGGATGTTCGTAAGTCACAGTAAGTTTGCTAAATACTCTGTATTACAATAGTTATGTATGAAATTATCCATTTTACTAATTCATATCAATGGTGCATATTTTATTTGCATTAATGCTAAAATAAGTTAAAGTTTATTGTATGTGCAATAAATTCTTTTCAGAAAGTAAGAAGTAAATGAAATGTGTAATTTAATATCACACAAATATTTATATTTTGGGTTCATGTCACATTATCTAAAACTTGTTTAAATATATGTGTCTGGTATTTAATATCATTTGATATTGTACAAAATTGAGTACTAATTATCTAATAAATATCCTAAGTCTTAAACCAATGCGTTGTTATATTGCTTAAGTGTGATTTGCAATTTTAGTCCTGTAACTTTCGGTTTTGTAATTATTGGTCCTACAACGTACTTTAATTACGTGCAAATTTGGTCTTGTAACTAATGCAGAGTAAATCTTTGCAATATAAGGACTTTTCCACCGTAAAGTACAATTTCCGGTAGAAAAATCCAACGTCGGCGACATCTTTTCTATGGTATACTACCGCCGGAAAATGTTCTTTTTAGAGGAGAAGTCCTTAAATCGCAAATATTAATTAGTTGCGGGACTAAGAATGCAAACGACCGAAAGTTACGAGACGAAAATTGCAAATTTCTCTATTCACTACTACAAAATAGACATATCACGTCACACATATAACGTCGGTTCTGTATAAACCGTTGTGATAAGGTCCGTACCTTTCTTGTGCATCTAACGACTGTTAATTCGGAACTGACGTAATAAGTGTATTGTTTTTTAATACTCCGTCTAATTATTTTTTCGCGAGCCGGTTCGCTCAGCTGCGTAATGAACTAATTAAAAAATACTCCTATCTATCTCGTCCGTTTATCCCAACCGTCCTTGATATCAGCGGGCCTTTGTTTTAATTCTCGGCCGAATACTTAACCTAGAAATCAATCGTCTTCCTCTTTCCCTGGAGGTTGGAGCAGCAATTTTTCCATCGAATAGTTCCTGTAAGTTGCTGAATTATTCTCCCATAGAAGGTATCTAGTGCAGCGACTTCACTTTTCCTTCTATTGCTGAACTTTCCTCTGTTGCTGAAATCTTCAGCGCCTGTGACTTCGTTATTTTTCCTCTTAGTGCAGCGACTTCATTTTTCTTCCTTTCTCTCACTGGAGCTACGATTATATCATCGAGGACGCTAATGTATTTGTTTTAATTTGCAGCGGCAAACCTAAATCCCAGCCCATCTTCGTCTCTATTCCAGACCTGTTATTCCCGTTGTGGAAGAGTCTCCGCTAGGAGGTTTCTTGTACAGGCCTCTCTCCTATATTTGATTCCGAAAATAATCAACTTTTTCTCAAATTAGGATTTGTTACTAGTTAGACGTTTTAATTTCTTATGGTTGAAGAGGTTATGTTGTTTCATACCAATTCTTATTTTCTATGAAAAAGCAAACAAACTTCCACTCACAATTCACGTGAGTAAGAATCTGATAAAGATCTAACCCACGATTTTCCAGTCCTACAAGATGAAAGAGATAAATGTTAAAAAAAATTAAATGGGGACTTATAGGTTGGTTTAATTTAACATTTTAACCTATAGCTAATCGATTCATCAAGTCACCAAAGGTGCAAGTTCAGGCCTTTTATCTTCCAAAAGCTTCTCTCAAGGTTGCCTTCCCTTCCCGAGACAACAGAAAGACAGCCATTTTCTGGAAAGTATCTCTCAAGCTTTTATCTTCCAAAAGCTTCTCTCACCCAGACACCAGATTGCTGTTTATGAATGGTAAGTATCATTTCAAAAATTCTGGAAATGTTGTTTACTACTTTAGTTCACATATTGTTGTTTAACTTCACAGTTTGAAGAGACAATGAACCCTTAACAGAAGGTTGGGTTTGTTATAGAGTTTTAGTTCTCTGGTAAGGACTTGAAGTCTTTCAAGTAACCTTTTTTTTTTATCTGAATTCGCACAATTCAATCTTCTTGTTCATTGACATCAAAGCTAAAGAAAGTTTTTCTTATCTGATTATGGATTTCTTTTATGTGCTTTGCCGATTAAGAAACAACCCTTCTATTATTTAAATTCTTAACATTTTACAGAGTACCAAATACTATTTGTAGAGCTGGTGTTGCCTCTTATTCAACCGGGAAGGAATGGCAAGGCTTCTGGTGTCCGATGAGGTTAACCCCCATCTTCAAACCATGTTCAGCTAGGTCCTCCACCAATCTTGCCCTCTAGTACTATAACATAAATGTTTGCTTGTTAATTGCCTTTTTTTATTCTCAGTGAGTTTCATTGATTTGTGTCATGCATTTAGAGACTAAATGAGATTGTATTGGCTTAAAACCTTGAAGTATTCTTCCAACCTTGGTTACGTTGGGGTTTATCATTTATATATAGATATTAGAGGTTTCTAATCCCAACCTCCTAATTCAATTGCAAGTAGTAGCATTTGGGTTTTTCTTTGTCAAGTTTAATGTTTTAGATAATTTAATTTTCAGATTGCCTTTAGTATATGCCTAACTTTCCAATGTTCCCTAAACTGGGGATATACAAATTATTAGAGATTCCATATCATAGGCTCATATCTAGGTTGGATTTAGAATCTACATGGCCAGAGATCATTCAAGTCTCTTCACATGAAGTCTTGGCAGCATAAGTATATTGATCTTGCATTATTTAGGCTAATTGTTTCCATTTCTTTTGAATTGAAGTTGCATTCGAAGAATCATTTCCTTTGGAACAAAAAAAACTGATCAATAATGGTTTGTACGAAGTGTATATGATGCCTTTAATATCACTTTAATTTGATATTTCGATTTTAAAAGTGTGTTGCTATTTATAATTTGAATAAGTCATATTTTGTTGTTGCCATGTAATATTTCCGTTATGGCGTTGGAGAGTGGAGAATTTATGTCTCATTTTTCCTGTTAACTTTGTATAGGAACCTGAATCCATTGATTGGGAGTATTACAGAAAAAGGTTAGGTTCTAGCTTAGTGGATATGTACAAGGAAGCATATTAGAGTAAGTTTCCAATCTGTCTTTCCATTGTCTTACTTTATCACAAAGAACATTGTAACTGATTGATTTTAAACTTGTAGCTTCTTTTTTAATGAATACAATGATTAGTATTTTGTTAATTAAAAAGAGATTGCTTTCACATGATTTTAATTTTAATTGCATTGACATCATTCTGTATTTTCTTTTTCCTTGGTAAAGAAAGCCTTATTGCTTTTAATTGATCTTTCATTATACTTTTGAATAAATGTATACAAATGTTTTGTTGTAATTGTTTCAAGTAGATTTAATAATCTCTTAAGCTTTTCGTTATGTTCCTTTTCAGGTCTTATCATTTGTATGCAATTCCTAGGCTGGTTTTGGATCTGCATCTATCTTTTGTGCAGTAGCTAGGTATTGGCTTTGGATTTGAACCGAGAGCCAAGTTTTTTGTAAAGGATTATATGTTGTCTTTCTATTGTATGAATGCATAATAGAAATTGTATTTGGTATTTTGGTGTATTTCTTAACTTTTGAAGTGTAATATAAATGCATCTTGTTATATAATTGTTGCTATACATATGGTGTAGGTAATCTGAACATCCGACATTATATTAATTTTTTGGTTAAAAAATACCTTTTACGTCGGTTCTTAGGAATAACTGATGTGAAATGTCCGTTCTCTAGCAGTGAATTCTTACGACGGTTTTACAAAATAACCGACGTGGTAGGTCGCAGTACATTATAAAAACCGACTACTTGTTACGTCGGTTTTCCAAAATAACCGACGTGGTAACTTAACTATAACGTCGGTTTAGTAACCGACGTAACATGTTACTACCTATTACGTCTCCACTTTCCTCGTCACTTTGAAAACTGACGTGAAAGGGTATAAATAACCGACGTGAAAACCCTCTTTTGTAGTAGTGATTGTTTATTTATTCATCCAAGTAATGATAAATTATTTTAAACGTTTCTCCTATTAAATATCCTATTAAGTATATCCTATCAACTATATTAAGTGGGAAAAATTAAGTTTTAAATTAATGGGCATTTATAAGTATATTAATTAAACGTTTCTCCTTTTAAATATCCTATTAATCGAGAAAGAGGGGTGAGAAAAGAGGGTCGTCTCCTAGGGTTTTCCTAGTCTGATTTTCCGAAGACGTCCTTTTGTGGCGTTTGGGTCCGGAGCTTTCCCTCTCCGTAGGGCTTGGACATCGAGATCGGAGGACGATTGCAGATGGAGATGGCTGGTATTGGTAAGCAGGGGATTGGCGATCAATGTGTCGCGGATGAGGAGAACCGAGGAGTGCAGGGTACGGACAATGTGGAGAAACTGACCGGTCTCCCCCTGATTGGTGCATCAACAATTGTTATGAGGGCCAGGCCTCCTCCAGAACCACCGCCAAGGGTTGATCGACGTGTTTTGGAGTTTGCTTATGATTTACCTTTTCTGCAATTTAATTTCCAAGTTAAGACGTTTGTGTTTTGTTGTGATGGTCCCGGATAGAGGTAAAAGTCTAGAGGGGGGGGGGGGGTGAATAGACTTTTAAATCTTTTTCATCTTTATGAAGTTTTCCCTCTAGATGAGTTGATCTATAATCTTTTAAGAGATTAATAGATGCACAGCGGAAGTCTTTAACCTCTTTATACTTAGTGTGAGATAACTTTCTAGTTTAGATGATGTTTAGACTGGTTACAAGAGGAAGTAGGCTTGGCAGTAGACTGGTTAGCAGGTAACTGCTTAGTCTACTGCTGCACAGGCAGTTTGCTGACTGGCAGGCAACTGCTGAGTTGGCAGTCGGCTGGTGGGCAGGTTACTGCTGAGGCAACTGTTAAGAACAGGATGACTCTTGGATGGCTTTTTGTTCTGGCTTGTTATGGCGTTCGGAAAGACACATATGGATGGGCAGTGGGCTCAGCAGGAGGGTGAAGACCAGGGTACTGCTGAGGCACCTTCTGAGTGTAAGATAACTTCTAGTGGAAAACACTCTCAAGGAGAGTGAGTTATTAAGCAGTAGGCTAAGCAGTACCGTCGATGAAGACTACTGCTTAGGATGCTGCTGGCAAACTCCAATCCTTTAGTGAGATGTGTTTGGTGTGTGCTCTGCATGTATGAAAGTAAATCAACACACGATATATCCTGGTTCAGAGGTGGTGTAATCCTCCTACATCCAGTCCCACCCTATTTCAGATGGATTTCCACTAAAGTATTCAGCCCAATACAATTAGTGCCAATCTAGCCTTGACAACTCTGGCCTAGATTGAAGGTTTTTCACGATGAGTATAACACCACTCAAAGTTACTCAGTCCTTAGACTTTTCTCAATTGATCCAGTGGGGATCAAAAGGTACTCTATCTAGCTAACCACACTTTAGGATCCGAACAACTGTTCTCCTAAGTGTTTACAACAACATGAATTGATTCACGAAGTGTCTAACCGCCAACTAAAACCTAAGCTCTATAAATGTTACAATGAATGATCTAGTCTAAGAGCTTAGTGAAGCATGAGTCAAAGCAGAGTGTTCAAGCACTTTTTTCCTTTTGCTGGATATTCGTAGTGTAATGACTGAACCACTTGCTTTGAACTCAATGACTTGCTTTTGATCTCATGCTTCTGCCTATTTTTATAGGCATCTCCAGTAGATTAATCTCCTCCGTTGGTTAAGAGGATTTAATCCTAGACGTCCAAAGTATTGTACTTGCGTCTTCTTGTGTTGGAGCAGGATAAGGATTTGTCTTTTGAAGGCCACTTGCTTTGTACGAAGATAACACCCATACCTTAGGCCTTCTTATCGCTGCATGCCTATTCTGAAACTTCTTCACTATTCACCCATTCTGATGTTTTCTCTGCTCTTGCATTTTGGCCTGTCTTGCAACTATACTCGTGAAGCTGAGTGCGTGAACCTGCTTAAGTAGTGAAGTAGTAAAATGTGTGACTTAGAATATTTTGTATCAAATAAATTTTGTACTGGTAGGATCTTTGAAATATCCTATTAAGGTAATAAGATTACCTTATTGCATTTTGTTCTTTCCAGTACAATTTATTTGGTACAAATTTCACAGTAAAATTTGTCACTTATTTTACTAATCACTTTCTTTCTTTAAGTGACATGATTAAACTTATGTATCAAATTAAGACTACACTGGTTGGATCTAAATATCCATGTAAGGTAAATAATTTTTACCTTATTGCATTTTGTAGTTCCAGTATGTTTAATTGATACATAGTTTGTACATTGGAATTCTTGTCACTTTTAAGTACTTGTGAAGTTTAGCAGGTATTGTGGACAACTTAACTGGTAGGATAACAAATCCAATTAAGGTAAAATTACCTTATTGCATTTTGTTTTCCAGTTAAAATAAATAGTTTATTTGTACGAGATGTTATTGTGTGTAACAAATAAATTTAACTGGTTGGATTTATACGATATCTTTTTAAGGCAATACAATATTGCCTTATTGCATTTTATGGTTTTCCAGTCATATTTATTTGTTAACTATATAAAAGGAGCACGACACATCTAGATAATTTTCTTAGTACTCGACAACTGCAAGATGCTACAACAGAGGATAACAAAGACTCCTATAATAATACTACAATAGAGAGGGGATAACAAAAGCTTTTGGCATCATCAAAAACAGTTTATCAACCAATCAACTGGGGTCTAACAATTTCCCCCTTTTGTGATGATGCCAAAAGAAGAGTTCTAATTATTAACACTCTCTTTCCCCCTCTTTTGGTAGCATCAACCTTCTACTCTTGAAGCTGCCTGTCAGATGATTCTCCATGGAAGAGTCTTCTTTTCTTCACAGCATTGATTTTAGCCAGCTTTTCTTCGAAGACTCTATTGATGAGGTCCTCAGAGAGGGCGTCACCAATAGAGTGTGTCTGGAGCCAACTAAGTGCAAACTCTTCCTCAGTTTTGATGGTCTGTGGAGCCATCAGGAGTATGTTAATTGGAGCGAGTCTCCATGCTCTCCAGTTTAGGACTCTCTGTTTTTCTGAGTAGAGAGATTCCCTTCTATGACCATTAAGTAGGAATGTTTCAAGATTACTCATGAAATCATTCCTTAATTGGGTTGTGGGATCGTTTTGTGTAGGAGGAGCTAAGGAGAGGTCGAGATTGAGTCTCTGGTATGACATTTTGAGGAAGGCTGAGAGTGTTTGTTCGAAGAAGATGAGTGTTGATTGTGAGGATTTAGAGAATAGACGAGTCTATTTATACACACATGCATTGTTTAGTATTCCTTGAGAGTTTCGAAGCTTATTAATGGGATTGCGGCTTTGTTCTTTTCTAGATTACGGATGTAACATAGATTGAAGAGAAGATTTTGATTGGGTGAGCTCACCGTTTATGAAGAAGCAATTAATGTTCATCTTGATCTCCAAGTGTCATGTTTGAACGTTGCATGTAGACGTAAATTCCTTTTGCTTTTGGTAGGGTGACATGTGTATCAATGTGCTCTTGATTCTGAACACGTATTTCACACATATGACTGATGATGATTTGAGAGTTCAGAAGAATACCTGTAATATTTCTCAATCCTCTATTAAGACTCTTTGATCAAGAAACTTGGTTCGGACCATGGTGCTCCATTTCTTTTGATCAATTTTGCATTCCCCCTTAGATGATGCTCCTTAGAAATTGACATGAAATTTTCTAAGTTTAGTTCCCCCTCAGCTGATGCTTTAGAGATTCCTTCTTCAGTGGAATTCTCCTTCAAATGTGAGCCTGCTGTCGATCTTTTCAGCCTCCTGCTTATAGACAAAGTGTTGAGCAGAGTGCTCTGCTGAGACTTCTTCTGAGACATCTTTGCATTTAAGAGTGGCTCCCTGCTGACAGGCACCTGTTTCTTTGTTCTTCTCCCATTTGTTTTCTTTTTGTGAAAGCATCGAAGCAGTCTTCTTTTACTTATGTAGCAGTGACCTGATTGTTAGTCGTCTGCTGAGTCTGCTGCTTTTGGTGAGCAGGCGTCTGCTAAGGCTTCTGCTTCTGGAGAGTAGTCTTTTGTTTGGATTTGTTCCCCCTTCTTAGATGAAAGTCTGGGTTTGACTTTCTTGGACCTTGATGCTTCATTCCTTTGGGGTGGATGCACTAGACTACTTTTCTTGTCTTTATCAAGGGTTCAGCAGTGAGCTCAGGCAGGGTGTTGCTTCTTTAGAGGGTTACTTGAGCAGAGTAGTCTATACTCATTGTAGCCTGCTTTTTACAGCCGGCTATCCTTGAGTTTTTCATGAGAGTTCCCCCTCAGCAGGTGGCTAGGAATTTCCCCTTAGTTCTAGAGATGAGTTCTTCATTCTTTTGGGGCTCCTTTCTTCACATGGTCCTCCTCTTTTAGTAGATCTTTCAGAAAGGCAAAGGCCTTTTTTGATTATGGTACCTTCATCATCCAATTTTTTGAATACCCTTCACAGGTTACCATTCTTCTCTAAGATAGAGAACTTTGTGTATGGTTTGTATCCAGTCTGAAGTTGAGAAGGTTTCTTGGATTCAGTTTGTTTGAGAAAGAAGTTGGCTTCCCTTTTAGAGTGATGATCTAGTACGAATCCCTTCATGGATGTCTTCTTGTTGAGGAGGATGTTGCCACATGCTTTGTTTGAGTCTACTGCATTTCATCATCTTGTGTCTAACAATTGGTAGAATTTGGGGAATATGAGCTTCAGTTTTGGTGAGGATCCTTTTTGATCTGATCCTACTGCTGGCAGTTGTCTCAGTCTGAGTCTTTTGCTAGCAGTAGTCTGGCATCTGAGTCACCTTCTTGAGATGGTCTCAGCTATTCTTCTTCCATCACCTAGGTGGTCCTTCCTTCATCTTTCTTTAAGCACAGTTACATCTCTTGAGGAAGATGTAACAGTTGATCTGGAGTTGGCTTGTGCATTTGATTGAACTTTAAAACCTCAACACAAGGTGTGTATTGGTTTGTAAGTTCTTCATTTGATTGAATCTCCAACTCCTTTGATATCTTCTTCTCTTTTCCTCTTCTGCAAGTGTTTCTTTGGGTTCTTCCTTTGAACAGTTTGTCAGTGGCCTTCTGCTCCTTGTCATGTGCTTAGAGCAACTAGAATGTATGTACTATTCAGTTGAGTTAGTTGCTCCAGCACCCTCCTGTTTTTATCATTGTTGAGTGGTGGTAGCCCACATTGAAGTGGGCAACTTCCTTTGAACAGATTTGGGCATCCATTCCCATTTAGAACTATTTCCCCCTAAGCAGTGTGATCTACAGCCTTTTGAAGTGTTGCATTCAGATGGGGTGGCTGTGTATGTGTTTATCATCTCTCTCCTGTGTGTAGGATAAGAGTGATTTTTTTTTCTAGGTTGATTTAGCTGCTTCTTAGGTGGGTAGTTGGTCTTATTGGTGTTTTGTCAACTGGTTCTTTGGTTTTCTTGTTTGAAAGGAAGTTTCTGTTTGTACAGGGATTTTGATTTTGGTTTGGGAGCAGACATGTTCCTTCTTGTGGGAACTATATGGATGTGGGAGTGTTGGTGGCTAAGAGACTTTGTGTCTTCTTTGAAAGTATGTTTTGTGGTAGAAGAGTATTTGGGAGAGTTTTTCAATGAGTGGGAACATGATGTGTATCCTGTGTCTTTTTCAGTGTGTTGAACTTCCTTAGTGAGTGGGGGAGTGAGGGAGCTTAGCTTTTCTTTCAAACTGATGTTTTCATATTCAAGAAAATCTATCTTTTTGATTGCTTCACCCAATTGTGCATGAGCTACTAAAAGATTTTCTTGAAGTCTGTAGTTTTCATTCATTAAGCTAAGATGCTCTTTTTGGAAGTTTTCAAATTGATGGAGCAATGTCTCCATATCAACACTGGATAAGTTGGAATAATATGAATTGCTCGAGGAACAGGATAATACCTCATCATGGTCACCTTCATAGGATCTGGCCATATCATAGTTGTGAGAGGAACTATTTTCTGGAATCATTCCAAAGAAGCTAGTAATAGCCTCCTCCTGCCTTTCTGATGAGCAGCTTTCTTCATTTGAGTTGCTTTGATCATCTTCTGATTGACTCTCCGTGAGTTCATCCCATACATCCTTTGTTTTCCAGTCATTGGATTTGTTACTGTTGATCAACAGATTTTTTGCTTGTTGTTCATCCATCATTTAGAAAGTTTTGGGATAAAAGTGGATTTGGATCTTTAGTTCAAAAATAGTCAGAAACTGACTCTAGGAACAACCTGGCTCTGATACCACTTGATGGTCCCGGATAGAGGTAAAAGTCTAGAGGGGGGGGGGGGGGGGGTGAATAGACTTTTAAATCTTTTTCATCTTTATGAAGTTTTCCCTCTAGATGAGTTGATCTATAATCTTTTAAGAGATTAATAGATGCACAGCGGAAGTCTTTAACCTCTTTATACTTAGTGTGAGATAACTTTCTAGTTTAGATGATGTTTAGACTGGTTACAAGAGGAAGTAGGCTTGGCAGTAGACTGGTTAGCAGGTAACTGCTTAGTCTACTGCTGCACAGGCAGTTTGCTGACTGGCAGGCAACTGCTGAGTTGGCAGTCGGCTGGTGGGCAGGTTACTGCTGAGGCAACTGTTAAGAACAGGATGACTCTTGGATGGCTTTTTGTTCTGGCTTGTTATGGCGTTCGGAAAGACACATATGGATGGGCAGTGGGCTCAGCAGGAGGGTGAAGACCAGGGTACTGCTGAGGCACCTTCTGAGTGTAAGATAACTTCTAGTGGAAAACACTCTCAAGGAGAGTGAGTTATTAAGCAGTAGGCTAAGCAGTACAGTCGATGAAGACTACTGCTTAGGATGCTGCTGGCAAACTCCAATCCTTTAGTGAGATGTGTTTGGTGTGTGCTCTGCATGTATGAAAGTAAATCAACACACGATATATCCTGGTTCAGAGGTGGTGTAATCCTCCTACATCCAGTCCCACCCTATTTCAGATGGATTTCCACTAAAGTATTCAGCCCAATACAATTAGTGCCAATCTAGCCTTGACAACTCTGGCCTAGATTGAAGGTTTTTCACGATGAGTATAACACCACTCAAAGTTACTCAGTCCTTAGACTTTTCTCAATTGATCCAGTGGGGATCAAAAGGTACTCTATCTATCTAACCACACTTTAGGATCCGAACAACTGTTCTCCTAAGTGTTTACAACAACATGAATTGATTCACGAAGTGTCTAACCGCCAACTAAAACCTAAGCTCTATAAATGTTACAATGAATGATCTAGTCTAAGAGCTTAGTGAAGCATGAGTCAAAGCAGAGTGTTCAAGCACTTTTTTCCTTTTGCTGGATATTCGTAGTGTAATGACTGAACCACTTGCTTTGAACTCAATGACTTGCTTTTGATCTCATGCTTCTGCCTATTTTTATAGGCATCTCCAGTAGATTAATCTCCTCCGTTGGTTAAGAGGATTTAATCCTAGACGTCCAAAGTATTGTACTTGCGTCTTCTTGTGTTGGAGCAGGATAAGGATTTGTCTTTTGAAGGCCACTTGCTTTGTACGAAGATAACACCCATACCTTAGGCCTTCTTATCGCTGCATGCCTATTCTGAAACTTCTTCACTATTCACCCATTCTGATGTTTTCTCTGCTCTTGCATTTTGGCCTGTCTTGCAACTATACTCGTGAAGCTGAGTGCGTGAACCTGCTTAAGTAGTGAAGTAGTAAAATGTGTGACTTAGAATATTTTGTATCAAATAAATTTTGTACTGGTAGGATCTTTGAAATATCCTATTAAGGTAATAAGATTACCTTATTGCATTTTGTTCTTTCCAGTACAATTTATTTGGTACAAATTTCACAGTAAAATTTGTCACTTATTTTACTAATCACTTTCTTTCTTTAAGTGACATGATTAAACTTATGTATCAAATTAAGACTATACTGGTTGGATCTAAATATCCATGTAAGGTAAATAATTTTTACCTTATTGCATTTTGTAGTTCCAGTATGTTTAATTGATACATAGTTTGTACATTGGAATTCTTGTCACTTTTAAGTACTTGTGAAGTTTAGCAGGTATTGTGGACAACTTAACTGGTAGGATAACAAATCCAATTAAGGTAAAATTACCTTATTGCATTTTGTTTTCCAGTTAAAATAAATAGTTTATTTGTACGAGATGTTATTGTGTGTAACAAATAAATTTAACTGGTTGGATTTATACGATATCTTTTTAAGGCAATACAATATTGCCTTATTGCATTTTATGGTTTTCCAGTCATATTTATTTGTTAACTATATAAAAGGAGCACGACACATCTAGATAATTTTCTTAGTACTCGACAACTGCAAGATGCTACAACAGAGGATAACAAAGACTCCTATAATAATACTACAATAGAGGGGGGATAACAAAAGCTTTTGGCATCATCAAAAACAGTTTATCAACCAATCAACTGGGGTCTAACATGTTGTTATTTTATTGGGAAAATGGAAACTAATAATCCAACCTTTTAGCGGTCTTCTTACAATAATCCAATCTTTTGGTTATTCATGAATAATCCAACCTTTGCACCTCATCTTCATTCACTAGTCCCTGACCGGTTGATGACCTGCTATTCCAAGCTATTTTCTTATCTTTGCAAAGCATTATACCATAAATCTCATCTTTCACAAAGATAAGGGCCTGTTTACTAATAGAGATATTTTCTAGTTTTCCAGAAAACTGGAAAACTGGAAAACAGAAAACAGGAAACATGTTTACCAAAGAAATTTCTGGAAAACTGGAGAAAGGAAAAAAGAAAAACGCGTTTACCAAATCGTTTTCCAAAACGGAAAAAATGAGACATGTTTCTCTTTTCCTTAATGATTTAGAGAAGTGACTTTTACTAGTTTTCCAAATTTGGAAAACGCAAATGCTACAGTGCCGCTCCGATGTCGATTCCATTCTGGTACCTCCATCCTCGTACCTTACCCCTTACCCCTACCCTACCCTACCCTACCCACCCGCATACCCATTTTTCCCTATAATGACCCTACCCCACCCCCTACCACATGCCCCTACCTCGGCCCCACCCCGATCTAGGGCAGAGCACGGGTCGGGTTTGGGCGGGTCGGGTTCAAAAACAGTAAACCCGTTCGGGTATCGGATTGATAATTTCAAACCCTACCCGATCAAAAAAACTGTTGAGGTTTATTCCTTCAACCCTCGGGTCCAACACGTAAGCCCAAGGATTTCGAGTGGAGTATGTGTGAGTAAACTAGCCCAACTAACAAATGAGATGAATCAAGAAACAACAAGATAGCAAGTAAGTGATTAGGTATTATTATCTCTTAATAACTCCCTAATACAATACTTTTCGCTAAGGCTCCGTCGGCCGTTCGTCTTACAAGGCAGTAGAAGTGCTACGAGTAAGAATGTTATAGCTAGAGTGCTAAGAATAGAAAGTTGCCAACCCTTTTCAATGAAATAAATGCATCTATTTATACCCGCCAATGGGCAGGTGGCTGTACTGACGTGGAAGCCTGTGGTTCACTGGTGTCCCAACCACCAAATCTTCAGCATTAAATGCACTTCCCGCCAGAATCTAGGTTTCCCGCCTAATTAGTGGGGACGTTCGTCTGCCCGGGGAGCGAGCTGGATCGCTCCAGGTGGCCCCCAGAGGTATTGGCCGTTCGTCCCCTGGCCTTTGTGGATTCTCGCCATGTGGACTGGATTGCCTCTGATGGCTACGGGCTTGCTCTAGCGACGTTCGTCGTCATCCTGGTGGCCCGTGGTCCTGCTCTTTGTTCCTGCATAGACGTTCATCGAGATGGGCCGTTGAGCCTAAGCCCCGACTGCAGACGTTCGTCTTCCCTGGGGGGTCGTGGGCTTGTCAGGCTAGCCTGGTGCTCTATCCGGACGTACGTCCGCAAGAAGGGGAAAATGGGCCGAACCTCAACTTGGGCCACTAACCCAACACAAGTCCCCCACTTCTGATGTTCTGAGCATGCTCAGGACATAAGGAAGTATGGTGTCCCCCGAGGATAAGACGCTCGTGGCCTAGTACTTGCATTTGTTGCATCCGGTAGAAGCATACGCTCGTGGTCATGGTGCTTAACAGCTGTCGACGGTTCAGGAAACAAGGTGACGGCTGCTGTAGCGACGGTGCATTTTACGAGGAAATGTCATCATTACGCTTCCGCCCCACGCACAGCGCGTGAGCCGGAATACGCTCCTTGCTACGTGTCAACCCCTCGTTGGTTCCCCCATCGGTGTTCCTCCTATAAATGCCGGGTTTTCCCTCTGGATTAGGGTTCCCAATTTCTGCTCCCTTGCTCTAGAATCTCCGCTGTTCTTCGAGTTCTCTCCCCTGCTTCCGAGTTCGGCTAGTCTCCTTGTAAGGTAATTTTCCTCCTCTGCCTCTTTTATCCGTCTTGACTTCTCGCCAAAATGACCTCGATGGAGATCTCGTCAAGTTCTGATTCCGGTTCGTCGGGTTCCTCCGCGGGCTCCTCTTCTGACTCCGGTGCGTGCTCCCCCGGGAAGGCTAGTGTTTCTGGGACTTCCGGTTCGGCCTCGACGGTGGGGACCATCCAGGCCGATGGCGCGCCTGATAACGCTCCCCAAGGTAGTGGGAGTAATGTTGACAATGGAAACGCCGGCGGGGCGATGGATGTCATTAATGCAGTCCCCCTTAATGAGCGTCCGGCTGACTATGATTTTGGGGAAGAAGCCGAGTCTGGCTCTGACATGGAGGTGCATGATCTGGGCATCCCCATGGATATGGAGCGCCACATTTGTCCGATCAGGAGCGCCCTCGATCACGATCAAGTCCTTTCCCGTGTGGCTCTCAACAAAATCCACACTTTCTCCCCCCCGCCATTCGTCTGGAGCGTGAGGGGCGCTGAGCATGTGATGAGGAGACGTCCGGGGATGATCATGCTCCACTTGGACTCCGTTGAAGCCGGGCTGCGGTTTCCACTCCATTCATTCTATGTGGAGTTCTTCCACTGCTTCCAGGTGGCCCCGGCACAGTTCATGCCAAACTCCTATAGGTTCATATCGGCCTTCTTGGTGCGCTGCAAACTTGTGGGAGTCACTGCCACCTTGGATCTGTTCCACTACTTCTACCGGATCACTCCTCAGAATTCCGATGGTTACCTGAGCGTGGCCGCACGTCCAGGAAGGAGGCTGTTCAAGAACTACCCTTCGTCCATCCACGATTGGAAGAACCGCTTCTTCTTCCTTAGATACGACGGCCCCCCTCTCCCGGTTCGGTGGAACGGCTATCCCCCGAAGATTGAGTCACCGGATCTGACCGACGATCTGAGCGGGGACGTGGAGAAGGTTTTGCAGGGCGGCGTCTGCCCTATAGCTGGTTACCTGACCTTCGAGGCACTCTCCGGGGCAGGCATAGGTACCGCCCGTGTCCTTGGACTTTTTCCACTCTTCGACGCTCGTCTCGGGGCATCGGGCGGTCCTGTCCTTCAAGGTGAGTGTCTTGTCACACTCTCCTCTCGTCTCCTAACCCTTATTGTTTCCTGCAGGTTCTCCACCAGATAAAGCTCAGATGAATCACGCTGAGTGTTTGAAAACTAGGAAAGCCAAGGCGGCTGCTGCCAAGGCCGCGGCGGAGAAGGCCAAGAACGCTCCTGCCTCGGATTCCAACTCTTCGGCCTCCGATGCCGCCCGGCGAACGGCTGAGGGTGAGCAGCACTTGATTGCCACCATGCTGGCCCAAGGGTCTGGGGCCCCAGCTCTCGAGGCTGCTCTTCCACCGCCAGTCGTCTCCACGAAGGCGGTTTCTCAGAAGGGGGAGGAAAAGGCCCCCCAGAAGAAGCACAAGAGGGGCCGCGAGGCTGCATCCACCGGCCCCCTACTTGAAGACGCCGGCTCTCTGCCCCTGAGCCGTCCGGCGGAGGAACTCTGGAGGGAGCTGGCCCTCAAAGTCGGCCTTGATCTGCCCCCCCCCCCCCCCCCCCCCGCTCGTCTTCTGAGGCGATCAGCGCTGCTCTGGCAGCTGCCCTTCAGGTATTTCTTCATTACTAGATCTGAGTGCATTTTCTTCTGGACGTTCGTCTTCTGACCATATGCCCTTCTTTTCCTTTCTTTTGTCCAGTCTGGGCTTCTAGTCCTTCAGGCAGAAGCTGCGAGGGATGCCGACCTGAGAGAGGTCAAGGCCAAAGCTGATGCTGCCGTTACTACAGCCCGGGAGGCCGCCCGTCGAGCCAAGGCAGAGACTGCGGCCAAGGAGAAGGAGATCGCCGCCCTACGGGCAGAATAATCCCATGACCGGCTGGTCAGCCTTGAGAAAGCTGGCTTCAAGCTTATCCCGGTGCACCCCGTCGCGAAGGATGCAAATCCGAAGTGGCTGGTTGACACCTCCGGCTATAGGAACACTGGGGAGTTCATGGACTCCGCGAGAGATTATTGCGCCGGGGCCTTCGGCGACGTGTTCTCTGCCGCTCTGGCGAAGATACCGCCCCGGCAACGTCTGGCGTGCGGCGTCTGGATCCTGGAAAGCTCCCCCCTGTCCCATAAATTCCTCTATGAGGTTGGTGACAGCACCTTCGCCGCTGGTTATAATGAGGGGGTCAGGGCCACCCTCCCCATATTCGCCAAGCTGCTGGGGTCCGATTTTGACTTGGCTGCGAACACCGATGACGACCTGCTGATCCAAGCTTTGGGGAAGCTTGGGAGGGATCAGCGCCGGGAGGAAGCCAAAGCCAGAGGAGAGATCCCAGAGCCCCCGACGCCCGAGCCTGAAGTCGAGGAGGAAGAGCTGAACCAGGGGAGCAGCCGGCCAGGGTCTCCTTTTCTTGTCTAGTATAGCTTGTACTTTCCTTGTTTTGAATATGTAATGTCCAGCCGTTAGAGCTGAGGAATACACATGCTTTTGCCCATAATTGTCTCTACGTTCGTGATCCCTTACTTCCTTATTTTCCTTTCCTTTATCGTCTGTTGTGTGGAATCTCCTTCGGTGCCTCGCTGTACTTTTGAGGTAAAGTTAAAGTCTGCGGGGACGTTCATATCTGTTCCTCATTTTGTTTAGGGCAACGGGCGCCCCCTTTCCATGCCCCAGGACGTACTCGAAATGCGCGGACGTACCGCGAGAGTTCGTCTTTGGGTGGCGACGCTCGGCGCCGATGCTTGCCTGCTGGCAAGGAGTGGATTTCCTAAGTATGAAGGTACGAACGTATCGTCCGGCATTCATATTCTAACAGCGCTGTCCACCTTTTAAGTGAGAGCGTATGACTAACCATTGCCTGTAGTCAACTCCAATCCCGTAAGACGACGTTCGTTGGTGGCCGCCTCCTTGGTCAGTGGCAAACCTCTTCAAGTATGGGGATACGAACGTACTTCCCAGAACCAGCACACGATAGAGACGTTCGTCTGTCATATGTGTAAACGCAAATATCCATGCTGCGCGTGCTCTACCCAAGCTTCGCAGGGAGACGTTCGTCTGGTCTAAATGTCCCTGTGGCGCGGAAAGATGGGCATAGCCTGTTGATGCGTATGTCTCCCATTAGCTCCCGATATTAGGCACAGCCGATGGTCGCGATCTCTGGGCGTCTCTAGATCCCACGGAGCTGGTAAACCCCCCCTGCGGGACGTTCGTGGCATCGATCCAGGTCCCCTTGCCGTGATTATGCGGCGACGAAATCGAGGCACCTTAAATACCGTGGTAGGTACCCGTAGCTGGGTGCCACGTGTTCCACTTCGGTTGGTGGGATCCCACGGTGCTGTCTATAAGTACCCAGAAACCGTGTGATTCATTCACACTTCTCCTTACGCTGCACAATTGCTTCCTCTCTCTAGATTTCCTTCAAGCCGTGTCGAATCTCGCACTTCCAAGGTACCGCTCGTTGCCATGTCTTCTGAAACCCGTTTCGACGATGGTTGTTCTTCCGGCGATGACTTAGAATATTATGAGCGGGGAATGCCGCCTCGGCCTCCCCGTTACAGCCTTAGCTTCTCGCGCGTCCGGCGTCAAAACCAACGCCTGACGAATGCTGATAAGCGTCTGATCGGCCAGTGGTTTTATCCCCCACGGACCTACGACGATCGGCGCCTGCGCAACCCCATGCGCCATCTGCCCGGCTATGTGGTGGTTCACCTGGATTCGGTGATAGTCGGGCTGAACTTTCCCTTGCACAGTTTCCACTTGGAGCTCTTCAGAAGCCTTAAGATAGTGCCTGCGCAGTTCGTCCCTGCCGCCTATAGGATTATTGCCGGCTTCATAATTAGGTGCCATAGCGTCGGTGTGACCCCCACCGTGGACCTGCTACACCACTTCTTCCGACTGTCCCCCTTCAGACGTACGGGGTATTTGACCCTGATCGCCCGTCCGTCCATGGTCCTGTTCTCGAACAATGCCGGGAATCCGGACGGCTGGGAAGAACGCTTCTTCCTGGCCGGAGTAGGGTCGCCGATGCCATTCTCTGACCGATGGAATGCCTACCCGGTGAAGACGATTCCGCCGCCCATGACGGACGAGGAGCTCGGGTATGCCAAGCGCATAGCTGGACTCGGCATCCAGAACCTCCGGTTGCTGGTGGCCGAGCCCTTTAAAGCTCGGGCTGGGTTAGGTGCGTCTGTTTGTACTTGTATTGTTTTATCATCTCTTCGTTGTTACGGCTCTGAACGTCTTGGTTCCTTTTGTGCAGGAGTCTTCCCCATCCACGTCCACCATGGGCCGTACCAACAATGCTTCAACTGCCGCTGGTCGCGAACACAAGGACCATAGCAAGCTGGAGAAGCCGCTCGTCCCCAAGGTCGAATCCCGGATGACCAGAGCGCGAGCTGATGACATTTCTGGGGCCGGTGCTTCCAAGAGGCCGCGTGTTGAGGGTACTGCTTCCAAAGCCATCATAGTGGCCGATGACTCTGATGGGAGCCCGGGAGTCCCCTCAAGCGGAAACCCACTTCTCGGAACAAGCCCCATATTTCTCCCCCACGGAATTCTGACGTTCGTCGCCTTCGGGATGAGGATGTCCAGACTGCCAAGGGTTCTGACGACGCTCGTCCTACCTCACCCCCAGAAACCAATGGGTCTTCTCTTGGCTTGATTGAGTTTTCCGGGGTTGGTCCCCGCAAGGAGTCGATGATGCTCTTTTGCCAGACAGCGTCCTCCATCTGGTGTGGGCTGAATCTCAAGGTTCCGCAGGACTTCGCTGCTCGAGTGGCCCCTGAAGATCTCTTGGAGTGCGGCCAGAGCACCCTGGATAAGGCCGGGCTCTACTTTCACAGGGCTCGGATGGCCTTCGAGCACCAGGGCAGGGAGATGGCCAGAGTGCGGGCCGAATGTGATGCCCTTCTGAGGAATGCCAAAGGCCGGGCTGGAACTCTCCAAGAGAAAGCCGACGCCTATGATAAGCTTGTCCAGGAGAATGCTTCCCAGAAGGAGCTCCTCGAAACAGGAGGCCGAGCTTGTGGACCTTCGCAGCCGGATGTGGGCCGTAGAGCAGGCCAAGGTGGAACTCCGCCGTACGGGCGTGGACAACCATGTTCCCATTTATGAGGCCGATGTTGCCAAGATCAAGGAGTCTGGCTCTATTGAGTTTCAGAAATCCAAAGCTTACACCGGCGCCATTCATACCATGGCCATGAGGTTCCTCCCGAGGCACGTCGGTGAGTTTTTGGCCACCTGCCTGGATCCCTATTTGGATGGGGTTAAGCTGCTCCAAGCCACCCCCACCGGCAAGCGTTTCCTCGATGATCTCGCCGATGATACTTATCGCAAGGGTATGGTTGGGCTGGTGGCAGAGAATCTCCCGACCCTTGAGCGTCACTTTGGGGCACTCTTCGATCCGGAGGCCGCCGGTTTTGACTTCCTGATGGCAGACGCTCATGCGGGGGCCCTTGAGCTGCTGAAGGAGCGTAGGGAGCAGGAGGAAGCCGAAGCTAGAGAAAAGGCCAAGCAGACTATTTTGAAGGCTCCATCTCCGGACGTCGATCAGCAGTGATTCTCCGTTCATTATTTTGTACTTGTACCAATTTCTTCATTATTTACATTGTACCTTACTCATTGTAACTTCCCGGTCATTAGACCTGCACAAAACCGGGCCGGCCCGCCCATATAAATGGGCGGGTTTGGACACATGCTTTAGCCCACCGGGCCGGGACCGGCCCGGCCCGTTTAAAATATGGGCGGGCTTGGGTTGTAATATAGGCCCGGTCGGGCCTAAAAGCCCGGCCCGTAAACATATTATACGAAGTATATATTATATTATACTACGTATATGTTATTCTATATATAATTATACAGTATATGACTATACGTATAAAAAATTTAAGTTAAAACTTAAAATACTTGGAAGTATTAAGGTTTGGAGACCAACAAACATCCTAATGGCTACTGCTATACCATCGGCCCAACCAAGTATTCGGAAATCACAATATAGTAGTTTTCATTATCTCAATGTTTTTACTTTGTTTATAAATAATACTCCGTATTTGGTTTTCATTATTTGATACTACGTATTTATTGGCACTTGGCAGAGCAGTCTGGGAGATCAATTACTTTCTGGTGAAATGAAGGAGTGTCGAGAAGTTCTTGGGATACCAATTACTTTTTGTGTTCTACTATTTAAATTTGAACTGTAATGATATACATTTGTCAAGTCTTTTTGGAGATATTCTTGACTATTTCCGCTGCACATTGTGAATCTGTGATTGTGCTTTTAATTATGGAATATGGATGCTTATTTGGAATTTGGATGCTTTTTGTTTTCCAGAATCGTTTTGTGTATTGCATTTAAACGTATTCTTGTGTTCAAAATGTGTTGTGAGTACATTAATTATTTAATTGCATTTAAAATGTTGTGATGTTATTTTATACGGAGTAAATGTTTTCATTTTTTAACAGAGTTGACAAGAGGATATTTTCCGGGCCCAAAAGCCCGGTGGGCAGCCCGGCCCGCTCTCATGGGCGGGCTTGGACATATGAGGAGGCCCGTTTTACCGGGCCGGGCCGAGCCCGCCCACTACAAGTGGGCAGATTTTTTAGAATAAGCCCGGCCCGAGCCCGGCCCGAGCCCGTGTTTGTGCAGGTCTACCGGTCATCAGTGCCGAAGAATAAAAAATTATTGTTTGCTCCATGTTCGTCTAGCATACCTTGCTTCTTCCTTTTTTTTTGGAGTCTTTTGTCGATCTTTGTTCTTCCCATGCTTCGTGATTACTGGTCTCCTGGTTTCGCAGGAGACGTTCGTCATCCCCACTCGGAGAAGAAACAGGTATATCCACGTCGGGATTCCCTATCTTTGTTCGTCCCCAGTCGTGAGTTACTAGTCTTCTGGCTTCGCAGAAGACGTTCGTCATCCGTTCATCAAGGGGGAGGAACCGGTATACCCTGTCAGGGTTCCCGTTTCTTCGTTCGTCCTTGTCGGGACCCTACTAACCTTCTTACTTCGAAGAAGACGTTCGGTATTCACCGATCGCAAGGAGGTCCATGGGAGGACGGATTTTGGCCCAACCTCATGTGGATGGGCGTCCGACGTCCGGCCGACTCTGCTGTTTCATCCAGGGACTGCATGTGGTGGATGGGTGATATGGCGTCCAGATGGTGTTAGCTGAATACACCTCTTCTTCCGCCTCCTGCTCGTCCGCCATTCGGCGCATTGTTTCCGCCAACTCCCTCATGAGTCGGGGGTCGCGTCTAGCCTCGTGGGGGATGAGATTGGTGAGGCCACCCTCACCCCCAACAGTTCCCAACGTCTCGGAGCGTTCCGTGGTTTGTCCGCGGTTGCTTCGCCCGCGGGACAGCTGCTCGGAGAGGTCACATTGTCGATTGTTCCTTGTCATCTTGCTTGCTGTGGGTAGATTTAGTAGCTGTTTGGGAGATTTTTGGAAACTTTTAGTTCAGTTTCCCACAGACGGCGCCAGTGTTGAGGTTTATTCCTTCAACCCTCGGGTCCAACACGTAAGCCTAAGGATTTCGAATGGAGTATGTGTGAGTAAACTAGCCCAACTAACAAATGAGATGAATCAAGAAACAACAAGGTAGCAAGTAAGTGATTAGGTATTATTATCTCTTAATAACTCCCTAATACAATACTTTTCGCTAAGGCTCCGTCGGCCGTTCGTCTTACAAGGCAGTAGAAGTGCTACGAGTAAGAATGCTATAGCTAGAGTGCTAAGAATAGAAAGTTGCCAACCCTTTTCAATGAAATAAATGCTTCTATTTATACCCGCCAATGGGCAGGTGGTTGTACTGACGTGGAAGCCTGTGGTTCACTGGTGTCCCAACCACCAAATCTTCAGCATTAAATGCACTTCCCGCCAGAATCTAGGTTTCCCGCCTAATTAGTGGGGACGTTCGTCTGCCCGGGGAGCGAGCTGGATCGCTCCAGGTGGCCCCCAGAGGTATTGGCCGTTCGTCCCCTGGCCTTTGTGGATTCTCGCCATGTGGAGTGGATTGCCTCTGATGGCTACGGGCTTGCTCTGGCGACGTTCGTCGTCATCCTGGTGGCCCGTGGTCCTGCTCTTTGTTCCTGCATAGACGTTCATCGAGATGGGCCGTTGAGCCTAAGCCCCGACTGCAGACGTTCGTCTTCCCTTGGGGGTCGTGGGCTTGTCAGGCTAGCCTGGTGCTCTATCCGGACGTACGTCCGCAAGAAGGGGAAAATGGGCTGAACCTCAACTTGGGCCACTAACCCAACAAAAACTATCGGGTTTTTCGGGTTGAAGAAGTTCAGGGTTGTGGGGGAGTATGGGTAGAGTGTAAGATCGTGGTAAGGGTAGGGGTCAAGGGTGTGGAATTGGTGAACTGAGTGAAAAAATTGATGAACATATTTTCAGATTTGAAAATGGAAAACTAAAAAACAGAAACAGAAAATTGGAGATAGAAAAACTGAAAAATAAAAACAGAAAATTGGAGAACAAAAAACAGAAGTAGAAAACAGGAAAATATCTGTGTTAGTAAACAGGCCCTAATATTTTGCAAAGATAAGAAAATAGCTTGGAATAGCAGGTCATCAACCGGTCAGGGACCAGTGAATGAAGATGAGGTGCAAAAGTTGGATTGTTTATGAATAATCAAAAGGTGGGATTATTGAAAGAAGACCGCTAAAAGGTTGGATTATTAGTTTCCATTTTCCCTATTTTATTTTATGCTGTAAGACTCTTGCATTAGGTTTGAGGGATGGAAAGTCTGCGGTAACCGTCATTGGATTTAAGTTGCCCAATTTTGGTCTAGCGAGTTATACTGCTTTTTTATAGGTGGTTAACTCTCAGTCTCGACTACGGGCGGATAGTTATATGTGGTTCTTTTCTGCTCTTGTACCCTTGTTGAATGCTATTTCTATGAATTAACCCCTCTTCCAACAAAAAAGGAATACATACCTTTTAATGAAAGAAATACGGAGTAGCTGCAATATATGAGTGGGTCTATTACTCATTACCTAGTCCTATATATACATACGGATCAATATGGTGTATAAGTGTATAACGTATAAGCCATTTTCATTTACCAATTATTAATAATAAATATTTTTTGGAGGCCCCATAAAATTTGAGGCCCTAGGCAAATGTCTTGCCTAAATGGCCCTATCACCGGCTCTGGGTTCGTCCCATTAAAATTGTCTTATACCAAATTTGATAAAGTTCGTGTGATTCTAAACATTCTAACTTTATTCTTACTTTATCAATTCAATAACAATCATATAAATCCACTTTTCTTAATAACTGTAGCTCGTCCCCATGTCTCAATGTTAGTGGTACGAATGTACTATTACATTATTTTTTCTATGTAATTGATATATGGGGTATGTCTTTTCAAATTGTCGCTGCACAACGATCTTGACTATTATATTAATATATATATACATACATATATATGACAAAAATTATACTTCGTATATCTTAAGAGAAAATTATATATCTTAAGAGAAAATGTGCATGAGAAAATTATATATGTCTTAATATATACTCCGTATATCTCAAGACAAAAATTATATATCTTAATGTATTATACGTTATACAATTATATATCTTAAGAGAAAATATTATGTTATACATACACATTAAATGCCACGTTCCTTCAATAACGTCTTTGCCTCTATAATTATATATATATATATATATATATATATATATATATATATATATATATATATATATAGAAGGAATGTTCATGTCAGGCCGGCCTGACGGGCTGCCCCGTCCGGCCGAGCCCGTTTGGGCACCTTACCGGTGGAATTTTTTGATGAATTTTTTTGAGCATGTTCCTCATCAAGTCTAGTTTGTCCATACCAAATTTCAGCTCAAAATTCGATCGGGAAGGTCGTCAAATGTATTTTCCGGACCAGTTAACTTGCAAAAATCATTTGACGACCTTCCCGATCGAATTTTGAGCTGAAATTTGGTATGGACAAACTAGACTTGATGAGGAACATGCTCAAAAAATTTCATCAAAAAATTCCACCGGGAAGGTGCCCAAACGGGCTCGGCCGGACGAGGCAGCCCGTCAGGCCGGCCTGACATGAAGAGCACTCTATATATATATATATATATATTATATATATATAATTATCTGTTAGTAAAAAATCAAAAAAATCAGATTTTGAAAATTCACAATGTGACAAATTTAACAATGTTTTTTAGAAAAAATATTAATACATTAATAAATAAAATGTAGTTAAAGGAGAAAATGTGCATAGTGTAAAATTCAACACGTTCCATTTATTAGACAACAGAAGTAGGAATATGTATTTTTCATACTCCAATAATATTATACGTCTTTTAAATTTTGACACACTCTTTAGACTTTAGCCCCCCTTCAAAAGTTGTTCTGGTTCCGCCCTTGCATTCATACACATATATATAATTAAAGTATGAAATTTTATGATGGAGTATAATTCCAACTGCAAGAGCTAATTAACGATGGGTTCGAATTTTATGAGTAAATAATTCGGCATTGTAAGGTAATATTCTTATTCCAGAGACGGATCCCTTTTAGGGTATTTACCAGAAGTATTTATAGGCCTCATGCTACAGTACAACTAGGAGACAAAACAGACACATTTAATAGTTTTACTCTTAAGAAAACTTTAGTAACGTCTTTGTCATAATATCTGCAATCAATGCCTCTTTAATGCCACGTTCCTTCAGATTTTACCTATTGCTGCCAGATGACCATCCGTTTATAGATGGCATTGCCACATAACCCCTATGGAGAGTCTGACCTCAATGGGACTCTAGCCATGCTCGAGACCTGCTATTCAGGTCGGCCTAAGCGTGGTTGACCTTTCGCGGGCCTTGATCCCCTTGTTCAAGCCCACATGGCTTTATCTCTATTAATCATGTGCTCTGGGCTTCTCTTGGGCTGGGTCATAGTTGATTTATTGGGTTATATATGTCATGAGTCCATAGTACCACCATAGAACAAATTACAAAAAGAAAGCAAGTGACGATGCTATAGTATAATTTAATACGTTTAATTTAATGATATGTTTTTTTAACTAAATGAGCCAACTACACATTTTTTGAAACATGAAAACTACGACTCATCATAAGCAAGCTAGCTAAGACCATTTGGAGTGGTGTGAGAGTCTAAATGTAAAAAATGGACTCCGTCCATATAAAAACAGTGTTTTGACTCCTATTTCTCTGTATTGCAGCACCGTCAATAAAATACACTCTGCACATTTTTTTACATATCAATTTAGTAAAACATTATTTAAATTATTATAAGTAAATTTCTTCTTTTAATTTATTCCCCGAATAATTATGAAACAAAAATGCACATTTCAATGTAAAATTAAATAAATTTCATTAATTTTTTAAACTTTTTTTGGTTAACAAAAAATGAACTTAGTTCAAGTAAAGTTCGATTACGGAATATTAAGTTATTTTTTAAGGATACATGAATTAAAAAATTGTGTTTTGTATTTTTTTGGGCTCTTCAAAACTTCAACAGTTAAAATTTCAGTTTTTTTTCATTTTATATATTACATATTGGTGTCATATGAAAAAGTATAAAAAGTTATGAATTTTGATATATCTTTTTCTAAAATTTGATTTATATAAAACAAATTATAACAATTTTAATAAAGATGAGGTTTTTATTTTCTGTGGCCCGCTTACTACCCACCACTCATGATTCCTTTCTATTTGGCAAAGTAGCACTCCCACGAGAGTCCATCGGTTGGCTAGAATTGGACTCCTCCCTCCCCATCTCTATTTTTAGCCTCCTCAAATGCTCTCCAATGTAAGAAATTAGGAGTCTAAAATATCCTTTTTTAGCATTTTAGAATCTTAATACCTTACCACTACAAATCAGGCCGTCTACTGGGTTGTGCAAGTAGTGCTTCTGCACTGGGCCTACAAATAATTAAGGCCCACATTTTAAAAAAAACTAGTAGTATATATATGAATGTTTAGTAGAAATTCAAGAGCCCAGCAGCTAAAAAATAAGTAGTAGTAGTAATAAAGAAAGAACTCAACACTTTTTACCTATGCGGATCAAGCAACTAAGCACTGTGATTTTCTCATTTGATTCTTTGATTTTAGTTTTTTGCCTAAATTAGAATTTAGTCATTATTTCTTTTTATTAGCCAAGTCATCACTACTAGTACTTGAAACAGTACTCCGTATTTGTTTTAAACACTACTCCGTATTTGATTCTTTGATTTCAGTATAATTCTTCGATTCTTTGATTCTTTTTATTTAAACACTACTCCGTATTTGATTATTTGATTTCCTACTTGCCTGGTTGTTATTTGTCTATTAATTGTAGTAATTTATTACTTATTAAGTAATTGAATTGAGAATAAGCGTGTTTAACAATAATTTAAGTAAGATTTAAGAAATTGGGATAAGTATGTTATTAAGTAAATACAAAGTAGTAACTTTAGGTTTATAAATTATAATTTTTTTTATGATTTCACCGAAAATGTAAATTGAATTTTAACAAAATTTCTTAAACACGTACAAGATTAGGAGAAAATTTCGATAATTGGTACATAGTACTTCGTATTTGATATAATTATATTCCCAAAAAAAATATTCATCCGGTCATGGAAAAAAGGCCCAATTTTTTGTTGTTGCACGGGGTCTCCGTTTCTCAAGGACGGCTTTGCTACAAATGGTCTAAGATCTCAAGTGGCAAGGGATCGTTATCCTTTACCGAGCTAGCTACTAACAGGAAACTATGGAAGTTCACTTCATGCACACGTGACTAAAGACAAGGAGTGAGGTCCATTCTCATGTGGCTGGCCAACTTCGCATGACATGATCATGTGCCTATGCTTCCTTAGCCTAGATTGGGGTTATCTTTGATGCCTTGATGGTATGGCTTGAAAACAATTATTGTAATGTGATTGGAGCAAAACATGCAAGTTTGGACAAGATGTGTACACTTAATTAATAATATATTTGTGTGTATACATATATTACATACACATATAAGTGTATATGTACACACATACCATATGTACATGTGTGTAAGGAAATTGCTGAGATAATTCTATACACTAGATTATATATTGTTTTTTAAGTGAACACATTTAGTCCTAAGAAAAGAAAAAAGTAACAAAGATAGTTAAATAAACAATCATTTTCTAGGACTAAATGAGTCTTTTAATAAAAACAAATCAATTATGGTTCTGTTTCGGAAATTAATTAATTGATCTTTAGAAACTTTCAAACAAATCACTTAATTTCCTATTGGTAATATTCTAGAAAAAAGGAAATTATTAAAGTATAAATGTAGAATTAAATAAAAGTAGTTGGTGCGTGTAATTATTTGTTAGGAAATTGAGTAAAATTCGATCATAACATTTGCCTTCTGTTTGTCTTTTACTTACTGCGTCGTCTCATTTTACATGTCTCACTTTACTTTTTAGATTGTCTCAAAATAAGTGTTTTTGTAGAAAAAAAATATGTGATCTACGACATTTCAATTTATTATACTCAAATCTCAATCACAAATTTACTTTCTTAACTATAAGTTACCAATATTGGACAATGATTCGTGAAGGGATATTTTCAAATGGTATAGAAAATTATACTCCGTATAACAATTTCAAATTCTCTCATTTTTCGAATGAAATAAATTTCATATTTTCATACAGCTGATTTTACTATTTTGTGAATTACTCTATCTAGCTCTAATCATTTCCCCACTATAAAAATCGTTATCCAAAGTAATACTCAAATGTATAAGGTCGAAAGGATCCCACTAACAAAGGTGATGTTATTAGATGTTGATGGATCCAGGAGGTTTGGCAGCGACTTTATGGACTCTCATGATAATCATTTTGCACATTTGGGTCTTTTTCCCCTTCTCCGCCTTTGCTCGAAAGAGATGGAATTCATTGGCCGGCCGCCCACACACTTTTATGTACAATCTTCTTCTCTGTCCCACGCTGCACGTACACAATAATTCATGCCTTTATTAATTAATCCATTTCTTACTTGATTGATTAGATATTTAAAAAAAGGTCGGAATCGTTCAAGTGGCATGGGTGTTGGGTGCATGAGCTTGAGTAAATAATTTATCTCTTTCCTTATTTGAATGATTTTGTATAATTTTGATAAGTTTTTCTCTATAATGTCAACTACAATGTCAACATCTAGATGGTCTTCTTGACATTGTGGAGAAAAACTTATCAAAATTGTTGTCCCTTAATATTTTTCTCCATTGGAGGTTTATCACTTAGATGTTAAAAATGATTTTTACATGGCTATTTAACTGAAAAGTTTAAGGCTATGTTTGGCGGGCATAAGTCCCTGACTTCTAGCTTTTGTACTATTCAAAAAGTTCCTAAAAGCTTCTAGTTGTGTGTTTGGCATGACAATATTTAAGAACTTTTCAAAAATTAAAAGATCTTTTTTGAGATGCTACCGGGAGTAGCATCTAAGAAAAGCTACTGACTTTTAGTATTAATTAATCCTAACAGCTTGTATACCAAACCGAACTAAATCAAACAGTCAGCTTTTTATCAAACAGCTACCACCTTTTCTTTTAAAGATCTTTTCAGTCACTAAAAGCTAACCGCTATTAAAAAGCTCACAAAAGTATCTTTTCAGCTAGTTGTGCCAAACATGCCCTAACTAAACCTTGAGGCTTCGTACACCAACATTGTCCTGATCATATTTGTCATCTTCAAAAGGCTTTGTATGGGCTTAAACAAGCCTCTCGTTTATGGTTTCATCGTTTTGGTTGGCTTCTTTTGAATCAAGGATTTTACTATAGTAAATCCTACTCATCTATCTTTGTGTATCCTCTCTCATCGTGTATTATGTAAATCCTTCTTTATGTCAATGATATTCTCATCACAGATACTTCCGCGTTGCTAGTCATTGCTTTTATTTCTAAATTCTCTCATACTTTTGTTATGAAGGACTTGGGTAAGATTCATTATTTTTTTTAGTGATTCATGCCATTAAAACTTCCACAGGATTCTTCTCTCCCAACAAAAGTATACCACTCATCTTTTTCACCGTTTTCATCTTTACACAGTCAAACTTGTTCGTACTCCACTTCTTCCCCAAACTACTCTCTCCTTGACTGATGGTGAGCTTCTCACTAATGGTACTAAGTATCGTAGTATGGTTGATGCATTAAAGTTCTTGACTATTACTAGATTGGATATTACTTATGTTGTTCATCTTGTGTCTCAGCTTATTCATGTTTCTTGTACTACTCATTTATTGGTTGCTAAGCATATTTATGGGGTACTATTGTTGATGGATTATGGCTGCAATCTGTTCAAGTTACCTTACTTATTATAACATACTCCGATGCAGGCTAAGCTGGTTGTTTCGGGTAGTCATCCGCCTATTATTTGTTGTGCAATACTTTTGGTGATAATCTCCTTTCCTGGTGCTCGAAGAAGCAACTGGAGAAGAATATTATGCAGGGTCATACACTGTTCAGAACACCTTAAACTTATTTATCCATTCATTACTTGCCGATCGATATGAGATTTTTCATTCCCCAGCCTGTTCAGTTATATTGTAGCACTTTCTCTGCGTCCTATTTAATGGTTAACCCAACACATGTGCAGACACGTCACGTGTGTTCCTTGTGTGAGCTAAAAAATATCTATAACACATCTTTCACACACATGCCCTTAGACACACTGTGTCTTGGGGATGTGTCTTCTCATTTCATGCCCGTTTCTACTCTTTTCAGTTATGAGCTCATCCTCTATTCATCCGAAATCCATTTTCGTTTCATTCTTCCTTGCAACTATGATTATAAGCCCTTCGCAAACTAAACACATCTGTGAAACACCTAGTAGAACATATTTAAAGCAATAGATGAAAAGAATTGCGTTGATATAATTCCTCCACACGTAAAAGCGTGTTGTCATATAGAATTATGAAAAAATTAAGGGATTAAAAGTACACTGTACACCAAAAGGGTACCTCTTATTATGTACACCTCTAACTACACCAAAAGTCTTTATACTAGAGTCGTCTTGAGATGAGCGACCATTGGTAAGTTTCTTAAGGTGTGCACAAGTGAGGAAAAAGTGTGTCGTTAGGACACGTGTTCATTTGTGGGTGTTACAAGACGTTTAAAAGTTGTGAAAATCTTTGAGAGAGGCTTAAGAGGTGTGTTTTAATCTCTTAGAGAAGCGTGTTTGTGAAAAGGTACATTTAAGGATTCAAACAACAACAAAAACCAAGCCTTAGTCCCAAAATATTTTGGTGTCGGTAACATGAACTGATACGTGATATCGGAGTCAAAAGAAAAAAAAAGATAAGAAAGAAAGAAAAATAAGGCAAGATAAATAAAAAATAATATAAAATAGAGATAAGATATACATAAACGTGATGAGATAAAAATGATAAAAGGGGTATATATGATAGAAGGATAACACCTAGACCTGGTGCCCATTTTGCCCTAAGAGCCCTTGCTCGTTCAGGCATGAAAATTGGCTATATAGAGGATGTTACTCCAATCCCCACCGATTGTACCTGCAGAAAGAGTGGTAGAAGAGGAAGCAGGCTTTAAGTCGATCCCTTTACTTTTGTTATGTGATTTTGATAGCTAAAAGCACTTGTGGTTTATCTAATTATCTAGACAGTAGCGGGGGATGTTTTCTGCCATTTTCCCAATCTTGTGATGCTCCGGTGTGATTGAACAATTTGATTTTTCTTAGTTTTTATTATCCAAGTCATCTATTCCTTTTTAACATTTCATGTAGTTATACGATATTTTAAAGAGAATTGACTACTTTTCTGAAGAAGAAAAAGATAAAAGGATAAATAAACATAAGAAAGAAAAAGATTATAAATGGAACAAAAGATGATAAAAGACCAATCCGCCCAAAAAAACACCAATCTGCCACACGAATACTTGCCCTCGCCTTTGCTTTCTCCAAAGTCATCCCCTCATCCAGCTCAAGAAGAAATATGTCACTCTTGACTCCTCTAATCAACGTCTATTTGGGTCTTCTTCTCCCTCTCCCTCTTCTCCTCGCCGGCCTCTTCTCCATACCTCTCAACTCGTCTAGGTGCACATGACCAAACCACTGCAATCAAGACTCTTGCATCTTATCTTCAATAGGTGCTACTCCCGCCTTTTGTATGATTGTCTCATTTCTCAAGCTGTCTTTTGTAGTGTGTCAACACATCCAACGCAACATGCGCATATCTGCCACATTCATCTTTTGAATCTGACACTGTTTCACTCCTCCACATTCTACACCATATAGTAATGCACACCTGATTGTTGACGATAAAATTTACACTTCAGTCTAGTCAGCATACCTCAATGACATAGACTCTTGTCCCACTCCTCCATTTCATCAACTCTATTCTGATTCAATATGATACATCTGCATCTAATTACTATCTCTTTAAATTTTGAATCCCAGATAGCGAACATATCACTGACTGATATCTCCTTACCATCTAGAGTAATTCCACGGTTACCATTGCTTTTACTTCCACCAAACTTGCAGTATAAATACTGAGTCTTGCTCCAACTAAGTCTGAAACCTTTGTTCTTCATTGCATCTCGTCAATCAATATAATATCGTCGGCAAATGGCATGCACCACGGTATATCATCTCGAATTGACTTTGGAAATTCATCCATCAATATAGTAAATAGGAAAGGACTCATAACATGGACATAGGAATTTTAGGAAGGCAAGCGTGACCGGTGGCGCTCTGGCTGGGACCCGTCACATTTCCATTTTGGAGTAGAGTGTGGCTCCTCATTTTCACGCAGGGAGAGGAAATCAAGCTTTCCTCGTTCATGTGACCAGACTCAAAGAGAGAACAAATTTGGCATTCAAGGCTTTCTGGATGAAACCAAACTCAAAGTGAGAGCAAATTTCTCACGGGTTGGCTTCACTCAAGTGCTTCTGGTGTTGAATGTAAATCGATCTAGTCCATTGAAAGCAAAAAGTTTTGTTTTGAATTGGCTTCCCCACTAGTGTGATTGTGTCAAATTAAGGATAATCATATGTGCATTATTTCTTTCATTAAGGATGAATTTAATTGCTTAAGTAATTCATGTTCTCAAATTAAAAATCGAGTTGCTTGGGCAATTACGAAATTTGTGGGTTCAGGGAATATTCATCTTCCCTTTGATTCTAATTGGTTTGGTGGATTATGTGTATTGGTGGATAAAAGATCCTGGAACAACACACTGTTATTGTCCCCAAAGGTCAGCATGGAAAAGGTTTTAATCAGTTTAGCTCTACTTTATTGGATCAACAGAAGTTGTTGAAAGGGATTCTGAGAAGAAGTTTTGATGACTTTGGGGCTATTTTCTTTGGTTCAATTGACTTTATTGCAACAAACTTCAATTCTATTTCATCTATCCTTTTGAAAAATGACTTGAATCATTTCGAGGGTGGTTTAGGTGTGACCATAGAGGACGACGTGAGAAACATTGAGGGGGCTTTTGTGAAATCTGAAAATACAGGTTGCGAAACAGGAGTAGTCATGAACGTTGTTCCTCCTCGTGTCTTTTTCCCGATAAAGATCAAAATAAGGATATTGCTTTATTACAGCAACCCTGCTATAGGTACCTCAATTGGTACTCCAATTTGTACCCCAACCTATTTTTGTGGCTCACAAAACCCCACCTCAATAAATGAATTGCCCCACTTTAATGAGGTGCTTTTGTGAGGCACAAAAATAGGGTGGGTGTACAAAATGGGGTACCAATTGGGGTACCTTTAGCATTTTTCTTATTACAGGGCGACTCTCAAGATGTTGTCATTAATGGCTCGGATAGTGATGAGAATTTGGGTTATGATTCAGACCACCAACTACTTGATCGCTTAAGTAATCTGAATTAGAAATTGTGATCTCAATTAATGCCGAGAAGAAGTTCTCATCTTTAAAACCAAGGTGGACAGTATGGTGCGAAATTATTGTTAAAATATGTTTTAGTCATATCTTTAGGGTGATATTTTATTTCCAGCTTATCTTCTTTAGGTTCATGTTTGAGAAGGCTACTTTTCGGACTTAGAAGTGGACTGCTTTAATGCGGTTCTTATTAGCGCTTTCATTAATATTTTATTGGTGTAGCTTCACATAAACATTAGCTTGATTTTATTTCTTTAGATTTCTACTTTCATTAGTGTCGTGTAATTTTCATAATTTTAATAAATCTTGGTAAGAGTTTCAACTCTTACCCAATCAATTATGGTGGTTTCTTTGGGAATTAAAAAAACAATGGGGGGCTATGCAGTTCTCCATACACTAGTACGGACACTTTAGTACAATCATCATACATATTCGGTCATGATGATGCTGATATACGTACGTGATATGCCTTTTCTAGTTAAGGCCCACCAAAGGACTTCTAGAGATACCATATCACATGCATTTTCTAAGTCAATGAACACCAAATGCAGATCCATGTACGTGTCTTGGTACTTCTCCACAAGTTGCCTACGAAGGTGAATGGCCTTAACTTTCATAAAACCAAATTCGCTTTCTAAAATCTCCACACTTCTTTAGAGTCTTTGTTTAATCACTCGCTCCCAAAGTTTTATGTTGTGGCTCATAAGCTTAATCCCTTGATAGTTGGCACATTCTTGTACATCACCCTTATTTTTAAAAAAGGGAACATAGTGTACTCTTCTGCCAATTCGCAGGCAGAAGTGTACTCTTAAAAAAGGTTTAAGGATTCAAACAAGTAGAAAATCTTCGGGACGGAATGGCTGACTAGATATGGTCTATAATACGGTCGTGCACTCGAAAATGTAAAACAAATTTAAGTTTGATACTTGAAAGTGTGGGGGAATCTGATAAGTTCGTATTACAACACGCATTTGATGCGTGTTGGGATCGACTTTTGATGGTTTTCCTACCTTAAGGTGTTACAAGTCTCAATTTCAGCTCAAGTTGTGTTTACCAGGCGTTGGGTCGAGTTTTGTTGCATTTGGAGTCAAAATCAGGATTTTAGAGTTCGGCACTGGCGCTTGAGGAGAAATCGGGATGGTTGAGAAGCATTCGAGAGTGATTTGAGAGATTTGGAAGTCACCGGGAGGTTTACGATGACAAAAGAGCTCAGGATTGGCTATGGGATCAAAAGAAGGCGAATAGAGCTTGAAAACGACGATCAGGATGACCTTATGTCAATCGTTCAAGCATATCTCTTTGTAGAAACATCCAGGGTACATGATTAAAGTTCCACATGAAATCCAACTTCAAGGGCTACAAATCATACGAAGACATCATTCCGAGAATCTGAGAGGAAGAAGGTGAAAACAGACGATGAAGTAAGATGATCCCTGTTGCGATTTAAGAATAAGACCTTCCACCATTTTGATCATATCCCTTGATTGGATGATTCAAATCCAATTCCTCAAGTTGTGATGGATAGAGGACTTCATTATCTACAACTTTCATGAAGGAAGTTTTGTCAAATTCGGAAGTTTGACGCACGCCGTGCGTAGGGTAACGCACGACTGTGCGTCTGAGGCGAGAAAGCAAAGAACCTACTGCCAGCCACGCACGGTCGTGCGTAGGAGGACGCACGCCGTGCGTGTCCGTTTTTGCGCAATTTGTCTATCGGACGCACTGGGGAACGCACGCCGTGCGTGGGCTCCGTGCGTGCCCCCCCCCCCCCCAGCAGTCCCGAAAACGTCCGGATTCCCCTGTTTTCTATAAATAAGACCCCCATACCCATATTTTGACGTTACGAACATTACAAAGAGGCCTAGGGACGAATTTACTTGCTTTTTTTTTATCATTGTTTACCCCAAGACCATGGGATTATTTGTAAGTTCATCTTTTTAATTAATGACAATTATTTCTATTCATCCCAATTCTATTGATTCTTCAATTATGAATTGTGAGTAGTTAAATTAGGGATTTGGGGTTGATGAAGGGGTTAATCATGATGTATGGCTAGATTCTTGTTGGTTTAATTGCATGAATTCCGTTTATTTTGTGTTTGAATAACTTAATTGATATCTCTTGTAACCTAGATGGCCACTAGAATTACAATTGCATGTAGAATGAATTAAGAGAGATCTAATTTGTTCTAGGACACCTTCACACACGCTTAATCGTTCGCTAAGACATTAGTAGCGATTAAGGGGCCATAAGCTCGCTCGACTTGGCAATAATTTAGGATCTTGTCGCATGAGTGATCAGCCTGGTCCCCTAAATTATTGTACTCTACGCCGCGAGAGCGGTAAAAACTTAGTAATGATTAGCTAGGCTCAATTAAATTAATTTCATGTAATTAAGCCTGTTCTGCCAGAAATCTGGTTACCCCAGAATCAATCCTTGTTCCCTTCGTCGTTAATTAGAGAGAAACCAATCTTTTTATTTTATCGTTCACTCGCATTAGTTTAATTTTCTAAACCAACCAATCTCGTACGACACATTTGTTTTATTTATTTTTATTCGTTGAATATAATTATTTCTTGATTCCTTTTTGTCTGATCCTGTGGAGACGATACTCGTACTTACACCACTATATTACGATCTATTTTAAGTGCGAGAAAACTCACATCAGAGCACGACCGTGCCTCTTGGCCAGGCCCGGCGTGCCTAAGGCTCCAGTGATTCGGAACAGCTCTATACTGCAGGCACGGCATGCCTAGGGCCAGACATGACCGTGCCTGCCCTTTTTTCACCAATGGTCTTCTTTTCTTGCTCCAAATGCTCCCGGATGCTTCTTTGATTGATCCAAAGGTCGTTTCTTCATCGAATTGTCGTTGTGAACATCCCGGTGGCCACCAAAACTCTCAAATCTCTCTCAAATGCTCTCCAACTCTTCTTGATTGCTTCTCAAGTGCCGGTGTCGGACTCTAAATTCCTGATTTTGACTCCAAACGCAACAAAACTCGAACCAACGCCTGGTAAACACAACTTGAGCTAAAATTGAGACTTGCAACGCCTTAAATCTAGGAAAAGCTATCAAAATCCGACCTCGACACGCATCACGCATCAAATGCGTGTTGTTATACGAACTTATCATTCGAGGAAACACACGAGAATCTCATGAGATTGAATTTTCAACCTTGTTCTATAAGCAGACAATAAAAAGTTTAAGTGAGATATATTGAGGCGAATAAGTGAATCTTATGTCTCATAGCACTATAGCACTGAGTTGGAGAATTTGGTTGCAAATTTTTTAAATTTTAGGGGGTAATGTGCACTATACCCCCCCCCCCCCCCCCCCGAGTTGGAGGTTCTGGTTGCACATTTTTATAGCTTAGAGGGTGATTTGCACTACCGGTGTTAGTTCGAGGGTTGATTTGATACTTTTGCCCTAAAAAATATATTGTTTCTAGAAATTTTCAGAAGTAAAATAATTAAAGTGGATGCGAGACGGGTTTAAGTATAAATTGAAATGAAACTAAATTAAATTAATTGGAACTAACTATTGAATAAAAAAAGGGAATACGGACATGTTCAAGAGCGTACATATTTCAGGAAAAAATTGAGGTGTTTTTTGGGCAAAGGTTTAGAGTTTTTTTTTGGGATAATTCTTTCTAACTTATATAGTATCTGCTTAATGTTAATGCCAACATCCTTGAACTGGGATGAGATTCGAACTTGTGACCTCCTCATTGGGAGTGTCACATTGATATCATCAGACCACAAGGTACTTGGCGGTTTAGAGTTTATTCCCATGAAACTATATAAGTGAGAAACACAACCAATATTGAGTTAATCTCTTACTGGGTGGAAAAGTTTGTGTGAAACTGTTCTAGAATAATTTAGATTTTTCAAAAATTTTCCGACAAGAGGTTCCAATCCTAGCGGCATTTTAGGTCATAATTGAACAACAATTAAATCATACAAACAAAAATTATACAAAAAACAATGCAATCAAACAATCAACAATGGAACACTCTATTATAAGAAAGACACATCACCAATCTCAAATCCCTAAATAAAACTAGTCACAGTTCATATTGAATGGACAATAAACTCACGAAGCTTGGATTTACTTTTCAAGTTTTAATTGATGGAAACCGGTAGAGTATATAGACTCGGACCCCCGGTCTCATGACTATTGGGCCTGGACAGCGGACCACACACGCTTAACGGGTATCATTTATATTTTTGTATAGATTGCATATTCATTTGTATCTACTGAATTAGTATTTTGCGTAGTTGGACCTATTGGGCCCTTATTAGCGGCTCAGCCCATTATTTCTCTATATATACTCCCCTTGGAGCTCCTTATAAACCCCAAGACATAACACAAAATCAATACTCACACATTCAATATACTATACATCTTTTCTCTTTTTGCTCATCTCATCTCTCCATTAATTATATGTTTGGATACCCCTTTTAGCCATCAGAAATACTAAAATAATGAGCAAACCTTAGAAACACGTTTTTCCCGGGCTAAAAACAACGGCCTCATATATATATATATATATATATATATATATATATATATATATATATATATATATATATATAGAGGACTGCTCAGGTCCCTCCGGAGGGACGGGAGGGACCGTCCGAACTTTACTGTTTGGGGCGGTTCCCGGTGGAATTTTTTGATGAAAGTTTTTGAGCATGTTCCTCATCAAGTCTAGTTTGTCCATATAAAATTCGACCGGGAAGGCAGTCAAATAAATTCTTGAAACTTACTGCACTTTATATATGCGCAGAATGTGCAGTAAGCTTCAAGAATTTATTTGACTGCCTTCCCGGTCGAATTGTGAGCTGAAATTTGGTATGGACAAACTAGACGTGATGAGGAACATGCTCAAAAATTTTCATCAAAAAATTCCACCGGGAACCGCCCCAAACAGTAAAGTTCGGACGGTCCCTCCCGTCCCTCCGGAGGGACCTGATCTTTTCTATATATATATATATATATATATATATATATATATATATATATATATATATATATATATATATATATATATATATATAGGGTAAGGTTCCAGTGAGAATGGTAGCTTAGGAGAGAAATAAGAACAAATCACATCCATCTAAAATTAGATTCCTACGGTGTAGATTTAGTTTTTAACGGTGGCAAAAAAGAAATTAGGCAGAACTTTGGACAACTAACGGCTCTAACTTAACGTTAATGTAACGAACTTTAAAAAGTAAACAATACGGAGTGTTTAATTAATTACTATTAATAGCCCACTATCCACAATAGTGATATGAATTCTAAAAAACACGTGTGAAGCAATACTTTATGCCTTTGTATATTTTAATTGTCCTAATAGTTTAATTGCATTATGAAATATTTATTCCAAAGTATGCAAATATATTATTAATCTTGGAGTGAACTCGTATAGCAAAATAATGTATTTTTGTCATTAACTATATTATTGTGCATTTATATATTCTCATTAATTGTATCATTATATATGCACTAGTATTGAAAGATTCTGCACTTTTATCATTAACTTGCATACACTTCAAAGTAAAGACGATTTTAAAAATATTATTGTGTACATTTATCATTTGTATTTGCACATATGATCTTAATCAAAGCATTTGCACGTTAGGGTACGGTTCCGGTGAGAATACTCTTTAACGTGAGAAATGAGAGCGCTCTAAAATGTTGCACTTTATCGTGCACGAATATGCACATTTATTGTTAAAGTAATGCAAAATTCAAATGTGCACATTTACCTTTAAACTTTTGCACAATTCAAATACACATTTTCTAATTTTTTATAAGCACATTTCTGTTTTGCATGATGCACGATGATATTCTCATATGATCCTTATTTTGCATGTTATATATTACTACGTAGCAATTATGTATTAATATATTTTCTTCTTCAGATATGAGAAAATGTAAAGCTTATGCACTTGAGCAACTTTATTGTTCAAGTACAGTGGTGCACTCATATTGCAAAAATTATGCACTTTTATTGCATATCAAAGTGTAATTACATATTTATAAATATATATATATACCACGTTTTAGAAATATGATTTGTGCACTGTTGTTTTATGCACTATCTATTTTCAACTAAACTGTAACGCACTTTAATTTATGCAATTACTACTTTTAGCAAAATCATAATACGTAGTATATTTTATTCTTCACACACACACACACATATATATACACGATAAAAATGAATATGCAACATTATTGATTAAAAGTGCACTCATATTGTAAAGCGTATGCACCTTTATCACTAACATCATGAATGTGCAATTACGTATAAGTATATCACACTTAGAGAATTACGGAGTATTATTTGTTCATTTTTATTGTTTTGTATGCACATTTATTTCTAATCAAATTGTTGGTTGTTGCACATTTTATACTATTAATATTTTAACAATATATTATGTGATTTAATTAATTTATAAAAACAACTCGTTTCGAGATGAGTCATAATATATTTTCTTCGTCAAATGAAAATGAATATGCAACTTTATCATTCTAATAGTACACTTAAATTGCAAAATTATGCACTTTTATCTTTAACTATAGCTGTGTGCACTTACGTACTCAAAACTAAATATGCACTTTTATTAACATTATTGTGCACTAATATACAAATGTGCAAACTTTTGTACACTTAATCTTAACCAAAATATTGTGCACTCTATGCTTTAATTTTTTCTGAGTATATTGTGTGATTTGGTTTCCTAAACCAAAAGTGCACACCAAATATATTGTGTGATAACATCATTGTTGATCTCCCAAAGTGGAGATTGCGGGTTCGAGTCTCATTCCAATCAAGATGTGAATAAAACTGAAAAGTGCATGCACACCAAATATATTGTGTGATGGCATCATTGCTGATCTTTCAAAGAGGAAATCGCAGGTTCAAGTCTCATTCCAAAAAAAATTAAGAAACATTGGAATATATAACCCGAATAAAAAATAGTGAATAAAAATGTGACTTTTTATACAGTAATTAAGATATACTCTTACGGAGTAATATCTTTAATCCTAATTTTTGTCCATAAATTATGTCTCAATAATAATTAAGGAAAATCTATTTTTTAATAGAAATTATGCATTCGAAGTTAACACAAAAAAAATTGATTTAGGAATCCTTTAAAAAGCATTGATTGAGGAGTGCATCAATAAATAGCAATCAAGAAGTTAACTAGCTTTCAAGTTTACTCCCCTAAAAAAATATTCAGGTTCGGACAAAGAAGTACAATAATAATTTTTTTTTAGAGTTACAATGATAAAATTATTAGAAATGCAAAATAGAAATTACTAGATTTAAAAGATACGTATAGTACAATTTATGGAAAGAGTGGTCATGAGCCTCATGACTAAAGCACTAACGGTGTGCGGCATTGACTTAAGCAACGAAGTTATCCCAGTTAATTCTCAACAACCGTTCCGTTAAATCAAGATTAATCAAAGGTGGAGATGCATTCTTATTTCTCTCATAAGATGCTATTCTCATTTGATCCCTACTCTCTCTCTCTCTCTCTCTCTCTCTCTCTATATATATATATATATATATATATATATATATATATAGAGTAGGGATCAAATGAGAATAGCATCTTATGAGAGAAATAAGAATGCATCTCCACCTTTGATTAGCTTGATTTAACCAAATGACTTAACGGATGAATTAACGGTTTGTAGCCGGGCTACTACACCGTTTAGAGCTTTAATGAACCCCACTAATCCCTTATATTTTGCATCTCTTACATATCACGTAACTTTTTCTTGACAAGTCAAATTATGTAACTTTTCTTTCTTTTTTAAAGTATTTAACTTCTACTCCCATATTCTAAATTCCTAATAAATTCATTATTCTACTTTTTTTCTAGATTCATTTAATTTTTAGAAAAGTTTGAAAGGTTCTGTTCATTGGAAATCTAGATGCACTAAATTTATTTAGACACATCTAAATTCTAAAGTAATATTAACTTCGAGTGTGTATTTTATTTTACGAATATATTTGGTGTGCACTTTTTGTTACTTGTTGGTGCATTATTACTATTATTGTTGTTGTTTTTGTTGTTGTTGTTGTTGTTTTGTTGTTGTTATGTTTATTGAAGTGCAAAATAATTTGTTTAGGAATAGTTATGCAAATGTAAATGATAAAAGTGTGCTATAATGTTCCTAAAAGTGCATATATACTTTTAGGTATGCAAGGGCATTCTGATATACTTAATGATATAAGTGCATAATTTTGCCATAAAAGAGCACCACTAAAATAACAAAAGTTCCACATCAATTTTCAATTGAATGAGAAAATATATTATGACTCCACTTGGTATAAGTTATTTTTCAATCATCAAGTTAAGAAAGTCACATATGTATCATTGAAAATTTGTTATATCTTAAAGCACACTATCAGCAGTTAAAAATAAATGTAAACACATAAATGATAAAAGCGCTATATTATTTCCAAAATTGCACATATAGTACTTCTAGATATGTAGTTTTACTATATCATAGTTAGATTAATGATAAAGTGCATAATTGTGCTGATATAAGTGCACTACTAACATACTTAAGTTGCACATATATTCATTTTCATAAAAAATTTGAAAATATATTATGATCATATCTGAACGAGTTTCTTTCAATGAACTAAACTAGATCACATATATGTTGTTTAAACATTTATATCATAAAGTGCATAATACTTAGTTTATGAATAAACGTGGAAATACAAATCATAAAAGTGACCTAAAATATTTTTAAAAGTGCATATTTATTTCTTTTAGTAGACATGTAACTGTATAAGTGCACAATTGTATAGTTAAAGATAAAAGTGTATAACTTTGCAATATGAGTGCACAACTAAAATAATATATGTGCATATTTTAGAGAAATTATAACGATTTAGGATAAGAATTTCTACAAATGACTCATTTAAAAATGGGATTTCTTTCATGAACTAAACTAGATCACATAATATGTTGTTAAACCATTTACGGAGTATAACATAAAATGCACATGCAATAGTTTGGTTATGAATAAATGTGCATATATAGATCATAAAAGTGACCAAGAATATTTTTAAAAGTGCATCATTACTTGCTTTTAGACATGCAAGTGTAGAGTTATATACTTAAAAATAGAAGTGCATAATTAATGGATAAAGTAAGAAAAATCTATTAAAACAAAAAAAAACAAAAAAAAACAAAAAAAGTGCATAACTTTAATATATGAGTGCACAACTAAAATAATATATTTGCCGATTTTGAATGATACATAAAGCATGATAATTGTAATTCAATTGAACATATTATAAAAAACTGTAAAAGTAACATAAGTTGGATAAAAGAAAAAGTGAACTAATGTACGAACGTGCAATTGTTTTACATACGGAGTATGTAATTTGCTTAATTTAATAATAACTACCGACTTCAAGTTGGAGAGAGAGAGCCGGCTATTGCTAGTCATAATTATATCACTAGTGGATTATATTTTTCCAGTTAGGTTAACGTGAACGTAACTTTCCGTTAGTTGTCCAAAGGTTGAGTATTTTCAATTATGCCACCGTTTAAGAATGAATTGACACCGTAGATGTTTTATTTTAGATGAATGAGATGTTTTATTTAGTAGATATATATATATATATATATATATATATATATCTACTAAAAATATAAAGTGGGAGAGGGGGTTAGCATGGCTCTTTTTCCGTGTGAACAGCCCCCCAGCCGTTACCTTTTTTTGCCGCAACCCCAACTAACAGTTGCTCCCGTTTGTTCCCCCCGTTTCTTAGCTTCCCTCGTGGCCAAACAATGTCGCGACTTAATTCGATTCTGCGGCCAGGATCATTGGCGGTACTGTTTTGGCAGCTAGGGCTCTACAAAAGAGATAATATCTTCATTCTTCTTCTGTTGGTTTGAGAGCTGACCTCCGCCGTTTCTTGATTTTCCTTTTGCTTGCTGCTCATCGATTCTGTAAGTTTTGCTTGTTCATTTCCTTTTCTCTTGTACGGTTCAGCTTTCTTTGTTGATGGGTGTGAATTCGGTGGGTGTTGGGTTGTTGTTGTTTGTTCTCGCCGCTTAGCAACTGTTTCTTCGCCCTGTGGGGTGAAGGACGGTTGTGGCGTTTTATGGTGTTGTGTGTGTGTTTGGAAGTTTTCCCTTTGGAGATGTTTGTTGGCCCTGCTGGTTGTGGCTTTTTGGGTTGTTTTGTTTTTTTTTTTTACTTTTTTAGCTTAAGTCTCTGGTGGTTGTTTTGCCTGTTATTTGGATGTGGGTTATGCCCCTGTCAGGCCTTGGCGTTGTGTTGTTTATCTTTTGTGGTTCATTATGACGTGTAGATTGTGAAATGAACTTGGTTGTTGTTTTCCAAATTTTGTTTGGTTGTTCTATGTTGCTGGAGTGGGTGTTCTGGCGGTCAAACTGGTTTTGTGTTTATGGTGTTGGGTGGTTTTTTTTGGGTTGCGTATGGGAGTTAGGACGTGGTTGATTGGGGGGTTGGGGTATGTGAGTGTTTTGTTGTGTTGTTCCTGTTCTTGGGGTCAGGCAAGGCATGCTGGGGTGAGTTTACACTAGAATGGGAGTGTCTGACCTGTGGTGTTTGCATTCAGGTCGTTCTGAAACTGCAAAAAATTGCTTTGTCACTCATGTAAGTGTTCTGCCATTTTTTTTTTTGCTTTGACTTGAAAGCCAATGTTATGTTTTTCCCTGCGGTTGCTGTTGTGTGACATTTGTGTTTGATGTTTGTTGGTTGAACGGGGTTTGCTGTGTTCCCTGGTCCCCTATCCTTAATTACTCATGGTGGACTGTGTATGGTTAGGTAGTAGTTTCATAAGCTGGGGTGGGGATGTGGTATAGTTTGCAGGGAGTGGTTTGGAAGGCTGTTGTGGCATCTCAGACTGTTTTTTGGTATTTAGCTTTGTTTGGATAGTGGACTTGTGGATGCCTCCTCGCGGTGGTTTTGGCAGCCGTGTTCCTCAAAGTGAACAGCGTGCACGCCGAAATAAACGTCGCCGTGTGCCAATAGAAGGACGCCCTGCCCCTTGCAGGCGTCGTGTAAGTTGCTCGACCACCCCATCAGAACCCGAAGGTTGCATTGAAGAATCGCAAGGTCTGCGCCCTTTCACTCGTATGCCGGACTTGTGTGTTGACTTGGTGTGTTTTGTTTGGTTGGTTTCTGATTTTGTGTGCTCCTTGTCTGACTGTTTTGGTCCCGTTTGTTGAATCATTAAATGTCGCAACCCATCTCTTGTATTCTCTCGGCCGGGAAAAAAACTGCCCAACGCAAAATAATTCCACTTGTTGACCCATTAATGTTATCCTGTTAATATGTTCCTCCCCAAAATAAACTGCCTGTTGTATGACTATCCCTCTCCTGTTTGGTATCTGCACTTGTGCGGTTTTGTTTGCCATTTCTTACGCGCTGAAAAAAAATGCTGCAAATGCACCTTATGCCTGACGCGGCGTGCCCTTCCTGGTGGTTGCATGCTTCTGTCTTGTTGCAGCTGTTCACGGAACTTACATTCTCGACAATGTTCCTGACTGTTCACTCTGTGGTGCTGAGCGGCTTCAGTACGAACCTGCTGGTATGTGTTGTAGTCGCGGTGAGGTTGTGTTGACCTCAACAGACATGCCCGTTCAACTGAAAAACTTGTTTACATCCCATGATCCCCTGTCAAAACATTTTCGATCGTGCGTGCGCACATATAATAACACGTTTGCGTTTTCTTCGATTGGGATTTACAACTACGACCAGCAGTTGTGTCGTCGCAATCAGGGTATCTACACTTTCAGAGTCCGGGGTCAAATTTACCATTTCATAAATGACTTGCTCCCAGACGGTTGCCCCCCTCGAAATTTGCAGCTTTACTTCTACGATACTGAGGACGTCTTGGAAGACAGGCTAGACGCCACAGCTCGCTTGTCTAAGGATGTCGTGTCAACCTTGATGGATGTGATGTCCACAAACCCGTACGCCCAGTTTTTCAAATCACTGACGGACGTGTGCCACAGCGAAGATTTCTCCATTATACTAAATGGTAATCCTTGTCTGGATCAACGCGTCTACAATAAACCAACAGCTTCTCAAGTGGCTGCTATCTGGGTGGAGGATGGTTACGAGGGGCTTCCATCGGCTAGGAACATCCGTGTGTACTCGCGTAGTGGAAAGTCTCAAAATGTACATTACTACTACGGGTGTTATGACCCGTTACAGTACCCTCTTCTTTTCCCAAATGGGGAAGTTGGGTGGCACGAGGGTATCCCAAAGGCTGGTCCTGCCTCTGGTCACGCCACCCGGTCTGCCTCCGCCTCAATAACAGTCAACTGCACTCAATTTGATACAGACGAAAACCTGCTTGCCCGCGAAGAGGTTGTACGAGTGACTGGTAATAAAACTCAATCGGTGTCATGTCGCCAGTATTATTCGTACAGGCTACAACTTCGCCATGCTGCCACTTCGTTTACCCTGCATACTGGCAGACTGTTTCAGCAATATGTCGTTGATATATATATAAAAATAGAAACCCAAAGGCTTGATTATTATCGTAGCAAACAGCGCGACTGTCGTTCAGAGACATACCAGGGGTTAGTTGACAGTGTGGCGGCCGGTCTGAACAGCACTAGCGATGTTGGCAGGCGTGTCATATTGCCCAGTTCATTCATAGGTGGCCCGCGTGATATGCGTGGGCGATACATGGATGCAATGACACTCGTGCAGAACTATGGCAAACCAGACTTGTTTATAACCATCACATGTAACCCCAATTGGCCTGAAATAAAAAACCGGCTGTCGTTTGCTGATGAGGTCCAAAACCGTCCAGACCTTGTTGCCCGCGTGTTTCGTGCCCGTTTGGAATCCTTTAAAAAATACATTCTGACTAAGGCTTTGTTTGGGAAAGTGGTTGCGCACACGTATGTGATAGAATTCCAAAAGAGAGGCCTCCCGCATGCGCATTTCCTGCTCATCCTAGGTGCTGAATGGAAAATAACCACCCCTGCCCGGTGTGACCGCTTAATTACTGCAGAACTCCCCGATCCCGTTGCAAATCCAATACTGTTTGGCCTTGTGAAGAAACACATGATCCACGGGCCCTGTGGCCTCATGAACCCAGAATGTCCGTGCATGGTTATGTCCCATGGGGCGTCCTCGCCAACTTGCAGAAGTAAGTATCCACATGAATCCGCACATGTGACTACGTTTGATGAAAACTGCTTCCCTTCCTACAGACGGCGGGAGTCCGGAATAACTGTGCTTGTAAGAAAACATACACTTGACAATAGGTGGGTTGTCCCTTACAATGCTTACTTGTTGAAAAAATACGATTGTCACATTAATGTGGAAGCTTGTGCAAGTGTACGATCTGTCAAGTACATATACAAGTATGTTTACAAGGGACATGATAGAGTGAGCATGTCTTTGTCGGAAACAGGGTCTGACAACGTGATTGATGAAATAAGTAACTTTCAAAAAGCACGTTGGGTGTCTCCCCCTGAAGCTGTGTGGCGCATTTTTGGTTTTTCAATGTCTGAAATTAAACCTGCGGTTTTGCAACTACAGGTTCATATGGAAAACGCACAATACCTGTCGTTTTATGGGGATCAGCGGATTACTTACATAACAGAAGCAACTGACTCTGTAAAGACCATGCTCACCCAGTTCTTTGCGATGAATGCGACCAACCAGGTTGCGCAAGCGTTGAATCTCCTATACTTGGAATTTCCGCATTACTTTGTTTGGACTCCTCATAAAAAAGAATGGACTCAACAGAAGAAGCGGGAAGTGCTAGGTCGGCTTGTTTCTGTCAATCCCACCGAGGGAGAGCGCTATTATCTCCGGCTTTTACTTGGTAACGTCCGTGCGCCTAAGTCCTTCTCTGAGCTTAAATTCATCAACGGTGAAGCGCTCCCCACGTTCAGGGCTGCTGCTGAACGGTTGGGGTTACTATCTGGGGATTTTCTGGTTCGTGCTTCTCTTGATGAAGCCGCAGTATTCCAATTTCCTTCCAGCCTGCGCCGACTCTTTGCTACCCACCTTTGCTTTTCTACTGTTCCAGACCCACGCACGCTTTGGCTTAAATATAGGGACCATCTATGTGAGGACCTAGCCAGGTTTCAAACATCCAATGATGCGGAGCGCTCGGTTCTGTACTTACTCCGGGACTTAATTGCTGAGATGGGACAAGACATTAATGCATTTGAATTGTGTGATGGTGAACTGAATACTCCTGCGTGCTCTGGGGTTCCTCGTGAAGTGCTGGTTGAGCGGAATATAGTGATCAGTGAGACAGATCTTGCTGGCATATCCCAGTTGAATGCTCAGCAACGTCTAGCGTTTGAAACCATCATGTCGGCAGTGCATGCGTCTGAAGGGGCAGTTTTCTTTGTTGATGGCCCTGGGGGGACAGGGAAAAGCTTCCTCTACAGGTGTTTACTTGCGGCAACGCGTTCAAACAAGTGGATCGCTTTGGCCACAGCCAGTTCTGGTATTGCAGCGTCCATCTTGCCTGGTGGTCGAACAACTCATTCTCGGTTTAAACTCCCTCTTGATGGAGAAACACAATACACGTGCAACATTGGCAAACAATCTGCAGAAGCAAGGCTTCTCAAGGAAGCACGCCTTATTTTGTGGGACGAAGCGTCAATGGCCAACCGCTTGATTGTGGAAAGTTTGGACACAACCATGCGAGACATTTTGGGAGTTGATGCTCTTTTCGGGGGGAGTGTCATGGTGTTTGGTGGTGATTTTAGACAGACATTGCCGGTTGTCTGTTCAGGAACACGTGCTGACTTCGTCAATGCATGCCTTCTCCGCTCACTGACTATATGGCCGCATGTGCACCGTTTGCGCTTGACTGAAAATATGCGTGCGCAGGAAGATCCGGGCTTTTGCGAATATTTATTACGCATTGGTAATGGAACAGAAACTCATGTGTCTCCAGGAAGGGTAAAGATCCCTTCTGCCTTCTTACTCCCTTGGGTCAATGAAACTGTCTCGCTTGAACTGCTTTTTAGATCAGTCTACCCGGATATGCAACAGTTTCTGAGTGATCCGTACGCACTGATGTCGTGGGCCGGCCATTTTAACGACAAAAAATGAAATAGTTGACTTCATTAACTCAACCTTGATGGACACATATCCCGGTGACGCACATGTGTATTTGAGCTATGATACCCCTACAGATTCGAAAAACGGTCACTGTGAAGATTACCTCCATACATTGAACCCTGCTGGCCTGCCACCACATCAGTTGACACTTAAACGTAATTGCCCGGTCATGGTTCTCCGCAATCTGAACCCCTGTGAAGGCTTGTGTAATGGCACCCGATTAATATGTGATTCATTTGGGGAACATGTCTTGAGCTGTTTCATAGCCTCGGGAGACCACAAGGGCAAACATGTCTTTATCCCAAAAATACCTCTTGAGGTTACGAAAGACGCCCATGATGTGCTGCCTTTCAAGCGTACCCAGTTTCCAATAAAAGTTTGTTTTGCCATGACAATAAACAAATCACAGGGTCAAACATTAGACTTTGTTGGGGTGTATTTGAAAGAACCGGTATTTTCTCATGGGCAGCTATATGTTGCGATGTCAAGGGCTAGAAATGCTCGATCCATTAAGATACTTATTTGTCCTGATGAAGCAACCCCAGCTCATCTTGATTGTACTTGTAATATTGTCTATGATGAGATACTGCCTTTCATCAATTGAAATTCCGTGCTTCCTGGTTTGTCTCTGTTGTTTTAAAAAAAAAAACTTATTCACTTTTTCCCCAAATGTGTTTGCTGTTTATTTAATTACTTTTTTTTTCTAATCATGAAGCTGTTCTGCATCCATGGCTGCGCTAGGTGTTGGTCGTAGATGTAAAGCCAGAGACAAAAACATGGACGTGTCGTGTGACTGTCGTGGAGAAGCAGAACATACGTAAGGCTAAAAACTCCCCCATGCGTTTTATGCCAATGGTTCTTGTGGACTCTGCGGTAAGTTCCAATTAGTTGAGTTCTTTATCTATAATTTCATGGTCTTCCTACATAGCCTTTCTCATTTTTTTGTTGCACTGTTATAGGGAAATAGGGTGCAAGCAACTGCCTTTGCGGGTGACATCGCTGGAATCGATGAACGTCTGCAGCTGTACTCCACCTACCTCATTTCAAATGCGTACGTAAAGCCATTGACTGATCTACGGTTCTGTGTTGACTTCAACTACCAGTACGTGTGGTCGTTCACACGTCGCACATTCATTCAAGATGTTCAGTCCGAGGACGGGGTTGACTATCGCCAGCTCGCTGAAGGTTCTGCCAAACCATTTCGGGAACTGTTTAGTTGCCATTTGACTGACCAGAAATTCAGTATGTTGCTTTCATCCCAAATACTAATACCCCTTCCCCCTGTCCTGCATTTGTCTGACGTTACTGTTTATTTGACAGATGTGCTTGCTGTGATTGTTGCTAAACTGCCCCGGGCCTTCATAGTCACCGGTGATGAACAAAAAATTGCATGGGATATTGTTGTTGTTAATGAAGAGTTAGTTGCCTTTTCTAGCCTGTCAGCCGCCTATTATTAGTGAACACATATACTTATTTATCGTGCATCTTTGCTTCAGGTTGACCCTTGTGCTTATGACCATGTGGGAGGAGTTTGTGAATCGCCATGGTGCAGCCATTGAAAGATCTTTGCATGCAGGCGACTGGCCGGTTATGCTCCTTAGCAAGGCCGGTACTAATATTTATCAAGGTAGCCTTCATTCCCATTTGATTTGATATATGCAGATCATGGGTTTTTTTATGTGTTTTGTTTTGAATACAGGACTGTCGTTGGGAACTCGCTATGACTCCCAGATTGAACTCAACCCAGGGGGTGAGCGTGCTCTGTTGCTGAAAAAATGGTATGTCGCTTTTGGGGTAGAATGTCTTGTTTTGTGCAGATAAGGAATGCCCCACACTTTTTGATAACCCCGTGTTTTTGGACTTCTTGGATAACACCAGGGCTGCGGAGAACAAGGGAAAGATCAAGGAATTATTGCTTGCGAAGGAATACGAAAATGCTCTTACCACTATTGCTGACCCTGATTCACAGCCTCGCACGCTTCTTGCGTCCTTGGAAACTGAACTTAATAAGGTCAGTTCATCACATTATGTGATGGAAATCTTTGTTTATTCTATGTGCTATCCTAACTGTGTTGTGCCTCCAGGTTTCAGTCATTTGGGTGTGTGGCAAACTAAATCTTGCTGATACCTCTGGGGAGGCGTACTACATCGGGTGTAATTATTGTAACCGCCGTGTTTATGCGCCAGAGGGCAGCGACTTCCAGTGTATGTTCTGTGGGCAAAAGCATGGGGAAACGGTCAAAAGGTGTGCGCTTCATGCCATAATCCAGCCCACATTATTTTTATCACTGTTTCTTAACAGCTTGTTTCCCCTGCAGGTTTATACTCAACGCAACCCTCACTGACGCCACTGCCTCCATCCCAGTGACACTATTCACCACGGACGTCTTGAGGGTCTATGCTTATGCCCGTATGGACCCTGAACTGAACTTTGACTTGGAAGAGTTAGATGCAACGTTACAAAAGTTGACTATTATTGCTGGGATCAAGCGCACCAAACCAAATGAAGATGGCCTTCGTTCAAACCCCTACAGCATTGTGTGCGTTTCCCAGGCCAAGGGGTTCGTGAACACTGTGCCTCCGGCTGATCCCACCTCCCTGGGCTTAGGTGAAGACGACTCTGGAACTGGACAAACCAAGAGGAAACTTGCATTCAAATCCCTGGATGAATTGCCTCTGACTCCAACCGCTGCTGCACATGTGCTTCCTTTGCAGGAAGATGATTCTGGTGATGAACGCCCCACACCTCCAGCCCCAGGACAAACCAAAGTTACCCCGCCCAAGCAGAAGCAAACAGTCAGACCACTGCCCACTATGGCCTTGTCTCAACCTGCTGCCTCATCTGCACTGCCTTCTGAGGAACAGGATGAAGAGGATGTTCCCATCACTAACCTGCGCCCTAAAAAACGCAAGAACTGATTACGTTTGGTGAATCGTTGTTACCGTTTGGTTTTTTTGCTGTCCCTGGTTTAATTGCACGTCTTGTGTGCGTGTTGTTGTATATACATGAACATGGTTTTTTGCTGGAACTTTAGTCCCTTTTTAGGAATGGGGTACCTCTGGGCATAGTGGGGCCAATGGCTAGGTCACACCCACCTATTTCATTGTCCATCATATGTAGCTACCTTTTTTTTTGCAGTTCGTTAGTGATGATACATGATGTACATGATGAAATGCATGCGATTGAATCTCCCTACTTTTGAAGGACCAAGTCCATAACCTGAACGTTGTGTTTTCTTGATGCACATGTGTTGGTTCCATATTGCTGTCTGTGCAGGGAACAACACAGTCTAAATGGAATGCTTCCGGGTGTTGCTTTTGCAGAAGGTGCCATGAAAATGATACATAATGTGGTAATCTATTTCTCTACAAAATGATAACTCAAATTTTCACCTCTGTTATCAAATAATGCCGTTGATTTTTGTGTCTTGTTTCTGTTATGCTTTGACCAGGGTAAATTGAAGGAAATGGAAGTAGTGGGCTCATTAATAAGTAGATTGCAGTCTGCAGAGAATTCTCTACGCAAATTCTGAGAATAAATTCACTCATTAATCATTATATACATTTTTTTTTGATGACTTAATGATGTTTAACTGATCATTAACATCCTATAGTGTTGTTATTTGTGATTGCAGTTAAGCTGTGATTACAGTTAACGATGATGGAACTCTGCATGAGGGGGATTATATAAAATAATTAATAGTTCATTCTTTTCTTCTATGTGTAATTATTAATAATTTCGTAGTTTTTTCTCAAATGCAGTGCGATGTAGCCTCAAAGGCAGCTTAATACTAACTAAATCTAACCTTTGCAGGTTGTAAATGGCTTCTTCTGTAATAGAAAACCTGTTTACAATCATGATCAGGAGCCTGCCCATTCAACTGCTCTAATTGTGAGTTATTAGGAACATTATATGATGCTCATGAGTCCAACCTGTTTGCTTTAGAAACCATATTACTTACCTGGGAGGTGTATGCTTTGTTGAGGGGGTTTAGTCATTTACTCTTGTACCCAAATCATTCCTTTGGAAACTGGATTAGACTCATCACTTCATGTTTTTGTAGTAATTATTATTTGGGCTGGTTTCCTCAAATTTCAAATTCATTGCATTGGAAAAACACAAAAAAAATATACTCAAAAAAAAGGGGTGACCATCAGTCCAGATAAATTATTGTTAGCCACAATATATTTTTATTCATATTTACAACTGTACAAATACATCGTGTCGTTTTTTTTTGGGAGTCTAAAATTCATCCTATTGTTTGGTGTTGGGATTATGTCCGTATTACTAACACTCCTTATCCATTCAAACAAAAAAACGTTTTTCTTCCTTTAAATTATTACATTTCTTTATTGCGCCTCTCTTCCAACCAATCGGTGAACTGAACCGGCCCGCTAACCCAAACGCCTTTTGTCCCCCAAAATCGCCCCAACGCATATCCCACTTATACTTCGTTGCTGTGATTATGAACTACGTTCGCTGCCAGTCTTCCGCAAACTAGGTACATCACGCGTGGAACGCCGTTGTTAACAGGTATGTCTCCCCGCCACAGCGCCCTTCCCATTCATCATTCCACCAAGTTTTCTTTTTTTTTCCCATGGTCTGGGTTTGTGTTGGTGACAACTTGTTGCCAACATTGATATTGTTTTTGGGTTTTCTGTATAGCTGTGATGGACTTGTTCAGTACCTATACTGTCGAACAAACAAAAGATGCTGGTGGCAATGATGCCTTAACGTACTACATGCACACCGTGCATGGAAGGAGGATCGTCGTGGCTGTTGTTGCCCCTTTCAATGGAGCCCAGACTGCTTGTATGACAAGCAGAGACTGGGTGCTGTTTTTGGAAGCTTCAGGCTACTTCAGGCTGTTGCCCAGGGCATTCAGGAGTAAGGAAGAACTGGAACATAAAATGAAACACTATGTCCATCATGGATTTTACATGCCTCAACTAGCAGGTTACCTTTATTGCCTCGTATGGCACCCAATTGTTGATTCACCTTTGGCGCTTTGTTCATTTAATGAAGTTGTTTTTTGTTGATCCGCTGGTTACACAGTGTGCCGCCAAACACGCTCTGTTCACTTCCCTGATGTGTTACAATTTGCTGTTGTTTGGTTCCTGATCACCCTTGCTGACATTGAAATTGCTGTACAGTCATCTCATTTCATTCCCTCATTTAACTTGTGTGTTTGTTGGTCATTTCCCATATTTTCCTGTGTTTACTCCATACCTCTGTTATGCAGAAAATTCCTGCTTGCATGCACAGACATTTGCTGGAACACACCCGCCAGTATGCTAAGCTTACGTATGGTGCCCGTTCCTGGACAGTAAAAGTGGAAGACTTCACCTTTACTGATGGGTTTGCAGATTTTTTTATTGAAAACAATGTCCCTTTTGGTTCCCATGTCCTCTTAAGACATGTCGGCAATTTCGCGTTCGAAGTTCTTATATTTGACAGGGATGGATTTATTTTGACCTTGGCTGGGGCCCCTTCAAGTAGTATCATGGATGACACTCCCCCGGGTATGTTTCCCCTCGATTGAACTATATCTTTCACGCATCATTAAACCCATTCATCCCCCCCCCCACCTCCACTTTCCAGCACTGTTTGTCTTCTTCCCAACTTTAGTATCACATGCTTTCAATGGTTTGCTGCAATCTCAGTATGTTAGGTGTGTTCCTAACCATTGTATTCCTGCAAATTTAACATGTTTACCTGTACGTTACAGATCCATTTTTTATGCGTGTTGAATCATGCTTGCCGAACTACCCGTATAAGAAACTGTACGAGGTCGCGTCGTTCTTGTATGTCCCAAAACAAACTACAAAGGTAATTCTTTGTCCTGCATTCATTCTTCCACCTTCTTCAATCTGGTTTGTGTTCCACGACTTTCAACTCACCTTCACTTTTGTCCTGGCTGTAGCAAAGCTGTGAAGCTTTCCTCCGCCATTCCAGCGACGCAAAGGGCCGTTTACAAGCTTTCCTTGGAAGAGATGATGCATATATGGTCACTGGGGACGGGCCAATACTGCGCCAACTTCAAATGACTTTTCAGCTCAAGAAACGAACAATCCTGGTGTTCTTCATGCTTAGCCGCGGTAGGGTGCGCCTGATTGCTATGTCACGTTGTGGTATAGAGGCTCCCCCATTGAAGTGTTACTCATACGAGATATCTACAGCATCATGTGCCCACCCTCCTGCCCAACCTTGACCTCTTAATATGTTGACAGAGTTTTGCTATGTTTAGATTTTTGCTTTTGCATTTCCTACTTTTGATACTGCTGCTGCGTCAGTAACTATAACCATACGCAGCTGTTTCCCCTCTTTGCTAAGCCAAGACATGGCCATTGTATGCTTAGATATATACTTGTTTCCTCTTATACTATGAATTGACATTACTCATTTCAAACTCTTAACTTTTACATGGTTGCTTGGTCATTCTGTTTTAACATGTTTTGCCCAATTTTCGGCTTGTTTTCAAACATTGGGCACGGATATCGCGCAACGCGCGTTTCCACGCTAGTATATATATATATATATATATATATATATATATATATATATATATATATATATATATATATATATATATATATATATATATATATATATATATATATATATATATATATATATATATATATATATATATATATATATATATATATATATATATATATATATATATATATATATATATGGAATTCGTCCCTAAGTTGTGTTACCTAAATATTAAGGTCTTAGCCCTCTTCAAATAAGAAAAGCTTGAATTTGGGCCAACTTAAGTCGAGCACAGCCCCGTGCATGACGTGTGTACGTATGTGCAGTGGAGGACCTCCGGGGGGGGGTGCTCTCACTTCCGACTATGAAATTTAGTATTAGTACTTATGATAGAAACTTCTGCCCCCTACCTCAACAAAAAATAACTACAAGTATTAGATATGAGGATAGTTTCGTTGAAGAATATATAACAATTGTAGTGAAAAAACGTAGGAAAAACTATCAAATAAACCATTTAACTTACATAAATCGTGCAAATCACCCCCTTATATAAGAGGTTCTGTCCGGCCATCGCCATTTGGGGCGGTTCCCAGTGGAATTTTTTGATTAAATTTTTTGAGCATCTTCTTCATTAAGCATCCAAATGATTTTCTGAAATATACTGCACTATTTAACTGCACAGTTATTTTCAAAAAAAATCATTTGACTGCCTTCCCAATTGAATTTTTAGCTGAAATTTGGTATGCGTAAAATAGACTTAATGAATAAGATGATAAAAAAATATCATCAAAAAATTCCACCGCGAACCGCCCCAAATGGCGACATCCGGAAAAAATCTCCTTTATAATTAAGGGGTGATTTGCACTTTTTATGTAAGTTCGAGGGCTTATTTGATATTTTTCTCAAAAATGTAAATGATCATGAAATTGTGATGGACCGATACCTTGTAGTTAGACATGTTGTTGACATGGTAATTACATTTCTTTAAAAAGTTACATTGATGAGTTTTTGCTAAGTATGAATAATGTCTGTCCAAAGTTAGAGGTCAAATATATCACAAGACTTCTAATATGTGGGATGAACTTAATGGGTTGATGATTCTTACCTTAAATAAAAATCATACATGAAAGAACATATGGTGTTGTACCGACAAACGTACTCTTTGATTTTTGTACTGCAATATGATAAAAGTTTGATATAAAAAATCATATTATGTACTACCTTCGTCCGATTAATATTGGGAAAATTTTAGTGAGACGGCCGGAAAAGGAAAGATGAAATAATTTTAGCGGGACGGAGGAAGCAGGATATAACAAACTTGAATCATATTTCATTTTTTAAACGATATTATTATATCTGAAAGAGGTACTAACAAATTTTGTGGCACACGTGTAGCGTTGGACATGATCTAAGTTCTAAATTGTAATCCCGACCATTTTTATAGTATGAAAAATAACGAGAGTTCTAATCATAACCAGATTCGGTGCAACGACGAGTCATTTCTAATCCAAATTATGTCTTTCTTTTAAAAGCCAAAGTTTATTGTTTAGAACTGTTTAATGGGTCAGAACTAGACCCATAATCCATAGATATATGTCGTTTGAAATTGTCATTGAATAATCTGTTTCTAATTAAAATTAATAATTTGAACAAACTAGACCGAATAGACCACTCATACACCGACCCGACCCATCTATGCGGCAGTGCCCCCGCTTGACAAAACTTCTAGGTCTGCCACTGTCTATGTGCACAAAGTAAAAGTCAACATGATGGCGTGCATAACATGCACGTGTGCATGCGCGCATGCGATGAAGTAAATGTGGATAAGAAACAAATTGCACATAGTGACGTGTGTGACCGTGCACATGATTTGATTATCTTTGTCTCCATTTATTTGATAAAAATGTTGACTAGTAATCTAAAAACATGAATTACTAAAAGGGGGTTTTGACTCTTTGCTATACAAATGCTTTTTGAGCAAGGGCGGGTTGGGGATTTGTGAATAAGAGGGTGTTGTTAGCAGAGTCTTTTTTCATATGCTGTAAAGTCTATTGTACTGGTGTTCACTAGAAACTTGATCATTGGGGGTGGGTCACAAGGGTTAGGGTGACAGTGCTGCTTGACGGCGCATCGTCGGTGATATGGTCACTGATGGAGTGTATGTTGTGGGTTTTGGAGTAAATGTGCTTGGTTTCAAAGTATGTGGACATGAGTCATGCATTGGGCATGTGTCACTCAGATGGGTTAGCATCTATGGATGACAAGTCACTCGACACTGGTAGCTAGATGACAACGGCATCCGATCCGTTAGTGAATATGGTTTGTAATAGATGCGATCACCTTGGGTTAACCTGATCCAATGACTATCCCGCAAGTACCATAGACATGGTCACTAACGGGAGTTGTGATGGATTTTGTGGTGACAAAGCTCTAGTGACTAGGGTAGCGAGGTTACTCCCATTAGTTAGTCACTATCCACGGTAGCGGCGGTGTGAGGGTTGTGATGGTCAATGGGGTAGCTAGACGACATTGATTGGTTATTAATTATGAGTGTAATATTAATTAATAATTGTTATATCTAATAAAGGACATAAATGGGAGGATTAGTCACTTGTTTGGAAAATTTTAAAACAAGTCATTTTTTTGCCTTTTGTACTTATTTTAGTAATACTTATAAAAATGTCATCTTTTAGAAGGAGAATTTTTATTTTGGCCATTGATGGTGTGAAGAAAAATAATAGCGCCAATTATTTTAAATTTCACGGTCCTCTGCTCCTCAACTCGAATATATTATACATAAAATTGCTCGCGAAAAAATGTATTTACCTTAGAGCTTGTTTGATAACACCAAAATTAGCTGAGTCAGTTGCATCTGCTTAATTTGTTGAGATTATGGCTGAAGCTGATGAATTAGATGAATCTGTTGAATTAATAAAAACATATTTAAAATATATTTAATTAATAAAATAAAGTAAAAATATATATGAAAATATAGCTAAAACTATCCTCAAGAGTAACTCCACCTAATTCAATCTAGAAAAGTAACTCTAAACTTATTTATTCAAATGATTAAACAATTTATTGTGTGAAATTAAAAGTTTGTTTTGATAAAAATGTTGATTAATGATCTAAAAACAAAATTACTAAAAGGGTGACGGATAGTCTACCCGGGGGGTATCCTATCCGAGGGGTTATTGCGGGAATAACTAGAGAGAAGTCAGAGTAAATAGGAGGAGAGAGAGTCGATTTTATTAAATGAACTCAGCGTGGTTTACAAGGAGAATAAGGGCTGCTATTTATAGCAACAATAAATGTGATGAGAGTACGCGTGTCAGTAATCCAACGGCCGAGGGGTCACATCAATCGGGGTGGCACCGACCATCGCACGTTCCCCACATTAAATGCGGTGGGTGGATGTGATGTCGCATTAAATGCGGTGGTTGGCTGTCTCCAAAGGAAATCTTTGATGATTGAGTCCGTTTAGCCGAAGGTTCCTCGCGTAGCCGAGGGCTTTGTGTGGACGAAGGCACTGTGTGGCCGAAGGCTTCATGTATGGCCGGGGGCTTCATGTATGGCCGAGGGCTTCATGTATGGCCGAAGGCTTCATGTATGGCTGAAGGCTTCATGTATGGCCGAGGGCTTCATGTATGGCCGAGGGCTTCATGTATGGCCGAGGGCTTCATGTATGGCCGAAGGCTTGATGTATGGCCGAGGGCTTCATGTATGGCCGAAGGCTTTATGTATGGCCGAAGGCTCCATGTGTGGCCGAAGGCTCCCTATGTGGCCGAATGCTTCATGTATGGTCGAAGGCTCCCTGTGTGGCCGAAGGCTTCATGTATGGCCGAAGGCTCCTTATGTGGCCGAAGGTTCCATGTGTGGCCGAAGGCTTCATGTATGGCCGAAGGCTCCCTGTGTAGCCGAAGGCTTGGTTCAGCCGAGGGCTTCCCCTGGTGCCGAGGGCTCCACAGTGCCGAAGGCTCTTGTTTTCTGTCATTTTCTCCCAGTAGCTTCGCATGGTCGAATATGGCGGTTCTGTGAGTTTTGGAGCATTCGGCCAAGGAGGCCGAAGGCATCCCTGTGTGTACTATGGGCTTCTTGACGCTTGGGCCGCCGAATCTTGGGCCTCCTGAGCTCCTTGGGCTTGTTGAGCTTGTGATAGATTAGTAGGAGTCTGTGGGCCGGGGGTTCCCGGGCCATATACTCCATCAGGAGTCCCTCACTCCTTTTGCCGAAAGGTACTTGAGGGAAAAGGAGTAATTGTGTTGATTCTCCCGAAAGCTTCATCGTTTTGTTGGGTGCCTTTTGACTGATCACTTATCTTCTGCTGTTAGCCGAAGGCTTCCCTCAGTCCCCCACATGTCGAGGGTTTTCTGAGGGAAGCGTAAATAATATCTGTATGTGTTGTGATGAAGGCTGCTTCATCATTGTCAGTGACTTTGTGGAAAGTTTCTGACATTCTACTTTGCCGAAGGGTGTAATGGTGTATGTACCCGAGGGCTACATGCGTTATTTGTAGATTTCTTGCATGTGGGAATTTTTGTTTTTAGTCATGTGTGATTCCCGAGGGGTGTATCCCAGTCCCTCACTCCTTTAGGTCGAAGGCAAGTTCGGGCTGAAGGAGTTATGATGTGTTGATTAGCTCCCGAGGGGTGGCAACATTGACAAGCCGAGGCTTATACTGCTGCCTGCTCGAAGGCTATCATCCAAGTATGCATTGATGAGTGGCAACATTGACAAGGCGAAGGCTTATACTGCTATCTGCTCGAAGGCTATCATCCAAGTATGCATTGATGAGTGACAACATTGACAAGCCGAAGGCTTATACTGCTGAATTCTTGAAGGGTTCTGGTGAGAGTTGTTCACCGAAGACCATAATAGGTGGCAGCCGGAGGCAGTCACTTGGGGGTGCAACATTGATAAGTCGAAGGCTTATACTACTGCTTGCTCGGGGGCACTTGATGAAAGGCAACATTGATAAGCCGAAGGCTTATGCTGCTGCTTTCTCGAAGGCTGTAATAGATGATAGCCGGAGGTGACCACTTGAGGGTGCAACATTGATAAGCCGAAGGCTTATGCTGCTACATGCTCGAGGACGGAACATTGACAAGCCGAAGGCTTATGCTGCTGCATTCTCGAAGGCATTTGGTGAGAGTTGTTCCCCGAAGGCTATAGTAGGTGACAAGCGGAGATGATCACTTGAGGGTGCAACATTGACAAACCAAAGGTGTATACTGTTGCATGCTCGAAGGCATAGGAACCTGAAGGAAACTGTTGCATGTGTGCCGAAGGGTGCTGGCTGAGGCCACTTCGCAATATAGCCGTTGGAATGTTACCCGAAGGATTCATGTATGGCGGGAGGTTTCATGGCCGAGAGGTACTGCTGAGGGGTACCAAGAGGTACTGCCAAGGGGTACCGAGAGGTGCCGCCGAGGGGTACCGAGAGGTACTGCCGAGGGGTACCAAGAGGTACTGCCGATGGGTGTCGAGAGGTACCGCCGAGGGGTACCGAGAGGTACTGCCGAGGGGTACCAAGAGGTACTGCCGAGGATGAGGGTCTTCAGAAAGATGATCACGTTGAGACCAAGGGGTCTGTCGTGATGCACGAACGGCAGAATGGAGGGGCCAGTCCGAAATCCAGCAACGGTCCTCATCCTTGGAGTGGGAGGAGGAGACCGGTCTTCAAAAAGATGATCACGTTGAGACAAAGGGGTCTGCTGTGTCATCGGATGAACGATCACGTTGAGACCAAGGGGTCTGCCGTGATGCAAGAACGGCGGCATTGAGGGGCCAGTCCGAAGTCCATGCAACGGTCCTCATCTATGAAGTGAGGGGATGAGGCCGGTCTTCCGAGGGATTATCACGTTGAGACCAAGGGGTCTGCCGTGTCACCAGATGAATGATCACGTTGAGACCAAGGGGTCTGCCGTGATGCAAGGATGTCGACGCTGACGGGCCGATCCTGAAATCCATGCAACGGTCCTCGTCCATGAAGTGAGGGGATGAGGCCGGTCGTGAGACAGATGATCACGTTGAGACCAGGGGGTCTGCCGTGATGGCCATGAGCGCGATGGCATGAAGGCCACGCGTTGAGGGCTCATGAGCGGGAGCTTCCGTCTGATGGTTAGAACCTGAGGATGAAGGCGCTAGCATGAGGACCAGGCGCTGGTCATGGGGGCGAAGGCATGAAGGCCATGCGCTGAGGGATCATGACCGAGGGCTTCCGTTTAGAGGTTGGAACCCGTGGATGAAGGCGCTGGTCATGAGGGCAGTGGCATGAAGGACACGCGTTGAGGGCTCATGACCAAGGGCTTCCGCATGAATGTTTGATATGTTTGTAATTTCCGTGTGTTTATTTACGTTTTTAGATAGTTTTGGTTGTTTAATATTTCGGAAATTACACACTTTCGGTGTAATAGTTTAGTTTGTTAAATTCTTGTAATTTGTTTAGATTAGGTTTATTCTGAGCTTAAACAGGTCCAAGATCAATCAAATGATCAATGGTGAAGGAAGGTGCAAGAATACAAGACAAAAAGAAGGAAAAATCCTGATTTTGGTCTATACTCGGTCGAGTATATACATATACTCGATCGGGTATCTGGTTGACATTTCAAATCGGATCGGATCCGAAAACAAAGGAACATGCAGGAGAAGATTTTCCCACGTTCGAGTGTCTATACCCGATCGGGTATACTTATATACTCGATCGGGTATAGCTATAAAACTACCCGAGTATTGATCGAGTATAGGGCGAATTCGATGTTCTACACATACTCGATCGAGTATGTATATATACTCGATCAAGTACTCGACCTGCACCTCAAAAAGCCTATAAATACACCTCCTTTCCTTCACTTTTAGGACACCAATTCCTATATACTCTTAAGCTCAGTTTAGAATAGCATTTCTCTATATTTCTTTTAGCATGTTTAGTCTCCAAATGAGGAGCTAAACTTCCATTTCTTGGTATTGCTCTTGAAGCTTGTTGATTATTAAAGTTGTGAGTTATTTTCTTAACTTCTTTTCCTTGAATATTAATTCTTCCCTTAAATACTATTTCTATATCAATGTTGGGGAGTGTTACTAAGATGACAATTAGTTAACATCTTGACATTGGTTTTAGTAATAGCTATTCCTTCCTCTATGTTAATATCGGGGAGTGTTACTAAGATGACAATTAGTTAACATCTTGATATTTAACTATAGTAGGATTCATTCCCTTTTAATATTCTTCCTTGAGTATTAATTAATTCCTATTCATATTTCATATTAATATTTTGAACATTACTTAAAGGATCAACTAGTTTTGTTTCAAATATTAATTACTACTAGAAATGATCAACGAACTGATGGTTAATCGTTGATAGTTTCACAAGTAAGTAACTTCGGTTTATTAATGCACGGTTGTGGTTAATAGACCTAAGAGGAATTAATTGTGTTGGTTAAACCAAAACCGCTTGTGTTGAGGTTATCGATCTCAATTGATTTCATCAAGGAGTTAAGCGATTAAATGCTACTATCAAGTCGGTATACGGCGCTTGTTCTATACTTGACTAATAGTAAGGGTTATTAATGAACGGTCGTTGTTAATAACTATCCTCGATGAATTGGATATACTCCTCGATTGAGTATTCGAGAGGAGATAAGTTATAGATATAACAATGATCGACTAAAATATATCAACAAGTGGAAAGTAGCAATACCAAGTCCCTTTTATCTTTGAATTAAATCCCATATAAATCGTTCATCTTCGTGTTTAATTTAATTAAATCACTCAACAATCAAAACCCCCCCTTTTACTTACTATTTATATAAAAAGAAAGTTATTCCTTTCCCTGTGGATACGAACTCTACTACGCTATACTACGTATAAGTCTTGTATTGAATATTACTTTGAGTGCACTCACGACAAAGTGCACGTCAAATTTGGCACCGTTGCCGGGGAAAGGCAATTTAGTTTTCTTTTTATTTCATTTTAACGAAAAAAAAAAAAAATAATTGAAGTATAAAGATTTCCATTTCTTCTGAGCTTTGTTTGAGTTTATGGTAAGAACCCGATCTATAAACGAAATCATCTACCAAACAAACCCCCAAACGGAACAAGCCTTCGAAAAGTTTAGGAATTTATTTTCGAATACTTCTTCGGAGGAATCATCAAGTGCTAGTTCTCAATCTAGCGAGACCGAAGAGCCAATCACTATGGCTCTTGAGACAAGGACTTTGAGGGAGCTCACAGCTCCGAATCTTAATCAACAACCCCTATGTATCACTTTTCCAACTCTTGATACGGGGGTCACATTTGAGCTAAAGTCTGGGCTCATTCATCTACTCCCATCCTTCCATGGCTTACGAGGGGAGGATCCGAACAAACACTTGTCGGAGTTCCACATTGTGTGCACAAGCATGTGCCCCAATGGTGTCTCCGAGGAGCAGATCAAACTAAGAGCCTTCCCATTTTCCTTGAAGGACACCGCGAAGGACTGGCTATTCTATCTTCCTTCGGGAAGCATCACTACATGGCCACAAATGAAGAAGGCTTTTCTTGACAGGTACTACCCCGCTTCTATTTCATCATCACTCAAGAAGCAAATAAGCAACATCGAACAAAAAGACGATGAATCCCTATATGAGTATTGGGAGAGATTCAAAAAGCTATGTGCAAGTTGCCCCTATCACGGATACACCGAACAAGACCTCATCCTCTACTTCTATGATGGTCTTGTGGATCAAGATCGCCGCATGGTGAATGCGGCGTGTGGAGGGGGCATTGTCAACAAAACCCCTTCACAAGCAAGAGATCTCATCTCGGAGTTGGCCGAGAACTCCAGACACTATAACGGGCGGTCCTCAACTCGGAGAGTTATGGCGGCAGAATCCAACAACGCGTTGGAAAGTCAAGTGAACGGCTTGGCAAGTCAAGTGACCGGCTTGACTTCTTTGGTTAAGGATTTCCTTCTAAAATCCAAGACCCAAGAAGTCAAGGTCTGCGGTATCTGTACACAACACGGGCATCCCACGGACTCATGCCCGACTCTTCAAGAAGACACCACAGAGCATGTCAACGCCTTGGGTTTCCAAAGCCATCAACAAAGGAGGTATGACCCGTTCTCAAATTCTTACAATCCCGGATTGAGGGATCATCCCAACTTGAGGTATGGAAACCCTCAACAAACCAATCCACCTTCTCAATCGAGTATGTCTACGGAAGACATGATTCGAACTCTTGCTACTACCATGGGCACCTTACAACAAAACGTGGTGCAATTTCAACAAGAAACAAAGTCAAGCATTCAAAATTTGGAAACTCAAGTTAGCCAAATTTCGAATGCTGTAAATCGACTTGAAGCAAGAGATTCGGGTAGGCTTCCCTCCCAAACTGAACAGAACCCAAGGCAACAAGTCAATGCCATCATGCTAAGGAGTAGCCCGGAATTACAAACAAAGGAAGCTGAAAAAGAGGAGATTGACCACAAGGAGGAGGAGCCAACGAAGAGAAAATTCCCTCCACTATCATCATATGAACCAATCCCTCCATTCCCTGAGGCGTTGAAAGACACAAGGAAGCTAGAGAGTGATCGGGACATCTATAAGACCTTCGCCGATTGTGAGGTAAATACCCCACTCTTTAAACTAATCCAAAGTGTTCCCCGTTATGCAAAGTTTTTGAAAGAACTATGTGTAATAAAAAGAAAAGATAAATTAAAGGGGAAACCAAAGGTTGAAGTTAGTGAGCATGTCTCGGCCGTCTTTCAAAAAAAATTTCCAAAAAAATGTGACGACCCGGGCATGTTCACTATTCCTTGTACGATAGGAAACACCACATTTCCTAAGGCCTTACTTGATTTGGGGGCATCTATAAACGTCATTCCTTATTCCGTTTATAAAACCCTACAACTTGGCCCACTACATCAAACCGGTGTAGTGATTCAACTAGCAGATCGTTCTAGTACCTACCCGAAAGGTGTATTAGAAGATGTGCTGGTAGAAGTAGAGAATATGGTTTTTCCCGTCGATTTCTACGTCCTCGAAATGGGGAATGATGACCAAACAACACCCATCCTTTTGGGAAGACCCTTCTTAAAGACCGCAAAAACAAAAATTGACGTGTCTAGTGGTTCATTAACTTTAGAGTTCAATGACCAAAAAGTAGAGTTCAATATCTTTGACTCTACGAAAAAACAAATTAAAGATCAATCTCTTTGTTCTTTAAATGTTTTTGAACCACCAACACCACATGTTTTAATTGAGTTGGGAACAAAGAAGAAATGTCGGCCTTACTGGAAAAGGCTTAAGAAAAGAAATGAAGGAAGGGATGCTCACGATCCCACATAAAATAAAAATTTAAATAAATAAAACGTCGTGCCACGACGTTAAATAAGGCGCTTCTTGGGAGGCAACCCAAGTCAATTAGTGAGATTTTATTTCCTTTTTTGTGTAAATTTGAGAGAAAAGAGAGAGAGGGAACTAATCACATGTTTGTTTTGAAGAAAAAAAAATGCAGGTTTTGAAGTGTCTGGGGACATACCCGATCGAGTACTCTAAATACTCGGTCGGGTATGGATAAAAAAAGAGACCCGGTTTCCATACTCGATCGAGGTACAAATCAATTTTTCAAAGATACAGGTATACTCGATCGAGTATTGTAACATACCCGGTCGAGTATGCCTGGAAAATCAACTCCATCGGAAGCCTGTCTCTGAGGCCCGATCGAGTACATAAGAATACTCGATCGAGTATATCTGGAAAAACAACTTTTCTGAACCCCTGCCACCTATACCCGATCGAGTACGTTTATATACTCGGTCGAGTATTTCTGGAAATACAACAACAACACGAGCCTGTCCCTAAGACCCGATCGAGTACCAGCCTCAAAACGACCCAAAATACGCATACCCGATCGGGTACATCAGGGTACTCGATCGGGTATACCTGCGTTTTATACCCCAAACCAATCCAAAACACTTCATCTTCCCCAAACACCCAACCCAAAATCGGCCAAACCATCCCCAACCTCCTATTTCGAAACTTCTCTCTACCATATCTCCCTAAATCCTCCACCAAATCACTCCTTTTCACCACCTAAATACTCCCCTCACTCTCCTCTACACACCCATACCCACAAATCCCACTTTCCCCCAAATTCCCCAAAAATCCGAAAAACCTAACCCCAATATTAATTTTCGGATTTCAAGCTTCAACCAACAAAAAAATGGCCCCAAGGAAGGCTAGAGGAGAGAGCTCTAACCCCACAGCACCCGTTCCCGGTTATGAGGACATTCACGTCATCGACTCCGACCACCGGACTAGAATCCTCTCTACTATTGCAAGGCAAGTTAAACCATCCCGTTTTCTTTGTCATGATGCCCTTCGTCAATTGGGAATTTTCAAAAGTACTAGAAAATTTTTTCGAGAGTTGGATATGGACCTCATTTTCCAAATGAAATACAACTCCAACGAAAAAATTATCTATGAATTTCTGAGCTCGGTCCGGTTTGAAAGCAACGAAGAGGATTTTAGGGATGATAAACTCACATTTCGTTTGTTCAATCACGAGTACTCGATAACGAAACTTGAGTTTGCGGAACATTTTGACATACCCGTCCCCTATGAGAGAGCTATCTCCGATAACACTGTTGTTGGTCACGCACTTTGGACCAAAATGACCGGAGAGGTGCACTTTAGCTCCTCCCAACTATACATAAGCCATGTTCACCACCCCATTCTCCGAATATTTTTAAAGTTCTTGGCAAATTGTATACTTGGGCGCCCCAACAACCATCATACTAGGATGGGGGACGTATGTTTGATTACCGGGGCTTTGTTCCGTGAACATGTGGATTTCAATTTGTGCAATTTGATATGGGCACACCTAAAGAAGGAAAGCATAGCTAAAGGGCCAATTGTAGTAGGAGGGGTTATTATGCACTTAGTCACAAAGTTCGGGTATACGGACACCACACCTATACCCGACTATTGTTTAATGAACATCACTTGGTTAGGAAACGCGGGGTGCATATCTTTTTCCCACACGGTGTATGGTGAAGAACGTCCCCGAAACGTGTACAATTGGCTCATACACCCCAAACCTGTAAAACATTACCCCTTGCCCAACCCGGACCTCCCAAAACTTTTGTACAATGTGAGAGATGTGCCCAACTACTATTTCCCACACCTCCTCCCACCACATCTACAAGAACCCCAAGCCGAAGCACACCCTGAAAATGAGCCCGAAGCCAATCATCAGGAACCCGAGGCCATACATGAGCACATCCCCGAACAGCCCCAAGGTCACCTACCTCCCGACTATTTCCAACAACTACTTGATGGTTTCAACAAGGTGACCAACGAAGTTGGACGATATAGGGAGGAACAAAGTGCAGGATTTCGAAGATTAGAAGAACAACGGGCAGAGGATAACCGAAGGTATGAGGAAGACCAACGTAGGTTCTATGGACCTATGTACTCTTACATGGCTCATCAAGGCCAATTTCATACTATGGCTCAGCCACCCCCACCCCCCTCTTGGTATGACCCCACTCAATGGGGTAACTTTGGAGGATCTAGCTCCGGGGGTGGAGGTTTTGATGGCGGAGATGATGGCGGCGACACCCACATGGGCGATGGGAGCTTTGGAGGAGGCTTTGGAGGCGGCTTCTACGGCGGAGAAGGCGGGCACTAGGGACAGTGCTTAAAATAAGTGTGGGGGAGGAGACTCATCATGGTATGTAATTTTTATTTTCACACTTTACTATGCATGAATTTCTTTTACTCTTTGTAAACAAAAAAAAATAGAAATAAATAAAAGAATTGAAATGCTAGTTAGGTTGAAAACCCAAGAATGGGCAATCTAAGCAAAAATGGCTTATAAAAAAAAATGAGTGAGTTAGTAAGGATGGAAAAACAAAAAGAGATGCTAGGATGAAAACCTGAAAAGGCTCCTAGGCAAAATGAGAGATATGAGAGAAATATTTTTTCTGTGTGCAGGAACTCATTTGATCTCTAAGAGGAAGAAGAAGAAGAAGAAGAAAAAGGAGAAGAGGAAGAGAAGATGAACACTAGAAGACCATAAAACCCAAGATGATATTTAGCATTAAAACTCATATTTTATCCTTGGTGGTCTTTGTGTTTTTATCTTGTTGAATCTATTGGAACTCGGGAATCTTTACACTTGTAAACATTGAACTTTACTCGAGGACGAGTAAAGAACTAAGTGTGGGGGAGTTGATATGTTTGTAATTTCCGTGTGTTTATTTACGTTTTTAGATAGTTTTGGTTGTTTAATATTTCGGAAATTACACACTTTCGGTGTAATAGTTTAGTTTGTTAAATTCTTGTAATTTGTTTAGATTAGGTTTATTCTGAGCTTAAACAGGTCCAAGATCAATCAAATGATCAATGGTGAAGGAAGGTGCAAGAATACAAGACAAAAAGAAGGAAAAATCCTGATTTTGGTCTATACTCGGTCGAGTATATACATATACTCGATCGGGTATCTGGTTGACATTTCAAATCGGATCGGATCCGAAAACAAAGGAACATGCAGGAGAAGATTTTCCCACGTTCGAGTGTCTATACCCGATCGGGTATACTTATATACTCGATCGGGTATAGCTATAAAACTACCCGAGTATTGATCGAGTATAGGGCGAATTCGATGTTCTACACATACTCGATCGAGTATGTATATATACTCGATCAAGTACTCGACCTGCACCTCAAAAAGCCTATAAATACACCTCCTTTCCTTCACTTTTAGGACACCAATTCCTATATACTCTTAAGCTCAGTTTAGAATAGCATTTCTCTATATTTCTTTTAGCATGTTTAGTCTCCAAATGAGGAGCTAAACTTCCATTTCTTGGTATTGCTCTTGAAGCTTGTTGATTATTAAAGTTGTGAGTTATTTTCTTAACTTCTTTTCCTTGAATATTAATTCTTCCCTTAAATACTATTTCTATATCAATGTTGGGGAGTGTTACTAAGATGACAATTAGTTAACATCTTGACATTGGTTTTAGTAATAGCTATTCCTTCCTCTATGTTAATATCGGGGAGTGTTACTAAGATGACAATTAGTTAACATCTTGATATTTAACTATAGTAGGATTCATTCCCTTTTAATATTCTTCCTTGAGTATTAATTAATTCCTATTCATATTTCATATTAATATTTTGAACATTACTTAAAGGATCAACTAGTTTTGTTTCAAATATTAATTACTACTAGAAATGATCAACGAACCGATGGTTAATCGTTGATAGTTTCACAAGTAAGTAACTTCGGTTTATTAATGCACGGTTGTGGTTAATAGACCTAAGAGGAATTAATTGTGTTGGTTAAACCAAAACCGCTTGTGTTGAGGTTATCGATCTCAATTGATTTCATCAAGGAGTTAAGCGATTAAATGCTACTATCAAGTCGGTATACGGCACTTGTTCTATACTTGACTAATAGTAAGGGTTATTAATGAACGGTCGTTGTTAATAACTATCCTCGATGAATTGGATATACTCCTCGATTGAGTATTCGAGAGGAGATAAGTTATAGATATAACAATGATCGACTAAAATATATCAACAAGTGGAAAGTAGCAATACCAAGTCCCTTTTATCTTTGAATTAAATCCCATATAAATCGTTCATCTTCGTGTTTAATTTAATTAAATCACTCAACAATCAAAAACCCCCCCCTTTTACTTACTATTTATATAAAAAGAAAGTTATTCCTTTCCCTGTGGATACGAACTCTACTACGCTATACTACGTATAAGTGTTGTATTGAATATTACTTTGAGTGCACTCACGACAAAGTGCACGTCAATGTTGAAACCCAATGATGAAGGCACTGGTATGAGGGCCAGGCGCTGGTCATGAGGGTGGTGGCATGAAGGCCACACGCTGAGGGCTCATGACTAAGGGCTTCCGCATGAATGTTGGAACCCGATGATGAAGGCGCTGGCATGAGGGCCAGACGCTGGTCATGAGGGCGGTGGCATGAAGGCCACGCACTGAGGGTTCATGACCAAGGGCTTCCGTACGAATGTTGGAACCCTATGACGAAGGAGCTGGCATGAAGGCCATGCGCTTAGGGCTCATGACTGAAAGCTTCCGTCTGAGGGTTGAAACCCGAGGATGAAGGCGCTGACATGAAGGCCAAGCGCTGGTCATGAGGGCGATGGCATGAAGGCCATACGCTGAGGGCTCATGACTGAGGGCTTCCGTAGGAATGTTGGAACCCGAGGATGAAGGCGCTGGCAGCATGAAGGCCACGCGCTGGTCATGAGGGCGATGGCATGAAGTCCATGCGCTGAGGGCTCATGACCAAAGGCTTCCATATGAAGGTTGGAACCCGAAGATGAAGGCATGACGTTGAAGGTCCATGCAGGCTGGTCATGAGGGCGTTGGCATGAAGGCCACACGCTGAAGGCTCATGACTGAAAGCTTCCGTGCGACATGAGGGTTCAAGACTCTTGTGCCCTCCTTGAGACTGAAGACTCCTGGGAGAGGTAATGCCGAGGGCTTGTAGTTGTGGACTTAGCCAAATTTTGGTGAAGTCTGCTGGTGAGCCTTCTTCCTTGCAGTGGAACCTTCATGTAGTAGAGCCTTCGGACATGTAGTCGAATGACTTTGTATTTAGAGATTCCCTTGCATCTTTAGAAATAGCCTCCGGGAATGTATCTCTGGATTGTTGTTGAGCCTCCGGGGAGAAAAGTATCCGGGGAGTTCCTTCCCCCCTACACATCTTTTTCTTTCTTTTTTTTTTTTTTGTTTTTTTTTTTTTTTTTTTTTGCATGTTGTAGGAGGGGCATCAAGAAACTTGGTTTCAAGGAAAGGCTTGGCCTATATGGGAGGCAACGGAGCAAACCGTTGGCTCCCCCTTCGGGAATGACCTTCCGATATCCCGAAGGGTTTGAGGGTCGTTTCCTCGGCCCGAGACATCGTCTGTTGCCTGCTTCCCCTTGGGGGATAGCGCGGAAAGCGCCTCGGTTTTGAAAGTCGTCCCCTTAGCCCAAGACATGGTCTGTTGCCTGCTTCCCCTTGGGGGATAGCGCGGGGAGCGTTTCGTTTGTGAAAGTCGAATCCTGGGCCCGGGACATGGTCCGTTGCCTGCCTCCCCTTGGGGGATGGCGCGGAAAGCGTTTCTGGGAAGGGTTTTATTTGTGTGTAGAACACAAATAGCCGGGGGCACTTGGTACCAGCCGGAGCCGAAGGGTATTGTACCCTCAGTTTTTTATGTGTATGTACAATCATGCATGAGGGCATCCTCAAGGGAACAGCTTACATGAGGCTCTCAGGTCCTCATGGCTACAACACTTGGTGTAGCCGGCGATATACTCGCCCCTCGGCCTCGGCGCCTGACGCGGAGGGCTAGGTTGGGATGGTGGCGAGGGAGAAAGAATTGTTTTTATTAAGAGGCGATATATTCGCCCCTCGGCCTTGGGTCGGGAGAAGCTTGATTAATTCTAAAGCTTTGGGCTTAGGGTAAAGAGGCTATTTTGAAAATTTTTCTTAAGGTGTTATATATACATATATATATTAATAAATCACGAGTGGCAATAGTAATAGAGTATAACCGCTGCTTGGGGCCTGTAGATAGGAGGAATTCATCTGGCCGAAGGGTCCCTCCTTCCTTGAACTTGACCTTAGCTAAGAGTTTAGGGTTGCAATGTGCTCATGGGATGGTGATGGGGGCCTTACGCCGATGGCCAAGGGGTACCGCCGAAGGGCATCACGTCGTGCCGCCGAAGGGCACCAAGTGGCATCGCCGAGGGCCGCCGAGAGCTTTTGACTGGATGGGTGGGTCTCAGATTTGGGAGTTTCTGGAGCAGCCGCCACCTTGGTTACAATTGGGGGTCTCTCAAGAGGGAAGTGAGGAACCCAAGCTCTGACCAAGGAGTTCCAACTTGGCCGAGGAAACTTTGGACGGGAGATACGTCCTCCCACTCGGATAGTGAATCGGGAGGGACTCACTTGATGTGTTCTTCCCATTTTGGTAGGTGTTTTTTGTTTGGTGAAGGGGAGGGTTTCTTACTTGATTGTTCAGACCTCTCAACGAGAGCACCAAATGACGGATAGTCTACCCGGGGGGTATCCTATCCGAGGGGTTATTGCGGGAATAACTAGAGAGAAGTCAGAGTAAATAGGAGGAGAGAGAGTCGATTTTATTAAATGAACTCAGCGTGGTTTACAAGGAGAATAAGGGCTGCTATTTATAGCAACAATAAATGTGATGAGAGTATGCGTGTCAGTAATCCAACGGCCGAGGGGTCACATCAATCGGGGTGGCACCGACCATCGCACGTTCCCCACATTAAATGCGGTGGGTGGATGTGACGTCGCATTAAATGCGGTGGTTGGCTGTCTCCAAAGGAAATCTTCGATGATTGAGTCCGTTTAGCCGAAGGTTCCTCGCGTAGCCGAGGGCTTTGTGTGGACGAAGGCACTGTGTGGCCGAAGGCTTCATGTATGGCCGAGGGCTTCATGTATGGCCGAGGGCTTCATGTATGGCCGAGGGCTTCATGTATGGCCGAGGGCTTCATGTATGGCCGAAGGCTTCATGTATGGCCGAAGGCTTCATGTATGGCCGAAGGCTTCATGTATGGCCGAAGGCTTGATGTATGGCCGAGGGCTTCATGTATGGCCGAAGGCTCCATGTGTGGCCGAAGGCTCCATATGTGGCCGAAGGCTTCATGTATGGTCGAAGGCTCCCTGTGTGGCCGAAGGCTTCATGTATGGCCGAAGGCTCCCTATGTGGCCGAAGGTTCCATGTGTGGCCGAAGGCTTCATGTATGGCCGAAGGCTCCCTGTGTAGCCGAAGGCTTGGTTCAGCTGAGGGCTTCCCCTGGTGCCGAGGGCTCCACAGTAGGGGTGGGCAAACGGGTCTTGGAACCGCGGTCCGGTCCGGGTAATGGCGGTTCGGGTCCAAAACGGGTCGGTTCCATTTTTTGTTGCCATAAAACGGTCCGGGTAGGTCCGGGTAATTTTTTTTAAGGACCCAAGCCGGTTCCAAAATAAAACAATATCGGGTACCCGGCCCAGCCCGTTATATATATTATATATTAATTTATTAATAGTTTTGTGATAATAGATTTTGAAATAGTTTTGTTTTCCATTGTTACTGTAGGATTTTAAATTTACTTGCAGTAACATCATTTTGCTTTCAAATTATTGATTAAATTTTACATAAATTTCTTATTATTTTTATTGGTATTGAATTATTCCCTTCTATGGAATTTAATTATTTGTTAAAAATGATTTTGTAATATTTGTTTTTATAATATTGTTCTTAAAGTATATAAACTGTGATTACCACCCCCATGTATGTGTCAACTTTGACTAATACTGAAAAATTGTTTTTAAAATATATAAATTGTGATTACCACCCTCATATATGTATGTGTCACCTTAATATGTGATGTTAGACAACATTTTTAAATTCAAATGTTAGAAAATATGTATTTTGGCTATGTTGTTGATTTTTGGAACTTTAATTGTTTGGAACTTATATACATGAAATTATGAAGTATTGGACTTGTCACTTGTGTTACATGTGCACCACTATGTTGTTATTTTGAAACTTGCTAATGTACTATATTATTAATTATTGATTTTTGGAACTTTGTGAGTTTTTACTAATTTTAAGATATGGGAATACGATAAAAAAAGATATGGGAATAGAAACCGTAAAACCCGGACCGGACCGACCCGTTTCAAACGGGCCGGGTAAGGTCCGGTTCCTATTTTGAAAATTGCAATACCCGGACCGGACCGGACCATACAATGGAACCGGCGGTTCCATTTTATTTTGCATTACCCGCCCTGACCCGGCCCGTGCCCAGCCCTACTCCACAGTGCCGAAGGCTCCTGTTTTCTGTCATTTTCTCCCAGTAGCTTCGCATGGTCGAATATGGCGGTTCTGTGAGTTTTGGAGCATTCGGCCAAGGAGGCCGAAGGCATCCCTGTGTGTACTATGGGCTTCTTGACGCTTGGGCCGCCGAATCTTGGGCCTCCTGAGCTCCTTGGGCTTGTTGGGCTTGTGATAGATTAGTAGGAGTTTGTGGGCCAGGGGTTCCCGGGCCATATACTCCATCAAAGGGGTTTGTGATTCTTTGCTATACAAATGCATTTGTTGCTAAACTACCCAAGATCATCACGGTGTTGTAACATGGATAAAATTGTGGGCCGCAAATTGTTAGAGTAAGGCCCAACTCAGATTTTATTTAATTTCTTTCATGTTTGGCTATCAATTAACACAAGGACTTCGGCCCTTTTGGATAATTTTCTTGACAACCCACCCTTTTGTTATTTTTTTTGTTTTTTGAATAAAGCCCTTTTGCTATTTGAAGCCACACATTTTCCAAATTAATTCATTTCCTATTATACCATTTCTATTTAAAATAACGAAATAGTAGTAAAAACATTTGACAATTCTAAAATATGATTGTCATGACTACCATGTTTTTATTCTCAAAATAAGAATAATTACTGTCAAATTTTAAAAATACAATCATCTTAAAGTTTGGTACTGCCAAAACATGGATATAGTTAATCCTATTTTGGAAATAAAAATATGATAGTCCTATTTTGAAATATACAAACGTTTTTAGTTCTATTTATGATAATTTCCTAAACAAACGACTCACATATTGTTTGTAGCTAATATCTAAAAAAGAAATAGTCCTAAATAGGAGTAAAAATGTTTGTGAAATGATTGGTTCATTTCAGTTCATTTTTGCATTTCAAACTATTTTTTGGTTCATTCGGTTTGTTTTGGTTCGATTTTCATTTTTTTCAAATTTTTTACTAGAAATATTTGTCAAACATAATACAATAGTTGGGGAGTCAAACATATTACCTAAAATATGCAAACATACTAAAATAAAGAAATAAAAAAATAAAAAAAATTAAAATATGTCTTCAACTACGGAGTATATGAGTATATGTGATAGAACACGTACTTTTCCAGACTTTAAAAAAAAAAGATTATTAGCTTATTACATCCCTGATTATCATTAAATTCATAAATCTATTCTATTCTTTAACTTTTATTAGGAAATAATTCAAACTTCATCTTTCGTAACAATTACACTTTCCCGTTGTTAGAAATAGTAAATTCATAAATCTATCCTATTCAGAGAATTTAGTTGTTAGAAATAGTATTTTCTGTAATTTGAATTACACTTGCATTTTCTAAGCTTTTACAAATGGTAACAACAATCAATAATAATGGCGTGACCAATTAACGACAACATTAATACAAAACTAACTACACAATTAATTAACAAATTAATTGACTCACCGTTGCTCTTATGGCTGGTATGTCGGTCATGTTGGCCAGGGGTGGAGACAGGGGGTGGCTGGCGGGGGCCATGGCCCCTGCAAGAAAAAAATTGTGATGTATATATATATGTATAAATATTTATAAGTAGTAAAAATATAGTGAAAATTTAAGTTTAGGCCTCTGCTATATAAATTCTTTAAGCCCCGGCCCCTATAACATGTAAATCCTAGCTCCGCCACTGATGTTGGCTGGCTAGACGCTTGAGCTACCTCTGTGTTGGACTAAAAGACTGGCTCCCCGCTGGGTTGGAAGGCAAGCTCCCTACTAAGCTGGGAGGCAGGCTTCCCATTGAGATGGGAGGCGGGCTTCGCGCTAGGCTGGAAGGAAGACTCTCCGTTGGGCAGCAAGGCTTCCCGTTGAGCCTCTGTTGAGTGTGGAGGCTGGCTGGCTCCCTACTGGGTTAGAATGCAGGCTTCCCACTGAGCTGACAGGCTGGCTCAGATTTCCACTTCATCCGATTTCCATTCAGCTGGACTTCCTTTCCTTGATGGGCTTGATCGGTTGGGCCGGCTCGAGATCCTTGGTTGCTGGGGCCACTGGTCGAGCTGCCCTGGTGAGACAATGGCCTCAGGTGTAGGTCTGTCAGTCCATGTCATTGGATGGGACTCACTGGTCCATGTTCGGGAGCTAGTTCCATAATCTCATAATGAGTCACCCACTCTCTTAGTCTCGAGTAGTAGTCTTAGCTAAAAGGGAGTGGTCCTAGCTAGTCAGCTAACCCATGCGAAGATTTCGGGTGCTCTGAGACTTCCCTTATTGTTGACCCCTGATTAGTCAGCTGTCAATTTAATTTTTTATTTTCAAACCTGGGAGCAATCATCTTTATTTGGCAATTTCATAATTTAGGTAGGCCTCCCAGTTCTTAATTAAGGAAGACTCCGAGACTCAAGGAAGAATCTCGGCTACTTTCCTCCAAAATCTCAACATTTCTTTTTCCAACATCCTTCCAAACTCGAGAATCGGTCACCTTTCAATATTCCTAAAATTTACTATTGTTATTTTGTTCAATTTATACCACATTTTCTCACCCCCTCCCTTTTTTTCTCCTTTTTTCTTCTTATTTTCTTTCATTTCCTTTTCCTGAAAACGGCAGAACTCATGCGTAGAAAAGCTAATGGTGGGGTTATAGAACTAGGCCGAAATCCTAATCGGCCCAGATCCCGAACTCTGACCCGCGAGTCCAGGCCCACGATTTGGACAGGCTGACCCAAGCCCAAATCCATTTTCTCACCTGGACAGCCCGACTAGTAGGCGCAGCAACAAATGAGCTCAAGCCGGCACAACCCATCAAGGAAAGGAAGTCCAACGGAACGGAAATCCCACTGAGTGGAAATCCAAGACGGTCCGTCAGCGCAACGGCGATCCTGCCTCCCAAACCAATGGGGAGCCTACCTCTCAGCCCAACAGGTAGACTGCCTTTTAGTCCAATGGGGAGTTTGCCTCCCAACCCAACGGAAATCCTGCCTTAACGTCTAAATAGGAAGCCTACCTTCCAGCCCGCCGGGGAGCCTGCCTTCCAGCCCAACAAAGAGAGAGGCAGAGAGCTCAAGTGTTCGACATACCAACAAGGCTGACCTGCCAAGCGCAATGGTCGAGCAATCAATGTGCTAATTAAGTTGTAGTTAATTTTGTATTAACGTTGTAAATAATAATAATAATAATAATAATAATAATAATAATAATAATAATAATAATAATAATAATAATAATAATAATAATAATAATAATAATAATAATAATAATAATAATAATAATAATAATAATAATAATAATAATAATAATAATAATAATAATAATAATAATAATAATAATAATAATAATAATAATAATAATAATAATAATAATAATAATAATAATAATAATAATAATAATAATAATAATAATAATAAGAGTAATAAGAGTAATAAGAGTAATAAGAGTAATAAGAGCAATGTTCTAAAAGGCGTAAGGCGTGTCGAGGCGGCACGGCCAAGCCTTAAGCCTTTGAAGCCTAGGCGGGCTTAGGCGGGGCTTAGGCGTGAAAAGGCGTTTTGATTTTTTATCCCTTATTTTAATATTCGTAAAACTATTTTTAAATATTTAAATTTACAAAATAGACAATGTCATTCCAAGACATCAGATTTTCCCGATTTTGAACATAAAGGGTTTGTCGAGTCCTATATCTAACAAATACGGAGTATAAATTTACCAATCACACAAAAACTTGATCTTAAAAAATAATAAATATAACAAAACATGTACTAACATATGTGAAAAAATTACTGCAAAAGAAGCTATTAGTTAATATTCGCTTGTAATATTGTTGAATATACCATGTAAAAGCATTGGACTTTTACATTTTCGGACAATACAGTTTTAAAATCGTGTCAATGACTCGTAATATATGCATCTACTATAATAAAATATTATTTCATAGTCATAATACTAATAACAATAATAATCATATTATTTTAACAAACAAGCTAAGAGTAAAATAGTAATATAACAATAATATTTTAATGATTATTATTCAAGAATAAAGTTATTTGAACTAAATATTATAGTTATATTAGCAATATAATAGACGTAGGTGTAAAATCGAAAAAAAGAATAAAGAATGTATGCAAGCAGAATAGATGCGTGCAACATAGTATTATCCTAATGTTCCCACACCGGAAAAGTGGAGACAATTCCTCCTATTGCCTGCCTATATATTAAAGTCATTCATCCGAACTGAATTTTGCCAAAGAGTTAAGCTGCTACGTGGTCCACGTGGATTAAACATGGCCTAACAAGCCTTTAGTTAAAAACTTTTCGGCAAATTAATGGCTTAATTAATGGCTTAATACGCCTTGGAGCACGCCTTATTGGTGAGCTGGGCGTTTGCTCTGCGCCTTGCGCATAGGCGCGCCTTAGCGCCGCCTAATAAGGCCTTTTAGAACACTGAATAAGAGTAATAAGAGTAATAAGAGTAATAAGAGTAATAAGAGTAATAAGAGTAATAATAGTAATAATAGTAATAATAGTAATAATAGTAATAATAGTAATAATAATAATAACAATAATAACAATAACAATAATAGTAATAGTAATAGTAATAGTAATAGTAATAGTAATAGTAATAGTAATAGTAATAGTAATAGTAATAGTAATCACAATAATATGTAATTTATTTGGAGTAATACTTTTACTGGAAAATATTTTACTTACAAAATTCTACTCGTTCCCATTTATGTAAATTGTTAGTGAAGTAACATTTTTAATAATTACTCTACTAAAAGTGTGCATAAAATAATATTAATAAGGTTCGATTTTATTGTTTGTGTCCGGTACTTTGTTTGGTTTAATTTGGACTTGCAAATAATTCAATATTTAGTAGGATTAATTCGGGGTCCGGTGATGGAAACGGAAATGTGATGTCATCCCTACTAGCCAAGATCAAAGTTTTGTTTTTCATCCTCTGACTTTCTCATCCATGGAAATTATAAGGGAGAGCACATGGGGATAGGGACTACTTAGGTGGCATTTCTATTGTTGTGCCAAAAGTTAGGTTATGTGCATCCCAATAATTGACATTTCTCTCATCCCTTAACATGTCCATCCTGCTCCCATGTCCATCCTCAATATACAATAGAATTATTCTTTGTTACTTTCCTTCTTTCTTTTGTACTCGTAATATGTTAGCATTTTTAATTTTATGTATATTTTCTCTAGTCACTTCTAAGCTTATCAAGTTTAGAAAGGCTTTTACCAAAAAAAAAAGTTAAATTAGAAAGGCTTCAATTCACCAAAAGGTGCTGCAATGAATAGCGGTTAGGAAGTCTAGTATAATCAAGATATTAGATTCCAAAACGTACCTTAGAAGAACAATCTCATTTATGAGGGTTCCCAGTAGTAATATGTATAGGTCCACTTTATAGTTTATACAATGGTTGCACCATTATAATCAAGATGATTCTAATTGGACTGATTTTGCTTTCATAAAAGATCACATATATCGTATTACACCACACTTAAGCATAACACATCAGTTCAGATCAAACCATATCATTTCAAATTAGATCAAACTTCTATATTTGTAAAATACACATAAAACACACTTCATCCGTCCCGCTGAGAAGTTCCCGGTTTGACCTACACACATACTTCATTCGTCCCTTATAACTTTGTGAACTTTCATTTTTTGGATGTCCCATTAACTTTGCCACTTTCCCTTTTAAGTAAAGAAATTGTGGTTCCAGTTAACTCTCTCTCTCTTCTGCACAAACATCAACCACACAGTTTTTACTTTATTACTCCCCATGCCTGTCAAACTTGACAAAGTTATTAGGGACGGAGGGAGTATTAAGGAAATAAACTTACCAGGGGATAAATTTTATTGTTTTGACACTGTTTCGACACTGTTTGGCACTGTGTGACACTGTTTTGCATTGGTTTGGCACTGTTTTGATGTAAATAACTCTCTATTTAAGGAAAGAGGAACTTCTTTTTGGGACTGCTAAAAAGGGAAAGCGGGAACTTTTTAGCGGGACAGAGACATAAACAGATCAGACTAGAAAATTATATCGCAACTAGAAACATCTTAAGGCACTCTATAAGGGCTCGTTTGGTAGTCTACACGTTACTTTGTATGCGAAATAAATGCATGCAAATAAAGTTTAGGGAAGAAATCACTGTACATTTAAAATAGATTACATTGTCTGGCTACATGTGTAATTTATTTTTAATTCACATGGTATAATGCAAAATGTTTTTAAAGTGTAATGCAGTTTACATTAAATAATGAAACCAAACAATGTAAACATTTTACGTCCCTCTATTTCGCATTCAAAGTATAGGGAAATAGTCACTTTGCATGTAAAATAGATTACATTATTTTGCTAGATGTGTATTTTTTTTAAATTGCTCGCAAAGTCGTTGCAGTGTTTCATAAAAGACATGCAATTATTTTACCATGTTAAATGTCCCACACCGGAAAAGTTTGGATGAACCAAATGCTATATGTAGTATTATATTAACATATGGGCTCCTCCTCCTATAAGGTTGACCTTTTAGGATGGAACCCCATGTCTTAACATGGTATCAGAGACAAATCGATCCATGGTATGAGGCCCCTTATGAAAAAATGACAATTATGGCCGGATGAAGAAAAAACGGGCCGATGAAAAAAAATGAATGATGGCACGATCCAGACGAAGTGTCTGGTCGTGAGGAGGGGTGTTAAATGTCCCACACCGGAAAAGTTTGGATGAACCAAATGCTATATTAACACATGTACTACTCCTCCTTTCAGGTTGACCTTTTAGGATGGTACCTCAGGTCTTAACATACCACCCTCCCCCCACGTAAAATATTTTACATGGTACAATGCGAAATATTTTTAAAAAATGTTCTACAGTTTACATTAAATAATCAAATCAAACAGTGTAAACATTTTACATTTTTACACTTTGCATACAAAGTAATTATTTACATCCTTTCAAACACCCCCAATCCCCTCAATGTAATTATTTCACATCTTACCAAACCCGCTCGATCTCTAAAGACGAACTTGTTATTATTCTTACACAGTGGAACCGTTTCTTAATCTAGTTTTTCAATTTATCTATATCACGCCAGTTATTTGTTTTACCTAAACACTAAACTATATACTACGTATTAGTTTCACGCTCTATATGGTTTAATTATCAAAATAAGTAGGGAAAGTTCCCGAAATAGGACTAAAACAATTTGAAAATTCTAAAATAGGATTGTCATGTTTTTTATTCCCAAAATATGAGTAATTACTGTCAAGTTTGGAAAATACTGTCACGTTTGAAGTCTGGTACTGCCAAAACATGACAGTAATTAGTCCTATTTTGGGAATAAAAACATGACAGTCCTATTTTGGAATTTTCAAACCTTTTTGGTCCTATTTCGGGTAATATCTCAAATAAGTATTGAACTTACTTTTGTGACATAACGTGCAAAATATAGTGTTTTTTACATATAGTGTTTTTTGACATAAGGTGAATTTACTTTTTTGTAGTGTTGAAGATGACTATTTCAATTATTTACATATAGTGTTTTTATATAATCCAACATATTCAATATAATTAATTTTGTTATCTAAATTAGATTTTCGATCAAAAACTTCCGATTTAATGGATTCAAAGCCATTTTGGTATCAAATAGAGCTTGCCTTTTATCAACTACACTAGAATGGCAGGCTGGCAGCTATCGACTTGAGTTATCCATGGCGTAAATTGGTAGCATGTGTTGGTTAGCTACCAAAGTCGGATCCAGAAATAATATGTGGGGTGGACGAAGTAATAAAAAGAATTGCTATTACACATACAACATTTAGTTTAAGATCGATTGTTAACTTGACTGGAATATAAACTCTTATTCTTGTAAAACACTTGTACGGAGTAACATTTATTTTTGTATTCTACCTTTTATGCAATTATAGTTATATTATGGATTGAAATGTACGAAGTATATTTGAAATGTTTGGCCCTCATGGATTGAAATCATGGATCAGTCTCTTCTTGTCTATACAAGCAATTTGTCTAAAATGTAGGAATTTTGTAAATTATATATGTATAAAGACAAAATATGAGCATGTAAAAAACTTGTACAATATAACAAAAAATTGTTCTTATTATTTTTTTCTAAATTTTCAAGCAATTTTTTTGAAAATTATCTTACTTTGATAACAGAGTTCTCTCATTTTTATATAGACGCTATATTCAAGTGTAGATAGGTAACAAAGTTCTCTTTTTTTTTATACTACGAGCCCGTTTGGTAGCACGAAAATCGGTTGATTTGGCTGATTCTGCTAAAATTTATGAAGTTCTGGTTGAAGTAGTTGCATTGGCTGATTCTGTTAATTTAAGAAAAAAAAAATATATTTTATTAATAAAATAAAGAAAAAATTATATGTAAAAATAACTAAAATGATCATCTAAAGTGACTTCAGCCAATACGCTAGAAAAGTAACTTCAACCTTACTTTTTTTGTTTAATACATAATTCAGCGCGCGAAAAACAAAAATTACGTGTTTGGTAAAAAAGTTAGAAGATAAGTCTGATATGCCAAAAAATAGTGTTGTCAAACGTAGGAGATTGGTAGTTATTTTTTTAAATGGCATCTCTCTTTAATCTAGTCCATACCTTGAATAATTTTTATGATGTTACTAGTTTACTACGTTCATGTATCCGAAATTGTTTACCCTTCTCTCCATTCGAACGGAATTCCGGACTCCATCCGTGCCTACGAATGATACGAGTACTTTTTGGGCATAGATTTGTGAGCGTGCTCTTGCAGCTCACCTTTGTATTTCTTTGAATTTTAGCCTCTAATATGTGAGCGTGCTCTTGCTGCTCTAATGTATTTTTTGAACCTCTTGATGGGCCAAGTATTATACTTGGTTTTTTGGGCATAGATTAGACCAAACAAAAACCTCCTTTCACCCCCACTTTATGTGGGGGTGGGGGAGGTTTTTAGGAGATCTAGGACATGTGATGTATAGTTTTGTTTGGGTGTTAATACAAATTTACATTTCATCCAAAAAAAAAGAATGATACGAGTACATCAGCGATTCAACACGACATTATAGTACGACTCCATCCTTCACTCATTCATTGTGCCATAAAACTTGACTAAGTTTAATCAATATGAGAATTAATAAAGTAAAACATTTTGAAATTGAATTTTGTGTAAAACAAACAAAATTAAGAGTTTTTTCCTAGTTTAATGCTAAGTAAAAGAATATTTACCAAATTGAACTCTTGTTAGTAGTAGTGTAGAACAGCCAACTTCCATAAGTAGCAACAGAAAACCTACTGCGCACAAGAGAGAGAAAATAGCTTGGTCCCACAAATAAAAAAGTTCATTGATTTTTTTTAGGAAAAATTCACATCAATAACCCCAACTATTACATGTCTTCCAAGAATAATCTCAATTATACATTATTCTATAATAATCTAAAATTTATGGGTGATCTTCCCTAATTGATCCGGAATACAGGCGACTTAGTGAGCAGGTCAACCAAAAGCTTAACATCAATGTTGTTTCATACGCACTATTCATTGCACGAACTACGAAAAGATGTGGGTGCGGAGAACAGGTGACCGCCGGCTAAGGGATGAAGAACAAATAGGACAAACATATTGATGGGGATGAAGAACAATAACCGGCGATGAAGAGCAGGACGATAGGTCAACGACAATGGAACATGGATGGACCGGCGTCCCTAATCGCCTGAACTGCCCCAGCCGGAAAAAAGGAAAACAAAAATGGAGAAAAAGATTTCTTAAGAATTTGAAATTCGAGTAGTGCTTCTCACATTAGAATTGAAGTCCATTTAGAGAAATTCTAATTAAGACAAAGTCGAATTAGGGGAAATTGTGATTGGGTTTTCCATTTCATTCTTCTTGAGATGAAATTTGCAGATGAGCATGAAGAAAAAGGAAGTAAAGAAAAAGACAAAAAAAAAATGAAAAGAAGTTAAACCATGGACTCGTAATGAAAGCTGACCAGGGTAGAGGGAAGAAAACGAAGAAACACAAAAGAATGTATTAGGGAGTTATGGAGGATGCGCACACAGGAAGAAGAAAAAAGGATCTGACCACTAAGAAGGTGCCACATGCCAGGTTACCCGCTGAATCAGTTCTAACAGGTCATCGGATTGTTCTGAGAAGACACTACTTATAGTTAAGATTATATTAGAATTACTCAAATATGGGATTAATATGGGAAGAACCCCGATAGTTGGGATTATTAATGTGAATTTTTCCATTTTTTTAAAGTGTTATAACTTTTTTATTTGTATTCCGATTATTACAAAAAATATATCAAAACTTATAATTTTTTATTATCTTTTATATGAGATCATTATTGGATATAAAAAACTTATTTTTTTAAAGTGCTATAATTGCTTAATTTGTACTCAGATTTATACAAGATATATATCATTTTTTATAAGTTCTTGTTATCGCTCATATGACATTAATATTGCATATATATAATTAAAAAACAATGTAGTATTTCAAAAGCTTCTATTTTTTGAACTGTTATAACTTTTTGTTTTGTACTATGATTGTTACAAAAAATATCAACATTCAATTTTTTTATTAGCTTGTATATAGAAGAGTCCATTAATTTTTGAATTTTTGAATCGATTTTTATTGTGCACACTATTAATTTGAAGTGATAGGTAAGAATAAAATTGCACAAATTATGGTTTAAAGAATAAAACAATACTTGTAAAGTAAAGTGATAGCTTAACAAGGCCAAATTACCAGATTGGTAAAAAACAAGAGATTTTACCAAATTGGTAAAAAAAATCCTGAGACAAATCGGTAAAAAAGAAGTCCAAATTGGTAACAAAAAAAAGAATCAGCAAATGAATACTAGCACATTCTATTAACTTTTAAGCTAACCACTTTCATTATCGGTTTGAAACAAAATGTTAGTAACTTAACTGTTTACGATTAAAACAGTTATCTTTATAAGTATATAACTTAACTTTATTTTTTTTATTTTTAATAAATCTTGACATTAACTGTTTAAGACATAAAATGTCCACTGAAAATACGAATTCATAAGTATATAACTTAACTTTATTTTTTTTTATTTTTAATAAATCTTGAAAATGTTATAAAAATTATATTTACGTTTATGTTAAATAACTACTACCACTATCACTTTTAACATATGTACAAAATTTTAACATCGTATGAAATTGGTAATTGAGAACATACACATAATTTTATTTATTTTTAGTATTAATATTTTGAATATGACTATTCTATAAGTTTTTTTAAAACTTTTACTGCATATAAAATAGAATTTTCATACGGACTAGAATTTTTTAGTAGATTTTTTAAATGCAATAGATTTTTTAGTTCTGTAGTTTTCATGACAAAATCGAATTTGAAGGACTGAAAATGTCAATTTCACAATACTTAGAATATGAAATATCGGAAATTATAAAGTCGAGAGCAAAAAATGTCGCATTCACAAATAATTGAGCAATCTGTCACCTGGACTTCTTTTTTTATTTGTCTCGGGAGTTTTTTTTTATTTTACCAATTTGGTATGACTCCTTATTTTTTACGAATCTGATAATTTGACCGCTTAAAAATGATGGTCAAAACTTTTCTCCTTCAAAGCCAAAGTTTGGTTGTTTGAGAATCGACGAAACCAAATGTTTATCTAAGTCTGGTCTGGTATATTATTGAAGAGATTAATACGAGTAGATTTTAATAGATTTTATTTTATATTTTTATAAAATATAGCACTTTAATACGGAGTATAACACTTTAAGCAATTATAGTACTTTAAAAAACATAATTTTTTTTAATATCAATATTGGTCTCATATGAAAGATAATAAAAAGTTATAAATTTTGATATATTTTTTGTAACAATCGGAGCAAAAATAAAAAAGCTATAACACTTTAAAAAACAAGACATTTTTTTATTGTGGGACACTGGGACCTAATCTATTTTCTCCTGTGCTGCGTTGCTACGTATGGGGCCGTATGGTTATACAAAAGAAACTAGAGTTAATTGCAGTAGATCGGGAAATATTTTTAACCTTGCTTCAATTGGTAAATACTTTTTTATTTAGCATTATTCTTGAAAAAACCTCCAAAATCAACCGGAAGCATACATTCTTTACTTAAAATGAAAAATGGTAAAATTAGGATGTTTTATTTTGAATTGTTTTCAGTCCCAGACCAGATCAGACCAAAATTCCGTAGTTATAAAATACACAAAGACCAGACGTTTACCAGACTTGTTCAGACTAGACCAGACCAGATCAAACCAGATCAGACTAGCAATGTCAATCCAAAAGAAAACATCCTTAGTGAGATAACTAAATATAAAAGTTAAATAAATTTTATATTAAAAGTAAATTATTTAGCAGATTATAGAGTAGATGATCGAAATTGATATTTTGTCCTTGTTCCTTTGTTTCTTTTCCGTCTTTGGCAAGGCGGGACCCCTTTCTAGTTCTTAAATTTCCACAAATGGAGAGAGATACAGAGATCCAACATTTCCACAGTTTCCAATCCAAATATTTTGACAAGGTGCAGAACTTTGAGATATTTCACTCAACCCTCATAATTTCTATCAATATCATTTCACACTTGTTGAGCCTGCTATGTTTGTCCCTTTCTATTTACGGAATAGCTTGTTCTATAATCTTTGTTTCCTACTCCCTATCATATTTGGCATAGGGGTGTAAAAAAAACCGACCCGCAATGACCCGCGCTGGCCCGAGACATTTGGGGCGGGTCCGACTTGTCCCGTCTTGCAAATGGGGCGGGTCCGCCCCGCCCCGCCTATACAATGGGGATGGTCCGGGTATTAGTATTGACCTGTGCCGCCCTGACCCGCCCCGACCCGACCCGCTCATTCTATAAGTATACATACTTTTTCTTAAATTATACTACAAAGAGTGCTCTTCATGTCAGGCCGGCCTGACGGGCTGCCCCGTCCGGCCGAGCCCGTTTGGGCACCTTCCCGGTGGAATTTTTTGATGAAATATTTTGAGCATGTTCCTCGTCAAGTCTAGTTTGTCCATACCAAATTTCAGCTCAAAATTCAATCGGGAAGGTCGTCAAATGATTTTTGCAACTTAACTGGTCCGGAAAATACATATTCCGGACCAGTTAACTTGAAAAAATCATTTGACAACCTTCCCGATCGAATTTTGAGCTGAAATTTGGTATGGACAAACTAGACTTGACGAGGAACATGCTCAAAAAATTTCATCAAAAAATTCCACCGGGAAGGTGCCCAAACGGGCTCGGCCGGACGGGGCAGCCCGTCAGGCCGGCCTGACATGAAGTTTTCTCATACTACAAATATACCCCAACATATATATGTGTGTATACAATCAATCATAATTTTTTTATCGTATAATATATTACTCCGTAATATATATATTAGAATGAAATGAACGACGGATTATCAATGTCTTCTTTATATATAGCATTTTAATACGTATATTCAATTATTAATATAATTAAATAGATTAACTATTCAAGCCAGAGTAATTTTTCCTTAATTTTTCAAATTTTTAGCGTATCATGAATTTGATTTAATATATTAATTTTTAATTACTATTTAGAGATAAACTTTATGTAGATTCAATGGGTAACAACATCCCACAAATAAAAATACATAATAGCAAATTAGGTTTTGGCGGGGCGGGGCGGGTCATGGGTCAACAAGTTTGGACCCGTACAGGTCACGGGGCGGGGCGGACCCGCCCCGCCAAGTCACGGGGCGGGTCTTGGTCTTGCAGTATCCCATTCCCATGCCTAATTTGGCAAGTACGGAGTAATATTTTATTATTTAAAGTAATTCACATATAATAAATTCGATATTATGTTATGGAGTATCACGTCAGTGGAGGACCGGGGGCTGGGGGGGGCAAGTGTCCGCCTCCGATACCGAAATTTTGTATAGGGATTGTTTTGAATAGGGGTAAAATCGTTTTGAAAATTTCAAAATAGAACTTTCATATTCTTATTTCCTAAATATGAATAATTTTTGTCTTGTTTGGAAAAAACTTGGCAGAAACTGCCATGTTTAAAGTCTAATAATGTCAAACTTGGCAGAAATTATTTTTATGTAGGGAATAAAAATATGACAATCATGTTTTGGAATTTCAATTTTTTTTACTCCTATTTAGGAAATTTTCCCAATTTAGTAATAGTACTTCAGTATAAAACTTTTTCTCTCCCTACCAACACAAAATGCATTACTACCCCTGTTCGGCTAAGATTGTCCCATTTTACTTTTTGGGAAATTCCACTAAAATCGTCTCGTAGTAGTAGCAAATTTAATAAAGTTTGTGTTTAACAGTTGTGTCGCTTCCTCTTGTCCCAATGTCAGTGGGACGGAGGTAGTATTATACGAAGTATAAGGTGATAATTCCGTCAAATAGCATATGTTAATTGTAATGAGGAATGTTAACTATCCCAAAGTTTTGATAAAATGATTCATTATAGTTAGACATGTTATTGATATTGGCCATACGTACACTTTCTTTGAAAAGTCGTCACATTGATAATCTTTTTGTCAAGTATAGACAAAGTTAGAGATCAAAGCTATGACAAAGTTTTCTAATGTGCAAGATGACTTTTATGGATTGAAGGCTTCTCTCTTGAGTAAAAATTCATACACAATATAAATTCATTGTTTTTTCTCACTAACTGCAATTCGTTTAATTTTGTTAAGGATTTTACCCGAATTAGTAAACTCATCAAATTCGCACCAAAATTGTGAAAAAACGGTTTCGTATGAAAACATTATCACAAGATCTTGATAAAAAAAATGTACAATTTGTGATAAGTTAGTGTTAACTCTTTGATTTTTGTAATACAATATGATAAAACTTTGACATGGTATTATTATATTTTAAACAACTACTAACACATTTTGTGGCACACCGTGCATTTTTGGACATGATCCTAGTTTTAGATCCTAGTGACCACCCGACCTGACCCGTTCCCACCCATGTGTCGATCAGTGTCCCTCCTTAACAAAACATCTTGGGTCTGTCATTACAGACATATGATACATAATGATATATAAATCTCATTTGCTAACACTCAAATAAACTAAATCCATTGAGCGTATGAGTCTACTGAATTATGAAAAAATATATTTAAATATATTTTATTAATAAAATTAAATGAAGAAAATATATATGAAAAAACAACTTCAACTATTCTTATTGTGTTTTTAAACAAATTCAACATGAGATATCACAATGTACGTATTTAGTGAAAAAGTGAACTAATAATACCGATAACTGAAAATAAGGGTTAGTTGGAGTAAACAGGTGGAAAAATAGCAACCATTATGGTGAAAATATCCACACATTCCACCTGACCACATGGGTCCCACATATTGTTTTTTTTACGGAAACTGTAGAGTTTGTATATGGTACACCCGGTTGTACGATGTGCATCGTACAACCGGTGGCATGTTTGTAATTTAAGTGAAAATCGCGAGTTTGTATATGTCTGATGCACTTTTAATGAGCATCAAACATATTCTTTTGAGTATTAGGAGTCTAATGGAGAACATCGTAATCTCTGCTTCATATTTTCTAATTCACTTGCTTTTTCTTATATCTTTTATAAAAAATCTTAAATTATATCTATAATCAACTTCTATGAATATCAATATATTAATCTAATATAATATGATATTTTAGAAATATGCTGGAGTATTATATGGCCCCAGACCCCCGGTCCACATACTCCAGCTACAGCGAAGAGACACAAACGGCCCAGACACAACGTCCCAGATAAAAAACAGTCTCAATAAGGAACACCCTTTGGGCCCAAGCCCGAAGGCACCAAACTCCGGGAATCACCCTGATTCAACTCAACGACAAGTCTGGAACATTCGTTTCCTTGAGCAAACCCTCGGGCAAAAGCCTTCGGCACTGAGGCCGAAGGCCTCGATCTCATTACAGACAACCACTCCACCCAATGCTCCTCAACGCCCAACCACCGCATTTAATGTTGTGCCACGTGCTACCATCTGCACCATGGGGGGGGGGGGGGGGCTCCGCCATAGATTAGCTTACACGTGTATGTGCACTTAACGCACCTACCATTTATGACTAGTATCAATAGAAGCCCTTGAGCAGTTGTAATGGACTATTGTTCATTTAATACCATTGCTCTCTCTCCTACGTAATAGTTATGCCTTCTCTCTAGATATCACTAGCGGTATCTCGGTATTGACTATCTGTCATTTGGTGCTGTTGTTGACAGATCGAACAATCGAGTAAGAACCCTCCCCCTCTGAAAACAATAACACCTTCGGAAATGAGAAGAACCAGAGGTAACTCCAAGGCTCTCGAGGACAACCTCCAGGTCCTGGAGGAGATTAACGGAGCTGCAGCGTCCAAAAGAATGATGATGGCGGCATTCTTACTAGGATGGAACATGCCGCTGCTGGCCTCCGAACCCAACCCCAGAAGAAGGCTGATAAGCACAATAATTACCTATATTTTATATTGGTGATTTTGATTATCTGTACAAACATTCAAAGATAAAATAGGTAAAAATCGCATTTAGGCGTCAAAAACAAAAAAACGGGAGTCAACGAGAAAAAGGGACCAAGAAGCGGCACTTCGGGTCAACAACTGGCGTCAAACGGAGCAAAAAACGGAGGAATGTCATAAAAGGACACACCCAGCGCTGGGATTCCCCTTTAGCCGGCGCCGGCCCATCATTTTGCACCAAAGAGGGACGCTATCCAGTAGCTTACCCGGCGCCGGGTAGCCCTGATGGCCGGCGCCGGGTCCCCCCCCCCATTTTCCAGATTTTCACGCGCACAACAAAAAACCGGCGCCGGTCATGCCTGAACCTGGTGCCGGGTAGGTCCGATTCTGCAAATACAAAGGAACGTGCAACCGATTCTTGATGGAAAAAACCCACCTTCCTTATGATCTGAGAAAATATTTCTCCCATGCCTAATTGTTGGACTTGAATAGACTAAAAAATGCCAATCTTCAGCCTATATAAAGCCCCCAATTCATCAAACAAAATCATCATTCCATCTTTGGATCGGAGCTAAAAATTCAGTTTTTATATTTTACTTTTGCATTTTCTTGAAGAGTTGGAGAAGAAGCTATTTCTCTCCTCTACAATTGGTTCTAGGTAATATTTCTTGTATGTTATTGTATTTCATTGTTCTTAGTTACACTTTTGTAATTAATATGAGCATTAGAGGCTAAGTTCTTATCTAAGGTTAGGGATGAACTTCTATGCCCACTAGGTGTTTGATAAAAGTTCTAAGCCAATAAATTGTGATTTATCCTTTATATTTTGATTGTTTATGACTATGGTGTACAACATAGAAGTATGTTAAATTTAGTTTATACTTGCAATTAACGCTGAAGTCTAAACTATGAACATTAAAGGATAAACACATATATTACCGAGAATAGAAATATGGGAAATTTACCGGGATATGACTAAAACACATTGAGTTTCTCTAAATATGACTACTTATGTTTTTAGACATTTGTATGATTGAAAAGCAAAAATAAAAAGAAAAATTCGTTCATACTAAAATGTGTAGTGACCAAAATACCCTTGTTTAAAAAATATACATTTTACACTATTTTTGTCCAATTGAAAATATTGCACTTTATACTGCAGTTACTGCATGACATTAATGCATATCTGGTAACGTATCACTGCACTTCCACTAACTTTAGTTCTCTTCTCATCGAATTTAGGAATTTATTCATAGTTCTTTTTTTTATTAATAATTTTAGTATTTTACTTCTAATTAAATATATTGCATTTCATGTTGGTGTTACTGCTTTACATTACTGCACTACTGTTCATAATCACTGCACTTTCATCAACATTATGATACGATTTATTGCATTCGATTCAGTGCACAACATTCTTCGTCAATGCATTCATTCATTGTCTATGTATAACATTATACGTTGTCATGTTCACTGACCATGCTCACTGCCTATGTCCACTGCCCATTTTTAATGCCACAAACTTTTAATTTTTTAACACTTCACTTTAATTTGATTATAAGCACAAAGTTCGAATAATATTAAATCACACTGCATGTTAAAGGGAAGTGGGTGAATCAGACTCTATTTTTAATAGACTTGACTGCATCGAGATCCACCTCCCAGCGTGTATATCGGGAACCCTGGTCTTGGAAGCAAGATATATATTAGCGCCGGGGATCGGAACACAAGAATCCAAAGAGTAATTTCAATGCCTTGAGTGGAGCCGGTGCTCACAAATACATCGTCCGCCGACAGCTCTTATGGTAGGTCGTCGCCTCGCCGGACAAATACTCTGCAGAACTGCAATTACCCTGTTGAATTGAATTCCCTTACAAATATCGACATAAATTGAGATTTAAATATAATTTATACGGCAAAAAGCATAATAGAGGAATAAGAAAAGTATATTTTAACTCTTCGGCTTCAGGGAGGCTGATGGTGGGTGAGTAATTGAACTTGCTGGACGGCGGCGCAGCTGGATGGCGAGTAGCGGCGGTGCGGCTGGATGACGCAGGTGAGCGGGGGTGATTAGAGCTGAGCGGCTACGATTAGGGTTGAATAATTGGAATAGGAAGTTAGAGTTTTATAATAATATTATAAAATATTAAGGGCATATTAGTCCATGTAAATTATTATTTATTAATATATTAATTAAATATTACGAATTTAAGTATTATTTTGAGAAAAAAACTAATATGGTCATAGATTGGGAAAGTGATAGAGTTTTAGTCATATCTAGGGTAAATATCTCTAGTAATATATCCAGTATTATATGATACAGGTGTGATGTCTTGATATTCAACGGGGTTTCCGGTAGATGAATGTAAGCCGTAACGGGACTTACACGTAACGAAAACCACGCTCTCGCTGCCTTAACCGGAGTTGAGAATATATTAGCGACATCGTATTCATAATTATTGGTAAAACAAACTAATATTCAACCCTAATAAAGCATTTAAGTGATTCCCGAAACCTTAGCCGCTGTTATCATTCATTTTAAACCCGGATTAATTAAAGTTGTTTCCTTGAATTAAGAGTGAAAAGCCAAAAATAAAAAACACAAATCAAAATCTCTGCACTTTACTCATTCATTTATTTAAAAGTCATCTACTCTCGGACTAAATTAAACAACGTTTCTCTGTGGATTCGACCCGGTATTTTACCGGAATTTATTATTATATCGGCACTTGTATACTTGCAAGTTCTAACCAATCAAGTTTTTGGCGCCGTTGCCGGGGAAATGGTCTTGTTTAATAAAGTCCAAACAATCAACCAATCAAAAATCCTAAATTTATTTTTCACAACTTCACTTGATCTTGGAAGGATTTTTGTTTTTGCTTGTGTAGATATTCCCTTGTGTTTGCATGCATTTGAGAGGTCAAAGTTCTAAAATTCTTGAACCACTTGATCTTGAAATAGAAAAAACTTGCAAACACATTCGAAGGGAGCAAAAATCTACAAAGATGTTGCCAACTTTGAATGAGAGGAAGAGACCCGTGGTGGCCTCCTCCTCTTCTCATCCTCTTCCTCCTCCTCCTCCTCCTCCTCCTCCTCCTCCTACTACTACTATATATAGATGACATTTTCACATTGATAGTTGTGGCATTTTCATAGGAAATTATGTAATCATCCTATAACAAATGACATCTTTATATGTTTAATATCATAAAACTGATATCATTTGACAAACAAGCCAAAAATAATATTGCCATATTTATAAATATAGTGTCATAAAAGTGGCATTCTTTATAATAACAGGCATTCTCATATTAAGAAAGTGACATTTTCAAATACATATTAGTTATGATATTCTTATATTTGAAATTAATCATTTCTCTAACTGGTTGCTTCATAGAAATTTGACTCTTCATCTCAAATTTCAAAATCCAAAATTTTATTTAGAATTTTGAAAGTAATCAAATTAATAGACAAAACGAAAAAAGAGAGAACCAGGTATAAGATGGACCAAGAAGAAGAAAGAAGTGATGGACTTGCCGATAGCGATGGCTTTGTCGGAGGATGGTGGCCGGTGATGGAGGTGGTATGGACGAAGGATGGCAACAAACATGGTTCCTGGAGGATGGCTGCCGCATCGCTCTGGTTCCTGGAGGATGACTACCGCGCATCGCTAGAGTCTGCGATACGGAAACCTGGAGGCTATTGTCCGTCGCCAATGCATTTTTAATTAAGGGTAGTTGTGTCGCATTACCTATTTTTAGTCCTATTTTGTCAAATAAAACATAGCAGTCCTATATTTGCAATTCTACCTTGTTTTAGTCCTATTTAGGTAAATCTCTCATTTTTAAATTATTTTGTATGTTTTGTGAAAAAAGAGTTGACAATTGGGATATTTAAAAGAAGAATGAGCATAATTTGATTATATATAGAATAAGCATAATTTCTATTTAATGGTTTGAGTTTAATAATTATTGGTTGTATTAGGTCATACCCAGGCCATGGATCATTACTGGCGGACATATAGTTTGAGTTACATATAAATATATTACATATAAAAATACCATCAATCAAGTCATTTTAACCTGCTATAAGGTTGGTTTGCAATAACTTTAAAAAAAGCACTTCTCAGCTTTTAGCTTAAAAAAGCACTTATTTACCAAACACTACCAATTTTTTACTTTTCTCGGCTTTCGTGTCAAAAGTGCTTTTCCCCTTTTTATACACCAAAAGCACTTATTTTACCAAACACAACCAACTTTTACTTTTCAAAATCACTTTTTTCTCAAACACTATCAACTTTTACAACTAATCACTTTTTCATTTCATCTCCAAAAGTGCTTTTTTTTAAGCAGAAGCTGTTGCAAACACTCCCATAGAAGGTTATTTTTTTGGAACATGCTATAGAAGGTTATTTAAAAAAACAATTGATTAATCTTATAAAAATTGATATAAATTTGAAAAATAATTTAATAATAATATAAAAATCTGTATAAGTTTGAAAATAGATAAATACTTTTAACATGTAGAATGAAAAATAGAAATTTAGAAAAATAAAAAAAATAATGTGAAAGTGTGAAAATATAAAAGTAAATTGTAATAACTCTTAAAAGATGTAGAATATAAGAATAATTCTAAAAATGCAAAAAATATGGATTTTGACGTTTTTAAATTGTCCACACTTTCTATTTATATTTCTTCAAATTTTGATAAAATATTAATATAAATATAAATACCTGGTTTTGAGGTAAAAATCGGTTAAAGGGCCAAACTTATCAATTTTTTTAAAATATAACACACCAATATGAGTTTTTAGTACAAGTACTTAAATGATAGACTTGAAATAGCAAAAAGGTCTATTTGACTTTTTCCCATACAAAAATCAGTATGCTTCCCGTATGCCAATATATTTCGTCATAAATATTAATTTTATCAAACTAATTAGATTATTCTAAGTTCTTAATATGGATAAGGCATGAAACGTTGGAGGTATCATATATTAACCAATTCTTAGTTTGATCATACATTTAATTTTAATCCGATATTATTCACTGCTTAGTGATTATATGTTGTTTGCTTGATGAGGTATTATATTTTTTTCAGGTATTATAATTTGTGCTTTTGTTGGGGTTGCAAAATTGACATGCTCTGCTTGACATATTCAAACCTACAAGAATTCAAGTTCTTCTAATTATTCTCTATTCAACTATTGTTTGGTGTGTGTTCTCTTTGGATAATATATAATACTCTGTAATGGTATACACTTATGGTCGTCAATGCATTGCTGCTAATCTACTGTACATGAGCAATGCAAAATATGTTATGTGTTTTCCTCAATTTGTTGCTTGACATTTTAATGAGCATTTGACCAATAGATATGTGATAAAATAAGAGTTTTTGTCATTTTTAGTCGTCCGACTATTATGTCTTTGACACTTTTGATACTCGACTTTGAATTTTTCCATTTTTAGTTCTTCGATTTTCATAAATTTGACACTTTTGATACTCGACTTTGGGTTTTTCCACATTTAGTCCTTCGACTTTCATAAATTTGACACTTTTGGTTCTTCAACTATTATAAAAGTAACATTTTTAGTCATCCATTTATTGTGTCAAATTCATAGTGGAAGGACTTAAAGAGTTTTAATTTTATAATACTTCGGGGACTAAATGTGGAAAACATTGAAGTCGAAGACTAAAAGTGCCCATCGCACAATAGTCGAGGACAAAATATGGAAAGATTGAAAGTCGAGTATCAAAAGTGTCATTGACCCAATAGTCGAGGGACTGAAAATGGAAAAAACTCGATAAAATAATACCCAATCAATGACTAAAATGTGCAATCTTTTTTCATTGATTAACACTTATTTTATCTAATAAGATCATAATACTCTAAATAAGTCTAATAAAAATAAACTAATGTCATTCTCGTTGCTCTGAGACTCACCAATTGTTGCCATGTAGCCTACACGCAATCACTGTCAAATACTTTTCTCTACATTCTATAGTATAATTTAAAATATAAAAATGTATTTTATCCCGTGCATGACACGGGTAAAGATACTAGTACGACATATTCAAAATTATCAGATCACAAATGTTATGTCTCAATTTATTTCTTAGAAGTTGTTCTTTTCACCTGACCTGTATGTTTCTGATCTGAAATTTTTAAGTTCTGAACTAATCTAATATGAGTTTTTCTGTTCTGATGTGATCGATGATCTGAATCTTTCTTATCTGATCTGAATCTTACTGATCTGGTCTGATCTGATCTGAATGTTTCTAATCTGATCTTAATCCTTCCGATCTGGTTTGAATCTTTCTGATCTGATTTGAATATTTCTATAATTATAATTATACTTATAGTTATAGTGTTCCTTTTCTACCCTTCTTCCGTATTGGAACGGACGAGAGTATTGGAACAACCCTTCCATTTTTTTAGCTGCGTAAGAGATCATTCCGTAAGGTAAGGTAACCGCTTTCCATGTTTGATCCCCTCTGCGCAAGGTAATTCTCCGCCTACCCCCTCCTTTTTTTCGTTTCATTTGTCTTCTACAGTTTTCTATCGTTGTCTCCGATTTTTGTTTCTGTCATTCATGGATTTCGTTTCTCTTTCTGTTTTTTTCGACCGCTCCAGTGATGTTGAAGTTAGATGGTGAATGGTTGTCTAATATATGGTTCCATAGTTCATATGTTGCTTTCGTTGACGTCCCTTTGCAGTCATTTGTTCCGTTGTTGTGCGAAATGGTGTATTCTTTGAACCCTACCCTCCTCCTGTTGTAATCCATGATGATAGAAGTGTGATGTTTTATCTTCAATTTAAGATTCTTCAACCAAATGTTAACAAGCTTCCACTATTTTGGAGATTGTTGGAGATGAACACGGTAATTTTAGGATGTACTCTGTTTTTTGACGTTGTGCGTTAATATTTAATTTGCTTTATTATTTTTTATTCTAATTATTCCTACGCATTTTAATTTTTTAGATTACAATATCATTGAAGATGTGGAAGCCTTTGGGGATGCAGAGAAAGTTTATGTTGAGAATGAATCTATAGGAGAGTCTAGTGATGAACAATCACACTGGTCACCAAGTGATGAATCTTTTTTTTTAGTTTGAAGGGGATTCTTATATTAATCAGTTTGCATCTTCTTTTGATGTTGTTGTTCCTTCTTCTGAATCACATATCCCACCAACTTATATTGCAATGAATGCTATTATCTAAATCGTGTTTTGGATTAGAAACAAGTGCAATGAATAACTTCATATTGTGCAATTTATTGCGCAAGTTATTAAATTTTTCTTCGTTCTAATCGGTCCACTTAATGATCAATAAATTTCCTGTAAGTTTTTTCAATTGTTTTTTCCCATACCCGTACTCCGCAAAGTTAAGTTGTATTGGATGCATTATCTCACTCGTGGTTTGGAAATGAAACAAGTGCAATGGATAACTACATATTTTGCCATGTGTTGCAGTAATTATTTTATTCTTTATCACTCAAATTGTTGGAGTTATTTAACAATAGCTTTCAATGGATATTGATTCCACAGTTTTTATATTGTTTTTCCACATACTTGTAATCCACAAAGTGAAATATTTAGCGATAAATAAGTCCATTCCTATTGCATCGTAATTATTTTATTTTTTAGTTGAAGTTAATTATCACAATTCATGTCATCAAATTCACTCATTTACTTCCTAGAATTTGCATAAACGTTAATCTTTAACTTCATACAATTCCAATCACAAAAGCATTAATCTACGTCCACACCAAGTAGTGCAATAAAATTTTCTCAAAAACCATTTCACTGCACTTTTTAAGTGCAACTCACAAAATAGCAGAACCATCAAACATTAACAACAAAACATTTCACAATTAAACCATTAAACAATCCATAAGTTCAACACACAGAACGATACACATATTCATCAAGTTCTTGAAATTCAAAACTTCCATCAACTAATGTGTAAGCTCTGTACGGCCTTGATTGGGTTGCAGAAACAGGTCACACGTAGTTCATCCATCCCCTCCAAAATGCTTGTTGAACATAACCTCTTGTATACCTGCACCAAACGGATTTCACAATGTTTGCTTCTTCATTACGAAAAATATTGCATTATTAAACTTCATTTATGTGCTCTTAATCACTGCACATACAATCTGTCGTACAATTGAACTCTGTTTTGCTCAACTAAATATGTTCAAGACAACAACTTTCTACACACGAGAACTTCAAAACATATATTACTGATTACGCCATGAATCATTTTGTACAATTGCATTACAGATCATATCATTACACTTACATACACTTTATGTAATCATCATTGCATTAACATATTGCACTTGAACATTACATGGTTCCATTAAAACCAACATATTACTGCCATTCATGGCATAAATCATTACAATCTTGGTCCTATGTATTCCAACTTACATACACTTCATGGAATCATCATTGCATTAACATATTGCACTTGAACATTACATGGTTCCATTAAAACATACATATTACTGCCATGAATCATTTTGTACAATTGCATTACAGATCATATCATTACACTTACATACACTTCATGTAATCATTATTGCATTAACATATTGACTTGAACACTACACGGTTTCATTAAAACAAACATATTACTGCCATTCATGGCATAAATCATTACAATCTTGGTCCTATGTATTCCAACTTTAGTAAATATCATTCACTAATTTTCATCAACAATGCATTCACTACACTGCACATACCTACACCACCGGTTTCATACTCTGCCTTCAAGCACAGTTCACACATAAAAACACATTCAAAGTTCAAACAACTTCGCTACACACATTCATTCATACTTCCAGGTATGATCACCTCGGATAATTATTACAATAACACACTACATAACTCACCACATTGTTGAATGTCACCTCCTCGTAATCTTTCTCTTTTCCTTTTCGGACGCCCCTCGATGTTATCTCTTTGCTTCTCCGTTTCACCATTTTTTCCGGTTCGCTGGTTCTCTGCTTCGCCTAGAGTTGCCGAAATACGATGGTTCCGATATACGTTGGTTGGGGAAATTTAGGGCACAAGGTTTAGGAATCCTTCCTTAATTAAACTACTTACCATAACTGAGCGGCCGAACTCTTCTCTCTAAACGATATAATGAGGGTTTTTAAAATTGAAAGAATCCTATTCTTTCGCTTCCTGATATGCTCTAATTGGAGGTTAATTTCGTCTTTAAATGCAATCATGTAAGCATGGATCGTTTAAATTAATACATGGTTACTCATATATTGGGAAAAAAACTTCATAAATCATAGTTTGAGAAATAGGTTAACTTTTGGTCATATACCCGTATTTTTACCATAATATAATAGTAATCATAATAATTAATATGATAATAAAATTAATAAATCATGTTTGAACTTTTCTGATCTGATCTGAATGTTTCTGATTTGAATGTTTCTGATCTGGTCTAATCTGATCTGAATCTTTCTGATCTGATCTGAATGGTTCTGATCTGATCTGAATCTTTCTAATCTAATCTGAATGTTTCTGAGTTGATCTGAATAAAATAAGAATAAGACAAAGAGAACAACTTCTTACTCCGTATATTGAATGAGAAGAATGGCATTTTTATCTGTATCAAAAGATAAAAATATCAAATATGCTGTTTGTACCAACTCTTATTCCTACTTTTGTACCCACTCATGTTTGTGAAGATTTTTCTTTTTGTCTGTGAAACCCGGTTCACAGACAATACTTTGCACATACAAAATATTATTTGTGAACTAGGTTCAAACACAAAAAACATTTCACAAACATGGTGAATATAAGGTGAGTATAAAAGTGAGTCCATTTACTAAAAACATATGCATACATCTGTGTGTACGGATGATAGATTGATGTTTGTAATATTCATCATATATTTCCATGAACAGCCTCTAACCACGAGACTCTCACATTCCTCCACACATCCCATTTCTCCTTGGATCTCTGGGAGAAAGGACTCATCTTCGAACTTCAGAAGCAAATAAGACACTCTCTGGAAGTTAGCATATCATTCTCCCTCTCCATACCCAGCGTATTTGAGCGTGTAAGTCATCTTTCTACTTCTCTTGTTAAGCGTGTCTGGTAGTTGATTCTGATATGGAATTGTTTTTTTGGATATATGCATATCTTAAAATTTTATTACCTATATATTCATAGGTTGAACTTTAATTACTGTTGGGTGTTGTCAAATGCAGAAAAAACTGTGAATTAGAGGATATTGGTCAGAAATGGCGGGTGATATTGAAGAGCCTTTTAGGCTCAATTTCCATGTAAGAGTGCATGATATTTGTAAATATTTGTTCCGTTGCGACTAATTTTTGTTTAAGAAGTTTATAACTTTCTGGATCTCACATTTTTTTGCTCTATGGAGTGTGATCTCCTTTTCGTATAATTGAGTTCTTCTTTATTCACCCCTCCCCACCCCACCCCACCCTCTTTTCTCTTCTTTTTCAAGACAATGATTTGCTATATTTCCGTGGGGCACTCAAGAGTGGATCACTGATTTGGTATTCATTGATTCCTTTATATATGTCAACGTTTTCTTCTTCTTTGGTTATTATAAAGCAGTGGTTATCTCTTATTTGATTTATCTTGATGTGTTATTCTTGTTAGTATTATTTCAAAAGTGTTGAGCCATCCCAAATCAAGCAAACACATATACAATTTAACATATAAGACATGGGGTTTAATTTTAGTTCAAACGTTACAGGGGGAATCTCTTAGGTCCGGTTCCATATCATTTGGGCGGTTTGAAAACGAAGATTTGTGTTGGGAGAGGAGGTCGTCTTTCTCACACAATAGGTACCTCGAAGAGGTTGAGAAATATTCAAAGCCAGGCTCTGTTACTGAGAAGAAGGCAATTCTCGAGGCCCATTTTAAAAGGCGGGCAGCACTTTCAAGCCAAAGCTCTTCAGAGTCTCATAGCAGCAAGATTGAGTGCCAAACTAGTGGAAATGATCTATTTGAGGATAATGCCAATGAAGCGGTAGACATCAGAGTGACTGAGAGTGGGGGGTATGATGGGGATTTTGAACGGTTCAATGATTGTAGTTATTCCACACAGAGCCATGATGTTGAACCCGAACCGATAGGGTGTGAAAGTGAAGATCGTGGGCTTTATTATTATTGCAACAATGATGATTATGAAACTCATAGTAAACATGGTGATGATACTAGTGGGGTTGTTTGTGAACATTTTCAAGAAGAAGATGATTGTAGTGCAGTTACTGGAAGAACAACAACAACAGTCAACTGTGATGATGAATCAATGCTTCTCACCAATGGGAATGTAAGAGCTGAAAATGTGACATCAAGCACAGTCAGCCTGGTTCCTGCTTCTTATGAAATTGAAAGTGAAATTGAAAAGTGTGCAAGCACCAGTTCAGAGTCACAACAACAAAGTATTTCTCCAAAGGTGTGTTGCATCTTTCATTCTCCTTTACTTTTTTAACTTTTAGTCCTTTTGTTACACGCAGTTGAACATTTCTACTTTAGTCCTCTGGCTAATGTTAGACTTTTGGCATCCTTCTGATTTTTATTTTTGGTCATTTGACTATTGTGGCAATGTCACTTTTGATTCTCCAACCATGGTAAGGATCTATGTCACAATAGTTAGCAGTACATGAAAGGCAAAGTAATTAGAGGGCTAAAAGTAAAAAAAATTAGAAGACGGGCACCAAAAGAATCTACGTCACAATAATCAAAGGACAAATTAGTAAAATGCCAAGCCATTTATAAAAAATTGTCCCACTCCTCAGGGTTGGGGGGGGGGGGGGGTACCATGCCCCGGTCTTAAAATCACCTCCTAAATGGAGGTGTGTGGTCCTATGGAAAAAGATACACGGTCTGGAGTTCTATACTTCTGAGGGGAACGGATTTGTGGAGTGTCCTTCTCATGGACTAAATACTAATAGTTGACTTCCTGAATTAGCATACTCACCTTTTGAGAGCTCATTTGGGGTTGAATTAGGAAAATCCGAACTTAACACATTCTTAACAATTTCTCTACTACTGAACTCCGCGGCTTCCCTATGTATGTGTAATGATGACTAGACTGGATTTTCAGTAATGTCTAGAATGGAATCTCAGTTGCTTAAGTGATTTTTTTTGCGCTTTGGTAAATTAAATCAATTTTTTAATGCTTATGTATCTGTTTTCATATCTGAATAAAAATAGGTGAACTCTGAATCACATTTGAAATCTGGAGCATCTTTACATAATGCTGTTAAGCAAAGAGCAACGTTCCCGAAACAAGATGCCAAGGACCTTACAGGGAAACCTAGAAGGAAGAACTCTGACATTTTAGTCAGGGAGAAACCGGTTTTGCAATCAAGTGCTACTGCTACTAACTGTTCCATTTCAACAACACCAAATTATGAGGTTTCTTTCTCATTTCAGTAGCTAATAGTGCATCTCATTATGGCCTTTTTTTTAGTTTCTACCCCCTTGTCTTTATGAGAGTGTAAGGAAACATTTTGGAACCATATATTACCAGGGAACGGAAAAAATGTGGAAATATTAAAGGATTTTTTTGGTCATTAAATTTATTTTAGATATTTGTTCAAACTACTATTTGTACTCCCTCCGGTTTTTAATAAACTTCACACTTTCCTTTTTGGGACGGTCTAAAATAAACTTCACACTTCCTTATTTCCTTTTTTGGCAAAGAAATCTACATCAAAACAGTGCCAAACAGTGTCAAGCAGTGCCAAACAGTGTCTCTACAGTGCCAAACAGTGTCAAACAGTGTCTTAACAGTGTACTCTACAGTAAAGTCAAATTTCTTTCCTTATTTTGTGTGAAGTCAAAGTGTGAAGATTAAATAAAACTGGAGGAAGTATCATTTGTTTGCCTATTTTTTTTGTATTTATGCAAAGGTAAAATAGTAAATACTCTAAATAGATATCAATATATAGGATTTCGAAAAAAACATAAATGCATTAGTTTTTCCTTTGTATTTTTCAATTTAAAACAAAACAAGAAAATAAATATACGCATCTTTTATGAGGGGTCCAAACACACCCAAATCAATATTTGCATCACATTCTCCTTTAGTGAATACGTCAGATCCCATTGTTACCCCCTTGTAATTTTTTTGTTGGTTTATCATGAACAGGACTCATTTAGTTCAATAAGTAATATTTATGAAGAAAGTACAAGGTAAATTACTGTACTTTTTTAAAGAAAGATATTTATCTCTATATAAAATAACTGCTAATATAGGTTTCACGGATGATATTATATTTTCAATTTGTACCTTTGTAGCACTGAAAAGAAATATAGGACAAAAGAAAAGGTTGTCAAGAATAGGTATCAAAGTCCAAGCAGGCCCAAGTGTGGTGAAAATAGTAAAAGTACACCAGGCATGAAGCAAAGCTGTTCTTCTTTCAGTTTTAAGAGTGAAGAACGTGCAGAGAAGAGAAAGGAGGCAAGTATTTCTGCTTCTATGGTTAGAATATTTTCCTAATAGCTTGTTTGGCTGGGGGATTTTGCAGATTGGAGGGAAAGTTGGATTATGTTTTGCTAGTTTCATCTTCCAATCCCCCAAACCAAACAAGGGTTAAGAGTTTTTAGAATAATTTTAACCAAGATGATTTGGGATTTGTTTCAGTTCCTAATAAAGCTAGAGGAGAAAATGAATGCTAAGGAAGCTGAAATGCATCAACTTCAAGCAAGAAGGCAGGTAATAATGTGTTTTTAACTTTTTACTCCCTGATGTCTTCGATTACATAATTATTTCCCGTTTTAATTTGGTTTTTTTTTAATATCATGTATGAATGATTACAAATTGGTCTACATGCTTGATTCATGCAGGAAAAGTCTGAAGCAGAGATTAGAAGGTTGAGAAAAAGCCTAAATTTCAAAGCAACTCCCTTGCCTTCTTTTTACCATGAAGATGGGCAACATTCAAATAGAAATAAGGTATTTAAATTATGACACAATGTTAGCTTTCATATACCCTTATTTCTAACTTTTAGGTATGTTTGGTCTATAACTTATCACTGTCAGTCTAATGCTTTATATGTGAGTTTGTAATTTTATACGTGGCTGGTGTGGGATGAGACAACACCTTAGCGGGTGGATGGAGAGTATGTAATCATATTTTCCTATGGTCAGTAAATCTATGCCTTTATATACGTTTGAGTTTTTGTGTGAACCGAAGATTAACATAATAAGTAGGTGATCATATAACATTTCCATCTTATATTCATGTAAATACTCCCTGTGTCCCTTTTAAACTTTTATTTAGCCAAACTTGACTTTTCAAATCAATAATATTAAACTTTTATATATTTATACACAGTAATATTGATAATATGAAAATCATATAAAAATGTTCTTTGTTCAAATATTATTATAAAAGTATAAATTTATTAAGTTTCACATAAATATATTAGTTAAAATAGGGGATTGGAAAAGTCAAGTATGTCTAAATAAAAAGGAATAGGGAAACTGTCAAATAGGTCCTTGAACTTTCATAAAAAAGGCGATTTGGGGCGGTTCCCGGTGGAATTTTTTGATGAAATTTTTTGAGCATCTTATTCATCTAGTCTAGTTTACTCATACCAAATTTCAGCTAAAAATTTCATTGGGAACACATTCAAATCAATCCGAGAACGCAAAAATGCGCAGTTATCTTCAAGAATTAATTTGAATGTGTTCCTGATTGAATTTTTAGGTAAAATTTGGTATGAGTAAACTAGACTTGATGAATAAGATGCTCAAAAAATTTCATCAAAAAAATCCACCGGGAACCGCCCCAAATCGCAACGGCCGGACAAAGTCTCCTATAGGACTTAATTGACTTTTTTATGAAAGTTCGAGGACCTATTTGACAGTTTTCCCAAAGGAATAAAAAGGGACGTACGTAGTATGATTTTTTGTAGGGAGGATGCTTTTGGGACACTAAATAGGAAATTGGCTGGTCCACATAGATAATCCACATTCAAAATAAAATTCCAAATATGGTACCTTGTGTGCAATAATGCTACGATTAAGAATATCACTTTACTTGATGAAGGAAACAGTGTTCTATTCTCACAGGTAAGATAAAACGTGCGCATCACTAATAAGAAACTTCAAAGTCAAATTGTCGGTATACTCAAAAGGTCCAAAAGTAGTGTATTATCTACTTTACTCAACAACTTCTTTGTTTGATATGTGAATATCCTGCTCCAGATGTTGTATTAGTCCTCAAAGGTTTGTTTGGAACCGGGAGAAAAATAAAATAGAAGATACTTCAGGAACCCAAAATATAAGATAAAACTTATTTTTTAGATATTTGCTTATTATACTCACTTTAAAACCTAAGAATGTAAATATATTGCCCTTTGCACTTTCCATTGCAGAACATGGGCAATAGACCCAAACCAAGTATGCCGCGCAAGAATCATTCACACCCAACTGACCTGAGCACTTCATTAGCTGCTGAAAACAGCACATCTACATCTGGGGCGACAAAAAACGGGGCCCACTTCGCTCGTAAAGTTCTGAATGCTCCATCACCACAAGCCTCGACCAAACATCGCTCAACAATATCTTCTGATGGCAGCATGTCCTCTTCACAAGTCTGCATGGGTGACAGAAAAAGCCGCAAAATCAAAGTTGTAAAAGAGGATACTAAACGAGGTATCAACTCGCGCAGCAGTAACCGTAGATTCAATTGCCTTGCAGTTGGCGCAGCCTCCTAAAATGTGGTCATATCAAAAGCACTTTACATATATGCATGCATTCTCTCCTTTTATTAACAAAAATGAAATTTTATTAATTAGTTGGTTGAATTAGTTGGTTGTTACTCTGTAATCTGTATGCACTCATGCGAACACCCACATATGTATATATATGGAGCATGTAATTATGTGTAGTTTGAGAGACTTTGTTGTTGGGACATTGGCAAGATGTATTAAAATGCTGCACTAGAAACCATAAATCTAAAGAAATAAAAGGCCACTAAATTAGTGAGCATCCTTTACATTTGGTACAGTAATATTTATCCTGATTATATTTGACTCTGTTCTTTTTGAAGTTTGAACTATTATGGTTACTGTGACACCATCCCACGGTAAGAGGATGGCGACGGTAGAGGAAAATAATTTTTTTTGTTCAGAATCAATACGATTGGGTGTAAATTTATTATCCTTATTATTGACGCTTTTGGAACAACAAAAAAGTTAAGCAAGGCATGTTGAAACTTTAAAAGTGTTGCACTGTTGCTGTATCTGTCGCCTCTCTTATTTGTTGCCCCGCGGCCCTTGCTCGATTGTGAATTTGTGATGTTTGACCCAAGTTTTTTGTTTTTAATTTTGATAATATTAGCAAATAATCACATACTTTAACAGTAAAATAAAAAAAATCTACTCCATATCGAGAGTTTGAAACAAAAAAAAAAACGAATTTAAAAGATTTTTTTCATTGTAGGACCTGATTGATAGGTTGTCTACCAAATACCAATTAAAGGGTCTGTAAACTGATAATTGTAAATATTGGGTATTTATTGTTGAATTCTAGCTACGTAGTACTCCGTATAACTTAAGAATCAAGTTTTTAATTTTCAAACAATTTTCATATTTTTAATTTGTTAAAATTTCTAAAAATTATGTGATGAAAAATTAATAAAAAATAAAAATATCTAAACTCTGATGCGCTAAGCCTTTGATTGATGTTCTTTACCACTAGAGCTATAAATTGATACTCTGAAATCCGTATGATTTATCCTTCAAATTCTAAATTGGTATTGACGCATTTACTGAATCTCGAATAAAAGAATATCCAATTTAGTAATATCAGAATTAGGAATGATTATCAAGTAAGTTACTCGAGATCGACTCGGTCTTACTTGAGCGTAGCTCATCTTTATTCAAACTCAACTCAAACTCAATCAAGTCATTATGAGTGAACATTGATATTTCACATTCATATATATGAGCAGTACATTATATATCCATAGCATGAATCTTTACATAGAAATTATACACATATTCTATTTAAAAATATATTCTAAAAGTGTTGCGCCTATGCGGGCATTAGACATTCCTAGGTGACACTAAAGTAGAGGTAAGCAAGATTAGTCGAGCTTAAATAAATCATATCTGTATAAGCAAGAATTGGTCAGAGAATTTAAAAACACCAGTTTTGTGTTATTAAAATTAATGATGGTCGCACACATGCGTTTAAACGTGATACAAACTATTTATTTAAAAATATACGGAGTACTATGTATTTTTTTGGAATGAATAAAACTCCAATACAACTCGAACTAGATTTGAACTTGAGCTCAACTTAATTCGACGGAACACGAATATAATTCAACTTTTCTTTATCAAGCATGACTGAATGTGAGCTGAACCGGAACCATCATCTATCTTTGCTTCGATTTCTTTCATATTGCGGTAGTCGTTGCAGAAATTATTTTCCATGAAAAAGAAAGCGTTTAGCTAATTAATCATTAATAAACGTATCTTTTTTGGGTCATGTGGTCATCAATCAAACACTAATCACCGCACCAAAGTTTAACAATAGTACCTGCACATGGATAATCTTTCTTCATTGACTAGTAACCTTGTTTTTTTGTACCTATGTGGATTTAATATTATTACTTCCCAAAAGTGATTGGATCATATCAAATATTTAAATCCGCAAATCTTTGTACAAAGGAAAAAATAAATGTTCCACAACTCTGACAACTGTGACAAAGAGTAAAGGGAATGTGTTTCGTGATGGAGCAAATTGTTGTTTTTCTTGGTAATGAATGGGCATTGGTTTTGTCCTATCTTTAAGCTTGAGACTTCCGAGAGCTCCTGACAGTGATTTCCATCCATTTCATGTAACAAGTATTTCTAGTCAAAAAAGGGTTCTTGATGAACACCTTTTTGGTACACACTCACATATGTGAGTTGTTCATGTACTCTGCCGGTTCTATTTTGTATAGACGATTCACCTATTCATTTACAAAGTATATTTGGCTGTGGCAAAAATGTGTACAAAAAAGGTGTACAAAAAATGTCTTCTAAATCATATCATGCATAATCCCTGATTTGCAATGCACTTCTTTGAATCAAATTGAGGCTCTTGATTTGATTTTGTTCGTGACTATGAGTCCTAATAAGAAAAATGAAGCATCGTTAAGTATTTTTTATATGATTTTGGGGCTGGTTACGAAAACTTTTACACAATTTAAGCACAATACACTATACTCGGCAGTAGGCACCAAACATTATTATACTCCGGAAACATTGACTTGATTGGAAAATTCATTTGTTGCCTGCTCTCTTCCAGAATCAAGAACTCATATGACTCTTGTACCCTCACAATACAAAGACTCAATTTGACAATCTTAAATGAGAAATAGCAGTCAACCACCAATAATAACCTCACATTTAGACTCACCGGTTTCCGCCTTACATGTGAGTAGCTCCCCTCAAATAAAGCTTGTATCAAACCATATGAGCAGCCATCAAGGAATGGTCATGATCTCTTCCGCAACAAGAATTGATCCACTACACTTTTGCACCACTGCTATTTACTAATGGGACACGCCACCTAATCACCTCAGTATCCTGAAGACTTTCGATACAATGCACCAACAGTAGATCAAATCACAAGACCAAATCCCGTACACAATGTTCTCATGATGATCTCTTCTCAACCGACACTTGATTTGCAATTCATTTTGTACCGCCGCTGTTTACCAACATGACACGCTGCCTGACCATCACAATACATGTTGCCTGACTATCACAAAATCAGGAAGACTTTCGGTACAACGCACCAACTAACAGATCAAGACAAGAGATCCGACTGAGAAACACCCACACAATGCATTCTAACACTTCGCTTCATATATGTTTGACCCAAACTATAAAGTGAAGCCCATCATATATACCATTAAAGAGTTTGATCTCAAATGCCTCCAACAACACTGCTATCATCACCGTAAGTAAGACGAGATCCATCCCCATGACGAACTCTACCCGCTTATCAATCTCCAACAACTTGGCACTGATACCGCTGTTGGAGAAAACACGACTCCCAACTTCTTCAAGGATCACGAGCTCATAGGACTCTTGTACGCTCACATCACAAAGACTCAATCTGACAATCTTACTTTGTATTATGATTCCCAATTGAAATGTACAGGAGAGATTTATAGGTAAACAGGTAGCTCACCTCACTCTTTGTATATGAGACTGCTTCACTCTCACACTACTCTGTCAAGGGGGCTCTCACTCACTCAAGAGCTCTTTTCAAGGCTCTCTTTCATCACTCAAGGAGGCTCTCCCATCCCAAGGAGAAATGAGGAGTGTCACTCTTATTTATATTTATCTTCTCAAGGTTCTCTAAAACTCTCTATACACTACTACACTTCTAGAATCTTTCAAAAAGTATATACAAACTTCTCTAATCTTTTGGAAGGATCTAGATAAATCCACATTTCTTTTAAGTGTTCTAGAGACTTTCACACATTTTCACATGGTTCTAGAGGATTCTACACTTCTCTAGAAAAATCTATAATGTTCTAGAATATCTACACTCTTTCCCACGCTTCTAGATAATTCCATGTCTCTCTAGAAATCTCTAGAATATTCTAGAACATTTAATATTTCTCTACACACGTCTAGAGAATTGTAGATATATCCCAGTATTGTAGAGTTCTCATTAACTTTTCAATTAAAGAGGGAATGCTTGAGGAATTACGTTTTCTTAGACACCTCCACGGCTCCACTCACGGTGCCGTTAGTTTTAACCTAGGCCCAAGTACATAAGCCCACAACAATATTGAAATTTAGCAGGATTCTCTTCTTCTTAAACAAAAAGGAGCTAAAATGGCGTATCATATTTTCCATCTGGTCGGGCAGGTTGGCCAAGGGTTTATTACTCTGTTGCCTTTCTTCTTAGATGTTGGGTTAAGGTTTAAAGATTTTTTGCAGTAGATTTGTATATATCTGCTTCTCAAGTCTTTTGGGGGAAATTGCATTTTCGAGATCTCAAATAGTATTCACATTGAAATGTAATCTCTGTATTTTTGATTTTATAAATGTCACCTCTCAATTGTCCGAATTGTTGTAAATATGATCATTGCCATTAAATCTGAACTGACATCGTTAACATTTACTCCCTCCGTCCCATTTAAAGGTCCCCGTCCACTATTCTCCGGTCAACGTGAATTGTTCTTAATCTTTTACTTTATATATCCAACTTTTATCAAATTTAATTTTTCTTGATCAAGTATTACAAAACTTTTAATGTAGTTTCTGAATATGTAAATTTTATTTACTAAAAATAATCTTATTAATGATAGAGATCAATTAACTTTATGGTCAGTAAAACATCATAAACTGCGTGAGGATCTTTAAGTGGGACATAGGGAGTATAACTTTTGATATGAGTAGGTTATAACTTAAATTATAATGATGTAAAAGTTCATTTTATCGGTTGAAAAAATTACATCACAGAAAAAAATCGATTGAAAAAATCCAATTTTATAGGTAATAAATGTCCAACAAAGACAAAAATGTCTCCAAAATGACCAAAAAATTATACTCCCTCCGTCCCATTTTAAGGTTGTGACTTTCCTTGGTTGGACGTCTCACTTAAAGGTTCTCACTTTTCATTTTAGGAATCAATTGGCACTCTTAAATGACAATTTAATCATCAAATACTAAAAAAATACATTTAGCATATTTAATCACAGTTATCATCAATAACTCATTATATTATATACTCATCGAAATTATTTCTCAAAATAAACTCGAATTAGCATATTTAAATTTTGTCTAAATAATCGTGTCATTTTGCCACGGGAACCTTTAAATGCGACGGAAAGAATATCATTTTCGTACACATTGTCGAAATTCTTTCCACAAACATTTTCGGTAAAAGTAGATGACAAGCAATAATGTCGATCGCAAAAATCAAAAGTTTCAAAAGTACGTGAGGAATGTATATGAACGTGTGAGTTCGTGCGTTGTTGCAAAACACCTGCCAACTACTTATATGGAAGAATTTGTTGTGTGTTAATAGCGTATTAAAGGACCTGAACGTTGGACATCAATGAGTAGCCCGTTGGACATTGATTCGTCCATGAACTGTCCACTTAATACTGCAAAAGTTAGGTATTTATTGTGTTGTAACGCCTCAGCAGCAGCCTGCTTCCGCTCGTTCAACATGGAGCAATGGACTCCTCCCAACGGGTCCACAGGGAGCCTACGCACGCACGCAAGTCACGGTTTTTCTTCTACGTTTTCGGGATTTGATCGGCACCCCCTACACGTGAAGAGAGCATTTCCATCTAAGAATCTTAACTCTTTCTAAGAGGGTTCCCTTTATAAGGGGGTGAAAATCCCTTGGGTTTTACGATATGGGATAAATCACACTAGAAATCCATCATTTTCCTAGTTTTCATCATTTCAACGAGTGAATTTCAAGAATCAATTTCTCATTCACTCGTTATCAGTTTTGAGTGAACTACATATCGAATTGCAGCTCTTAACAAGGGAAATCCGAAACCACTTTGACTCGACCCAAATTGAAAGTGGATCCCACTCTAAATATTGCTTCAAATTGATCATTTAGTGCAATTTCTAACACATTTTTCAATATGTATTTCTTTCGGTTTAGCTCAAATGGTTCATTCGTAGTTATATACTAGTATATGTGCTACTTTATCACGGGATGTAGCTGATGTTCATGAATCATGAGCTCAAAAATCACAAGCTATATGGGGGAAATGCCTACACTCACGAATCATGCCAACTAGTTTAGCTCGTTCGATGCAAATTGAACACTACCCCAAGTTAAGAAGCATGAAAATAAATTCATGGCTACTGAAGCTATTATTAATGCTTTGGCTGCCAGTAATTCTCTTCTCTTTGGCTGCCTTTGACGGTACCCTCGTTATCTAGTTATTTCTAGAACTCCCTCTCCTCATCACAAATGTTTCTGGCATCCATCATTTTCGGTCGGCTGGAGAGGAGCCATTGCATCAACGTACATCGTTAGGAGGTTACACCACAAGATAATAGTGTAATTAATACCATTAATTAGGTTTCCATATTTATAAGGTTTCCTAATGTATTCAGGACATGTTTTATAATATATATGGCACCTAGGGCTACCACATTGGTAAGCCTTTCCATTATTCTCACATGGTATCAAGAGCTCTAGGGTTTTAGGAAGTCTAAATTTTTTTTTCGTTCCAATGGCTTCCCCGGTATTGTCCGCCGCCGCCACCGAGCCCACTGCCGCCGTCAACTCTTCAACGACGAGCGAGCAGCTGACCATGAGCGCGGGACAACAACCAGCAGCGTCCGAGCCGCCGTCCGTCAGCTTCATCTCCGATGACGTGCTGCCAATGTCGCTGAGCTCCGCCTGGATTCCGCCGATCTTCACGTGGACTCCGACTCCACCGTCCCTCACGATGCCGCCGCTGCTTTCGGCCGACTCACACGGAGAGTCCAGCGCGGCCGCCGCTGCCTGGTTTGCTGGCTCGACTCTTTCCGGCAGCCCAGGGCTTCTCTTGCCGCCAAATTCAGGGACAATCGGCCGCAGCCCCGTAGTCAATACACTTCCTGTTTCGTTTGCTACTTTGGCTCAAGGTATGACTTTTGGGGCCTCAATTACACAAATCGTGACCTCAAAATTGCTCAAAGTAGAGGATTATTTGCCATGGCGTACTCAGTTCGAATCTTTTTTGGTGGCTAATGGTGTTTTGGGCATTCTTGATGGATCCCTTCCTGCTCCGCCTCTATACACCTATGATTTATCTCAGGCTCAATCTATTAATCCTGAATATTATCATTGGTTGAAATTGGACCAAACTGTTCGTGCTTGGCTTTTTGCTACCCTATCTAGGGAAATTTTGATGGAGGTTCACACTTTGAAAAATTCTTTTGCAATCTGGCAACGTTTGGAGTCTCGATTTATGGCTGCCAGTCTGGCACGATCCATGGAGTTAAAGCAGATGTTATCTCACACCAAGAAGAAGGAGAATCAGTCCATGGAAGAATATGTCCGTGGCATTCAAACCATTGCTGACAATTTAGCCTCCATCAATTCCCCGGTTTCCAATGCTGATCTTATTCTATATACTCTTTTAGGCTTAGGGGCGGGTTATGAATCACTAGTGGGTCCCCTTACCTTGTTTCCTGAAGGTCTCACTTTTGACAAATTAGGCACAAGTTGGTTCATCAAGAGGCACGCTTACGCTACCAACAGTCTTTGGATCCGTCCCTCTCGGCCCCGGCGTTCGCTGCACTTCCGACCGGCGATCATCAATCCCAGCAGTCTCGCCGAGGTCGAGCAGCATCTTCCAGCGACAATCAGCAACAACCGCCCGGCCGAGGCGGGCGTGGTGGCCGGCGAGGACGCGGCAGAGGGCGTGGCCGTGGTCGCTACCAGCCGCAGCAGCAGTACGGGCAGCCCCAGCCGTACTTCGGTCCTGGACAGCAACACTACCCGCCGGTAGCACATCCTCGAGGGGCAAATCAACCGCAAAATTCGGGATCTGGTACAGTTTTTTGTAATACAGTTGAGTCATCGTTTTATACTCCTGCTCTCTCTACTTTTTGTACTAACTATGCCTCTGCAGGATCCTCCTCTTTTCAGAATAGTTTTGGTTCAGTCCCTCCACCTGTTGTTTGTCAAATCTGTCACTCCCCAGGTCATTCAGCTGTAGCGTGTCCGTCTCGTTTTGATCAAACTCAAGCTCCAGCCTTAGCGGTCTCTACTGGTGAAGCCACTTCAGCTGTTTGGTATCCTGATTCCGGTGCTTCCGCTCACATGACTCCAAATGAAGGTATTTTGAATAATAAATCTATTTATTCTGGACCACTAAAAATTACGGTTGCTAATGGATCTAATCTTTCTGTCATGACTACTGGTAATTTGCATCTAGCTACTAAGCCTCGGCCTCTCCATTTAAAATCGGTTTTTCATGTACCTAATCTTAAATATAATCTTCTCTTCATCCAACGATTGTGTGCCGATAATAATTGTTTTTTGATTTTTGATAAAAATTCTGTCTGTGTTAAGGACACAATTTCGGGGAAGGTGCTCCTCCAAGCTTCTAGTAATGGTGGTGTTTATCCTATCCCTATCACCCATCCATCCCCAGTTGCTCTCAGTTCACAAGCTGCTCCCGGACCAATCTGGCATCGTCGTTTGGGCCATTGTGGAAGTCGTATTTTAGATAGATTAAAAAAATCTGGCAATGTTCTTAGTACTTCTAATTTTTCTCATGATTGTATTTCTTGTCGGTTAGGAAAATCACAACGGTTACCTTTTCAAGAAGTGTGGCATAAATCTACTGCTCCTTTGTTTTTAATTCATTCTGATGTTTGGCAATCTCCTGTTCTTTCTTCCAGTGGCTTCAAATATTATGTTTTATTTATTGATGATTTTTCCCGGTTTACTTGGCTTTATCCCATGCGTCATAAAAGTGAAGTAGTAAGACATTTTCAAAACTTTAAATCCATGGTGGAAAATTTACTTGATGCTAGAATTAAAATTTTTCAAAGTGATGGAGGGGGTGAATTTGACAATCATGCTATGCGCAATATTTTTACCAAAAATGGTATTTTATTTCGCAAATCATGCCCTGACACTCCTGAACAAAATGGCGTAGCTGAGCGCAAACACAGACATTTACTTGAATTAACTCGCACTATGCTCCTTGACGCAAAATTGCCTGCTCATTTTTGGGTAGATGCTGTGTTTACCGCCACATTTATTATTAATCGGCTTCCTACTCCAAATTTAAATGGCATCTTTCCTTTTGAAAAATTATTCCACCAGTCTCCCGACTTCTCTTTTATGCGTGTGTTTGGTTGTGCCTGTTTTCCGAATTTCAATGCCACTTCTGCCAATAAATTGTCTCCTAGATCCACCTGATGTGTTTTTCTAGGATATGCCCCTGAATACAAAGGTTATCGTTGCTTTAATCCTATTACTGACAAGATCTATATAAATCGGAATGTGCGGTTTTTTGAAAATTATTTTCCTTATTCCGATTTAATTTCTGAACGGCAAAGGGACACTTCCACAATGTCCGTCGGCAGTTCGGTGAGTTTGCATGATTATCACCACTCTCAGACCCCTCTGCCATCACCTCTGCATTCCAGTTTCCCACCACAAAACATGTCCGATCATCAGCAGCAAACCTCGGCGCACCAACCCACTGCTGCCCGCGGCAACACACCCGAACCCCACCAACAACCTGCCACCAGCACTCTTGCCCACGGCAGCACACCAGACCACCACCAGCAGACCCCCATACCTACTGCCGAACCCATAGCCTCCATGCGACAGGCCTCATCCGACCACATCCTCAGTCACACCTCTCCTAGCCCGAGCCCGAGCCCTTCCCCACCTGCATCCTCTCCTAAAAATTGGCATCCTATGCAAACTCGTGCTAAGACAGGAATTTTTAAACCAAAAACTATTTTTACTCTCAAAACAGATATTTCGGCATGTGATCCTTCATGTTTTTCAATGGCAAATAAAGATGCTAAATGGAGAGCTGCTATGGCTGACGAGTTTAATGCACTTATTGATAATCATACATGGGATTTAGTTCCGTTTAATACAAGTAAAAATGTGGTTGGGTCTAAATGGATTTATAAAACGAAATTTAATGCTGATGGATCTGTTGAGCGCTGTAGGGCACGTCTGGTTGCACAGGGATTTACTCAGCAAGCTGGTGTGGATTTTTCAGAGACTTTTAGTCCTGTTGTTAAACCCACTACTGTTCGTATTGTTTTATCTCTTGCTGTCTCGTATAAGTGGTCCATTCGTCAGTTAGATGTCAAAAATGCTTTTCTTCATGGCAATCTAACTGAAGAAGTTTATATGCGTCAGCCTCCTGGCTTTGTTCATCCTCAGTTTCCTAATCATGTTTGCAGGCTCAGGAAGGCTATCTATGGTCTTAAACAAGCTCCTAGAGCTTGGTTTTATCGGTTCAGTAGTTTCTTATTAACCCATGGATTTGTGTGTAGTAAGTCTGATAATTCTCTATTTATATACCGCCATGGGTCTCACATTCTTTATCTTCTGTTGTATGTGGATGACATCATTATCACTGGTAATTCCCCTTCCTTTATTTCCACTTTTATCTCGTGTCTTGGTCGCTGTTTTGCCATGAAGGATTTGGGAGATTTACACTTTTTCCTAGGTGTCCAGGCAGTTCGAACACACTCTGGTTTGTTTCTGTCTCAACAAAAATATGTGTCTGATCTATTAAACAAGTTTCATCTTCACACTCTTAAACCAGTTCGTACTCCGCTTCCTACTCGAACTAAGCTGTCTCTCACTGATGGGGATCTTTTTGCAGATCCTACTGAGTACAGAAGTATGGTAGGTGCTCTGCAGTATTTGACTATGACTCGACCTGATATTAAATTTGTTGTTCACCTGGTCTCTCAGTTTATGCATGCACCCCGTACTACTCATTTATTGGCTGTTAAGCGTATTTTCAGGTATCTACAGGGGTCAGCTGCTCACGGCCTGCTTCTCCAGTCTAGCACTTCTTCTCCTACTTTGCAGGCTTATTCAGATGCTGACTGGGCCGGATGTCCTGACAGTAGCCGTTCTACGTCTGGTTTTGCTGTATTCTTGGGCCCAAATTTAGTCTCGTGGAAGTCCAAGAAGCAGCCCACTGTCTCTCGATCTTCTACAGAAGCTGAATATAGAGCTATTGCTTACACAGTTCAGGATACACTACATATTCGCTCAATTCTATTCGAATTAGGCGTCTCTATTCGGGATCCGGTCCAGCTATTGTGTGACAATGTCTCGGCCTCCTACTTGTCCACTAATCCCATTCAGCATGCCCGGAGCAAGCATATCAACATTGATTATCACTTTGTTCGAGAGAGAGTTTCTCATGGAGATCTGGTGGTTCGCTATGTTCCTACTCAGTTTCAGCTAGCAGATATTTTCACTAAATGTTTGTCACCACAGCGTTTTCTTTTTCTTAGGGACAATCTGCGCATTTTATCCCCTGCACAGCTTGAGGGGGTGTAATAGTGTAATTAATACCATTAATTAGGTTTCCATATTTATTAGGTTTCCTAATGTATTCAGGACATGTTTTATTATATATATGGCACCTAGGGCTACCACATTGGTAAGCCTTTCCATTATTCTCACACAAGAGGATTTCTGATCTGAGTAAAGTTCCTCTCGTTAGCCTTTTCCTCTTGTTAGCCTCTTGCGATACTCAAACATATACCTCTTGAATATAGAGGCACCATAATTATTATTCCTATTATTAGCTACGGTTGTTATTAGTGATGTTTATCTCCACTTTTGTAGCTTTTTATACTTATCACATTAGCTCCCACCGTAGCATGTACGTGTATATAAACACTCACTTGTAGATATATGAATAGTCTTCATGTCAGGCCGGCCTGACGGGATGCTCCGTCCGGCCGAGGGCATTTCGGGCACTTCCCGGTGGAATATGAACTACCCAGTTAACTTCAAGAAATTATTTGAGTGCCTTCCCGATTGAATTTTTAGCTAAAATTTGGTATGGATAAACTAGACTTCATGAAGAACATGCTCAAAACATTTCATCAAAAAATTCCACCGGGAAGTGTCTGAAATGCCCTCGGCCGGACGGAGCATCCCATCAGGCCGGCCTGACATGAAGATTTGTCCTCACTTGTATATTGTATCATTATCATATCATCAATACAATCATTTCTACTTTACATGGTATCTAGAGCCAATCTCAAATGAGCATAATTTTTTTCCTATGGTTACCATCACCGCCACCACCCCGGTTCTCCAACTCACTGCCACCACCAACTTCCCCATTAAACTGACATCTTCCAACTATCCAGTCTGGAAATGCCAACTCCACGCCGCCCTTGTCGGTCTCAGGCTTGAAGGATACGTTGACGGCACTATTAATGCCCCGACTCAATTCCTGGATGATGCAAAATCCCAAATCAAACCCTGTTATACCATCTGGTATCGACAGGATAAAGTTATTCTGAGTGCACTACTCGGAAGTTGCTCCGACGTCATTCAACCCGTCCTTTCATCTGCCCTTACTACCCACAATGCCTGGGACAAACTAGCTCTTACGTATGCTAGTACCTCCCGCGGACACATTATCTCCCTCAAAAATACCCTGGTCAAAACCACTAAGGGAAATAAATCTATTCATGACTATTTGGCTGAGATGACGGCAATATCAGACGACCTGGCTCTCGCTCAAAGTCCAGTTTCTGAGGAGGATATGGTTATTTATATTCTCAAAGGACTAGGCCCGGAATATGGTGAAGTCCGGCCTGGTATACGTACCCGTGAGACGGCCTTACCTCTGGCCGAACTTCGCTCCATTCTACTGGAGCATGAACAACAATTAACTGAGGCAGCAACAACCGAGTCCATCATTCCCACAGCAAATGCCACACAGATCCATGAACGTGCTCTCCCACATGTTGAGAGTCGTCCGTATGGCAATGACCGTACGCGAGGCAATTCATCTAGGAGGGGCAGAGGTGGCCCACCTCATCACTTCACCCGGTCAACATCATCTGGTCAACTGATTTGCAAGTTCTGTGACAACACTGGTCACACAATGCAACAATGCCTAAAATTACAAACATTTAATTTCTTCGTGATAACCATATCTCATACTCCTCCAATCCGACTGTTAATCACGTTGTTGTTGTTCCGTCTGTTCCCACTAATCAGTCCTGGATGTTTGATAGTGGAGCCTCTCATCATGTCATCAACGATGCCGCTCGTCTACCTACATATGGTGGTCCGGATGAAGTCCGCTTAGGTGATGGTAAGGCCCTTAAAATCACTCATACTGGTTCCTCTACCCTACACCCACCCACCTGTCCCCTCACCCTCTCCAATATCCTGTGTGTCCCTAATTTAAATAAGAACCTTATTTCCGTAGCCAAATTATGCAAAACTAATAATGTCTCTATTGAATTTTTCTCCAATTATTTTCTTGTCAAGGATCGGGTCACGGGGGCGCCACTTCTACGCGGGGAGAACAGTCATGATGTCTATTATGCTTCTAGTTCTCAAGGTCCTCAAATCAATCATACTCAACGTCTTGCTTCATATCAGTGGCATCACATTCTGGGTCATCCATCTCGTCGTGTTTTTACTCATTTAATGCAGCAAAATAAAAATAGTTTCCCATGTAATTCTAGTTCGTTCCATTGTATTTCATGCTCAGTCAATAAAAGCACAAAACTTCCATTCTATGCTAATTCCATGAGTGCCCAACGTCCTTTAGAACTCATTTACACTGATGTTTGGAGTACACCTACCCAGTCTGTTGATGGTTACAAGTACTATGTCATTTTTGTGGATTATTTCACTCGCTATATTTGGCTATATCCCCTTGAACGAAAATCAGATGTGGCTCATGTATTTCCACAATTTCATCGATTAGTGGAAAAAATACTTCAATCATAAAATCACTACACTGTTTTCTGACAATGGGGGTGAGTTTATCAAATTACGGGCCTACCTAAACAGTTTTGGCATTTCACATATGACTACTCCGCCTCATACACCTGAACACAATGGGATAGTTGAACGGAGGCATCGTCATATTGTTGAAACTGGACTGTCTTTACTCCATTATTCTGGTCTTCCAATAACATATTGGACGTTTGCATTTCAAACTGCGGTCTATCTAATAAATCGTCTCCCTACCCCGGTCCTTGACAATGACACCCCGTATCTCTGTCTTTATCAAACTAATCCTAACTACACTAAACTGCAACCGTTCGACTGTCTGTGTTATCCTTGGCTACGTCCATATAATCATACAAAAACTCAGCCTCCTCCACTCGATGTGTGTTCATGGGTTATTCCCCATCCCAGTCTGCCTATTTTTGCCTTGATATATATCGAAATAAAATATATACAAGTAGGCAAATTAAATTTGTTCCCGATATCTATACATTTCGTGACATGCAGACCCATATAAACAACTCTCCCACCCCATGCACTCCATGCATACCTCCTACCAGCCTTGCCACGTGTTCCCCACCGTCTCCTGCATGTTCGGATAATACCCTCATCTCTTCGGTAAATCGGTCCACCGATTTCTCCACCAATCCTTAACCATAATTCAAACTCATCCACAGTACAAGGCATCCCCACTAATAATTCAAATTCAGCCTTATCTCCTCCGATCCCAATCATACGGCCACTCCTAATTCCACTCAATACTCATCCACCGAAATTCCACACACACCCTCACCCAATATTAATTCCCCTCACAAACCAGGCCCACTCATGATTACACCTCACCATTCCCAAAATTCCACCCCTATTACTGACCACCACAACTCCACTTTAATTACTAATCCTACACCCTCCACACACAATTCCCCCCCAATTCATAACCTCCCACACGTACATATCTCACCGTCCACTTCCACCCCGCCTCATAATTCCCGTCCTATTCGTATTCGAAATCCTAATCCCAAATATTTTGGGAGCCACTTTGTCAACCACACTACAACTCATCCTATTTTACCCGCCCTGGAACCATCAAGTGTGAAAGAAGCCTTAGCGGATCCTAAGTGGCGTCTGGCCATGCAAGATGAAATGGATGCTCTCCACCGCACCAAAACCTGGACACTCGTACCTCGTACTGATCATACACCCATCACATGCAAATGACTTTTTCGCATAAAAAGGAATGCCGACGGTAGCATTGCACGGTACAAGGCCAGACTTGTTGCCCGTGGTTTTCTACAACAGGCTGGTCGAGATTATGCCGAAACATTCAGTCCGGCCACAAAACTGGCCACCATCCGTATTGTCCTGGCTATAGCTCTCTCACGTCATTGGCCATTACGTCAATTGGACGTCAATAATGCATTCCTCCATGGTTCTTTGTCGGAGGAAGTATACATGATGCAACCACCGGGATTCAAAGACTCGGCTCACCCCTCACATGTGTGCCGTTTACAAAAAGCTCTATATGGACTTAAGCAAGCACCACGAGCGTGGTATCTTGAGTTGTCTCGATTTCTTATCTTTGCTGGTTTCCGGCGGTCCAAGGCAGATGCTTCTTTATTCATATTCTCTCATAACAATATTCTGCTATATTTTCTTGTTTATGTTGATGATATAGTAATTACCGGGAATCATGCCGCTGCTATGGAACAATTTATTCACAAACTTACAACTAGGTTTTCCGTTAAAGATCTTGGCACCCTCCACCACTTCCTTGGAGTTGAAACAATCCCACATCCTGAAGGACTCTTCCTTACACAACGACAATACATTCTGAATGTGCTTGAGGAATGTCACATGGACGGTGCAAAAGAGTCTGCCACCCCTATGAGTTCCACCTCCCCACCTCACCTCACGGATGGTCAACACCCAACTGATTCCACACGGTACAGGCGGGCACTTGGACTCCTACAATATTTGGCATTTACACGGCCTGATATCTCCTTTGCAGTAAACAGGTTATCCCAATACATGCATGCTCCAAAGGATGTTCACTGGCAGGGGGTTAATGTATCCTACGATACCTAAAAGGTACGTTAAATTATGGCTTGTTCCTGAAGCGATCATCTCCCCTCACTCACTGCATTTTCGGACTCGGATGGGGGGTATTCAGGGGTGGCCCTAGGGGGGTGCAACAGGGGCGACCGTACCGCCTTAGGCCCGAGAAAATAGAGGAAAAAAATAGGCCCAAAAATATTTCTTTGTATGTAGTGTGAGCAGGCTTCTTTTTTTAAAAAAACAAATTTAAGCTCAATTAATTGGCTCAAGGTTTAATTTTTAAAATAAATGTAAAGTGACACGCCTTTCTTAATTCACTTGGCATCTCTAAGTTTTATAATCATTTTAATTACAAAGTTATCAAGTTATGTTAGGCCACCAAAGTCCAAAACTCCCAATTCGTAAACCCATTGAAATTGATTTGTTGTTTCCAAATTCCAATATCAACAAGAGTAAAGAACGTTGCAAAGCAGTGAATGCCTCAACGGTTTGTTAAGAATTGCAGTCAATCAATCAAGTAGCCCAAACGGCGGTCGGTGACAAAAAAAACTTCTTCTTTCAAGCCTTCAAAAAATCCATCTATGATCAATAAATTATTCTTGATAAAATTGGCGAATCAGGTTGGGATAAAGAGAGAAAGAAAGAGAGGAAGATTAGAAAAGATAAAGTTAAGTGAGTAGGGATCAATAGAAAATTTTGTTTTTGTTAAGAAATTGAATCTTGAAAATTCTGTGAGAAACGTTTTTAAGTAATGTTTTTCTTTTTATGTGATACTTGTGTTGTTACTTTTCACCAAATATGTAATTAAAATAATAATAATAATAAAATGAATTTCGTTTTTATTTAATGACCTTTATTGGATAATTTTTTTATAATTACTATTTTAAATAAATATAGTTTATTATTTGTCTTGAATATAAGACCAAAATATTATCCCACCCATAGGCCCGAAAATAGACAGGACCGACCCTGGGGGTATTCATGATGGGGGAAAATCCACTACAGCGTATGTGCTATATCTCGGCTCTAATATTATCTCCTGGAAATCTGCAAAGCAAAAATCTGTAGCTCGTTCATCAACAGAGGCGGAATATCAGGCTGTGGCAAATGCAAGTGCTGAGATATTATGGGTACAAAATCTCCTTCATGAATTAGGCATCAAATTATCTCATTCACCACAGTTGTTATGTGACAATCAAGGTGCTACGTATGTGTGTGTTAATCCGGTTTTTCATTCTCGGATGAAACATGTTGCACTTGACTTCTTTTTTTGTTCGGGATTTGGTCGAAAATGGCCAACTTTCGGTTCGTCATATTTCCAACAAGTTTCAGATTGTTGACATTCTTACAAAACCTCATGGTAAAGTTCCCTTTGAAAAGTTCTGGTCCAAGCTGCTGGGAGTTTCCAAAGGAACCTCCATCTTGCGGAGGCGTATAGAGGCACCATAATTATTATTCCTATTTTTATTCCTATTATTAGCTACGGTTGTTATTAGTGATGTTTATCTCCACTTTTGTAGCTCTCACCGTAGCATGTACGTGTATATAAACACTCACTTGTATATTGTATCATTATCATCAATACAATCATTTCTACTTTACATTGAATTCAAAAAGCAATTAAAGAGCATAGCCAATGCTGGTCATGTATGTCTCAAGGTCGAGGGGGGAAGAATTAAAATGGATCAAATGTTTAAAAAAATTGTAAAACCCTTTCCTATCTAAGTAACATGCATAATAATAATAATAATAATAATAATAATAATAATAATAATAATAATAATAATAATAATATTTCAAGACATTTAAATATATTGTAAAATCCTCTTCTATATAAACTAATAATATTATAATATTGCTGATCCTTATTTAGGAAGGAAACAATGATAGTTCTATTTGTACACTTTATCATGTTTAAATCATATTTAAGAAATTAACTCTATTATTATCAACTCCTAAACTTTCCCTCCAATGATGTAATCATTCTGAAGCATTTCGTTTTCAATAGGTAAATCGTTGTTCTTCTATGAGTTCTCTTGTTAGAACTTTTATTGTGGGTCAAGTTTGTCTGTAATGTCTTGTTTAAATAAAGTAGACTAGTTATACCATTTATGGTATTAGATTAGTATTTATTATGTAGCAAATAAGGTAAAGGGAATAAGGCCCAAAAAGGCCTTGGCCCAACTTCCAAGGTTTACCTAAATCGGTAACCTGTACAGCGCCTATAAATACGCGCCTTGTGTACAGGTACCGATATCGATTAATACACTCTAGCCTTACGCTGCTAAAATTCTTCTCGATATAATAGAAACACGATCTCCAAAGTTCTCGATACTTCATAAATCATTCTGTGAGATCGTTCTTCTCTGTTATTCGATGATATCCATCTAGCTGTGTGTTAGTCTGCATAATCTGGGACCAACAACTGGTATCAGAGCCTGCTCGAGTGAGATCGCCGAAGAAAAAGTTTTCGAAGTCCTCTGTTTTTCATCTTTTCGATATTGTACCTTTTTAATCGCTGTAATCTCATTTTTGAACGAAAAAGTGTAAAAGATGTACTGCTGAAATCGCATCTCAAAAACAAGCAAGCAGTATATCTTAAATTTTCGATTTGTTTAAGTTTCAGATTTGAGGTTCTCGATATTCTGATATCGAAAAGCAGGTTTCTCGAGGTTTCTGCAAGTTTTCCAATCTTCAAACTGCACAAAGAGGTTCTCGAGATCAAGGACTTTACAGAAAAGCTGTTTTATCTGTTTAAAATTGATTTTTTGATTTGCAGGATTTCGACACTGTCTTCTCGACATAAGTTCTCGATTTGAGTTCTCGAACTTCTGTTCTCGATACTCAGTTTTTGATATTAAAATCTCGATATCTTGTTTTCGCATTTGCAGGTTCTCGATACGGCTTCTCGACATTCAGTTCTCGAACCTAAGTTTTCGAACTTAAAGTTCTCGATACTGACTTTTCGAAAGCTGCTTCTCGAACCTAGCTTCTCGATAGCAAGGTTTTCGATATCAAAATAACGAAAACTGCTTCTCGATAGAAGTTCTCGACCCCTTCTCGAACTTATTCCTGAAAATTAGGTTTTCGACATTCTACAGTTAAAAACTTAATTTTATCTGATCAAAACACTCGAACGGTCTTTTTCAAAAACAACAACTGCAAAGATGGATGCTTTATCACTTGGTAATGACAGTAGGCCCCCAATTCTGAGGAGAGGTGAATACCAGATGTGGAGAACAAGATTCTTAAATTTTCTAGAAAGTAAAGATAACTCTTCCGCTATGCTGGAATCCCTCACTCAAGGACCTGCTGAGATTTGGGCAAGTGTGAATGGCGTTGATGCAAACAACCCACCTGTTAATCAAGAATGAAGACTGAAGACAAAGGCTGAGTACACTGAAGAGGATAGACAGAGAATCAAAGCTGATCTTATGGCAAAGACATTCCTGCTACAAGCAATCCCAAATGACATATACATTCTGATTGATAGCATGGAGACTGCTAAAGAGATGTGGGATGAGGTAAAGAAGCTAATGATCGGAACTGATCTTGGACTGAAGACGAAGAAAGCAAACATCTTAACTGCTTATGATGCATTCAAGGCTGCACCAGGGGAGGCGCTCCATGAAACGTATAACAGATTCGTGCAACTGATCAACGAGATGAGGAAGATCAAGGTTGTGAAATCGAACATGGAGATGAATATACGTTTCTTGTCGAGCCTGCCCCCTGAGTGGAAAAGAACTGTAAAGAACCTAAGACAACACTTGGACTTAGATGAACTGGATCTCTGTACACTTCATGAGCATCTTCAGCAGTTTGTGAATGACACTGCTGAGATGGAAGGAAGCTTCTCTGCTAATCCTTTAGCACTCATGATTGAAGCTAAACCAAAGAGTTCATCTAAGGTTCAGAAGAAGAAGAAGGCAGCTAAGATGGAGTCAGAAGAAGAAGACAGTGAAGAAGAAGTGGATGTTGAATCTGAGTTGGCTGATCTGCAGAAAAAGATGGCTCTGCTCACCAATCAGTTCAACAAGAAATTTTCTAAGAAGGGAAACTCATCCAACAAGCTGCGAACCTCATCTACCAATTACAAAACAAAGAACAATGATCAGAACTCTTCTAGTAGAGCTGTTGCAGCAGAAGATGCTGTGGAACAAACAGAAAATGTTCATGGCTAAACAAGATGATGATAGTGCTGCAACACTTACTGAGAATGACCCGTGGCAGGAGGAGAGTTCAGATGAAGAAGAAGAGGAGAATCTGGCCCTGATGGCGTTTGTGGAAGAAGAAGAAAAAGAAAAGGGTGATGCTGCGATCCCCGGAGAAAGTACAAGCTCAAGCTCAAACACCACTGTAAGTAACTCTGAAACTGTCTGTTCCTGCTCTTGTAAAGTTCACTCTTCACAAGACAAAGACAATCTATTTATGGAGCTAAGAGACAAGGGAAACATCAACCATAAATATTTAATTGACAGTCTAGATAAAGTCAGGTCTCTGAGCATACAGTTAGAAAATGAAAAAGAAACTGTCAAGAAGCGAACTTTAGAATTAGATCAACTCACCCAAAAGGTAGCTGAACTAACAAGGAAAGTTTCTGAGACTGAATTAGAACGAAACGTTGCAAAAGCCGAAAATGATTTTCTACATGAAAAAAGATGTACTCTTTACACGAAAATCAAAGAATTAGAAGATCTACTTGCCAAAAGAGGACAAACAGAACAAACCATTTTTCTCAATCAGAACAAAGACACTCGTTTTTATAACTCCAAGGAGGGTCTTGGTCTCACTAACCCCAATAATTTGAAGAAAGTGGATTGTATTCAACTTTATGACATAAATTATATGGGGTTAGGGTTGACTAAGTTGATGGCTTTTACCTATGGAAAGGAAACAGCAGAAGAAGAAGAGGTAAAGCGATCAAACCCTTCTAGAACAGAAATTCCTTTCAACTATGACTCCCTGAACAAAAGTTATGAAAATGCTGAACCTGTTTTCTCAACCGATGAGAGTGTGAGTCCTTATCCTTCTGAGAAGGAAGTTGTGTCTGATCCAGAGTCCCCTTCAACCTCAGGTTCTTGTGAAGAAGAACCTTATATCCCACCACTGATCAAAAAATTTGAAAACTTACACATTTCTTTAGAAAAACAAAGAAGAAGTTTCGAAGAAGAAAGAAAAAACTTTGAAAGTGAGAGGGAGAGGTTATTAAGAGAACTGACATCTTTAAGGGAAAGCTCTCAATCTGACACAACCTCCCAGTCGGCTAGTGATACAACGGATACAACTAATTCTCAAGAAAATATGCACAAAACTAATGTTTTCAAAAATTCGACCACTCATTCCACGACTCCTTTGAAAACAGGAAATGCCATGAGTAGGAGACTGGAAAGGAGAAGAGAGTGGAGGTTGAAGAGAGAAGAGATAGCTGAAGGGAAGAAGAAAATGTTTTCTGATTATGAAAAACCCTGTTCTAGCGCTGTGTTTTACTCGAATAAAAGTAGATCTAGATTTCAGTCACAATCATGTAGTTACAATTCAGTCTTGTGTCCCAAGCTGAATCCATCTGAATTTTCTTCTGATCAATCTTATCTCAATAATAAGTTGTATGCTCCTAGACTTGAAAATGATTGTGTTGATGTTTCTAACTCTGAATGTGCTATGAATTCTGTGTGTAAGGAAAAACGGAGAGAACGCAAACAAAAGAAGCACTCTGAGAATAAATCTGTAGAGGGAGTCTATAATTTTCCAAATTTAAGGTACCCTCTTAAGGTTCATTCAAAGAAACACTTACAACGTCTCTCTAAAGAAGAAATTCTCAAACCTTATCTCACAAACCAGCCTTTCACACATAGAAACTATGACTCTGTCTCCTCTGTTCCTAAAATCAAACAACATTGGATACCTAAAGCTGAACTTGAAAAACAAAGAACATTATCTGAAAAGGCTGTTGACCTTGGATCACAGCTAAAAGAAAAATTCAAAAGGTTATTCTCAATTGATAAGGAAGGACCCATCCTGCGGTGGGTACCTAAAAATCCTTAATCTGTTTTGCAGAACGGTCATGTGTGGCATTTAGATTCTGGCTGCTCAACCCACATGACCGGAATAAAGGAGCTGTTGAGCAACTACACCAAATGCTACGGAGGAAATGTGAGATTCGGAAACAACGCAGCATCTCCAATCCTAGGGATATGGGGATGTCATCTGTGCAAGTGTCACCATCAAGGCTGTGTCATATGTGAAAGGACTGAAGCATAATCTGCTAAGCATTGGACAGTTCTGCGATAGTGGCATGGAAGTGAAGTTCATAGCCAGACAATGCTGTGTGCTGGACAGGTTTGGAAAGGTATTATTGACCTGCACAAGAACTTCCAACCTGTACACCATTGATCTGAAGAGCGTACAATTACCTTCTTCCATCTGCCTGCTGTCCAAAGCTTCCTATGAACAAAACAGTCTATGGCACAGACGCCTGTCTCACCTCAACTTCAAATATCTCACTACTTTGTCCTCCAAGAAACTTGTGAAAGGGCTGCCTCCTCTGAAGACTTCCGCTGACAATCATTGTGATGCCTGCAAACTAGGCAAAATGAAAAGGAGCTCTCACAAGATAAAACATGTTCCATCCTCCACTCGACTGCTGCAACTACTACACATGGATCTGTGTGGACCGATGAGAGTTCAAAGCATCAATGGACGCAAATATACACTGGTCATTGTGGATGACTTCTCTCGGTACACATGGACCAAATTTCTGAGGACAAAGGATGAAACCGTTGCAACTATCATAACCTTCATCAGGACAATCCAAAATTTTCTACAAAAGAGTGTGGAGATCATCAGAACAGATAATGGTACCGAGTTCAAGAATCAGTCTCTTGCTGATTTCTATGAAACTCAGGGTATCACACATCAATTCTCTGCAGCAAAGACACCACAACAGAACGGGGTCGTTGAAAGAAAGAATAGAACTCTTGTTGAAGCAGCACGCACCATGCTCATTCAGTCAAAGCTTCCCCATTTCATGTGGGCTGAAGCAATCAACACAGCGTGCTTTACTCAGAACAGAACATCAATTCACAAGCGCTTCAACAAGACCCCCTATGAAATACTCTTCAACAGAACACCTGACATCTCATTCTTCAGAGTGTTTGGTTGCAAGTGCTTTGTTCTAAATGACAGAAATGAAAGAAGCAAGATGGATCCGAAAGCCATCGAAGGAGTATTCATTGGGTACTCCACGCAATCAAAGGCGTATCGGGTCTACCTACGTGATCGCAGAACAGTCATTGAGAGTGTCAACGTTGCATTCTATGAAATGGCTGACTTTGCTTCTGAACATTTCTTGATAGAACCCACACTCTCTACTCAAAGGAAGCAACCTGATGAAGCTGAAGCAACAAAGCAAACAACAGCTGACAGTGCGGTTCTTGACTCTCTATTTGAACATTTCTATGAGAATACACGCACTGCCCACTCCCAATTACCAATGGAAGCTGCTCAACCAACATTCATGCCTGACTTCACAGAAGAAGAAGATGATACACCTACTCCATCTGATCAAGAGGATAACAAAGATCATGGCACGGCAGCAACACAAACAACTTCACCAGCACAAGTTCCAGAAGTACCAGCTCAGGCAGATACAGAACCTGAATCAATCCCAGCGCACTCCACTCCTCAACAAACTGCTTCTACTACTTTTGAGGACCCGAATCACACCATCATAACTCTGATCCCTCTAACTCATGAGCGGAAATGGACGAAGGCACATCCTGCAGAACAAATTATTGGAGATCCGAGTCGTGGAGTTTGCACAAGAACGGCTACAGCGAATGAATGTCTCTTCTCTTGCTTCATCAGCCAATCTGAACCAACCAAAGTTTCTGAAGCTCTAGCAGATCCAGATTGGGTGATAGCAATGCAGGAGGAGATCAATCAGTTTGAAAGATTGGATGTATGGACCCTGGTGCCAAGACCCCCAAAGAAAACAATAATTGGCACCAAGTGGGTCTTCAAGAACAAGAAAGATGAAGACGGTGTGATAATCAGGAACAAAGCCCGACTGGTTGCAAAAGGGTACAATCAACAAGAGGGAATTGACTATGATGAAACCTTTGCACCAGTGGCCAGAATTGAAGCAATTAGGTTGTTCCTTGCTTATGCTGCTCATAAGAGTTTCACCGTCTATCAAATGGATGTCAAGACTGCATTTCTAAATGGAGAACTGAAAGAAGAAGTTTACGTGGCACAACCAGAAGGCTTTGTTGATCCTGAACGTCCACATTATGTCTACAAGCTAAAGAAAGCTCTGTACGGACTCAAACAGGCACCGAGAGCCTGGTATGATGCACTTTCTGATTTTCTTGCGCAATCAGGCTACTCGAAGGGAAAGATAGATCCAACTCTTTTCATCAAGCGAGAGAACAGTGACATCATGCTGATACAAATCTATGTCGATGACATCATATTCGCCTCGTCTAATCCGAACTTCTGCGAAGAATTCAGCAACTTGATGCGCACTGAGTTCGAAATGAGCATGATGGGAGAGTTGAACTTCTTCCTAGGGCTACAGATCAAGCAACTGCCAGACGGAATCTTCATCAGCCAGTCGAAGTACATCCATGAAATGCTCAAAAGATTCAAGATGGACAGCAAGTCAACCATGAAAACCCCCATGTCTCCCTCACAAAAGCTCGACTCTGACCCTTCCGGGATTTCAGTCGATGCTACCAACTATCGGGCTATCATCGGTTCCTTGCTGTACCTGACATCTAGTAGACCGGATATTGTCTTTGCAACTTGTCTGTGCGCTCGCTTTCAAGCAAATCCAAAGGAATCACATCTGAATGCAGTAAAGAGAATCCTGAGATACCTGAAAGGAACAGTCAACTTAGGACTTTGGTATCCCAAGGACACGGGTTTTGACCTTGTTGGTTACTCAGATGCTGATTTCGCAGGTTGCAAGCTAGACAGAAAGAGTACATCCGGTGGTGCTCAATTTCTGGGAGAGAAGCTAGTCTGTTGGTCCTCCAAGAAGCAGAACTGCGTGTCAACTTCTACAGCCGAGGCAGAATACGTTGCGGCTGCCAGTTGTTGTTCACAAATCCTATGGATGAGGACACAACTCAGAGACTATGGCTTCCTATTCAATCACATTCCGATCTACAGTGACTCCCAGAGTGCAATCGCCATAACTAGCAACCCCGTTCATCACTCACGCACCAAGCACATCGATTTGCGCTATCACTTCATCAAGGACCATGTGGAGAAAGGAGATATTGATCTGTACTTTGTAAGCACTAAGCTTCAACTGGCTGACATATTTACTAAGGCACTGGATGAAAAGAAATTCCAGTTCCTAGTATCTAAGTTAGGCATGTTGAATCTCGATCCTATGTAATTGTGTTATTTCCATGGTCTGAATAAAATGTGTGTGTGTGTGTGGTGTGCGTTGCATGTGTTGAGGGGGAGAAAAGGGAGAAAATAAAAGAGAGAGGAACACTTTGAGGGGAAGAAAAGTCAGAAAAAGAGTGTGTGTGATGTGTGTAACAAATCAGAAAAGTAAAAAAAAAAGGGGTGCGTGTGTGGAGAAAATCAGAAAAGAAGAAAAAGAGTGTGTGTGTGTAGAAAATCAGAAAAGAAGAAAAAGAGTGTGTGTGTGTGTGTGTAGAAAATAAAAAAAAAAAAGAAAAAGAGTGAGTGTGTGTGCTTTTCATTTTTTTTTGGACAATTCGAGGGGGAGTTTTTTTTTAACTATGAGAGTGTAAATTGGGTCTCAAATCTATTTTAAACCTGAACTGGGCCCAACTCAAGCAAATAGGCCCAGAAAACTTCTCGCGAGACCCATCAGTTCAATTTTCTCGCATATAAAAAGGACTTCGAGAAGCAAAGAACCCATTTCCTCGCATTCTCGAAGTCCAGAGCAAATTCTTTTAGCAAACAAGTTTCTCCAACTCCTCTCTTCTCGAAATCGTTCTCAAAATCACTCAAAGGTAGAAATTAAGGATCTCGATCTTGAGAATCAACAATGCCAATGATTTCGCATATCAAAACAAGTTCTCGAATTCATTTCGAGAATAATCTTCTCGAACTTGGACCTCGAGAACCGTCTTTCTCGAAACCAAAATCTCAACATCGAAAAGTTTTGTGATTATCGTTATATATCTTGTGTATTTGCAGGTGGTTCTCAACTCTACTCCAAGTGCGAACACGAGAAACTTAGTTTCTCGAAGTTTAAATCTCGAGATTGAACTTCTCGCTATTTCACAATCGAGATCCGGTTCTCGATGTTTAAACCTCGAAAAGACTTTTCGATGTTTAAATATCAAAAACCGGCTTCTCGAAGTTGAAATACCGAGAAGTGCTTCTCGATATTTAAACCTCGAGAAAGTGTTTTTCGATGTTTAAACATCGAGAAGGACTTTTCGATATTCCTACCTCGAGAACCATGTTCTCGATGTTTGAGTATCGAGAAGAGCTTCTCGGTATTTAAACCTCGAGAACCTACTTCTCGACATCCAAATCTCGAGAAGCTGGTTCTCGTGGTTTACACTTAGAATGATTTCGATGTCCCACCTGTACACACCCAATCTGAAAAATTGCAAGAACAGAACAAAAATAAAACTTTTCATGTGAACAATTGTGCTGACCCATTTCTTTCAGTCAATCATGTCAGTAACAGACAGAACTGCACAATCAGGCAATGAACTGTACCCAAAAGAGAACTGGGTCCCACTTTATGACAACAACTTCCAATTGGACCTGAAGCTTTTCAAGTGTCAGGACCCAGTCATTCTCTCCATACTACAGAAACATTATCTCTGGCTAGCATTTCAGTGAAGCCAAACCAGTACCAATGGTGTATCTACAACAGTTCTGGGGCCTGATGCACACAGCCTCAGAGAAGGACAGGTCGAAGATAATGACCAAGCTAAATGATGTGAGAGTGGTGCTGACACCCTCCACAATCAGGGAGACACTGAAGCTCCCAGTGCTCAAAAACTACGCACCACTCCCCTCAAACGAAGAGCTGATCAAGGGGATGAAAGATCTTGGATACGACAGCCCACTGCCCCTACTGTCAAATTTCACTATCTCTAATCTGCCCCACCCGTGGAAGAGTCTGTTCGGCCTGGTGAACAAGTGCCTATCTCCAAAGCATGCCGGACATGACAAGTGCAACAAGCAGATCCTACAAATCTTCCATGGGATCGCGTTTGACAAACAGTACGATATGGCTCAGCTCTTCTGGACGGAGCTGATGGATCAAGTGAAGATGAAGGAGAATCATAAGGGCAACACAATCCCTTACGCTCGGTGGCTGGCGCTGATCATCCACAACATTATGGAGGCCACCCCGACAATGTCAATGCGTAAGGAGGACAAGCATTTCACTGCGCCCAAGCTCAAGTACTTTCAGAGAGACAGCAATAAGGCTGAAGCACTGCCTATCCCGGACTCCTTGCTTAATCTTGCAAATCCGAGGGATAAGGCAGTCATCGACTACAAAGAGTCGCTGAAGAGAACGGTCCCTATGGTTCAGCAAAACCCAGCTGGACCTTCCCCGGGAACCAAGCCGAGAGCAAGTGAGGGTAAGAAGAAGAGAGCCCCGCCACAGAAACCAGTGGCAACCCGGCCTAATGATGATCAGTCTGCTAACTCTTCCGAGAGGACCCAGACTGCTGAGGGCCACCCTAATGCTGAGGACACTGCCGATGAACCATCAAGCCAGGCCCCTTCTAATAAGGCTGGTGGTGAGGCCTCCGATAGCATGGCCAAAGGGAATGAACGAAGAGATGATGATGATGATGATGATGCAGATGATGATGATGACATGGAGGGAGTCCTGATCAGCAACAGGAAGAGAGCTGGTAAACAGGCCATTCCTGTGACACCGCACCCGAACGTCCTTGAAAATTCAATTTAAATTCAAATATATGTATCGAATTTCCGACTCCAAACAATTGTAAAACGATTAATGTCCTACGTAGTGCATGGTTGAATATCGTACTATTCAAACTCGTACATTAGTGTCGGGTTTTGCAAATACTTATTCGGGACTTATTAATAAATAAATAAAAAAAAGCCCAACATTATCTAAATAGTGATACATAATCTTTCAAGACAATTTGAGGAAGGTCGGGCGGCCCAAACATTATTTGGGGCCCAACCTGCTAAAAATAGCAAGTATTCGAGAATGACGTTCTAGACCCACTCGGGAGTGACCCACACGGCTAGTAGCCCAATAATATGTATGACAAATGTCAAATAAGTGATAGAATGATTAAAGAAGAATACAAATGCCTATAACCCCATCTTTGGCATTATTGAGCTAAATAATGGGAGTAGGATTTTCCTGCTATGATATCCATCAAGTAAATTATTGTGATGAACCTACACATATTGGAGATCAATAATGTGATGGAGGAAGTTGACTTGTTCTAAATAAATTAGGATGAGTACAAAAAGACATCTTTGACAAAAGATAAAACTATAGGACTCATCTTCCCATTTTTGGAAGTATTGATATATATTTTGGACCCCAAAATGATTGGGATCAATTGGGAACCACTCCACATGACTTGAGTACCTGCAAGACAAAGAAAAAATGGGTGAGATGACTATATGGGGCGAGCATGTTGACTTAAGAGCAATACATTACAAAAAGAAATAAAAGTGGAGGTCCACCTCACATTTGATTGCAAACCAATGTCTCCCATGCTCTTTTGTGAGCCACATGCTCTCTTAGCATGTTTAAGGCATCCTTTACACTCCCCCCTACACCCCATTCGAACTCCCCAAGATAAGAGAGAAGGAGAGAGCCACATAACCAAGATAAGCCAAAGAGAGAGCAAGCTGTCCGCAGGTTCGTTCTTCAGTGCGTAGCTCTGATTGTTTGAGCCATAACTCGAGATTCACTCGTCCAATTAAGGCGTATAAGATACCAAAAGAAAGCTCTCAAGACGAGGAATCCGTGGATGTCTGGTTTGCATCAATCGGAGTAGTGTAAGGCTTCCAAATCGTCCGAGAAAAACACAACCTCGCGGAATACGTTTTTGTATTCAAAGTAAGTGTGAATCCAAAACCTTCCTCTCTATTGTCTAAATCATATAAATGATTGAAGAACTATTATACACTGATTGAAGTGTATAAAATGTTATTATAAAGTGACTTTAATTGTTGGAAAGGTTAGATACTAACCTAGACAAAACCTTGAAAGGTTAGGGAACGAATTCGTCGGGAAACACCCGTTCTAGGGACTGTTTTTGCGTCTTCAGTTAGGAGTTGAACTAGCACTTTGAGGGGGCTGTTTAACACTCAATTCCAAGCAAGGAATCAGTTCTAAAACCTTCTTGGCCGAGGCTTTGGTCGTTGGAGCGAGAAGGAAGGTTTTAAAGCTCATTTGAGGTGAGGACCGACATCTAGTTGCTTACAACTTGTAGGTTATGCATGAGATTACCTAAATGCTTGAATCATGTTTTTGTGAATAAATATGCTTGAACATGATATGAATGATAAGTAATGGACTTGACCATGAATTGAAACCATATTGATGAATATGGAGTCATGTGAGATAAAAGTATGCTAATATGGTAAATTGACCTTCCAACTCATGTATGAATGTTATGTGTATGTAAATGTATAATTTCATGATGATGCTTAGCACATGGGAGGCTGCCACATATCTATTGATATGGAGGGGCTACCATTTATGATAAATGAGTTGTAGGAATAATCTTAATAGTATTGTGATGCTAGTTAAGGATTGTTCAAAATGTTGATAGAATCAAACTTAAGGTTTGAGTTGTTTGTGATGAACTTGAATAAGATTCAAGTGTCAAGTGTGATTGTATGAAGTAGGAGATCTATGGTGTGATTATATGAAGTAGGAGATCTATGGTGTGATTATATGAAGTAGGAGATCTATGGTGGGATTGTATGAAGTAGGAGATCTATGGGGTGAATACATGAAGTAGGAGATCTATGATATGATTATATGAAGTAGGAGATCTATGATGCGAGTGCATGATGATGTACTCGAGCCTAACTCTAGAAATGAGAAGTTATATTAGGGTTGGACCCTATGTATTGTCGTGACTATTAGTCACGGGGTTTGGGAAATGTTTTATAACAAACACGGGCCTTTGAGCCGACTACTTGACTTTATATAAAGTAAGTATGTATTTTGAAAGGGGAAATCTGGGATTACGGCCTATACTATATTATCACCCTATTTGAGGGTCTTGTGTGTGAAATACTTGTTGTATATCTATTAGATGCCTGCCACACCAGCACTTTATAGCCCTATAGAGTGCTGACCCCTTCGGGGGCGTCCCACCACCATTTTTCAGGTTGAGGCTAGAGCTTGCTTCCTGTGCTCGTTGCTCGAGAGATCATATAGGAGGGAAGACTTGGTTCGTGCTTCCTCCATTCTGTTTTTAAACCTTTCTAAACATGCTCATGGATATTTTACTATGGAGCCTGCGTGCTCATGAAATGCCTTGTGTGGCCCTTTTGTTTTAAACAATGTTTCCGCTGCGTTATGAATTACTTATTATGTTTGTTTATGGATGTATATGTGTGAATGATATTCAAGACGCCTTGTATAATATGAATGTGTTGGACTGCGGTTGACTATTCGTATTGTACGGCGGGTTGTTGACGTGTCCGGATAGGTCCGGGGCGTGACAATTAAGTTGGTATCAGAGCCAGGTTCCATAAACTTCATAATGAAGTCTCAAAATTCTCTTTTCAAAATGATTTTTGAAAACCATGAGCAAAAACGTTTTGTACTTAAGAACTTTTGGTGTTTGAGTTGCAAGGTCTCTAATTGTTAAGATGGCGCCCTTAACGATTGGTATGGCGGCGACTTGGCCCAAGAGATGTCTTAAGTACCTATCTGTCAGTTGACATTTGAAACGAGTCTAATGACTCATTCCAATTATTTCTTTCAGTGATGGAGGGTGATTGTGGTACTATGAATAGGGAGAACTCGGAAGGGTTTGCACCGGGTGGAACCGGGCATGCCAACCGAGAAAAGCCCGTAGGAATAAAGGTTCACGAAATTCTAGAAGCTCAAATCGTGAGTGGCGGTCATGTTAGAACCAATGAAGAATCACCTTGTCATAGCAAAATTGAAACACTCAAGGCTTCGGGTGACGAGGGAGATGATTTGAGTGATGAGAACCTTGATGGTGCACCCATTGAACAAATGGGCATGGTCATAGATTGGCTTCAACGTGAACGTGTGAGGCTTATACAAAAACGCCAAGCTAGGCAAGCTGAGGGCATACCGTTAGTAAGGAAAAGGAGGTGGGGAGACAACGATTCCCAAAGACATTCAAGAAGGACAAACGTTGAGGGTGACAAAACCTTCAGGGCGCAGACACTATCACTTGAGTGGAGTCGGGGCTCGGGTGGCCAGAACTCGAGGTCAAAGGGTCCGAGGGTACTTAGGTGCAACAATTGCAAGAAACACCACTCGGGTAAGTGTCACGACCCTCCTAAGTGCTATCATTGCACAGAGGTCGGGCACACGAGAGTGAGCTGCCCACAAATTGTGCAAAACCAAACTTCGGGGTCAAGTGGTGGAACTACAAGAAATGAAAACCAAACCGAGGTTTCTCAAGGGAGCAGGGGACATGGGGGAGCAAGCACGAGCAATGCGCCATCCGTGAACCAAGGAAGGACCCAAGCTAGGGTCTATGCGATGACAGAGGCGGATGCTCAAGCTAACCCGGATTCCGTTGCAGGTATTGCCTCCCGTATACTAGTGTTTTATCCTTAATTAGTCCATAAATTAAGGTTACTAATCGTTGGGATCATTGCACGAAATTTTGGGATCAAACGGAGCGAAATCGGGCGAAAGACGGCTGATTTCCGCCAACGCACACCAGGCTGGACCATACGCACGGCCGTGCGTTGTCCGTGCGTTGGTCCGTGCGTTGGTGGCAGTAGCAACCGGGAAGAAATTGCTATACGCACGGATGTGCGTTGCCCGTGCGTTGGTCCGTGCGTTGGTGGCAGTAGCTCCGTTTTGAGGTTATAAGACACGCACGCCGTGCGTACCTCCTAGGCACGCCGTGCGTACCTCCTGGACAGCCCAAAGTCGACTTTTTCGCGCCGTATTGCAACGTTAAGACCCGTTCTTGATCCCAAACACGTGTGTGAACATAATAAACCTCTCTAAATGAGTAGGGAGGGTAGGAAAGATGTCTTACATGGTTCATGAATGTAGGGACACTAAAGATTAATGGGAAGGATGCGCGAATCCTTATCGATACCGGGGCGCAACGTTCATTTGTGAATGAAGCGTTCGCCAAGAGTTTGGAAGTGCAATCCGCACCATTGATGCAAACCTTAGTGGTATCAACACCACTAGGGGATGACGTGGAAACAACTCATTACTATCCATCTTGTGGGGTGGAAGTTAATGGTCAAACCTTGACGTGTGACTTCGTACCGCTGAGCATGATTGAATTCGATGCAATCCTAGGGTTGGATTGGCTAGAAAGGAACCATGCTAGGGTAGATTGCTACACGAAGGTTCTTAAACTCGAAGGCAATGATGGGGAGACCCTACGCTTCGAGGGCGATCGAGGGAGATCAAATAGCTGTATCATATCCGCCGTGAGAGCGAGAAGTATGATGAGAAAGGGATGCCACGCATATCTAGCATACGTGGTTGACAAAACCAAAGAGGAAACGAACATCGATGATGTGAGGGTGGTTTGTAAGTATCCGGATGTCTTCCCTAAAGACCTACCGGGGCTTCCACCTGATAGGGAGATTGAATTTGTGATCGAGGTCGAGCCTGGTACCAAACCAATCTCCATACCGCCATACCGTATGGCACCCGCTGAACTTAACGAGTTGAAAACCCAATTGCAAGAGCTTTTGGATAATGGTTTCATTAGACCAAGCCACTCCCCGTGGGGAGCACCAGTTCTTTTTGTGAAAAAGAAAGATGGGACACTTAGAATGTGTATTGACTATCGTCAACTGAACAAGGTCACAATCAAGAATAGGTATCCCTTGCCTAGGATTGATGACTTGTTTGATCAACTACGAGTGGCGACTATGTTTTCAAAGATTGACTTGAGGTCGGGTTACCATCAACCGAAGATTAAGGAAGATGACATACCAAAAAGTGCTTTTCGCACAAGGTATGAGCACTTTGAATTCCTTGTTATGTCGTTTGGGTTAACAAACGCCCCAGCGGCATTCATGGACTTGGTGAATCGAGTATTTCATATATACTTGGACCGAATTGTGATTGTGTTCATATATGACATCTTAATTTACTCAAGGAGTGAAGAAGAACATGAGCGGCACTTGGTCCTGGATCTTGAAACACTACGAGAGAAGCAATTTTGCGCCAAGTTCTCTAAGTGCGAGTTTTGGCTTAAAGAGATTGGCTTTCTTGGGCATGTAGTTTCTGAGTCAGGCATTGCCGTGGATAACAAGAAGATTGGGGCTATCACATAATGGGAAAGGCCTAAGAACGTGAAGGAGATTCGTAGTTTCCTCGGGCTAGCGGGTTACTACAGATAATTCGTGGAGAAGTTCTCAGTTTTAGCATCGCCATTGACGAAGCTCACTCGAAAGGGAGCTAAGTTTATATGGGATGACAAATGTGAGAAAGGATTCATCGAACTGAAGAAGAGATTGACCGAGGCACCGGTACTTGCATTACCCAAACAGGGTGTGGGGTACGATGTCTATAGTGACGCGAGCATCCAAGGGTTTGGGTGTGCGTTGATGCAGGAGGGGAGGGTAACTGCCTATGCTTCACGACAGTTGAAGAAGCATGAGGTAAAATTATCCTACCCATGATCTGGAGCTGGGAGCAGTAGTGTTTGCACTGAAGAATTGGAGACATTATCTCTACGGAGAGACATGTCACATATATACTGATCATAAGAGCTTGAAGTACGTGTTTACTCAAAAATAGTTAAACATGAGACAGAGACGGTGGATGGAGTCGATAAAGGACTACCATCTAGTTATTGAGTACCATCCAGGTAAGGCAAACGTTGTAGCAGTTGCCCTTAGTCGGAAGAGTTCGTCTGGGGCATTGTTGACTAGTTTGAGGGCACTGAGGGCCCAATTGGATGTATCTAGCGACGGTGCCTTATTAGCACGATTCGAGGTGAGCCGACCTTACTTGATGAGATCAAGAAGGGTCAAGAGGCTGACGTAGAACTTATAAAGGCCCGGGAACGCATGCAAGCGGGACCGGTGGAGCATTTCAGGGAAAGAGATGATAGTCTCTTGTTATTTCGTGACCTAGTGTGTGTACCGTCAGATGATGAGCTCTGAAAGTCCATCTTAGAGGAGGCTCATTCATCGGCTTATGCCATGCACCCGGGGGGCACGAAAATGTATCGTGATTTGAAAGAAAGTTACTTGTGGTCTGGTATGAAGAGGGAAATAGCTGAATACATTAGTCGATGCCTTATTTGTCAGCAAGTTAAGGCAGAACATCAGCATCCAGCAGGCTTGTTACAACCACTTTCCATTCCTGAATGGAAGTGGGAACATGTGACTATGGATTTCGTGGTAGGTTTACCACGAACAATTCGGAACTATGATGCAGTTTGGGTTGTTGTGGATAGGCTCACGAAGAGTGCACACTTCTTGCCTATCAACACTACCTACCCACTTGAGAGGTTAGCCAAATTGTATACGGATGAGATCGTGAGGCTGCATGGGGTCCCAGTGACCATTGTATCCGATAGAGACCCACGATTCACATCACGTTTTGGCCGAAATTCCAGGAGTCTATGGGAACGAGGTTGAAGTTCAGTACTGCTTTCCATCCACAGACGGATGGGCAGTCTGAAAGGGTTATACAGATCTTAGAGGATATGCTGAGGGCTTGTGCGTTAGAGTTCCAAGGAAGTTGGGACAACCACTTAGCACTCGTGGAGTTTGCCTATAACAACAGTTATCAGGCAGGTATCGGCATGCCTCCATATGAAGCATCGTATGGGAGGAGGTGTCGTACACCGTTATGCTGAGACGAGGTTGGCATGGCCAAACTCGAGGGTACTGAGTTGGTTGAGATCACCAAGTCAAGGGTGAAGTTGATTCGAGAGAGACTCAAAGCGGCTCAGGATAGACAAAAGAGTTATGCAGATAAGCGTCGAAGAACCTTAGAGTTTAAGGTTGAGGACGAGGTATTCTTGAAAGTTTCTCCTTGGAAAGGAATCATTCGATTCCAAACCCGAGGAAAGCTTAACCCACGATACATAGGTCCATTCAGAATTATAGAGAGGATTGGGGCCGTTGCATATCGTCTACAGTTGACTTCTGAATTAGAGAAGATACATAATGTGTTTCATGTATCCATGCTTAAGAAGTATGTACATGATCCCTCCCACGTATTGGAAAAGCCGCCTGTAGAGGTACGTGACGATTTGAACTACGCTGTGCAACCAATCAAGGTCACCGATAGAAAGGTGAAGAAACTGAGGAGCAAAGAAGTCCCAATGGTTAAAGTCCTTTGGAAGAGCGATCGGGTCAAAGAAGAGACATGGGAAACAGAGGCCTTGATGAGGAAGCAGTACGCTTCTCTATTCGAGTAGAGCTGTGAATTTCGGGGACGAAATTCCTGTTAAGGGGGGGTGAACTTGTGACACCGCACCCGAACGTCCTTGAAAATTCAATTTAAATTCAAATATATGTATCGAATTTCCGACTCCAAACAATTGTAAAACGATTAATGTCCTACGTAGTGCATGGTTGAATATCGTACTATTCAAACTCGTACATTAGTGTCGGGTTTTGCAAATACTTATTCGGGACTTATTAATAAATAAATAAAAAAAGCCCAACATTATCTAAATAGTGATACATAATCTTTCAAGACAATTTGAGGAAGGTCGGGCGGCCCAAACATTATTTGGGGCCCAACCTGCTAAAAATAGCAAGTATTCGAGAATGACGTTCTAGACCCACTCGGGAGTGACCCACACGGCTAGTAGCCCAATAATATGTATGACAAATGTCAAATAAGTGATAGAATGATTAAAGAAGAATACAAATGCCTATAACCCCATCTTTGGCATTATTGAGCTAAATAATGGGAGTAGGATTTTCCTGCTATGATATCCATCAAGTAAATTATTGTGATGAACCTACACATATTGGAGATCAATAATGTGATGGAGGAAGTTGACTTGTTCTAAATAAATTAGGATGAGTACAAAAAGACATCTTTGACAAAAGATAAAACTATAGGACCCATCTTCCCATTTTTGGAAGTATTGATATATATTTTGGACCCCAAAATGATTGGGATCAATTGGGAACCACTCCACATGACTTGAGTACCTGCAAGACAAAGAAAAAATGGGTGAGATGACTATATGGGGCGAGCATGTTGACTTAAGAGCAATACATTACAAAAAGAAATAAAAGTGGAGGTCCACCTCACATTTGATTGCAAACCAATGTCTCCCATGCTCTTTTGTGAGCCACATGCTCTCTTAGCATGTTTAAGGCATCCTTTACACTCCCCCCTACACCCCATTCGAACTCCCCAAGATAAGAGAGAAGGAGAGAGCCACATAACCAAGATAAGCCAAAGAGAGAGCAAGCTGTCCGCAGGTTCGTTCTTCAGTGCGTAGCTCTGATTGTTTGAGCCATAACTCGAGATTCACTCGTCCAATTAAGGCGTATAAGATACCAAAAGAAATCTCTCAAGACGAGGAATCCGTGGATGTCTGGTTTGCATCAATCGGAGTAGTGGAAGGCTTCCAAATCGTCCGAGCAAAACACAACCTCGCGGAATACGTTTTTGTATTCAAAGTAAGTGTGAATCCAAAACCTTCCTCTCTATTGTCTAAATCGTATAAATGATTGAAGAACTATTATACACTGATTGAAGTGTATAAAATGTTATTATAAAGTGACTTTAATTGTTGGAAAGGTTAGATACTAACCTAGACAAAACCTTGAAAGGTTAGGGAACGAATTCGTCGGGAAACACCCGTTCTAGGGACTGTTTTTGCGTCTTCGGTTAGGAGTTGAACTAGCACTTTGAGGGGGCTGTTTAACACTCAATTCCAAGCAAGGAATCAGTTCTAAAACCTTCTTGGCCGAGGCTTTGGTCGTTGGAGCGAGAAGGAAGGTTTTAAAGCTCATTTGAGGTGAGGACCGACATCTAGTTGCTTACAACTTGTAGGTTATGCATGAGATTACCTAAATGCTTGAATCATGTTTTTGTGAATAAATATGCTTGAACATGATATGAATGATAAGTAATGGACTTGACCATGAATTGAAACCATATTGATGAATATGGAGTCATGTGAGATAAAAGTATGCTAATATGGTAAATTGACCTTCCAACTCATGTATGAATGTTATGTGTATGTAAATGTATAATTTCATGATGATGCTTAGCACATGGGAGGCTGCCACATATCTATTGATATGGAGGGGCTACCATTTATGATAAATGAGTTGTAGGAATAATCTTAATAGTATTGTGATGCTAGTTAAGGATTGTTCAAAATGTTGATAGAATCAAACTTAAGGTTTGAGTTGTTTGTGATGAACTTGAATAAGATTCAAGTGTCAAGTGTGATTGTATGAAGTAGGAGATCTATGGTGTGATTATATGAAGTAGGAGATCTATGGTGTGATTATATGAAGTAGGAGATCTATGGTGGGATTGTATGAAGTAGGAGATCTATGGGGTGAATACATGAAGTAGGAGATCTATGATATGATTATATGAAGTAGGAGATCTATGATGCGAGTGCATGATGATGTACTCGAGCCTAACTCTAGAAATGAGAAGTTATATTAGGGTTGGACCCTATGTATTGTCGTGACTATTAGTCACGGGGTTTGGGAAATGTTTTATAACAAACACGGGCCTTTGAGCCGACTACTTGACTTTATATAAAGTAAGTATGTATTTTGAAAGGGGAAATCTGGGATTACGGCCTATACTATATTATCACCCTATTTGAGGGTCTTGTGTGTGAAATACTTGTTGTATATCTATTAGATGCCTGCCACACCAGCACTTTATAGCCCTATAGAGTGCTGACCCCTTCGGGGGCGTCCCACCACCATTTTTCAGGTTGAGGCTAGAGCTTGCTTCCTGTGCTCGTTGCTCGAGAGATCATATAGGAGGGAAGACTTGGTTCGTGCTTCCTCCATTCTGTTTTTAAACCTTTCTAAACATGCTCATGGATATTTTACTATGGAGCCTGTGTGCTCATGAAATGCCTTGTGTGGCCCTTTTGTTTTAAACAATGTTTCCGCTGCGTTATGAATTACTTATTATGTTTGTTTATGGATGTATATGTGTGAATGATATTCAAGACGCCTTGTATAATATGAATGTGTTGGACTGCGGTTGACTATTCGTATTGTACGGCGGGTTGTTGACGTGTCCGGATAGGTCCGGGGCGTGACAATTCCGATAGACTCCGACTCCTCATCAGAAGATATTGAGGCTGCACTCACACCCCGACCACTCAAAGGGATCATCATTAGTGAGCAGCGCTCCAAGAAACGCAATGAAAAGCCTGCATCATCACAGCCTAAGAAGAGGCTCAGAAAGAAGAGTGCAGTGGAAGAGGAGCTGGCACTGTACGATGACTGTGACACCTTCGTCACTATAGACCGAACCACGCCCCTAGAAGCAGGAGCTGACCTTGTCAGTTCCCGGGTAGAAGTCGCAGCATCCGGTTCAACTGCGCATGCACAGCCATCTCCCATCCACTCTCCAGTCTCCCAACAGACTGGGGTTTCAATAACTCAAGGGGAACTTACACCGACCTCACTGATTCCTTCTGAATCTGCTGAGAGACTTAGTGGTCAACAGCCCCGGACCACTACCCCCATCCGTTCTATCACATCGAGTCTAGGTGTCACCATTCCTACATTTTCACATTTTTCTAGGACACCTACACTATTCACTGCACATACAGGTGCACTCACCCTGAATACAACGACCGGAGTGCAAACTATGATGGTCGGAAGCCCTGCTACGCCAACAATGCCTCGATCATTGAACGCAGGCCACACATCAGCTATCTTCACTGATGCTGTGACAACAGTTACAACCCCTGTAACTGGTACCATTATCCCCGAAGACATTCTCGTATATCTGAACAGCTTTCTAGAGTCTACCATTAAGCCATGGGTGCATGAAGCAATAACCGCTAATGCACAAGACTCTGGAAGTACCCCAGTTGTTCAGGATATACCACCCAAACCTCAAACAACACAGCCCCCAACCATTTCCATTCCTATTTCCAAACTTTTAGCCATAGAAAACCAACAACTATCCACATCATGGGGAACCCAGGATACAGAACTAGTATTCTCCCCTACAACGACCAAACCCAACCTAACAACTGTACCCTTCGAGGATCTTGTAGCTGAGATCTACGACCGTATACTAGACGTGGAAGAAGGCAACCTCACCCCTCTTCAAAAAGCCCTTCTCCATGCTCTAGATACACAGAACACATGTCGTGACAGTCTCCGTGGCGCTAAACGTTCACATGAGGATCCTGATGATTCGGATTCTCATGAGGGGGAGAACAAGCGCCCGCGGATACTTGAGCATGTTGCTTCTACTAGCCAACCCTCAAAGCCAAACCAACCCTCCACCTCTACCAATGAGCAACCCACTACTTCAGCCAGCCATAAATCCCTAGCCACTCTCTCTAGCATGGTCGAGCTAGACATAACATCCCGAGGTGCATCTCCTATAGATGTTAACCAAGGACGGAATGAAAGTCCTGATGATGCTACCACGAGTACATCTTCTTACTCAGGCCATCAGCTAGAACCTAGTTCGAAACTGATGTCAACGGGCAATCCTGAGGATCCCGGAGTCACCCATTCTCAACCAAGGGAGGATTGGCCGCATGTAACAAAGTATAGAGGTCTGGTCTCTGCGCAAGAGCATCGTGTTGAGATAATTGAGGATCCCTGCAAGTCTCACCAGGATCCCGATGCTACGCCAGACGTGTCGCCACAGCAGCAACAGGCTTCCTCCAGCTACTACAATGATCAAATGCACGATGAGCTTGAGGAAATGTTGGTGCATAACAAATGGTCTGAACTCTGGACAGATGTAGATGAAGCACAACGAAGAGCATACCTCAGAGATCTCTTAGTGAACTGTGCTACTGACGTGATTCTACTTGATCGAAACGAACTCAAGGAGGGAGAAAACTACGAGACACCACCCAAGGAGCTTGAGTCGATCATTAGACAAACAGCGGCTCAAATGCCCAGAAATGAGAAGCCCTGGGAAAAGATCGACATCAACGCCCCCTTTCAAGAAGAAATCAGAGAAAACATCTGGCGAAAAGAGGATAAGGTCAGAGAACTGGATGAACTGAAGATCTGTGGTCTTAACCATCTACGAGGACAAAATAAGGGCGGACAGCTATTTCTACTCAGTCATCACTATATGGGACAACAGAGAGAAGTCTGGCAGCACGAACTTCAAACTGCCAAAGACCCAGTCTGGGCTATTCTCAACGTGGGTGAAACAAACTCCCAAGACATCAAACTCTCTGTCTACCATCTACAACGGTCTGACGGAACAGAATTCACGTGCAAGGAAAATGATCTCTATATGCTAAAAATGGATGACATATATCAGATGTATCTTGCATTTCAAGAAATTCCGGACACTCGTGACACAACTACACAAAATGGGCTGGATGCACTCAAGCGCTTTATGCTCAGACAAATCAAATTCTTTGCCTCTCATGATCTTCAGATGGCGCTTGAAACAAACATGCCGAAGACAAATCTCACAAAACCAAAGCTGTATGGACACGAACTCGAGGACTTCCCTGAGTATTACATTTTTGATAGACCAATCACGCTTATCTATCTAAATCATAATGGTGAGAAACGTATGCTATTCATTGATGAAATCAACAAGTACTGTGACGGAACCCTGAAGATTGTGAAGGAAAAGCTGCAACCGATCAGAGAAGCATTCAAAGAAAGACAGCAACAGTATGCAGATGCGACAGATGCTGAATTAAAGGAAGCACACAGAATAGACAAAATTCTACAGGCCATTGAAAAGCAACTTGATAGAAGAAACTCACTCAGAAACTATGAGCACGCGCTTAATCTCAGAAAGAACTATTACAAAGCTCAGAAGTGAAGAAACCCAGCAAGACGGCACTTGACCACAAAGGGGGAGATTGTTAGAACTTTTATTGTGGGTCAAGTTTGTCTGTAATGTCTTGTTTAAATAAAGTAGACTAGTTATACCATTTATGGTATTAGATTAGTATTTATTATGTAGCAAATAAGGTAAAGGGAATAAGGCCCAAAAAGGCCTTGGCCCAACTTCCAAGGTTTACCTAAATCGGTAACCTGTACAGCGCCTATAAATACGCGCCTTGTGTACAGGTACCGATATCGATTAATACACTCTAGCCTTACGCTGCTAAAATTCTTCTCGATATAATAGAAACACGATCTCCAAAGTTCTCGATACTTCATAAATCATTCTGTGAGATCGTTCTTCTCTGTTATTCGATGATATCCATCTAGCTGTGTGTTAGTCTGCATAATCTGGGACCAACATCTCTTCTTGAGGGGGACATTCAGAATTTAACTTCCTTTCACAAACAAACTTTTTCATTGAACCTTTTTACTTTGTAATGTTTTCTCTAATTTTCTCCTATTTTTTATTTATTCTATTCAGATTCAATCCTTTTTATTACACCTTAAAATTAATTAAATTTATCAATTTTATCATAAGTGAAATTTTTTTCTAACAAAATCAACAAGTTATAAGATCAACACTCAATAGAAAACAATCAACAATTAAGAAATCAAACGATCAACTATGAATGAAATTAATTAATAAACTAATCAAATAATCATATCAGACTAATATGCTTCCAACTGTAACTTTTAATGTGATTTTGTGAGACTGTTTTTCATAAAATGTAGATTATTTTTACCAAAAGTTCAACTTAAAATTCAATAGTGAAGTTAGTTAAATAAATTATTGAAAAACGTTGCGCCAATATATTAATAAAAACACAGATTTTTCAATAATTTATTTAACCAGCTTCTAAATTGAATTTTAAACTGAAATTTCATGGACATAATCTACACTTCATATAGAACATATTCATAAATTTTCATTAGAAAAATCCACTATGAAGAACTTCAACAAATTCCACCCGAAAATCTTTAGTTTAGGGCCGAAAAATTAAATCTTATTCACACCTATAAAAAGGAACTAAATGTGGGCCTATTTTTTTTTCATTTTTTGGACCTAGGACGCATGCCTCCTTCCCCTAGGGCGGCTCCCAAGCATTGTTTAGATAAACCCTATCAATTCCTCTAGCACAATTGATTATCTCTTAGTAATAATAGGAGTAACCCCCATCATTATTCCTTAATTAAATCATTAATCGTTATACTATACTCCCTCCGTCCCTTAAAACTTTGTCAACTTTCTTTTTTTGGATGTCCCACTAACTTTGCCATTTTCCCTTTTAAATAAAGAATTTGTGGTTTCTGTTAATTCTCTCTCCTCTGCACAAGTCTCAACCATACAGTTTTTACTTTATTAATCCCTGTGCCGGTCAAACTTGGCAAAGTTTTAAGGGGCGGAGGTAGTATTAGAAAGAAGTTAACGGAGCAACAATGTGCAAATTAACGGAGCTAAAGCCCGTGTATACACATATAATTAAATCTGTACAACTCCTACATCTCATGGTACTTCCACAAATAGCAACAAACTTTAACCAACATCTTTAAGAAACCAATTATAACCTTACCTCTATTCATCATGGAGGGCTCTTCTCATCAGGCCGTCCTGACGGGCTGCCCCGTCCGGCCGAGCCCGTTTGGGCACCTTCCCGGTGGAATTTTTTGATGAAATTTTTTGAGCATGTTCCTCATCAAGTCTAGTTTGTCCATACCAAATTGCAGCTCAAAATTCGATCGGGAAGGTCGTCAAATGATTTTTGCAAGTTAACTGGTCCGGAATACACATATTCCGGACCAGTTAACTTGCAAAAATCATTTGACGACCTTCCCGATCGAATTTTGAGCTGCAATTTGGTATGGACAAACTAGACTTGATGAGGAACATGCTCAAAAAATTTCATCAAAAAATTCCACCGGGAAGGTGCCCAAACGGGCTCGGCCGGACGGGGCAGCCCGTCAGGCCGGCCTGACATGAACATTCCTCATTCATCATGTTTATAAGATTGTATATGTAGATAAAGATTTCATTCGGCATGCCAAAAAACCTGCCCCGTAGCGGCCCGCCCTGCCCCAAGATGACATTTGGGGTGGGTCTGCCCTCAGGCCCGGTCCTGACATTTAATGGGCCCGGGACAGTACAAATATACCAGACCTCTAGGATAACGTGTGAAGTTATACTTTTATAAAATTAAAAGTAAAATTAAGCAAGTTTGTCATCTAAATACGAGCATAGCACATCAAAGAAATTATAAATGAGACAGTTAGAAAGACCATATTTAAGTATTTGATAAGTGACATTCGTGAATACTATATAAGTACCTAAACCAACTGCATGAAAAAGTAGTACAATCGTTACTTGCAATCAAGAATTTTGAATTAGGAAAATACGTGAAAGTTATGTCATATACTCGTATATGGAGTAATGTATTCATATTTCATATCACGCTTTCATTTGATTAAAACAAATTACAAATTTCTAAATTTTGTATACTAGTTTAATTTTTCATTTACATGAGAGGACTAAAGAAATTGGCAAAATACTATCAATGAATCATAGGTTTACAATAAAGAAGTAGATAAAAAGATTAACATTTATGTGCTAACCTGTAATGAATCAAAAGAAACAATGAAGTCTTTCCCAAGGAATTTTGGTGTGGATATTTCAAAAGTTTAAATTTGTAGCTTGTAGATATTGTTAAACAATAAATTGAAAGCACCGAAAAAATTATAGATTTGATTTTATTTTTATATTTTTGTATATATAACATATATTAGTATGTATAACTAGAATAAAAACGTATATAGGTAAACTTATGGGCCCAAGGGGAGCAATGGGCCCTGGGCCCATGCCCCATTGCCCATGCCCCAGGACCGGCCATATCATGTCCGCCCCACCCCGTGCATACAATGGGCCTGGGTATTAATATTGACCCGTACGTGCTACCTTGACCCGACCCGACCTGACCCGCTCAATATATAAATATATATCCTTTTTTAAATTATACTACAAACACACACATAAATATGTGCATATAATATATATATATATATGTGTGTGTGTGTGTGTGCGCGCGCGCGCGCGTGTGTGTAAGTAACAATTCATCTACTCCTTGATCTTTTAATATATTAATATTTATCATTTTGAACTACATGAAAAGATGAACAGTTAAATTTTTAATTCTATTATTTTTTCTTAATTTTTGAAACTTTTTGTTGCATTGTGACTTTGTTTTATTATATTAGTTTTTTATAATTATTTGCGCGCAGACAAACTTTATGTAAAATTCAACTATAATGGCTTCACGAAACTAGAAATATGTATTAGCTATTAAGTTACTGCAGGGCGGGAAAGGGTCAAGGGCCAACATCTAATGACCCGTGCGGGTCATGGGGCGGGGCAGGTTCACCTAGTTATGTCACGAGGCAGGTCCGGGTCTTGCACTACCTGGCCCGCCCCGACCGATTGTCATGCCAAAATTGATTGAATCATGAGAGTTTTGTTAAAATTATTAATACTCTGTCTGAAATAGCAGAATTAGCTAAATCTATTGTATTATGGAAAAAATTAAAATGAGTTTTATTAATTACGTAAAGAAAAAGTTATATGAAAAAACTCAAAAAATTATCTTTAGCTAAATCAATCAACGGGTAAGATCCAGATTGTGCATTTTTTTAAACAGCCTAACGGGTCATACACTCATGCTTGAGCAAATTCATGCTTAAAAGCAGGAAGAAGTTATGCACACAAAAACTGAAAAACCAATACACTACGTATATATACTGATTTTAATGTAAGAGGTATATATATTGCATAAAGAATAGTGTAAAGAAGCAAATAAAATACTCCGTACATTCCAAACTTTCTACTTTATTTTAAAGTAATACGGAGTAATAAGTAAATAACAATGGTAAGATCCAGTAAGATGTTTGCAATTATGTTGCTTTTCACTGTGCTCCTTTCATCAACTGGTACGTAATTCCTCTTACAATTGATATTAATTATGATTTTATGACGTATTTCAGATTCGACCCTTCAGATTCGACCCTCCAACGCTTGAAAACAACTGCACATAAATTTAAAATATCTAGTTCTAACTTCTAACCAATAGTTCAATATCTACTACATCCTTCCTAAATTATTCTTACCACTTTAAATTGGTATGCTTATTAGTAAAATAAAAATGTATGATGATTTGATTGGAGTAGAAAAATGTAAGAGAGTCCTAATCATACAAATAATCATTCCTTAAAAAGAAATAGGAAGACAAAGACAATTTTGAGACATTAATTTAGCACTGATGGTTAAGGGCATGTTGTTAAGGGCTTGTGTGACTCATTTAAACACCTCGATCTATAAACTTTTGGTCTTAAATTGTCCAGAACAAGTTTAAACTATACCCATGTCCACAATATGTGTGATTGATCTGTATCTAATATTCCGTATTATAAAGCCTATTATAAAGCCTATTTTTTTCATTGTTCGATTGCTTGGTGCTATCGATAAGTCCTGGCTTGTTTGATGACTATGATGGGGGTTTAGGCCATGTGTGACTAGTGCATATTTGTAGGGGCACTTAATTAAACTATGGTGTCTCATATTTCAAAAATTAGCAGCGCAGCTCCTTAAAAGTAGTACTCCATGCGCATCAAAATAATTTCCTTTTCGGGGTATATCAAATTAATAGTCTTATTCCCTTTTTGAAAAGAAATCTCCCCTAAAAGTAGCTACAATATTGCTATTGTACCAAAATCTTTTAATAATTATCTTAAACCATGGTCAAAAAAGCAGATGAGACAGTTATTTTGATATAGAGTAATAGAGGTAGTATATATTTATAATTGGACGCACTTTGATTTTTTTGGTTTTAAACTTTTATAGTCCGTAAAAAATACGTTTACAGATTATTGGGGTTGATATTTTCACAAGAATATTCATCAAGGTATGAGAAGCTAATAAGGAAAAGAAAACTTGCGTAATTGATATTATCTCAATGTGAATCTCTTGATAAATCCATTATAAAGTATATCAACAGAATTTTTGCAGATGATTTGCACCTAAATATTCAAGGAGAATGTCTCTTAAATTAGAATATTCATATCAGGTTTGAGTATAGCTTGTTGATGAATAGCCATATATACCTTTTTTGTTAGTTTATTATCATGACTTGCTTTATATTTTACGTTTTTAACTTTGTATTAGAAAGAGCCAATTTTATTTTATCAAACAAAGCCAAAATTCTTATTGGACCGGCCCTGCCTATGATGATTTTAATTAATTTTATCTTTCACACATATATATTTGTATCGTCTTTTATTTGTTACAGATTAATTAGTTCATTAATTTTAATGCTATTAAAATGTATGAGCAGATGGTCCCATGAAGATGGGAGAAGCCAAGACGTGCCTCAGCAAGAAGTTCCAATGCGACAGTGACACTAAATGTGAGAACGCGTGCAAGAGCCGAGGCTTTTCTCGTGGTGATTGTGGCCAATTTTGGCAATTACAATGCTGTTGTTCCTAAGATCAGACCATCAATATGGTTTCTAAATGGGATGAAGTTGTAATGGGGATCTAATTATATTTATAAATATGTTAAATAAAATGATGCAATAAGGAAATGTAATAACTAATAATCCCATTAGTTATGTTATATTATGGTTTGTGTATAGGCTTTTAATCTAAAATTTAACTTACATTACTCGATAATATATTCGGGCTTGTCAAATATGGATCGGACTAGGGATGTTAACGGGGCGGTTCGGGACCGGATATACCATATTACCCGTACCTACACTGTTACAGATTCCCCCCCCCCCCCCCCCCCCCGAAACTGCCCCGTTACCCATTGGTATATTTTACCCGAACTTTGCCTGATTAGAACGGGGACCGGTTTTCCCCGCGGCTAACCATTTTATTAAAGGATAATTTTTATTTTTCAAAATTAATACATATCCTAAAATAATAATTACTTACTTATCTTTTTTTTTAATTCTCAATGATTACTTACTTATCATTGACTACCTTAAAAATAAAAAATTAAAATTAATTAGCACCACCAATCAAGTATTTTAAAACATCATAAAAGTTACAATCATTTGAACCTAATATTTACACAAATTATATATGTCGATTCAAATTTATGAATCTTTTATCACATCAACATCAAAATATGAAGTCTTGTCCCAAAAGTAAAATCTAAATATGAATTACAAAAAGATTTAAATTCCAATAATTCAATACTCATATCCCACAAACATTCAACATCTAAATTTTAAAACAATAATGTATACAAGTAACATACTAAAAATATAATCGGAGGTTTTTTCCTAAAATGTTACTAATAAAAAATTTATGGAAAACAATGTGACTATAACTTACCATGATTAGGTTTTATGACCACTACGATATAACATTTGAGTAATTATAATCACTAAAGTTACTAGATTCACATGATTGTCCACAACTTTTATTTTGATTATATATTTGAAATTATTTCTAAAAATGGTACTTCTAATACTATGATTTATGTATTCAAATTTAAAACTTGATATAAAGTAGAGCAACCAATCCAAATTAATTTAATCATCCAATACATCTCTACAAAATTCTTAGCAATTACATGAATTAAAGCAAATTAGAGTAATGCTTAGCCTATTTGGAATTTAAACTCACACGCGAGTACTATGAAAGTTATAGGGTGAAAAGGGCTAAAGGGTCAAATAGGTACATGAACTAACTTAAAGTGTTCAATTAGTCCCTTATATAGGAGGGTCTGCTCGGCCGTCGCCAATTGGGGCGGTTTTTGGTGGAATTTTTTCACTACAAAAAAGATTGAATTAGGCACTTAAATTAAGCACCTACATACATTAGTGACTATACTCACTATCTTTGTCACTTAGAAATGAGTGACTAAATCAAAAGGGGTTGTCACCGCCCTCCTCACCTAAAATAATTAGTGACAAAAAGGAGGCTTCGTGTGTTTATATTTAAAAATATAGATAATGTAATTTAATTCTCTAATCTCTATCTTAATTTCACCACTCCCCCACTAAAACAGCTGATTTGGCTCCACTAACTCACACCCTAATATTTTGCCACGCACACCCCAACCTCTGGCGCACAACAATAAGGAATGGGAAATTTCAATTCAACTTCTGATGAAAAAAGTAAAGAGATGAAGCAGGAAGAATTAGATTAGTAAACCCGCAGGCTTTTCAACGGAGTATTTCCATGTCAATCACAAGTTGGCCTGTATTATTTCTTCTAATTGTGGTAGCGTCAATTATTTGAATCGTATGCCAATGATGCAGATCACAGGAAAACTCCATTTTTGGGTAGAGAATTAGGTTTTCGAGAGATGTGCACAAAGTTTCTGTGATATCTTTAGATAGAGGATTTGGAAGATTATAAGAGAAGTAGAGAAAGATCGAGTATGTATTGATATCAGAATTGTACAGGATGTCCATATTTTCTCAGTTTTAGCTTTATTTATACTAGTCAACTAATTTTGCCAACTATACATTTTCTTAACAGAATTCTCAACTAACTATTGTTGCCAAAACTGATATTAACTATTGATCTATATCATATCTTCCCCCTCTATGAGAGACTTGTCCTCAAGTCTCCATTAACTTGAGCAAAAAATTCTGGAAATTGTTCTTCCATAACAGCAGCAAATTCCAGGCCAGGTTGCATCAGATTCAGGAAAATCCTTCCACTGAATCAAATATTGCACCACAGCCATATTCTGCCTCTTTACAATTCTCCTATCCAGTACAGCAGTAGGTGTGATCTCTGAATTAGAGTGAGAGCCTTGCATCCATAAGGGAATATGGGGACTTGCAGGTAGTACTCCTCTAAAAGACTTCAACTGAGATACATGAAATACATTGTGGATTTTCACTGTTTCAGGCATTTTTAGCTTATAAGCCACCTTTCCAACCTTGTCTATAACTTGGAAGGGACCATAGTATTTAGGAACAATTTTCTGGTTTGACCGGTGCTGAACTGACTCTTGTCTGTAGGCCTGTAGTTTAAGCCAAACCCAATCATTAATAACAAACTGTCTTTCAGACCTTTTCTTGTCAGCCTGTGTCTTCATTCTTTGCTGAGCTGTAGCCAAATGTTGTCTTAATTGCCTGATCATTGCTTCTCTTCTCCGCATTGTCTTGTCAACTGCTTCCACTGATGTCTCTCCGGGTAGGTAAGGTAGATAGACGGGAGGAGGTTGGTTATAAACTGCCTCATAAGGTGTCATCTGAGTGGATGTGTGGTATGTAGTGTTATACCACCATTCCGCCAAGGGTATCCAAATGCTCCACTCTTTAGGCTTGCTACTACACATACATCTCAAATAAGACTCAATGCACTTGTTGACCACCTCGGTCTGTCCATCAGATTGAGGATGATAGGCAGATGATAACAACAATTCAGTTCCTTGAATTAGAAAGAGAGCTTGCCAAAACTGACTGAGGAAATTGTTGTCCCTGTCACTGACTATGCTCCTTGGCCACCCATGAAGTTTGAATACTCCATCCAAATAAGTCTGAGCTACTTCTACATCAGTAAAAGGATGAGTCAAGGTCATAAAATGAGCATACTTACTCATTCTGTCAACTACTACAAAGATGACCTCCTTTCCTTGAGATTTAGGCAAGCCTGTGATAAAATCCATTGAGATATCCAGCCATACTTCTTTAGGAATTGGTAAAGGCTGTAATAGTCTAGGGTATGCTGATGCATCATATTTGTTGCATCTCTTCTGGTTGTTGCATCTCTACCAGAGTGATCAGCTTCAGATGAACTATGTAACCGAGCAAGGATTTTGGTTCTGAGACCCTCATCAGGCCCTACTACTATCCTCCTTTTCTTCCTGATTAATCCCTGTATCATCTGATAATTTGGAATCTCCACACCTTCTGTCAAGGATTGATGAGTTGCCAATAAGAAGGGATCCATTAAGTAACTATTCTTAATCTGATCAGCCAAATCAGATTGTATCTCAGATAAGGATAAGCACAACAATTCACTCCCTTGTACTCTTGATAAAGCATCAGCTGCCAAATTTTCTTTCCCTGACCTGTATTGTATTTCATATGTAAACCCCATCAACTTTGACAACCAGAATTGCTGAAAAGGTGTTGAAATTTTCTGCTGTAATAACCATTTCAAGCTTTTTTGGTCTGTTTTAATGATAAAGCTCTGTCCACTCAGGTACTGCTCCCATTTCTGCACAGCAAACACAATAGCCAACAACTCTTTCTCATAAACTGATAATTTCTGCCATTTAGGTCCCAAAGTTTTGCTGATGAAAGCTAATGGATGACCCTCTTGCATCAACACAGCTCCAATTCCAGCATTAGAAGCATCAGTTTCAACAACAAAAACTTTTGTGAAATCAGGAATTGCTAATACAGGAGCGGTGCTCAAAGCTCCTTTCAACCTTTCAAAAGCCACTGTAGCTTCTTCTGTCCATAAAAACTCCCCCTTTTTAAGCAGTTGAGTTAAAGGGTGGCTAATAACAGCATAATTTCTTACAAACTTCCTGTAATAACCAGCAAGACCTAAGAAACTCCTCAACTCCTTAATAGTTTTAGGAATAGGCCACTCTTTTACTGCCTTCACCTTGTTAGGGTCAGTTTCAACCCCATTTCCTGATATAAAGTGGCCTAGATACTCCACCTTGGTCATAGCAAAAGAACATTTGCTAGATTTAGCAAATAACTTATGCTTCCTCATTAGATCAAATACTGATATCAAATGTTTAATATGGTCATCCATGGATCTGCTGTATATCAAAATATCATCGAAGAAGACCAACACACTCTTCCTTAATAGTGGTTGGAAGATATGATTCATCCAAGATTGAAATGAAGCTGGAGCATTGGTTAAGCCAAAATGCATAACGAGAAACTCGTAATGGCCTATGTGTGTTTTGAAAGCAGTTTTATACACATCATCATCATGCACTCTCAACTGATGGTAGCCACTTCGGAGATCCAATTTTGAGAAGACTGTTGAACTAGCTAGCTCATCAATAAGCTCATCTACAACAGAGATTGGGAATTTATCTTTAACTGTTCTCTTATTCAGTTCTCTATAATCAATGCATAGTCTCCAAGAACCATCTTTCTTTCCCACTAACACTACTGGTGATGCAAATGGACTACTGCTAGTTTGAATGATTCCTCTATCCAACATTTCCTGGACCAGTTTCTCAATAGTATCCCTGTGCTTGAGGGGATATCTATAAGGTCTGATATTGACAGGCTGTGATCCATTAAGAAGAGGAATTCTGTGATCAAATACCCCTCTCTTAGGTGGAAGATTCTTAGGCTCAGCAAAAATATCTTCATAGTTTTGTAAGAGCTTGTCAATCTGTTCTGACTTCTTCATTTCTTGAGGGCCATCTAATAAGCAAATCTGTCTATTCCCATCAGAATCATTTTCCTTATGATCTGATTGTTGCCATTCAGATACTTGTAAGAAGCATAGTTGTACAGCATTCTCCAGCAGCTTCACAGAAGGGGACCCTTCCATAGTCTTGATTTTTGGAGCTAGCCCTCTCAAAACATGCCTCCTTCCCTTATACAAAAATTCCATTTGTAGTTTTGCAAAGTCCCACTTGATAGTTCCTAGGGTTCTCAGCCATTGTACCCCTAACACCATATCACATCCCCCAAGAGGAATGATTAACACATCTGAATTGAATTGGGTGTCCTGCAATTGCCACCTGAACCCTTTACTTAGTAGCTGGCATGGTAAGTGATTGCCATCAGCTACTGTAATGGCCTGACAAGGTATGTTCTCCATTTTGCAACCCAGTTTTATAGCCATCTTTTGATCCAAGAAATTATGTGTACTTCCTGAATCAATCAAGATATGCACTGGCTTTCTACCATAATAACATGTGACTCTCATTGTTTGAAACCCCTGGACCCCAGCAAGGGCATTAACAGAAATGCAGGGTTCCACTTCACGTTCTGTTTCAAAAGTCCCTTCCCATTCTTCAGTATCATTCACCAATTCCATACTTACTTCAGATTCCTCATCTGTCCCCAATACCTCCACAATAAACAGCTGAGTCTTCCTCAATTTACATTTATGCTCTCTTGTATAGGGTTCATCACAAAAGAAGCACAATCCTTTAGCTTGCCTCTCCGCTTTCTCAGCTGCACTCAAATAATTCTTTGCTCTTTGCTGATTATTGATTGGCAATGCTAACTGACTAGTAGGTTTGGCTGGTAAGGGCAATAACCCTTTCTGCTCAGGTCTATTAAAAACAGACGTGTTCAAGGTTGCATGTCTAAATGTTGCTGCAGTTCCCAGGTTAGCTCTTGTTGCCAGCAATGAATCTTCCTGACATCTAGCATACTCTACAGCAGATGCTAGACTCTTAGGCTTGAATGCTTTTACAAATGGCTTAATAGCAGGCTTCAATCCCCCAATAAAACTATCCAAATAGTATTCATCAGATAAGAAATGATCCTTCTGAACCATCAAAGCCCTCAGATTTTCAAAAGCATCAAGGTAATCTTCCAAGCTACCAGTTTGTTGCAATTTATTGAATTCTTCAACCACATTACTACCAGTTTCATCTTTAAATCTAGCACATACATCCTTGACAAATTCGGTCCAATTCACAGATTCCTTCTCAGTTATATAGTTGATAAACCAGGTTTCAGCCTTCCCAATCATATGCATACTAACAAGATCAACTCGTTGTTCAGGCACAATTTTACACAAACTGAAGTATTTACAACATTTCTTAAGCCAAGATCTAGGTTTTTTTCCATCGAAAACAGGAAACTCCAGTTTGGGGGTAAAACCAGAAATCCTGAAATTAGTCCGGATACCTGGCTGAAAACCTTCTGGATTACTTATCGGATCACCGTCTTCTTCCGAATTCTCTATTGTTACCGCTTTCTTGAAAGTTTCCCCTGCTGGTTTCTTCAGTTCTTTAACCGCTAACAAGATTTCTGCCATCAACATCGCTTGATCTTCAAGCTTCTTCTCCACTGCAGAAACCCTATCATCCATAATGCTACTTAGTTGCGCTACCGTGAGTTGATTCTTGCGTGGTGCCAGGATCACCAGCTTGATCACACAACTTTAACATAAAAGAGGAGGAAATGCAAGAGAACGCATAAATCAGAGGTGATCAGGAGTCGAAGCTCTGATACCAATGATGCAGATCACAGGAAAACTCCATTTTTGGGTAGAGAATTGGGTTTTCGAGAGATGTGCACAAAGTTTCTGTGATATCTTTAGATAGAGGATTTGGAAGATTATAAGAGAAGTAGAGAAAGATCGAGTATGTATTGATATCAGAATTGTACAGGATGTCCATATTTTCTCAGTTTTGGCTTTATTTATACTAGTCAACTAATTCTGCCAACTATACATTTTCTTAACAGAATTCTCAACTAACTATTGTTGCCAAAACTGATATTAACTATTGATCTATATCAGGCATGTCCGTCGATCAATGTGATTGAACTTGGTAATGGACACTAATCTTCACTTTTTAAAAGTATTACACTACTTTAATCCTCCCGATCGGCTCTATCTTAATTTCTCCATTTCCCCAGTTGACATTCAGCGCACTAAATTACAGTGGGATAAATTAACCATTACTTGTTCTAATCTGTACTTGTGTCTATGATACCAGTCATGTTTTTTATGCCAGGAAGTTTTTTTAGCTGTCAGAATCTATGAATGAGGATGGAATTCTTTGGAGCAATTTCAAAGGATGTTCGAAGCAAAATACAAGCCAACACTTCTACTGCAATGCTTTCTCAAGATTTAGACGAATTATTAATTGACACTCATGAAGAAGCTACATGTACTACCATCATTCAAGAGTTGATAGACGATTCAGAGTTCAATAAAGCACGTTTCACCGACTTGATAAATTTTGATTCATTGTTGCTGTTGTTGTTGTAGATATAGAAATTGTCTAAGAATTCATTTTTGTATTAATTACTTTTTTCCGTCTAGTATGATGTAACTTTGAATTATTATTAGGGAAATTCTACAGTGCATATATTAATTTCTAGGGTACGGTGCATTTGCTTATCTGGTCAAATACGATCACTACACGTGATAAAATATTCGGATAACTGATACTAGCAAGTATTTGCTTTGTGGTCCTTGCTCATTCACTCCTTTAAATTACTACCAAGTAATATACTAATACAGCATCCTTAAACGAAGTTTATTTAAGGATTTAATAAGGGCAAGGCTCAAATTCCACTTAGAATTTATATACGGTCAAACAACTTTTGATCCGTTAATGGCCTCCTCATACTCCCTATCTCCAGTCTAACCATAGATGTAGCCTTTAATTCATCACCGGAATAATCTGGAATTCTCTATCTATCTCCATGTTATCTCCTATTCATCACTGACTCACCGCCCAACCCTAGCTGTCGGAGATCATGGTAGTTCTAAAAAAAATGTTGAAGGTAAAAAAAACCAGTGAAACTAATTACGGTTAAAGAAACAAAAAACTGATGAAGATGGACATTAAAACGTTGGCTCAATCAAATATAATCCAAACCGTATGTAATGAATTGAAGATGCGGTTAACATACTAATTAGACTCGAGAATGCTGGGTTTCATCAGTTTAAGAATTAAGAGTGCCGCTGTTGCATGGTAAAAAACCAGAGCCGTTTGCAGAAGGACTAAAATGCAAATACTTCCAATTATTAATTTATTTATTTTTTGTTGTAGTTTAACATTTCCACACGACCACACGTAGTGTTTGTAGTGGTCCATTTAGCAAAATGTACGGTACACTTCAAATTATTCGAGGTACAGTAGAAGGACCCTTATTATTATTGTATACATATTTACGATGGGAATTAATTGTTTGTTCTTGATAGTTATGGACTAACTTAGCATATTTTCAATTTTGAGTGATGTATTCTCCGTATTAATATTTAGTTATTTCAAATTGTTATTTTATTTACTTAAACGTAATTTCCATTTCCATCATCTAACACTAATCTAAATTGAAAATAACTAATAATAATATAATCTATAATTTTATTATATATTAAAGTGAAACGAGCATGGTGTAACTTGCAAAATCTGTCACCCATTTTCTCACTTTATTATTAAGTGAGTAAATTATTCACCACTTTAATTGAGTGACAATAATTTGGCACCAAGAATTAGGCACTACGTTCTATAAGTGACTAAAGTGGTGACTAATATGATTTCTCACCCCCATTTCTAATTAACGAGTGACTAATATAGTGCCTAATAACTATTAATTTTGTAGTGTTTGATGAAATTTTTTGAGCATCTTCTTCATTAAGTCTAGTTTACCCATATCAAATTTCAGCTAAAAGTTAAATCGGGAAGACAGTCAAATGATTTTCTGAAATGTACTGCGCTGTTTAACTATGCAGTTATCTTCAAAAAATCATTTGACTGCCTTCCTGGTTGAATTTTTAGCTGAAATTTGGTATGGGTAAACTAGACTTAATGATGAAGATGCTCAAAAATTTCATCAAAAAATTCCACCGGGAACCGCCGCCCCAATTGGCGACGGCCGGGCAGAACATCCTATATAAGGGGCTAATTGAACACTTTAAGTTAGTTCATGTACCTATTTGACCCTTTAGCCGGATGAAAAATTAAGAGAGCCACAGTGTGGAAAATGTGTAGAGAAAATCACGGAAATCAAATGAACAATATGTGAAAATTCAAAATCTAAAATAGTGAACTTTGGAGCACCAACTCCTAGAATTGCAGAGGAAACACGATAGTCATCAACTTTTTTTTTTTACTATTGAAACAAAACATTCTTACCAAATGATAGGCTCACAACGTAGTCACCAAAATTCAGTTTTTGTAGCTGTTTCAGCACATCTATCTCAGGAATGAAAATTCAAGCACTTTAAACTAATTTTTTTTTTAATGAAAAAACTTAATTCATTTCTGCATTAATAATGTTCAGAATACAGTGAGGGATAAATTCAAAAATCTTGCAAGAAGCATAACAAGTAGATGCTCTAGCGAGAATATGAGCACTACTATTAGCTTGTCGCCTAGTACAAACAACTTGGAAATCATTGTTAGAAATCACCATAGCTCGACAGTTTTCCAACAAGGAGCCATACTCCGAGACATCAAGCGTGGTAGAGTAGATGTCCTTTGCCACTTTTTCACAATCTGTTTCAAAAATGACCTGTCCAAGTCTCGCTTCTTTCATCCATCTCATGGCCTCCCTCAAGCTCCATGCTTCTGCTTCCATTGGAGTCAATGTCGCTCGCATCCACGCAGATCGGGCCATGCAAAACCTTCCCTCATGATCCCTAACACAGCAGCCAAGTCCAACCAGCTTGTCTCCCTCGAAAATCGCTGCAGCAACATTACACTTAAGGAAGTTCAAAGGAGGCGGTTTCCATTTAACTATCTCCCGCTTTGTAGCCACATGAGCGGCTTCGCACTTTAAACTAATAATTCAATGGTGTCTAGAGATTGAAAGGTGTAATTCAACCTCTTAATCTTCATCCTCCGCCTCATTTTCAGCAATGTTGAAGTATCTCAATTCATACACATTTTTATCCTTGTTCGAGGATATAACACGCAGCCAATCTCGCACACTGTTCTTCTTCAGATACTTCTTTGTTAAGTATTTCAAATACCGCTTGGAAAAGTTGGAGTCTGCCGTGACGGTAATTTTGGTCTTATCTCGGGTGATGGTAACTGAGTCTCCTAGCGCTCCGGCCTTACCGCCGACCTTGATTCGCTCCTGGAGGAACTGCTCCAGAGAGGCGATATCCATGATCTTGTCATCCACCGGCTTGGAGCAGTCGATAACGAAGGTCACACCCTTCTTCTTCCCACCTTTCGTGGCGGCTCCGCTGCTTCCTTTACTCATTTTCTCCCCTTTTCCCGGCCAACTGCTTCGCGTTTGATCCAATAGTCATCAACTCTAGATGTACGAAACACAATACTCATCAACTCTAGAAGTAGGAAAATTCTTTGTGACAGATAGAACAAATTCAATAATGAAGAAGCAGACAAAAGAAGGATGATGAATGATATTGAAAATTAAAAATCTAAAATGGTGAGCTTTAAAGCACCAACTCCCAGAATTGCAGAGGATAGCTGATTAACCGAATATTGTTTGAAAGTATTCTAGGGAATGAGTGTCATATGCTATTCATATATATATATATATATATATATATATATATATATATATATATATATATATATATATATATATATATATATATATATATATATATATATGAATATATATATATATATATATATTAAATAATAAATCCATAATCTATTAAAATATATAAATTAATTATGCGGATCGGGTAATGGTGCGGGAAACCATATCCAAATTAAACGGGGGATGTAACGGGGCGGGTAAGCGTAAACCCATAACCGCCCCATTATCTGTTTACACAAATCAGATATTCCCCAATCCCCACCCCATACTCGTTATCCAGTCAAAGCGGTTTCCCCCATTTTAATCTGTTATCCTAGTCCGATCTCGCCCATGTCATTATAGCTGAAGCCTAGACACATGACATCGTCAATGGTGGTCGCAGATCTAACGATCATTACCAAACCCTATCCCCCATGTCACATATTTTTTGTCATTCTTTCATTATTTATTTATACATTAATGTTATAAAAGGTATAAAAGGTAATGAGATAGCAAAACAAGTGCATGTTTGGTATGCATAAGTCTTTCACCCTCTAGTTTTATATTATCTTCGTCGCACTAACATTGGGACATGAGCATGTGACACACTTATGAAGAAAAATATACTCCCTCCGTCCCTTATAACTTTTCCAACTTTCTTTTTGGGATGTCCCATTAACTTTGTGACTTTCCCTTTTAACTAAAGAATATGTGGTTCCAGTTAATTCTCTCTGCTCTGCACAAACCTCAACCACACAGTTTTTACTTTATTAATCCTCGTGCCGGTCAAACTTGGCAAAGTTATTAGGGACGGAGGGAGTATGAGTTTATGTGGTTGATATTAAAAATGATTTATAACCACACAAGCTTTACCAAATTTTATTGACATAAGCGGGACGGACCGATGTAAAACTTGATCAATAGTTCAAACTCTCACAATGGACGATTTTGTAAAACTTGATGACCAAGAAAGGAATATGAAATTTTCATGTTTTCTTTCTTATGTCCACTAAGTTTAGAGGTGTCTCTTTCTCCCAATTTTAAACCAATGTTTAAAGAATTTTGTAGCAAGAGAAGAGCAAAGTTAAAAATAAAAAAGAAGCTAGATAAATTGAAGAAGAATACAAAATTAAAAACTATAAAAAGATAGAGAGAAACATAGGCCTTGTTTGGCAATCGGCTATTAGCTGTAGCTGTTAGCTGGTTATGATAGCTGATTGACAATAGCTGGTTGTATCAGCTGTTTTAGTCGGCTGGTTACGTTAGCTTTTCGTCAACAAATGTTTGGTAAATTAGCTGTTTAAGAATAACTGTTTGAGTTTAAAAAGACATATAAGGACATTAGTATTTGATTTTATTTGTATTTATTGCTTCCAAAACTAATATTACCTACATTTACTTACAGAGTATAAATAATTTAAATTTTAGATATTGATAAATACAACTACATGAAAAATAAATTAAATTAAAATTAACATTTTAAATTAATTCGAATAATAGGAATTAAAAAATCAAGTTTGATTGTAATTAAAAAAAACTAAATAAATTTTTAGTTTGTAATAAAATCAAGTTTAATCAATGTTCCATTAGGATGATGCATAAACGTGGGCTGATGTAGTGATGTGAAACATCATAATAAAGCATAACATGTGTGAACTGGTGTGCTGCACTGCTGCCATTACGGAGGGCATAGAGGGGAAATACGGAGCAGCCAACGCGAAACGCTGCACATGCTAGCGTTTTCATTTTCAGATGTTTGGGTTCAACAAGCTAAAGCAACCAGCCATTTACCAAACAAACAATTGAGCTATTTGGATTGTCAAACTCATTAATTGTAGTCAAACAAGCCAAAACTTAGCTGATAAGCCATTCTCCAAACACGCCCATAGAAGAAGAGAGAAAGCAAAAGAAGAATGCAGAGGAGATGAGGGAAGAAGAAATAGGATTGATATTTGCTTACTAGGATAGTAACAACATAAAGCAACTAAAATTAAAGGCGTACTTAATCAACAAAGAAATCAAATTTAGGTTCTTTGGGATGTGTTGCTTGTTGTTGTTGATGTACACTTAATGCTACATGGAGAAAGTTAATATACCAATTTAACAATTTCTCAATAAAATTTTGTGTATATTTATTTTAATTTTTTATTGCTCCAAATTTCAATCCAATTTATTCTTATGGTTAGGCCCAAGAGTAGAGACCCGCATCTTGTGAATTTTTGTCGATCTTCCATATTCAACCAGGTATTCAACTATTTATCTTCCACCCTTGACTGCGTCGACTTCTCTTCAAATATACTCTCTCTGCCTCACAATATTCTTATCACTTAATTTTTTGCGATGTCCCAAAAAATTCTTCCTATTACCAGTTTTAAAAAAATTTGTGTGACTAACATTCATTTATCTTTTTCTTACTCAACCACAATCATGCATTTCAAATTTATTTCCATTTTTTAAATCTGCGTTCCAAGTCAAATCGGGAACATTTTTTCGGGATGGAGCCCGAGAGGAGTATTCTCAAAGGGTAATTTTATATACAACACCTCTTTTGCTAACTACACCCTCACGTTTCGCTATGACGCTATAGATAAAAATACTTTTTAGAATTCCTCTCCTGCCCTTACACCGACGATGTCTCTAGCGGTCGCACCATACTCAGAATTTTCTCAACACCCCTAGCAGAATTTACTCGAGCTCATCATTATATCCGTCTGAAGCTTACGCCTCTGCTAATTACTTGTATTGGCATATACAGCTAGTGAGCTAGAGCCATTTTCCGTAGCTCTACAAACTTCCATGAATCACCAACTCCCATCTCCCATTTGCAGGAATTGCCAACTTCCTGAGATGGATTCTTTGATTCAATTTCTCCAACTTTTCCCAGCCACTTGATGAAATCACGCCAAGCTCAATTCTTCTTCCAGAATTTTTCTTCAAGGTGTAGAATTTACACACTTCTTGCGGCAGTTTCACATCAGAGGATAGTGCTCAGCAAGAGAGTTGTGGCACCAGAGAGTTGCTAGATTAATTCTATTCACAGTCACTATATTACTAAATACATCATTACTAAACACAGTCACTTAAATAACTAAAATATCTACTTTACCCTTATAATAGTACTAGTTATATCTACGCGCGATGCGCGAGGGGATAGTGCCCAATGTTCAATTCATGTGGGCTTTTGATTTTGCTACTGTGGTTTACTATATTGAGATTTACTATAATTAATTTTTTTTGTATATAATCATAGAGGGTTCTATCACATACTCCCTCCGTAACATAAAAATCTTCCCACTTTCCTTTTTCGTCCGTAACAAAAAAATCTTCTCATTTCTAAATCTTCCCATCATACCCTCAATAATTCTGAAAATAATACATTATTACAACTACTTTTTTGGATTTATCCTACATTCCATCACATTATTCCACTATATTCCCATCATACCCTCAATAATTCATATCCTCTTTCACTATTCTTAATCTACCTACTGTTGAAATGGGAAGGTTTTTAAGTTACGGAGGTAGTAGAAGTTAATAAATACTTAGTATTAAGTAAAACATTACAAAGAAAGAAGACCATGTGTTATGTGGTTGAAAACAGTATTGTAAATATAAGAGTATCCACAATGGTGGTGGATTTTGACCCCATCTCTCTCTTCCACATCACTTTTCTCCAAAAACTTAATCCCCTTTAACCTATCACAATTTCTCCCCACTATGGTGACCTAGGTCACATTTTAATTTTTACACTCTCTCTCCTTATTTTAATATATCTCACCTTTATTAATTTATTTGAGAGAGTCCTGATCCTGTCCAGACGTCCGGACAGGAACCGCCGTCCGGCCGGCGGCGTTTGGCCGCCTTCCCGGTGGAATTTTTTGATGAAATTTTTATGGCATGTTCTCCATCAAGTCTAGTTTATCCACAAAAAAAATCAGCCAAAAACTCAATCGGGAAGGTCGTCAAATGATTTTTGCAAGTTAACTGGTCCGGAAAATACATATTCCGGACCAGTTAACTTGCAAAAATCATTTGACGACCTTCCCGATTGAGTTTTTGGCTGAATTTTTTTGTGGATAAACTAGACTTGATAGAGAACATGCCATAAAAATTTCATCAAAAAATTCCACCGGGAAGGCGGCCAAACGCCGCCGGCCGGACGGCGGTTCCTGTCCGGACGTCTGGACAGGATCATTTGTGTTATTTGAGATATTTTCTTTTGGACTGTTTTTCAGCCCCAGACCAAACCTGACCAGATCAGACAGACCAGACCTGACTTCTGTAATTATAAAATACACAGAGACTAGACGTTTACTATACCAGTTCAGACAGATCAGATCAAACCAGACCAGACCATATAAATAAATTTCAGCCCAAAATAATTTGGCACACTTTATTTATTTGTTGTGCAAAAGTAAAAAAAAGTTATTTTAAAAAAACTGTTATTCGTATTTTACAATTTATTTAATAATGATCTTACATGTTAATATTTATATATTGTAACTGTCAAAAAATTTAACGACATAATCCAAAATAGTACATGTTCAATTATTCATAACATCGAAGACAAGCGAATAGAACAGTAAAAAACGATTACATGAATAGAAAAAAAAAGTAAAAACGATTACATGAATAGGAAAATAGTAAAAACGCTTACATGATGTGTAAATTATTAAATGTCATTCCATTCACCACTAAATTTCTTCCAAATGTGCTCAATCAAGTCGTTTATTAGTGCGGTGTGTATATTCCTTTCACGGATTCGAGCTCTATTATCCATGTATGTAGGTAATCTCGATGGCTGAGCGGCAAAGGTATTAGTGTGTTGCGTTCTTGCATTGCTTGATGATGGCATATTAGTAGGTAAGTTATCAAGAGATACTAGGCCTTCATCGTTGTTATGCTCAATTCCTTGTTCCCTATTGTCCTCTACAATCATGTTGTGCATAACAATGCAAGCCATCATTATCTTTCCCAATACTTGTTTATCCCAAGCTAGGGATGGGTACTTTACAATTGCCCATCGCGCTTGTAAGACTCCGAAAGCTCGTTCCACGTCTTTTCTCGCACCCTCTTGTCGTTGTGCAAAAAGTTTGTGTTTGGCAATTTGTGGAGCAGTGATGGATTGAACAAAGACAGCCCATTTAGGATAAATACCATCTGCTAGATAATATCTCATATCGTAAACATTACCATTCACGACATATGGAACACGTGGAGCGTGACCACTTAGGACATAATAAAAAACGGGGGATTTATCAAGCACATTAATATCATTGCAAGAACCTGGTGTCCCGAAGAATGCATGCCAAATCCAAAGGTCACGAGAAGCAACAGCTTCCAAGATAAGGGTAGCTTTTTTATTCCTACCCTGAAACATACCTCTCCATGCTCGGGGACAATTCTTCCACTCCCAGTGCATGCAATCAATGCTACCCATCATGCCTGGGAATCCACGACTTTCACCCTCCGCAAGAAGTTGTGTGACGTCTTGGGTGTTTGGCCTACGAAGGTACTCGGGCCCAAATATGGTTGTGACCCCTTCAACAAATTGAAGGAGACATTCTCTTCCAGTTGTATCTGCAACTTTGAGATACTCATCTAAAATATCTGGCGTAACTCCAAACGCCAATATCCGTATGGCACAAGTGCACTTTTGTTGCACAGATAATCCCATTCGACCAACAGCATCTCGCTTTTGGTGAAAGAATGTATTATGTGCACTCAAAGCATTCATGATTCCCTCAAAGACACATTTGCGCATACGAAATCGACGACGAAACTCACGTTGTCCATATGTTGGACTGTCGATGAAGTAATCACACATTAGACGTTTATGAGCATCGTCTCGGTCCCTATGCAAGTAACGTCGCCTTTGGATTGGACGCTCAATTGTTTGTGTTAGCAATTGAGGTAAAGTAGATATTATGCTATTCTCTACCGCCCTTCTCTCTTCACGTCGTGCGTCAACATCTTCATTGAACTTGACGAACTCGTCAACTTCACTTTGAAATTCATCGATGTAAGAGTCGGAGGAGGTAGAGGATGCAGACATATTTAGGGAGTTGAATTGAGGTGTGTTTTTTCTTCAATGTAGTGTCCACATTAAATAGTTGTGATTTAGACTGGTAGATGTGGTTGGTATGAGTTATGTTAGTTGGCATGCATTTAGTTTTTAGGTAAGTATGAAGTTGGTAGGTCCATTTAGTTGGTAGGTGCATTTAGTTGGTAGGTATGCATATATTTGTTAGGTATGTATTTATTTGTTACGTACGTATTTAATTGATGGGTGATGTTAGGTGTGGAGTAAATTTCAAATTTAATAACTTTCACAAAATTGGGAAGAACTTTGCATGTTTGATCCACCACCCCCCCATTTAGGATAATTTCTCAATATGTTCCACATGTGTTCAAATCGAAAAGCTTTGTTATTGTGGTCTGCACCAAATAGGCGCTTCGCCTCGGTTATAACATCTTCTTCAGTCCACCCACTCTTACGATGTCGAACGGCTTCATCATAATTTCCGGCAAATTTGCTTATGAGTGTGCTTGCACGTTTGAACCGGTTACAACATGACTCTAACGTTCTCACTCTTAATTTTTCTGGTTGCTCCTGTTGTGCATCCAAATACAGTTTTGTGATGTTAAACCAATGTGTGAGGTGTTTTTGATCCGTACCTTTTGAGACGTCTCCACCAACATGAATATATGCCCATGTTAAGGCCACATCTTCAGGGATGGTCCAAGTAACTGACGTACTCGCTCGTCCATCTTTTTTCTTTGTACTCTTACTCGGTGATGACACTAACTCTGTGTTTGCCTCAACTTCGTCCTCCTCATCTCCAAGATTAACAGAAGTCACATTTTCACGACTTGCCTCACGAGCAAACATTGAAGGATCATGGTTGAAGTTCATGTGAGGCATACCGTTGAAGTTTTGTGGTACTGGAGGAGCAAAAAAACTCTGCTGAGTAGAAAAAGGATTCAGATCTTGAGGAAAATAGTTTATTTTTGGAGTAAACATGGGTCCATTATTTAATGGACCAGTAGCATGAGCATATTCTACAGAATTAGAATTATTTTGCAATAGCTGCATAGCCATTCCAAAATTCGGGTGAGTAGGATCAATTTGAAAATTTCTTACAGAAGATTGTTGTGCAGAACGAGGAATTCTTTGGAATGGGGGGCTATTGGTGTAGTATCTAGGGGGAGAACGGTTTGGATCCATTTTTAGGGAGAAAAAATAATCTAAACAGATAAAACCAGATGCAAGAGGGAAAGAAGTGCTAAATTTCGAAGTGAGTAAACATATCCTTCAATGGTGTCTATTTATAGATGGGAAAAAAATCTGATTTTTTGATATAATTTTTTTTATAAAATAAATTAATTTAATTCATAAAATATTAAATTAAAAGGTTGGTGGGATTTGTGGCTACAAATGTGGGAGAAGAAATCTCCCCTTCCTCCACGCAATACACCAACTCGGCAAACAAAAAAAGCCACTTCCCCAGCATTTGTCAGAACTCATTTTTGACCCTTGGACTTGCCCGATCAAATGCTAACCTTCCATAGTGGGGGTCAACTCCCACCACTTTATAATTTTGATCCTACTTGACCACCCATTGTGGGTGCTCTAAGCTAACCACATTCATTCTTCCACTTCTGCAATATGGAGTCGCATAAGAAGACAGTAAGACATTATTTAAAAAACTTCACTATCATAAGATCAACTTTTCATACATTATTTGGGAAAAGGTGCAAATAGGTCCATGTACTAACAAAAAAAGGTCGAATAAGCCCTTATTTAGGAGACTCTGTCCGGTCCTCGCCATTTGGGGTGGTTCCCGGTGGAATTTTTTGATGAAAGTTTTTGAGCATCTTATTCATCAAGTCTAATTTACTCATACCAAATTTCAGCTAAAACTTCAATCGAGAAGGCATTTAAATGAATTCTTGAAGATAACTGCGCTTCTAACTGCGCAGTTATTTTCAAGAATTCATTTGAATGCCTTCCCGATTGAAGTTTTAGCTGAAATTTGGTATGAGTAAACTAGACTTGATCAATAAGATGCTCAAAAACTTTCATCAAAAAATTCCACCGGGAACCACCCCAAATAGCGAGGACCGGACAGAGCCTCCTAAATAAGGGCTTATTTGACCTTTTTTGGTTAGTACATGGGCCTATTTGCACATTTTCCCTACATTATTTTACATACAATTTACCTTATAAACTTGGATAAGACTTGCTTGGACAGTTGGACTAACCGAAAGTAAAATATTAGAATACAACTCAGGAAAGTAATACTCCCTCGGTCCCACTAACAATGGGACAAGAGGGGAGTGACACGCAGATCCGTAAAAATGGTTTATGTGATTGATATTGAATTGATAAAGTGAGAATAAAGTAAGAATGATTTAGAACTACACAAATTTTTCCAAATAAGGTATGGGATAATCTTAGTGGGACAGACCGAAAAGGTAAAATGAGACAATCTTAGCGGTACGGAGGTAGTATTTTATAGGCTTCCGGTTAAAACATGGTTGGTAATTGGAATCCAATATTTCAGTCTCATAACAAAAATGTAGTTTATTTTCTTTAGGGACAGTATGTGTCAACGTATTTTCAAAACCAAGACACAAAAAGGGATTATTAGAAATAATATAATATTTGGAGTATGCAAATGAACAAAGTGATCATGATTCGGAGACAATAAAATGAAGTTCTTTGAATAAAAGTATGTAAATGAAGTACTCAACAAAGTTGGAGAAGCTGTTTAGAATTAGTAAGGTTAGTGGACTGTAATTTACTGCCTAGGCAGCCTATATGGGTGTTTTAGGAAGTAGATTTACTATTTTACACAAAATAACTGATACTATAAATACCACTCTTTTCACATTTAATTTACAGAAAACTCAAACGATACTCATAAAACATCCTACATTTCAGCTAGTTTCAAAGAACGGTTTAAGTGACCTTTTATGTTTTTGTGATGAAAAGTTACTTCATACAAAGTAAGTGGAATGAAACAAGAGAGTTCATTTAAAACATCAAAAAGAAAAACACATGCATATATAATAACTAATATATAACAAAAAATGTACTACTATCTCTTAACATGAAAAGTTTTTAACTATTTTTCTATTTTTCTAAACTTGATGCTTTCGATTGGTTTTAGTTTCAAGTCCATTACTTTGTTTTAGGAATGAAATTTGAATATCAACTTAATGAGTTTGAACTATCATATGTTCGCCATACTTTATTTCTTTCTAAAGTTCATCGGTACTTTGCTGCATAATTATAATCCTTTCACTTTCTGAGCTTCAAACAGAAAATTAGTACCCAACTACTTTCTTGGACAGATTCTATAGGGTATCATAAAAATGTACATCTTGACCCTTAAATGATCAATAATTGGATATATCACTGCATTAGGCTTTTTCCCCGAACCCTGCCCAATCACTTCATGGTTAATATGGCTGAATGTAGTGCTGAATTTTGTAAAAGGAAAAGCTTTTGGTGGAAATTATTCAAGCCATATGAGTAAGTCATCAGGTTTGGAAGTAAAGAAAGAAGTTGCATACTATATGTTGATGTATCAATGTCCTAGAATGTAACGGCACAACATACTTGATAAAGAATTCCATAATTGTAAATGTGCGTTTTTTTAGTATTCCTGATCGAGTTAGTTAGGGTATTATATTTCCATATATGAAACCTAAGGATGGCCCATTTCAATTTTACCTATAATCTTAGTTTTAATTGTGTTGCAACTATGCATTATTTCACATGTTGCTATATTTCTATATTTGAAAGTTTGAAACCTAAGGATGGCCCTCCTCAAACTAATTCATCTATAACTATAGTGACTTCTAAATTACTACTTATATGTTAATGGAACTCCAATTCTTCTATAACTATAGTGTAAAACTAATCCATTTATAACTTTAGTGGCCTCTGAAATACAGGTTAAATACATACATGAAAAGACAATACCCCATGATCACAAATGTTAAATGAATCAGATTTAGCGGAGTACTCTTTGAAAATTAAAATATAGGTTGAAATACATACATGAAAGAGACAATACCCCATTTCAAGAGCTTTAACTACTCTGCTTTCACTCCTAGATTCACATTTTCACATTCTTCTCACGAACCAGGGTGGAAAATCTTAGCGTGTGGAGTATAACCTTTCAGCAAGGCCTTCAGATATTTGGTGGAAGATTCTTCAAGAGCCTTGCATTGAGTCCAGTCCATTCACTATAAGCAGACCTTCATTATATTCAACTACACAAAGTTAAACCATTGTGATCACTGACAGGGTATTTTAGTGAATGAAATACTACGTATTAGTTAATCAATAAGTTAATTGCCTTGGTTTTAGTTCTCACTTGTTTGAAGAATCTGGTGGGAAACCAAATACTCCGCAGAATATGAGTCTGAACCTTGCTTCTTTGTTTATATTGAGATTTTTCCAATTGAACTAATTCGGTTAATTTTTTCGTTTGAAAGATAAACGTATTTATTTTAAGAAAAATTATAATTGCTAAACTAATTAGACATTCATTCATATAATTATCTTTTTTAAGGGGCCATATCTTTAAAAAAAGGGAAAATGGAAACTAATAATCCAACCTTTTAGCGGTTTTCTTACAATAGTCTCACCTTTTGATTATTCATGAATAATCCAACCTTTGCACCTCATCTTCATTCACTGGTCCCTGACTGGTTGATGACCTACCATTCCAAGTTATTTTCTTATCTTTGCAAACCATTATACCATAAATCTCACATTTCATAAAGATAATATTTTGCAAAGATAAGAAAATAACTTGGAATAGCAGGTCATCAACCGGTCAGGGACCAGTGAATGAAGATGAGATGCAAAGGTTGGATTATTCATGAATAATCAAAAGGTGGGACTATTGTAAGAAGACCGCTAAAAGGTTGGATTATTAGTTTCCATTTTTCCTAAAAAAAATGACTACATGCAAATAGTCATGTTCTTTAGCTAAAGAATCAACTGGTTGAGATAATACTGGCACCATTTGGACTCCCAATTCTTAAACTCATCGTTGAAAGGAGGGTGAGATGACGCAACATCCCTGATAAACTATTCCAGAATCCAGATCATTCAAGATTCAAGCACTTCAGGGAGGCCTATTTATGCATGGTTAACATTCAACAATAAATATATCTAAAATCTTATATATATAATATATATATGGCGATACATAAAGGATAGAAAATAGTCTAACCATCTTGATAGGTCTAGCGACTTAAGGTTGATGGAGGCGGAGGAAGACAGACTCGTAGAATCTGCTGTGTCGTATGAAGATGTAGAGACTCTTGCTTGTCTAACCATTGGAATTCCTTGAGCGATTACAGAGGTTGGTGTTTCACGTTAACTAACGGAACTGCGGAACTGTATATGGCACAGCACAAGGTACAACCGTTCTAACACAAGGTACAAGGTCATATTAGCATGTGGTTACACAAGGTACAAGGTCATATTAGCATGTGGTTACACCTTAAGAAATGGGTAAAATAGGAATTTAAAATTTATGTGGCTGTGATTAGTACATTAGGGGCTGCATATAGAATTTAAAATATAGAATTTTTCAGCTATGATACTAATAAGGATAATTTGGATATTGTATCTATTTAATTCATTAATATTTAATTTTGTGGTTGTGATTAGTAAATAGAGGGTTGTGAATAAAATTAGGGAAAATATCACAAATAGACATAAAAGTGAAAAATATATCACTTTTATTCACTTTTGAAAATCTTTTCAAAAATAAACTATCAGAATTTTATTTTTCACAAATAGATCACATATATATAACTCAATGTCTGGGATCGCTGCTGAAACAAAACGATAGAGGAAGAACAACGAGTGCATCTATGTGACAAAAGGCAGACGTGAAAACTGAAAAGATAAATGATTGCTAAGGCAATTTGCTTCTTCTGATTCCATTAGAGAAAACACATTCGTATACCAGCATCGGAAGGCATCCAAAGGTTCTGGTGACGGCTCCAAGTCTCAGACCGAAGCGGCGAAGAAGGCGGCGGCCCAGAAGAAGAGGAAGCCTGCTGAGGGGCAGAAAACCTTGACTGATGCTGGGTTGAAGCCGACCCAGGATGCTAAGAGGCCGAAGCAGGGTCAATCCTCTAAGGATGCCGCTACGGCTGTTGTGCGGGCTACGGCCCAAATGGAGCAGGTCCCCGACGTTCAGGTGATTGAGGACCTCACTTTGAATGAGACGTCGGCTGCCCTCATCCCTACGTCGCTGCATCTTGGGAAGGATGTCCAGGCAAGCTCCCGCAGCGGCCGTGACCTGGCCTCCGGACTGTATGAGGTGACGGTCCGTTACCCGACGAAGGGCGGGCTATTTAATGAGAAAGTCTCCGGCCATGACGTACTGTTTCAGGCCATTCCCGATGCCGATAGGGAGTACCTGCGGCGGCAGAGCAAGGACGTGCGCCTCTTCGATGGCGGCTTGGACTACGTCGTCCAGGTAAAAATCCTGCTTTTGTACTTAGTAATTTTTGCATTCTTTTCCTCTTCTGACCATTACTTGTCTCTGCAGGGGGCTTTTATGCTGATGGAGCAGTAGCGCCGGCAAGTCGAGGAGCTTGCTCGTTTTAGGGAGGTTGAGAAAAAAGCCGCTTCTGCTGACGAGGCGCTTTCCCAGTTGGATCGGCTCCGAGTTGAGACCGACTCCTTGAAGGAAAAGTCTGATGCGGCTGAAAAGAGAGCCGTTGCTGCTGAGGACGAGGCGAGGCGCCTCAAAGTTCAGCTGGATGAGGAAGCGGCTGCACGTCGGCTGGCAGAGGAAAAAGCCGTGAAGCTGGAGGCCGATGCGACAGCGGCTGCTGATAGAGCCATTGAACTGTTCATGGCTGAAGGTTGGAAGGACGATGCCCGCCGCGATTGGAGCTTTAACGTCGTGGCGGAGCGCTTTGAGGCATGGTCTCAGGAGGAAGCTGGCCGAGCCCGCCTGAAAGAGGAGTTTGAAGTCTGGTACGACCTCGGCCAGAGGCGTATGCAGATGTTGGTTTACCGCCGCCTCCGCCGGCGTGTAAAGAACCTGAAGCCCAGGGGTATCGGCCTTCCCCGGATGATGAAGGACCCCGAGGAGGAGTTGAAACTTCCTCTGTCCGAAAGGCAGCCCCCCATCCTGAGCTCGGATGAAGAGGACGAGCCCTGGACCGAGAGTGATGATTACCTCTTCCGGACCTCGACCAAGTCAAAAAATACTGAGGATGAGCAAGACGATGCGGACAGCGGAGCCGTCGAGGGTGGCCAAGGACAAGCTGTTTAGTATTTGTACTTAGCTTCCTCCCCTATTTTTTTTGTTCGTAGTACTATTCTTAATGGCCGAAGCGCCTTGATGATTGTAACGGCCGAAGTGCCCTCCTTGTATGTTTGAATCATCAATCAAAGCTTTTTTTGTCCAAGTGTAGAATATTTGGTCGCTTCGTCTTTGTTGCTTTTAATTCCCACGCATCGTCCATGTACTTGTTGCTTTACAAGTTTCATCTTTTTCAAATTCGGCTGTGTTTGCGAACATACTTCGGTTGACTGAGACGATGCGCCCCATCGTCCATGTGTCCATGTAGGCTACTTTCCTTAGAATTTTCCTAAGTGGGAACATCAAACTTGATTTGCTCGTTTAGAATGGCTGAATCCTTTAACCAGAGGTCGCAACGTCTTGGTTGCGTTCATGTGTATATGGTTGTATGGACGATGCGCTCCTTCAGCTGGTGCAAGAAAGCCTGGATGTTTCTTGCCTTTACGTCTTTCCCGGGTTTTTGGAACTTAATCCTGAAGTGTTGAGGACGAAGCGATACCCAGATATGGAATGGTAGCGCATCGTCTCTCTTGTAGTGTGACTTAGAAAATGTTCTAAGTGTCCAACTTGCCTCGATGGAACTGTTTTGCTTCGGTTCGTCATTTGGGTTTTGCTACGTGGAGACGATGCGCCCCCGTCGCCCAAACACTCGAATGTAGTTTCGTATAACCGGAACCGGAGCGATTCCCTCTTATGAAGCTGTGGTTGAGGCCGAAGCGTGCACCTCGGATTCCTGTTAGGTGAAAACCTGATATGTACTTAGCCGATTTTGAGGCTTTGGTTTTTGTGGGGATTTTATTTTATGCTCGAGGCCGGTGAGTGCGCGGTCCGTCGGCGTCCCTCTTTTTTTTTTTTTTTTTTTTTTTTTTTTTTTGGGGTGGCCGAAGGGTTACTGTCCCTTCGTCCATGTGTGGTAGTTTGTCCGCTACGCTTTTCGCGTGAATTAGTGCGAGGGAGTAAATACGCCCTCGGCTTGGTGTCAGTGGCATCTTTTTTTGCCTTTCCACGTCTATCGTCGACGAGGGACCGGACTAGGCATCGTCTCATGACGGCCGCCCTTTGTGGTCCTGAGCGAAATTTTACTGACGGGTGGAGTTTTTGTAACCTCAGCCTTAATTCAGACCTGTCGTCCTGCGGTTTCCGCGCGGACGACGCGGTATACTTCACCGTTTGAAGACGTTGGACCATGCACACAGGTCCTTCGTCCTGCATATCGCCGGCTGATTTGGGTGTTTCACCGCTTGTGCCGATACGATATTTAGGTGCGTTGTCTATGCAACGGCTTTGTAGGCGCGTTGTGGATCGCAACGGCCTTAGGTGCGTTGTGTATTGCAACGGCTTTAGGTGCGTCGTGTATTGCGACGGCTTTAGGTGCGTCGTTTATTGCGACGGCTTTAGGTGCGTTGTTTATTGCAACGGCTTTAGGTGCGTTGTTTATTGCAACGGCTTTAGGTCGCATCGGTCCCGGGTGATTGCACCGCTTAGGCCGATGCGGTCCTTGGGTTTCCCTTTGCTCAAATCTTAAGAGATTGGATGAAACATGAATTTTATTCAATAAGTGGCGCTAGGCCGAGGGTGTTTTATTCAACCAACACGCCGAGGGGTGGGGGACGTTGCCCGCTTCACCACTTCTCGAATTATTGGTAAAATTTCACCAAATGGTGTACATTCCACAGTCGTGGTACATCTGACCCATTGGGGTTTTTTAGTCTATAAGTGCCGGCTTTGACGACGGCGCTGATGATGTAGGGCCCTTCATATTTGACGGCGAGGGTGCCGTTGTATGATCTCTTGTAGAGCTTGTCACCCTCAATGACATAGCTTGGGGCCCTGAGCTTGGCTAGTTTGGCCCTCTCCTCGTCTTCTGGTAGCGTGCCGGAGGTGATGTAGGTTGCGATGTCAGTGATCCAGTCCTCCGGCTGGTGTTGGATGGAGAGTATAGGGCTAGCATGAATGCTTGACATGCTCAACTCCTCCACCTTTGCTATCTTGGAGATGTGCTCAGGGGTGTCGGAGCTGAGTTTGGAGAGTATGTCGGCCTCGGCGTTCTCCGCCCTTGGGATCTGAGTGATCTCGTAGGTATCGAACGCCTTGAGCAATTCCACAGCGGCCTCCTTGTATTGCTTCATCCTCCCTTCTTTTGCCTCGTAGGAACCCTCCATCTGGCTCACTACGAGTTTGGAATCGCATTTGATTCTGACGTGGCGTGCTTTGAGGCCAGCGGCTAGTCTGAGTCCGCTGAGGAGCGCTTCATACTCGGCTTCATTGTTGGACACTTTGAAGTTGAAGCGGATGGCGTAGTACGCTCTGAAACCTTCCGGGGAGATGAGGACGACGCCACCCCCCACAAGCTTTGGTGGCCGAGGACCCGTCCATGTAGAGGGTCCAGGCTTCGTCTGGTTCAGCTCCTGTGGTGGTAACGGCCATCTCCCTTGCCGTGCACTCGGTGACGAAGTCAGCTAAGGCTTGCCCTTTGATGGATGGCCTCGGCTTGATCTCAATCTGGTACTGGCTCAGGAATATCGCCCATTTGATCATCCTTGGAGAGCTGGTGGGGCTCCTCATGAGGGCGCCCAACGGCTGATGCGTGAGGACGTGGACGGGGTGGGCCTGGAAATAGTGCCCCAGTTTTTTCACCGTGTGGACGATGGCCAGCACCGTCTTCTCAATGGGGGAGTACCTGAGCTCGGCCTCCCGCAACGTCTTGCTGACGTAGAATATTGCTTTTTGCACCCCGTCATCTTCTCTGATGAGCACAGAGCTAATGGCCGACGTGCTCACCCCCAAGTAGAGGAAGAGAGTCTCGCCGGGTTGGGGCTTGGATAGGACGGGTGGGGAGGCGAGATATTGCTTCAGCTCTTCAAAGGCTTGTTGGCATTCTGTCGTCCACTTGAAGCTGGTGGCTTTCCTCATTATCTGGAAGAAAGGGAGCGATTTCTCCGCGGACTTTGAAAGGAAACGGTTCAGGGCCGCAAGGCGTCCCGTCAGCCGTTGTACTTCTTTGATGTTGCGGGGCGGCTCCATGTTGATAATGGCTTGTATCTTCTCCGGGTTTACTTCGATGCCCCTTCGGCTGACCAGGTACCCCAGGAATTTACCTCCCTGGACGCCGAAGGTGCACTTCTTTGGGTTGAGCCGGAGGTTGTATCTCTTCATGATCTCGAAAATGCCCCGGAGGTCGTCGGCATGAGTTGTGGATTGTTTGCTTTTGACGATCATATCGTCGACGTATGCTTCCATCGTCCGACCTAAGACTGCTCTAAAAATCCGGGCTACCATCCTTGTGTAGGTGGCGCCGGAGTTCTTGAGCCCAAAGGCCATGACGAGGTAGCAAAAAATTCCCTCCGGGGTCATAAAGGCAGTCTTCTCCGCGTCATCTTCGTGCATGGATATCTGGTGGTACCCTCTGAACGCGTCGAGGAACGACATCAACTCGCACCCCGCCGTCTCATCCACCAACTGATCAATGTTGGGGAGAGGGAATGGGTCCATTGGGCACGCCTTGTTCAAGTCAGTGTAATCAACACACATTCTGAACGTAGGCGGCTTTGGGGCGAGGACGACGTTCGCCAACCACGTGGGGTACTTCACCTCTCTGATGTGCTTGATGTTGAGCAGCATGGCCACCTCGGCCTTGACAAATTCCCTCCTGTCGGCTGAGAGGTAGCGCTTCTTCTGTTTGATGGGGGAGGAGGCCGGGTTCACCGATAGCCGATGTGTGATAACCTTTGGGCTGATGCCCGGCATGTCCTCTGGTCCCCATGCAAAGACGATGGCGTACGCTCTCAGGACAGAGAGGATGTCCCTTCGGATCTGTTGGGGGAGCTGTGTCCCAATTTTCAGCATTCGTTCCGGCCGGGAGACGTCCAACGGAACATCTTCCACGTCTCCGACCGGTTCGGCCTTTGGCGTGTCTCCTTGGGCCGAGGCGGTGGTGATAGTGTCGATCCGCTCCTCGGCCTCATTGATCTTCCTTGTGAGCTTCAGGTAGCAAGCCCTGGCTATCTTCTGGTTCCCTCTGGCGTAGCCGACGCCGTCCTTGGTGGGGAACTTGAGGCATAGATGTCTCATGGAGATGATGGCCTCAAGGTCCTCCAAGGCCGGTCGTCCCCAGATCATATTGTGGGCGCTGTCCAGGTTGACAACCACGAACTCCATGTCAATCTTTGCCTGACAGGTACCGTCACCGACCACAACGGGAAGCACTATCGTGCCCTCGGCGTCGATAGAGTCCCCGGTGAAGCCGGATAACGGAGTCCGTATCGGCCGGAGCTCGGACTTCTTCAATTTCAGTTGTCTGAAGGTGTCAACGTACATCACATTGACAGAGCTGCCAGTGTCGATGTAGTTGCGGTGGATGATGTTGTTGCCGATCTCGCATTTGACGACGAGAGCGTCCCTGTGGGGCAAGGGGCCGCAGGGTAGGTCTTTATCGGTGAAGGTGATGGCCTCCATGTGCCGTCGCTTCGGCTGAGGGGGGGCGTGGGACACCTCACCAACGTATAGGGACTGAGCCCATTTTTTCCGTTGGGTAGCCGAGTCCCCCCCTGTGTTCCCGCCGACGATGATGTGAATGTGATGCTTCTTCTGGCGGGGCTCTTCTTCGTCCTCATCTTCACTGAGGGCGCCGATCTCCCTCTTTTTCCCGGAGGATCCTTCCCCCCTTTTGCCAGGGTTAACCCAAGTGTTACTCTTGGGGGCACCCTTGACAAATTGGGAAAGTTCCCCCTGTCGGACGAGGCCGTCGATGTGCCTTTTCAAGGTGGTGCAATCCTCGGTCTTGTGGGATGTCTGGCGGTGGTACTTGCAGTATGTCCCTCCTTTGTGGACCGCAAATATCTCCTCCTCTGACCTGGGGTCCTTCACAATGAGGCCCTGCGCCTCGGCGTGGTCAAGGACGACGCTCACCGGGTGGGTGAGGGGGATGCGTTGTGCCTCCAACTTTGGACGCCATGAACGATCCTCTCTTCGCTGTCCGCCTTGCTCCTGGTGTGCCTTCTTTGGCTGGTGTTGTCCCTTGTTGGCCGGCGGGTGGTGGGGGTTGGACGAGGAGTCCTTCTTTTGTTGCTTCTCCCCACCTTTCTTCTGGTTCAGGAGCTCGTCGGCGTCAGCGTGCCTATCCCCGCGTCGGAGCGCCGCGAGGTATGACCGCGGCGGCTCCGTGAACAGGCTCCGGGCGAAGTGGCTCGGCCGGAGTGCTCCGCGGAGGAAGGCCAGGAGGGTGCGTTCATCGGCTCCTTCGCATTCGTCTGCCTCCCTCGTCCAGCGATCGAGGAAGGCTCGGAGCGTCTCCTCCGATTGTTGCTTGATGGTCAGGAGATGAGCGAAATGCTTCTTCGCACGCTTCCTCCCGGCAAAGTGGGTGAGGAAGCGCTGAGCAAGGTCCTGCCATGAGTCGATGCTCCCTTCTGGAAGGTTATTGAACCAATCATACGCTGGCCCTTCCAAGGTGGATAGGAACCAGCGGCACATGTATTCCTCCGAAGCGTTGGTCATCATCATGTTGTTCTGATAGCGGGTGAAATGCTCCTGAGGATCAGTGCGGCCGTCATACGGCTTGATTGGATTCCCTTTGTACTTCTCTGGGATGGGAGCGGAGAGCACCCTCGCAGAGAAGGGGGTCCGGGTCCGTATTTGGATGACGGGCTCGTCGCGTCGGTCGGCCAACTCCCTCTCCAAGGCACTGACCTTGTGTAGGAGTGCATCGTAGTTGGGATGCTGGGATGTGTGAGCCGCTGCGCGCCCTGCGGCCTCTCGGGCCTCCATATCAGCGAGGCGCTTCTCCAGGCGGGCGATGATCTCGTCCCTTGGGTCCGTGTTGGCCGCAGCGCCACCCAGGGGGGTCTGGATCCGGGCCGCGTGGGCCAGGTTGATCTGGTGACGCGCGTCATCATCATTCAGCTTTCCTTTACCTTTGTCTGGTCGGGGCCGATCCGTTGTCCGGGAAACGGACCCGAAGCTTTCCTTTGGTGATCCCGGCTCGCGACCACCCAACCGATCCGCAACCCTTCCCGTAGGTACCCGACGGCTCGCGATGTCACCCAACCTATTGAAGGCCGAGATTTTACCGCGAGGTTGGGCCGGTGTATCCCGGGTAGGAGAGGCAGTATGGGAATGGGTGTCCGCGGCGAGGATGCCTTCGTCGTTGCCGAAGAAGGTGACGCCTTGTGGCCGAGGCGGCGGTGGTGGCACCGTCGCGACTTCTCCAGTCACGGGAGTGTTGTTTTCCCCTGTCTTTGCGACGAGGGCGCTGACGACGTTGGGGTCCTGGAGAATGCTTGCGACGATGGCCGATAGTGCGGCCGGGTTGATCTGGGGGGCAGCAGGGTGAGAAGTCTGCTGGCCCGAAGCGCGGTCAGCATTGCGCTTGTCCTCGAGCCCGATGCGGGCGTCTGGGGCAGTCTTGTTGAGCTGGGTGCGAAGGTCGGCCGCTGCGAGCTCGACCTCCTGAGCGTTCTCATCCTGAATGATGAGATCATTGGGGACGTTGTCAGCAACGTTTCCCTGCCCTTCCTGGTTCAGAGGGGCATTCCTTCCGGTGTTCTTTGACCTAGTTCTTGTCATTCTGTTGCGTCTAGTAGCGACGAGGGGTACTCACTTGATCTGTTCTAGACTCTCAACGAGAGCACCAAATGATAGAGTATTAATTCTAGAGAGAAGTGAGAGCTAGAGAGAGAAAGTGAGTAATTATATTTCTCAATTTGGAACCCCCTATAATTAGCCCCTTGGGGTCTATTTATAGGTAAAGATGTAGATTTGGGCCCCTAGCCTTTGGGCTTAGGAGGCCCATTACGATAATCATGCCTTCTTTGGGCGAAATAATGCCACTAATGGGCTGAGTACAACACTTAGTACAAAAAATGGGAAAATACATTCTGCCCGGTCGAAGTCCGGACGAAGCGGTCCATGGACGACGCGGTCCATGGACGATGCGGTCCATGGACGATGCGGTCCATAGAAATCAGGCGATATCTTCTCTTTTGGGTGTCGCGTGCCTTTGGCCGATGCGGGTGTCCCGCTGGTGTCTTTTGGGCTGTTGAGTATGTGGGCCATGGGGTCTAGGCCCATATACTCTATCATTAAGAAAAATTATAATTGCTAAACTAATTAGACATTCATTCATATAATTATCTTTTTTAAGGGGCCATATCTTTAAAAAAAGGGAAAATGGAAACTAATAATCCAACCTTTTAGCGGTTTTCTTACAATAGTCTCACCTTTTGATTATTCATGAATAATCCAACCTTTGCACCTCATCTTCATTCACTGGTCCCTGACTGGTTGATGACCTACCATTCCAAGTTATTTTCTTATCTTTGCAAACCATTATACCATAAATCTCACATTTCATAAAGATAATATTTTGCAAAGATAAGAAAATAACTTGGAATAGCAGGTCATCAACCGGTCAGGGACCAGTGAATGAAGATGAGATGCAAAGGTTGGATTATTCATGAATAATCAAAAGGTGGGACTATTGTAAGAAGACCGCTAAAAGGTTGGATTATTAGTTTCCATTTTTCCTAAAAAAAATGACTACATGCAAATAGTCATGTTCTTTAGCTAAAGAATCAACTGGTTGAGATAATACTGGCACCATTTGGACTCCCAATTCTTAAACTCATCGTTGAAAGGAGGGTGAGATGACGCAACATCCCTGATAAACTATTCCAGAATCCAGATCATTCAAGATTCAAGCACTTCAGGGAGGCCTATTTATGCATGGTTAACATTCAACAATAAATATATCTAAAATCTTATATATATAATATATATATGGCGATACATAAAGGATAGAAAATAGTCTAACCATCTTGATAGGTCTAGCGACTTAAGGTTGATGGAGGCGGAGGAAGACAGACTCGTAGAATCTGCTGTGTCGTATGAAGATGTAGAGACTCTTGCTTGTCTAACCATTGGAATTCCTTGAGCGATTACAGAGGTTGGTGTTTCACGTTAACTAACGGAACTGCGGAACTGTATATGGCACAGCACAAGGTACAACCGTTCTAACACAAGGTACAAGGTCATATTAGCATGTGGTTACACAAGGTACAAGGTCATATTAGCATGTGGTTACACCTTAAGAAATGGGTAAAATAGGAATTTAAAATTTATGTGGCTGTGATTAGTACATTAGGGGCTGCATATAGAATTTAAAATATAGAATTTTTCAGCTATGATACTAATAAGGATAATTTGGATATTGTATCTATTTAATTCATTAATATTTAATTTTGTGGTTGTGATTAGTAAATAGAGGGTTGTGAATAAAATTAGGGAAAATATCACAAATAGACATAAAAGTGAAAAATATATCACTTTTATTCACTTTTGAAAATCTTTTCAAAAATAAACTATCAGAATTTTATTTTTCACAAATAGATCACATATATATAACTCAATGTCTGGGATCGCTGCTGAAACAAAACGATAGAGGAAGAACAACGAGTGCATCTATGTGACAAAAGGCAGACGTGAAAACTGAAAAGATAAATGATTGCTAAGGCAATTTGCTTCTTCTGATTCCATTAGAGAAAACACATTCGTATACCAGCATCGGAAGGCATCGAGCGAATTCCCGCTGCACACCAACACACCCGCCTTCACGAAATATCCAACTTTGGTGTCGTTGGGGGGGTTAGAGTGGCAGAAGCGGCGATTGACCAAAAGCAAGGTAGTTTTGTGATCTACAGAGAAGTTTAGGGAGCTCTTGGACAATCTCTCCATACAAGGATTGGCGACATTAGACTTAAGTTTTCAAATACATAAACTGTGAGTTGATGCTGATTTTTGAATTGAATCCTACATTCTCTGTTCATTGGAAACATCTGTTTATTCACATATAATTTTTGAGTTGGTGCTGATTTTCTAATTTGAGTTCAAGGCCTATCACGATTCATGAATTGGAGATTGAGATTGACCATTTTCTAGTAATATTATACTTCGAATTACATTACACTATTCACTAACACAGTTCTTACGCATACCTAAAGTTGAATTGTGTTCAGATTATGCATGATACCAGATTAGCTTTTGAACTCGCAATTTGGATTTGCTTGTTGAAATTTTTTCTGGTAATTAGCAGGTTTTCAATAATCTGTGCTTAATTGATTGCAAGCGTTGATGAATATGATCTAGTGCACTTCATAGTAGTACGTATTTGGTGTGCTTCCTCTTGGTACTCAGAATATATTACCCTACAATGAGTCCCTTTTCATCATGTATGTGAAGTTACAAATTGAAGAGTACACCAGGGGAAGATATTTATGCTACTGTCGCTTCAATGTTTCGATGTTGCAGATGTTATTGCTAGCTTCCACCTCTCATTAGCAATCAATTGGAGTATAGGTCATCCAATCGAGTTTGATGAAAAGCATGTTGATTTTGTGAAATTTGACTAGCTAGAATCACATGGAGTGTGTTCACATTATACATGTTGGTGTTGCCAAATTAGCTAATGAACCCGCAATTTGTCTCTACGTGCTTAAGATTATTCTGGTAATAAATAGGTTTTGAATAATGTGTGCTTAATTGATTGCAAACCTCTGTGAACAAAATTTGGTTGCTTCTTACTGGAAAAGGAGTTAATGCCTTGATTCTTCCAATTCTTCTCTCCAGGAACTAGAGTAGTGCCTATGTTGTCTTTATTTTCGGTTGATGAACAAGAACGAAAATGGAACAACTCTCTTTTCAATTCTCTGGGCAGTTTGTTTGTGTGGCATAACCTATTGCAGAAGTCGCCATTTTTACCCTGTGTTGTGTGGACCTGAGTATCTTCTATTTACTGAGAGCCTGGGATAAAGCTTTCATGGAGTGAAGTGAAACTAATTGTATAAAAAGTCTATTAGAGATAAGGTCTGTGGTATACAAAAAACTTTTGTATCCTTGGATTCGCTACTAAACGAAGATGAGAAGGAAAAAGATCGATTTGGTTTAAACAGAGATATTTGCCATATATCCTTTCAATTCAAATGAAAGTAAAACAATGAAGGCGGGGAATGGAAGGTGTGGGGTCGAAGGATCTGCCCCAATCGGAGCTATCGTAGAAGCGATAGCTTCCCCCGATCGGGTCCTTTACATAACATATGAGAATGATGAGAATTTGCAACTTGGACAATAACTTTTAAGGGGTGATGCTGGTTCTATTGGTGCTTCTGATGTTTAAGACCACATTGCTTCTGCCCATCAGAAATCAATAGGACATGTAATCAAGTTTGATGAAAAACATGTTGCTTTTGTGGAATGTGACTAGAAGCATAAGAAGCTAGAATTGTATATTCATTTTCATACTGTTATACGAAGTACATTGTTTTTTATGAGTATCAAATGTGTTGCTTTTTGTTGCATTATGTTGCTCTTATTGCATATCTTTTTGTTGCATCATGTTGCTTATTGTTATTTTTTGCTTCATTTTATTTAGGTTTCTATTTATCAAAAATAGAAACAAATAAAAAGATCCCCAACTTGGAAAACAGAAAAATTACAAAATTGAAATTCTAAATTGTAACATTTTTGTAATTTATAAATGGAAAAATATTGTTATAATTTTGTTCTTTATTGTTGATTTTTGTTGATATCTTCTCAATTTTTGTGTTTAATTGTTTCTTTATGTTTCTGCTTTGTTTTCATAAATGTAAAATTACCATTATGTGTATTCATAGTTATTACATGACCAAGTACGTAGAATATTCAAATGTAAACATGAATAAACATTAACCAAAAAATAAAAATCACTAACAATTGTAACAATCATCAACAAAAGCAACATGTTAAAACAATAGGAAACACGCTACAACAAAATGTAACGAAAAAGATATAAACACAACTTATACGAATTTGCAAATGTTTCTTCTACCAAATTTGCAATCAATTTGTATTTAAAAAAATGACATTTTATTTTCAATTATTTGAGAATATGACAGTACTAGCATGCATCTGTAGGCAATGGCGGACCCACCAAGGGTCCCACGGGTCCCGAGACCCCATGTATTTCGTTAAAATACCTATATATATTATATATATTTTATATAAATTAATTACTAAATGTATATATACAGAAAATGGTATTACAAAGGTTACAGATTTGAGTAGCCTGATGGTTGTACGCGTATCATTGTAGCACGTTCCTCGTGTGGAGGTTGGGGTTCGACTCTCACTAACTCCTTTTATGTTTTCCCCATATTTTATTGTTTACCACTTTACCCTTTGTATAATTCATTTGCTGGGCTTAATTATTAAAATTTATTTTTGTTAAGATTAAATTATTAAATAGAAATTGCTCAATATAAGACTAAAACATATACAAAGTTTTGCATAATTCATTTTACATTTATTGTTTTTCTCATGTTTTATTGTTTACCCTTTGCATAATTCATTTTTTGGGGGTTAAATATTAAAAATTATTTGAGTGTTAACATTAAATCATTAAATAGAAATTGCTCAATATAGGACTAAAACATATACAAACTTCAAAAATAGGACTAATTATGTTTTATTTCCCAAATAAGACTTATTAAATCTTATTAAAAGAATAACTTGATTAAAACTTCCCAAAATAAGAGTGCATGAGTCAGATTTTGGGATTAAAACATTGATGGTATTTATGAACTTTATCCATGTTTTAGGATGAAGATATATTTGGATTATTGGATAGTGTACAAGATTTAAAGAAATTTCGTGTGCCGGGAGTAGTTCAATTCAGATGATTCGCCATTAGTAAATGAAGAATAGGATCAAGTAATTGCTAAAAGTGAGATTAATTTGGCTTATAATCTCCATAAACATGTTGATTTTGAATCTTTGGAAGCTGATTCTTGATTGAGAAAAAATGTTGATTTTCATCCTAATGTTTAAAACGAGGTGCGCCACAATTACCTTTAAAAGGGACCGTTTCACCCTCGGGTCATGATTTCCCTTTTAAGGTAATTGGCGGCAAAAGACGTAAATTTGTTTCAAGTTAGTTTGATGAGCATAAATGGTTGGAATGCACTATTATATTGGTAAAGATGTTGCATTTTGTTTACCATGGTATTTGTTCAAGAATGAGTGTGAAGTTAAGTTGGTTGTGATCATTTTTTAGAAATAGGGTATTTAGATGCTACATTTTGTTTACTATGTTATTTCCCTTAAGATGTTGTATTTTGTTTATCATGTTATTTGTTTATCGTGTGATTTTTTTAATTTTTATAAATTAGAGTGACATTAGGGTAGGGACCCCATGGTTCTGTTTTTATGGGTCCACCACTGTCTATAGGGTGATAAAAAGAATGTGCAAATGTCAATTAAGGTGTCAATCCAACAAACAAAAAATGAATGCAATTTATATACGTAGTATTACGGTATTACCTAATACGCTCATAACTTCACAAGTATTTCATGTGGTAGAAATCCAATTTTTTGTAAAGAATTTATTAATTTAACATCATAATCTCATACTCGTATGTGATTACCTAGAACAAATCCCTGGACAACTTAATTGTTTTCCTATTTCATATAGATCTCTAGACTAAATTTTCTCATGAGTAAGCATAAAATCTTATTTCTTGTGCTGCCTATAAAAGTAGCAATGGGCAAAAAGTTTGGTCAACAATAAGCCAAATTGACATTAACACTCGTCTATGCATTAACAAAACAAAATACTGACAAAAGAACGAGTAAAGGGTCAGTTTGGTACTCGAAGTTGCAAAAAAGGTGTCAAATAAGTCCTTATATAGAAGATTCTGTCCGGACGTGCCATTTGAGGTGGCTCCCGGTAGAATTTTTTGATGAAATTTTTTGAGCATCTTATTCATTAAGTCTAGTTTACTCATACCAAATTTCAGCTAAAAATTCAATCGGGGAGACATTCAAATGAATTCTTGAAGATAACTGCGCTTTTAACGGCACAGTTATTTTCCCACCGACAACATTAGGTACAGACCGTACAGACAACATTAGATGATGGACTTTTCTAAATGTATTACTTTTCTACAGAAATGTAGTTTTTATAAATCCTTGATCCACCCACCGAAGCATATATGCAATCTGCCCTTGATGTACTTGTTGTTTTATTTATATATATATATATATACCATTCTCCTTCATTTCCATGAGCTTCTCTGGAAAGAGTTCCAGTTGATGTGCCCTGCAATATACATGGTGTAAGATTGGCTAAATTGTTAGCACACCAGACTCAATTCTTCTCTCAAGCATTTCATCGAACAAGACATCCACTGAGCAAGACATTATATGTTACCGTGTTTGTGTGGAAGAACTAACAATCATCTCGTAGGGGTAGAGGCAGAGGAAAACCAAAGTAGACCCTTGACGGCTTGAGAAGATGACCAACACGAATCATCGAGAATCTCCCTCGTCTTCTCAAATCGCCATTTTTTCTTGTTCTCTCAGTCGAATGAGATGCCACGAGATGGATCTCAGGCAGTGTTTCTATGCGATGAACACATGCAAGAAATAAAGAAGGCATAGCAAAGGCGATTGTGATAGAATCATGACTTAGCGCTACTGTTTGTTGGAATGAAGGAACGAAGGAAGGTAGTCTGACGTTTAGGCTAAATTTAGGTTTGGATTATTTTTGAAATAAAAAACATTACTAAAAGCGAAAAGTTAAGGGATGAAAGAAAAAGTGTCTTATGACATCTATATCTATATATCTATATAATATAATAAAGCAAACCCCTAAAGAAACTTTTAGATGAATTGTTGACATGAGGCAACATCCTTTGTATAAAAAAAGACACGTGGCAAAATAAAAAATGAAAGAAAATGCTATTCAACTTCCAAACCTCTACTATTAAATATTCCAAAATTATAGATATGTATTTATATTAATATGTGTATATTAACAATTTTTAGCCACTCTTAAAATAAAAGTATTACTTCTATTTCTTTTCTCATAAACTCTTGCAGGTTCTCCCTTATTCAGAATTTTTATAAATTGGTTCTTATTTGATTCCAAAATAGGATAATTATTACATCCTCCGTCTCATTCATTTTCTCCGATATTTTCTTTTTCTTTTGTTCGCTAAGTTTGTGTAGCTCCAAATATTATAATTCATATGTAGTTCTAAATCATTCTTACACTATTGTCCCTCATTTTCATTTCAACATTAGCTAGATAAACTCTTTTTTAATAGTTGCACATGTCTCGTTCTTAATGAGACAAATGTGATATTACTTATCTATTTATTAATTCACAAGGTCTACTAAATCAATGTCTAAAAGTAGATTCATTTTTTGTCACATATTTATTTATACTTCACAATTTATGTTCATGTTGTTAAATGGGTTAGCACTCCCCAATTTCATCGCTTGGATCGTCTAACTGTCTAATGGTCTCAAACGACGCACATTATTTTTAATGGGGGTGCACAATACACGTATAGTTAAAATAATGCAGACTTTACACGGACAAGAAAGGATGAATTTTTACAAAAATGTCACAACATTTTTTATTTATGATAGCACATATTTCTATTTCAAATCATGCACTTATAAATCTAATATTCGAGTTCATTCTAATTCCTTTTTTACACGTTAAGGTGTCTTCTCATTTGAACTCAACCTTATATATATAATTTACAATTTTCAAATCTAATGTTCCGGTACATATATAGAAATAATACTAGAGTAATTTATTTGAATAATTAGTATATATAGAAATAATAGTTCACCAAGGGTTATAAATTAATAAGTATATTTGAAAATTATTTTGGTAGTATAACATCAATATAAAAGATAATGAAAATAAAAAATAGATGTTTATATTTTGGTTTACTCACAACCTGTATGAGTCAACTCACTTAACCTGCAACCCGTGCAAGTTGCACCACGAAACTGGTGAGTTCATCGGATTGAAGAATGACAACTCTAACCCACCGTGAAATGAGATGAAATGGGCTAACCCTATGGACTTCGACTCATTTTGACAGCTCTATCCATACTCGATTAAATTTTTCTTTTAAAAACTAATTGACAAATTCATATACAATTTATTTTCCCTACAATTTAATAAAAATTTTAAGCACATATTTTCCGGTACAGTGCACTGGGATACACATACTAGTAAGTGAAATAGAAGAGGTAAAAGTGATTGAAACGGGACATTTCCACATAAAATTACTCATTCTCAAAAGCAGGGACAGCCCAACAGCAAAAAAAAAGTTAATAGTATTAGGAGCCCAAGTTCAACAAAAATAGCGAAAAGTAGAAGCTCGGTCATCAAGCATTCAAGCCACCGACACGTAAACACGTTCACGACATCATCAATCGCCCTCCGCGGAACACCGAGTCGCCTCGCACCGTCGTTGCCGCCACTGTAGTACCGCACCACGCCTCCGCCCTCCAGACTCACTCTTTCTCAGACTCAGAAGCTGATTTGCTGAAGCAGGTAAATTCATTTCTTTTAAATTATATATTAGTAATTTTCATAATTTGTCTGGATTATTACTTATAAATGTTCTTGATTAAATGAATATTGTGATTGAGATGCTGATTTTAAATATTATTAGGGCCACTAGGGCTTAGGGCTACTAATCTATGATGTTAACAAATAACGTTGTCATTTTTGGTTTTCTGGAATTAATTAAACTATTTATATTTGAAAAATTGGTATAACTGTAGAAGTATGTTATTTAGGTTGTGAATTTAAAGTCCTTCAGTCAATATTTAAATTATCTTTTAACTTAGATTTGTACACATGTACTCCTCCGTCCCATTTTGGTTGTCCTACTTTCCTTTTTGGGTTGTCCCAAAATGAATGTCTTGTTTCCCTTTTTGGCAAGATATATATGGTCTTTATCAATTTACTTTATTCTACTCAAATCTCAACCACAACTTTTACTTTTCAACCACTTTATTAATAACCGTGCCAAATTGAAAGTGGGCAACCAATATGGAACGGAGGCAGTACATGATTAGTGGATGATTTTAATAATTGGTTGTAATTATATTTCCAAAGAAATACCGATCTGGATATGAGAAGCTTAAAACGAAATAATGACTTGAAAAGTAACCCTGTCCCAAAAAAGAGATCTTGGTAAATTCATTATCATAAAAGCTGGAGAGGTTGAAGAGGGTGAACAATAGGATATTGAAGTTGAAGTGTTGAAAGAGCATCTAAATACGCTCAAAGAATGTCTCTTTTTAAATGAAATGTATTTTCTTAATAAATACTTCCATTAGTAACTTGTATTTTAGCACAAATTATCAGTAACTTATTAGTATTATCATCTTTATGTATATTCTATTTCTACTTGTGTTGGACAGGAAGGTCCCAACTTTTTTTGTTGTTGCACACAGTATCTATTTTGTTAGGAACTTAGGACCGGCCCTACTCAAAAGAGTATTTGCTCCCTTCCTTCATCTTTGGGCCTCTCATTCTACAGCTCCTCATTCTTTCATATCTGATCAGGTATTTCATTCTCTGCACCCGTGCTTCAATCGCCTTCACTGTTCCAACTTTTAATCTTACAAAAATTATGTCTTGTTTTGTAATTCATGTATTTTTAGATCTGGTAACAATTCCAAATCTGAAACACAGGATTTCTATTAGACCTTCATTTTGAAAGTGAAATAACTATGTACTTTTAATATGCGAAACACGTTCTTATCAATTTGGCGATTCTATATATATTCCATACGTGCCAATTTGGGTCTTCTATTTTTTAAGTCTGCAGTATTGTTGGTTTTCATCTTAAGTTTTAGAGTATGTATTACTTTAAAATATCTTTTTTCTAGTTTGTACCATTATCTATAAAATTATTCTTTCTGGATTGCTGGTGTGAAAAAGTGAACATTTTTAGTTCAATTTATAAAGTGAGAGTACAAACACATTTCACCTTGCCAGTCTGTGGGCAAAGATACTTTAAATATGTTGGAACTTTGTCAATTGGATCCACAATTGCTATTATTATTATTATTAGTATTATTATCACTGTTGTCTGAATTTACAAGTGAATCATTTTCTATGCAACTCCACATTTTACTGGAAAAGGCAAAAATTAATAAGCTAACAGTAAACATTTGACAGAGTTGGCTCTCTTCTTACTAGAGAGTGTATCCTTATTTTGCTAGTGTTTCGTCAGTCAGTTTTGGTAGGTATATTGACAAAAGAAACATCATTTTTATTATACAGTATATATAAATATATTTTGATTTTGTCCATACTTTTCATTTTTCTCCAAAACATCTGACATGGTCGGGCATTGATGTTTGAATGGTAATTTATGTGTGTTATTATGAATGAGATTTCCTTTTTCTGTACAAAGTATTTCAAGTTACAACTACATCCAAGCCTTAATCCCAAAAGAGTTTGGGGTCAGCTACGATGAATGAAGTCCATCAACATTTGGCATCAAAGTTAAAAACAAATCAATTTTCCACACATATTTTTGGGTGCAATTGTGCAAATCATTATTGTGCAAAAAGTTACAGATGTGTTGATGTATGATAACTCTTTTATTGTATGTCTTTGAATGCTTTGACGATTTATTTCTTCTATTATTTAGTTTTGTTAAAATCTCGAATGATAAATGTGCAGAAAAAACTTGTAGTGTAATGAAATCGTGGTTTAAAAATGCATTAAGAGGTGGGTTTTGATGCACAGAGATCAGTAAATTTTAATTAATAAAAGCCCATACATTAAGCATGTGTCCATATATACTTTCTAGACCCCTACAAGTGTTGCTAGTGAAACATAGTTAAAATAAGACTTGTATCCAAGGAAAGTAAGAAAAATAAACAATGGAGATAGCTGATGAAGATGAAGAATGGGAGCATTTTGATAGTGATGATGGAAGGAATGATAGTGATGAGGCTATAAAGATATGATGATGATTCCAAAGAGTCTTCATGTCATGATGAATGATGATTAAGCTGCCATTCCTTCCAGATTTCTAAACTGTGTTTGTTTGTGTGTTTGAGTTGTCATTTTGAATTGTAGTGTTTGATGATGTGATAATATAATGAGTTTGTGTTTGAGGTTTTTTGGACTTACAGTTATGTATATTTGAGGTTGTTTTTTGTTGTTTAACTATTTTAAAGTTTTATTTGTTTGTATATTACGAGGCTTATGCCTCAATACACCTCAAGGCTTATGTCTCGCCTCTCTCAAACAAACCCCCTTGATACCTGAAGTTCTCAACTAGTCTTTTTAAACCATGATAGAAATGGCTGAGTTTAGTTTGTGTTTGAGGTTTTTTTTTTTCATTTTCATGGATTGAATCAATGAGTCTCATACTCCAATTCATATTCATAAGACCTCTACATTTGGATTAAAAATTGGTTGTGTAGTTTGAAACTTTGAACTGGTCTTTTTGTTTAAGTTTGAACTTTGAAGTTTGATCTAGTTTGGTCTGACATGGCATTAGTTGTATTTTATTACTACCTCCGTCCCAAAAACTACTTCTCTGTTTTCTTGTTTTGATGTCCCAAAAATGAACTTCCCAGTTCCATAAAAGATATTTTTTTCAATAGTAAATGTCACTACCATTACTATTTACTTTTTTTACTTGATTTGACATAAAGTAATATTATATTTAGAAACTAAAAGTAAAACTTAATCTTGCATAAATATGTGTGCAAGTCAAGCCAGGAAGTTGTTTAATGGTCTGGTTTGGTCGATTTAATGGTCCCACACTCAATTAAGTCCAGGTCAACAGATCCTTATATTGAATTGGGTTATAAATAATCAAAGGTCAGAATGTAAATTGTCATTTCTTCATCCTGAAATTTCCTGAAGTGTGTTATAGATTTGAATCATTTGATACCAATTTTAATTAGATCCAATGCTCACCCCTATGCAAAGGTATAAATTGGGACTAAAAGTGTCATTTTTTTTCTTCTGATTTTCAGTTGGAAGTTTCAGAGGGATGGGCCGAAAACCAGGGACCTTGTATATAAACCCGAAAAAGTTTGGGAGCCTTCAAAAGCCATGCGCCAAAGAAATGATTACATTTCTCAGCTGTTTGGCTCTCAATCAGAACAAAGATGATAAATGCAGCCGGCAAAAATCACTTTTAAGTACCTGCATGGAGGCTCAGGTAAATGACTAGATATTGCATTTTTTAGAATTTGCAGTCGAATGCCCATATTACTATTCATTTAAAAACTCTTAGCAGTGTATGACTGTATGATTGGGTAATGCAAATTAGCTTAACTAATAATCTAATATTGTTGTCTTGTTACTCTTTTATTCTGCAGACTGGCAATAATAGAAAGTCTCTAGGAAGCATCAACTTTCACCTCCAGAGGCTTAACCGGGGGAGGAAATAAGGTTTCATTATGGTTTATTTCATTCAATTACCTGATTGAGAGCATATCATTCTTCTATTCCCATAAACCTCAATGTTTTCAAAAAAAAGAGAGGGTATTTTGTGCAAGAAACATATTGGTGAAAGCTTAAATGTCTGTTTTTCTAGATTGCAGTCATAATTATTAATTAGTATCAAGATGGAGTATTGGAGTCTGGAAATGGAGACACATACTTAATTTAGTTCTTTGATAATTAACTCCATGTATATGTGTACTATGTATTAAGGACTGTTATGGGATGAATGGATTGTAATTTTTATGTTCCTATCATTGGAACCATTCTAAATCTTTTCATGTTTTTGCAATTTAATAATTTTTGTTACCAATCTCTTGAAGAGTTGAAGGTTACTGATCTATGTGGCTGATAGGTGCTTAACACAATGGACCTGAGTTGACCGAAATGACGCGGAGTAGTATTTTATTAGCCCAGCGCCCCAGCCTGAGATCGATACTTCTCAACAAGTTCAGCATAAAAAATAATTTTCTGAAACGACATATAGGTGCCAATTACATTTTTTAATGATTTGGTAAGTGTATTTAAAAAGTCTGCACTGAATTTAAACTAATAAAACTAAATCTAAATAAATACTTGTATAACATGGATTTTGCCCATTCTATGACTATTACCTAATTAGAATTGAAAGAAAAGAGAGAAACGAGATTGCCAATGGTAACTAAAAAAATATATTGGATTTATGACAAGGTTTGTGTATAAGCCTTACACAAGACCTTTGTGAAAAATTAAAGAATACTACTATTTATCGTCTGAAGTGTTATTATGTTATACAGTGCATAATTTGGTAAACAGTGGTTTACCCAAACCGCCAACTCTTTTGAACTGCAAACCGCTTCATTTTGTAGTGGGTAGACCTAGGGATGGACTTGGGCCGGTTCTGGTTCTCCCTTCCCAAAGAAAAAGCCCGGTCAGGCCCAGGCCCGAACCGGAACCGCTCAATTCCAGGGCTGGGCCGGGCCGGTTCCGGTTTAAAGTTATTTTTTTATTTTCTTTTGCTTTTGTAATTAACCCCCGACCTCCCCCCCCCCTTCACCCCCACCCCCCCTTCACCCCCCCCAAAACACCCAGCCCAACCCGGTAGAAACAAAAAAAATTGAAAAACAAAAAAAAAATTGCCCTGAACTTGGCCCGGATTGGCCGGGCCGGTTCCACTTTTGGGAGGCCCGAGCCCGCCCCGGGAATTGAGTGGTTTGGTAGGACCGAACCGGCCCGAAAACCGGCCGACCGGTCCGAGCTGGGCCCAAACAGTACTGGGCCGGTCCGGTTTTGGGCCGGGTGGCCCGACCCGAGTCCACCCCTAGGGAGACCTCAATCTGCTAGAAAACAAACGCAGCCATATGATGCCAATTGTATCATCTGAATAGGAGTGGATTTGAGTAGAGATGACAATTCTGACCGATCCGATGGATACCCGCACTGAACCGCCCCGGTCAAAACGGGGAAAACCGCATTGACCGGGTAATGGGTACGGGGCGGGGAATACTCGTTTTGTTTTTACGGGTAACAGCGCGGTTATGGTTTTATACATGCTCACCCCATTACCCGCCCCGTACCCGCCCCGTTTATTTTTAATTATAGTTTTATTACATTCTTATCTATTATTTGTCCCACAACTAATAAAAGATGATATTTTTCTATTTTCATTATGTATATATGAATAATAGATTTACTAACTATAGTGTATGAATGAAAGTTTATAATAGATCTTAATAGTCTTGTGTTTGATTATTTTCAGATTTTTCCTGATTAATTATTTTTAAAGTGGTGCCTGGGTCTAGAGTAGTCATGGACCCGGTTCGGGCCGCCCGGCCCGGGACCGGCCCGGCCCGGCCCGCTACTGTGCGGAACCGGAACCGGCCCGGTTCTCGGGTCCGGGTCCGGGTCGGGCCTTGTATTTGGTGAACCGGCCTGGCCGGGTCGGGCCCGGGTCCGGGCTGAATTGATTTTTTTTTTTTTTTTCATTTTTTGGGGTTACCCGGGTTGGGCTTGATGGTTAGGAGGGGTTTGGGGGGTTTGGGGGGGTGAGGGGGGGGGGGGGGGTTAGGAAAGCAAAATATATATATATGATTAAACCGGAGGCCCGGCCTGGCCCGGACCGGACCCGGTGGCTACCTGGGCCGGTCCCGGGCCTTCCTTCCCAAAAAAAAAGCCCGGCCGGGCCCGGCCCGGAACCGGAACCGGCCCGGCCCGGGTCCATGACACCTCTAGAGTCGTCTAAGTTATGCCATTTTCTCCTTTTAATATACTATTTTTATATTAAAATATAAAGGACTCATTTAATAAAGCGATTACCCGCGGTTACCCGTGGTTATACCCGTTACCCGTTGGGGCGGTTATGGTTTGGATAAAAATTACCCGTTGGATAATGGGGTGGTTATGGGGTGGGGGAATTACCAAACGGGGCGGGTACGGTTATATGTAAAACCGTCCCTGATCCGCCCCGTTGCCATCCCTAGATTTGACCAGGTTTTAGTCCCGCTCTAGTACAGGAGCAGCAATTTTCTGTTTTTACCTTGTGATTATCAGCAAACAGATTATATATTCAGGTAGATTTCTATTCCAGTCCCAAATTGTCTCTGGTTCATTCAGAACTGATTAAATATTATCTCATCTGGGCATGGACCGGGCCAGGGCCTTTTGGGAGATAATTGAGGCCCGGAATCGGCCCGTTTATCCACCGGGTCCGGGCCGGGCCTCGGGCCGTTTCTTTTTTTTTTTGCTTTTCTAATTAACCCCCCGAAAACACCCAGACCAACCCGGGAGAAACCAAAAATTTGAAAAAACCAAAAAGAAAAAGAAAAAAAGAAATAGGCCGGGCCGGTTTAGGAGGCCCGAGCCCGGCCTGATTAATTCCGGGTCCAGGTGGCCCGGACCGGTCCTATAACTGGGTACCGGGCTGGGCCGGGCCCAAATAGTACCGGTTCCGGGCCCATCTTACATTATTTATGATATGGGAGATTTACACGTGTAGTTCCGGAACTGATCCACTCTTACATTATTTATTATTTGATAATACTAGGTACAAATTATATTACTCCATTCACAGTAGATATTTATTTCATTTTAAAAATATTTTCGGGGTCTTAATTAGTAGCAGCAGCACTGTAGTTCCCAAACTTCGCCACAATCACCGCTTGAGAAGCCTTGAGTCTTGCAATCCGCTGCGCATTTCCGGTCACTGAGGCATTTGGACTTGCCAATGCATGTCCTGCGTTTTTCCATCTCTGTTGTGCCCATCTCTGCTCCTAATTATTGGAATAAAAAACATTAGTTAATTAACTCATCAAGGATACTCAAGTACATAAATCCATTTATTCTAGTTTTCTAATCCATTTACTAAACCAATTTTCCGTACGATTTCTTCTTTTTATATATATAAAGTAAAAGTGAATACTCACAAGTCACAACAAGATATTCAAATAAATGATGCACTATATATAGCTTCAGCTTTTCTTTAATACGCCACATTATTCGAGTACTTAAATCAAATAATATGTATGGGAAACAAGTACATAAATGATCTGAATTATAAGGTAAAATCCCCGAAATAGGAGTAAAAAAGTTTGAATTTGAAAATGAGCTATAGAACATTGTGATAAGTATTTGCTGATTGATTCATACAAAAAATATAAGAATCCCAAGTTTTACATGTCCGTTCCACCGCAATATGGTGGCTGAATGTTTAAGGATGTGTTTTGTGTTTGACAGAAACATAACCAAAATTTATGGAATAATTTATATTTATTTGAAACTTTATTATAATTAAAATAATGTCATGCATCTTGAAACTAATTGAGTAGTTATTGACAGAAAATATATACTCCCTCCCTCCCATATTTATCTTTTGAAGTACAATTGACACACAGGTTAAGATAGTGAGTATTCTGTGGTGGAGAGTTGTGCAAAGGAGATAAAAATGTGAAAAAATCTAGCTGTAAGAAATGTTGTGAACCACAAATTCTTTGTCAGAAAGGGAAAAATGAGATAATTTTGGGACGGACGAAAAAGGAAAGTATGAAGGTAATTCTGGGACAGATGGTGGTAAGAACAGAAAAGTAAAATCAACGGGGTGAACCGTTGCCCAGATAATCAACGATAAATTAATATCGTTGCCCAGAGCCAAAAGGCTAAACCAAACTTTTATTCCAAGATGATAAGAATGAACCCTGGCGAGGGTTATAAATAGCCTTCTACAAGCAACCCTAATCAAGCCCAAATTAATTAAATCCTAATTAGGCCCATACTACTCTACTAAGTACTCTACTAATAAAAGGCCCAAACCAAAACATACCATTAACTTAAAATAATAATAAATAATTATAAAGACAGCCCGTAACCGGCCCACGGAAGTGGGCCCAAGCCCGGTCCCGCCACAAGCTCTTCCCGCTTCATATCAATCCATCCCCCTTAAAATAACCTTGTCCTTAAGGTTGAAAACTCGCGGATCGGGAACTGAAATTTCCAGACATAGAATAGACTGGAAAATATTCTTCTTCTCTTTCCTGAACCCTTTCCTGGCCGGTTATTTCACAGAATTCATGCTGCTTGAGGTCCAACTCTTCATCCTCCTCAGCTAACATTACCCGCAGCTGCTTAAAGGGACAATCATGTGTTGGTGTAAATGGTTTCTTGCACCTAAAGCATAATCCTTTTGCCCTCAAATCTGCTAACTCTTTTGGCGCAAGACGGGTGAACTGAGATCGTGTCGTAGGCTGCCCAGACAGGCCTGACTGCGTCCCCGGAGGCTGTCCACTATCTTTCGCAAAGCTGCCCCATGAGCCCTGTAAGCTGCCACCAGTGGCAGTCAACGGGGGACCCGTGTTTGCCCTTACAAAACTGCTGGAACGTACCCCTGAAGAATGATAATTCAGGCTGCCACTTTCTCCACTTTGGACGGACAGATTATGCTCTATATCGCGAGCTAATTCGATAGCTATTTCCAGGTTTTCTGGCCAAAGTAATCGCAACGAACTTCGGATTATTTCCTTAAGCCCACTCATGTAATAGCCCAAGTAATGATCGTCAGTTAATCCGGGTACTTGACTGGCCAGTTGTACAAACAAAGTATTGTAATCTTCCACTTGCCCAATTTGTTTGACGCCAGACAGTCGTTCAAATTGATTCCCCTGAAATCGGGAATCAAATCTGGACATTAGGGACTGTTTGAAATCTTCCCAGGTTATACCGGGTCTTCGTGATTTCAACCAGGTTACCCAATAGAGAGCTCCGCCTTCCATGGCTACCACAGCGGCAACCACCTTTTTCTCCGGTAGGGTGTCGTTTAATTCAAATTGTTGCTCTGCCCTAGCTATCCACCCGATCGGGTCTCCTCCATCAAACGCTGGCAGTAGCGAGTGAACTGGGTCGCGCAGCACTGGGTCGCGCAGCACCCTATCCGCGTGCGGAACAGTCACGATGACTCCCACCCCAGCCGCGGCGGCGTCCGGCGAGACAGGCGGCACCAGCGCCTGAGTCAGCGCGGCGAGCGATGCAGCGATCTCCGCCAGCTTTGCACCGTGGTCTTCAAGCGTCTGGTTCATCGCCACCAGTTGCGTGCCATGACCTTCGAGCGTATGGTTCATCCGGGTTTGCTCAGCCCCTAGTCGAGCCACTTCCTCTCTTGTTCGGCCTTGTTCGTTCTCCAATTCCGTCAATCGATCATTCTGAGATCTTGTCATCTTGGCGGGACGGGATCCGGCAGGTCAGACCAATTGGTAAGAACAGAAAAATAAAATCAACGGGGTGAACCGTTGCCCAGATAATCAACGATAAATTAATACCGTTGCCCAGAGCCAAAAGGCTAAACCAAACTTTTATTCCAAGATGATAAGAATGAACACTGGCGAGGGTTATAAATAGCTTTCTACAAGCAACCCTAATCAAGCCCAAATTAATTAAATCCTAATTAGGCTCATACTACTCTACTAAGTACTCTACTAATAAAAGGCCCAAACCAAAACATAACATTAACTTAAAATAATAATAAATAATTATAAAGACAGCCCGTAACCGGCCCACGGAAGTGGGCCCAAGCCCGGTCCCGCCACAAGCTCTTTCCGCTTCATATCAGATGGAGTAACATATATCCAGCTCAATTTATTAAGATAGTTTGGAGCTATATGCAGGTACTTTAAATTCAATTGTTGGAGGGATGAAATATGAAATTCTAATAACTTAGCATATCAATTGCATGTAGTATAGAAGTAAATTTACCAGTCGAAGAAAGGAATGCAATAAAGAGTAACATAATAGCAAAGATCTTAAAGGCTCGTGCCATTACTCAACAATAAGATTTACGACTTTCGGATTGATTTGTTTCTGCATTTATATATATAATATCTTTGAAACAAAACCTGGACATGCATTAAACTCGATATATATTTATATGTATTTCTCATTGTTCTTTTAAAATTGCGTGTTACATCACTCCTGTTTTCAAGCATGAAACAGCTCAGGCATGACCCATTGATCCAAAAGAACATGCATGTAAAAAAACCTCAGCTCAATGATGTCTAATTAATGCTTGAACGAAAAAACTTAGTTACTAAGTATTGATTAATGATATGTTTTAGTATTTAAAAATTAGCTTAAGGATATAGTTCAATCAAGTATTGACATATCAGAAAATTGCATATCAGTCTTTGTCAACCAAGCAAACTGGTAACTGAAGTTAAAAGTAAAAATTGTTACAAAATATGCCATAAATGATTAATACAGTAATCAATTTTTCATTTTGCTCGTGTTTTAAATTTTAATAACTTTCATATACTCAATCATAAGGCTAGGGTGCTCACACACAATATTGAACCTCACGAGGTCCACCATTGGTTGCCTTATGGCCGATTTCTATGAAAAAATAGTACTAGATATTGAACCTCACACACAATATTGAACCTCACTCGTACTCTCTTAGTGCCTTAAAATTTTGCCATCTTTAAATTATTTGGAACTATGTTCACCTTCGATCAATTATATATTTTCATAGGAAGTTATTTGTAATAAGATAGTATAAAAGTGATATGCATAAACTACCTCTATGTCTCTATGTATGATATATGTTTGTTACATTACGAGGATGGATTGGTATCATGCTCTAGGGCTTTCAGGCTTAAAAAAGGGATTAGTACCAATACGTATTTAATACCTAACCCGCAAATTGCACCCTACAACTAGCTCTATAAATAATAACACATGTGCGGTAGAGTTGAGAGCTTTCTCTCGGGGGAAACAGGCCGCCATCAACGGTCCTTTTTCCTTTCTCTCACGCCACTGTGAACCGCCGAACACCACCACTACTCCTCCCTTGAGCTAAGACAACGTGTTACTAATTCCAGTTGAGTACCACCTTGGGATCTCGAACTTTAACTAAATACTCTTCATAGTCGATTTTGTGTTGTTGGAAGGGTTTGTAAGAGATCTAAAAATTGTTGAGAGAATCCGAGATATGTGTGGGGGTCGCCTCACCTAGGCGAACCTCTGGCCATTTTCTCCTTCCTCATTCGAGCTGTATCGTCTTTTAAAGTTACTGGTCACCACCGGCTCTGATGGGCAGAGTAACTAACCGAAGCTCCAAGCTTAAGGGGACCCCACCTGAGAAGAAAACATCTTTGAGAATTCAAGCCATGAGAGCTAGGGATGGAGAAACTAGCAGTACTCCTGTTGATACTCCTACTAAACCCGAGACTGAGAAAGGGGAAGGGGAGGCCGCAGTTTTGGAGGCAGAGGCGAACCACTTCACAAAGGAGGGGGAAGATATTACACAAAAAGAATATGGCAATGGAGTGGGGAATGTAACTAAACCTGCTGGGGCCATGGAGGTTAATGAAGTACAGGAACCTATTAAGCAAGTGATTGAACAAGGTGCAAATGAGGGTACTCACACTGCTATTGTGACAACCATGGTTGAACAAAATATGGAGCCTAGAGTAGAGGAAGGTTTTAAATTACCACTGATTGTGGGGGAGAGTGCAAAACAGCCTCCTATTATTCAAGAGGAACCAACTATTAAGGAGAGTTCTTCTTCTCATACAAAAGAGGATGACAGTTTCAAGAAGACCAGTGTTTGGAAGTCACCTTGGATCTCTCTTTTCAAGGATAATAGGGAACCAAGCAAGGGCATGAAATTGAGGTACATAGAACCCGTTGGAGACTATGTTGATTTATCTAAAAGGGTAATGCCCTCTATTGTGGATCTATGGGGGTTTTGTCTGGTGGGATACTTCGCGGGCAGATTTCCCGGTTTAAAACCTATACATGAACTTGTTGCAAAATGGGGTGTTCAATGTAATGTGAGACAACATGACCAAGGGTGGGTTCTTTTCAAGTTCAAAAGTGAGGAGGCAAGAAGTAAGGTGCTCATGGAAGGCCCATATTCTCTTTTTGGAAAATCCCTGTACTTAAAGACCCTTTCAGAAGACTTCTCCTTTACTTGTGATGAGTTTCTAAGAGTGCCTATTTGGGTCAAGTTCCCCTACCTTCCTATGCAAGTGTGGGATGAAGAAGTCATAAGTGAAATTGCCTCTCGCGTGGGTACACCGTTGGCAACAGATAGAATTACCCAAGAGAAGGCAAGATCAAACTTTGCTAGAGTCCTCATTGAGGTGGATGCCTCCAAGGCTCCCCCTCTAAAAGTGAAGATTAAGATGCCAAATGCAAAATTCCACAACCAAAAGGTGATATATGAGACTTTCCCGAACTTTTGCTTCCATTGCAAGGTGTATGGACACCATGCCTTCACTTGCAAGATCATTGCCGAGATGGAGGAAAAAGAAAGAGCAAAGAGAAAGAAAGACATGGAGGAAGGGGAGTTACAACCTGTACTAAAAGAGCCAAAAGTGATCCAGACTTTGGAGGAGAAAACAACCGTGGACAAACCTACTGCAGCGGTCCTTCCTGCTGCTGCAGCCCCTGAGCCTACTGCCGAGGTATCCAGTAAGTACGATGCAGCAGTGTATCAAAGAATGGTAACAAAGGGGGTAGGGGGATCTATTGTACCAAAGAGAAGAGATCATCACCCTTTTGTGCAAAAGGTTAGGCTGAATAAAAGGAGACGAACAAAGCAAAAAAATAAAGAAGATGGGGAGATCACCTCCGGATATGAGACAAAGGAAGAGGAAGGAGACCCTAGAAGAATTAAAACGTTTACAGATGTATTCAATGACGAAGTTATTGTAACTATGCACACGGATGAAGTGCTCACACCTACCATTGAGGTCAAACATATGGATGACGTGAAGGAGCCTACCATACGGCTTAACCATCTTCTTAAAGTGGTAGAGACTAATGAACCCGGAGTATGGTTTACCAAAGCTTGCTTAGAGAACTTGCCCGGAGTAAAGAAGACAAAGAGATTTTATGTATTCTCGGCCACATTCATGAGGTGTGTCTATAGACACTTCCTTGATAGGTATTTTGAGGATGGGCATCCTATGGGCAATGGAAGCAAAGTTATGCATCCTAAGATGTTAAGCAAGAAGGAAACCCGAGTGGTGGATGACATAAGGGAGGCGTACCTTGATGATGTCATAACCAAAGCCGAATTTGCTGAAGATGGTTCCTATAAACTACATTTGAAGTATGCGGGCCATATAGATGAGATGATGACCAGAGTTGACAATTACCTAAGCATTGATAATGGCAAAAAGGATGGCATCACTTTTACGTCCGCTTGTTTTAACAAACTGCCGGGAGCCACGGAGACGGAGGAAGGGTATGACTTCTCCCACCTTTTTATGCTTAAAGTTTATCCTCTTTTTCTTGATAGGTACAAAGGATGTGAGAGCTATAGAGAATGGGTGCAACAAGAAAGACAAAGGAACAAGGGGTACAAGAGAGGGAAGGGGTATAATAAACATTCTTAATGTTTATAGCCTCTTGGAATGTGAGGGGGCTGAATCAAGCCTCAAAACAAAACTCTATACTTAATTTTATTAGGATTAATAAGGTACGTGTTTTCTGCCTATTAGAAACTAAACTGTCTAAGAGTACGTTTGATAATTTTATGCATTTGAGACTTCCAAATTGGATGTCTATAACGAATTTTGATAAAATAGATGGGGGGAGAATGGCCATCATTTGGGACTCCTCTTTTGTTGATGGGATGACTATGGAGGTTGATAATCAACATATTCATTCCCGATTCACTTGTAGGACAACCCAACTTAGCTTCTACATGACTTTTATTTATGCATTATATACGGTGGTGGAGAGAAGGGCATTATGGCACCATGTACACGGCTTAGGAACTAATATCCTTGCCCCATGGATTGTTTTGGGAGATTTCAACTGTGTTTGTGATCCGGGTGAAAGAAGAGGGTCTGCCCCCCCCCCCCCTCGGCCTATATCATGAAAGACTTAAATGAACTTAGGCTTCAGGCTAATCTTACGGATGCCCCATCTACTGGGGAATTCTTCACTTGGCATAGAGGGTCCATTTGGGCCAAACTGGATAGGGTGTTGATTAACCCTATTTGGAGTGCACAAAGTGTTACATGTCAAGCTCACTTCTGTGATATGGAGCCTGAGTTTGACCATGTGGCATCATTAGTTAGAATTGGACAGGTAAAAAGTATGGGGACAAAACCCTTCAAGTTTTTTAATATGTGGCTAAAGCATGATAAATTTAAGGATATTTTGGAGAATGTTTGGATTAGGAATGTTGTTGGAACAGCTCAGTTTAGACTTGCTCGAAAACTAAAACTATTAAAACAACCGCTCAAACAACTAAACCAAGAAGAATTTAGCCATATCTCAGCTAGGGCAAAGGCGTCCAAGAAGGAGTATAAGAGGATCTTTCACCTTGCCTTAGTATCCCCTTCGGATGACAGGTTGAAACAAGAACTTTTTGATGCAAAAAAGAGGGCCCTCTTCCTGAAGCAAGCCGAGGAAGCCTATCTCATGCAGAAGGCTAAGGCTATTCATATAATTGAAATGGATAGAAGTACTAAGTATTTTCATTCCATTGTAAAAAAGAAAAATGCAAAGAATTCTATAGCATCCATTACATTGGAAGATGGGAGTCTTACCCAATCTATGGATCAAGTTGCGATGGAATTTGTGACCTTCTTTAAAGGATTATTTGGCACCTATACACCTTCGGTTAATTATGACCGTAAGGTTATTACTTCGGGTGTGACCATAGACCAAACAAAGGCTGAGGACCTTATTAGTCCTGTGACTGATATGGAAATCAAACAAGCCTTATTTGACATTGGAAGTGATAAGGCTCCCGGTCCGGACGGATACTCATCAGCTTTCTTTAAGTCCAATTGGAGTTTAGTAGGAGAAGACCTATGTGAGGCAGTTAAAGAGTTCTTTGCCTCGGGGACTATGCTTAGACAAGTTAACCATACTGTTGTAGCATTGATCCCTAAGACAAATCACTCTCCCACAGTGGCTGATTTTAGACCTATCTCGTGTACTAACGTTACTTACAAGGTCATAACAAAGATCTTAGCATCTCGTTTAGGGCCTCTCCTTCCAACGGTTATTCACCCTTCACAAGGAGCTTTTGTTGATGGAAGATTGATGGCCGATAACATCTTTCTTGCCCAAGAGTTAGTAAAGGGGTATACCAGGAAGAGAGGTTCACCTAGATGTATGATCAAGGTGGATCTCAGAAAAGCTTATGATACTGTTTCTTGGGATTTTTTGGAAAATGTTTTGAGGGATATTGGGATACCCACAATTTTTGTAAATTGGATAATGGAGTGTGTCACAACATCATCTTTCTCTATCTCCATCAATGGTGTCCTACACGGGTGGTTTGAAGGAAAGAGGGGGTTAAGACAAGGGGATCCTATGTCTCCATTGTTGTTTGTGATTTGTTTGGAGTATTTCTCTAGGTTGATGGTTCTTAGGACCTCGGGCCCTAACTTTAACTATCACCCGCTCTGCTCCCAACTACAGATCTCACATCTTGCATATGCGGATGACCTTGTTTTGTTTTCAAAAGGAGATTGTAAGTCCATTAAGATCCTGTCCGAGACGTTGGAAGAATTTGGAATGGTATCAGGACTCTTGGTTAACCACGACAAATCTAACATTTTTTTGGGAGGGAACGTGGCGAATGCATTGCCACAAATACTTGATTTGGTTGATTTTCAACAAGGGGCATTTCCGGTTAGATACTTGGGTATTCCATTAGCCCCACTAAAGATCTCTGTGGCACAATTCGCCCCTTTGATTGATACGGTCACAGATTATATTAATGCTTGGAATACTAAAACTCTTTCCTATGCGGGAAAGTTGGAGTTGATTAGAGCTGTGATGCAAGGTGTCCAATCCTTCTGGTTGGGGATCTTCCCGGTCCCTAGGACCATTATCGACAGAATTGTTAGCCTTTGTCGTATTTTCCTTTGGGGGGGGAAATATGCCAAGGTGGCTTGGGATGATGTTTGTTTACCCAAACAAGAAGGGGGGTTAGGTATTAAAAATGCAAGGATATGGAATAACGCTCTTCTCTCTAGGACCCTATGGAATATTCACCAAAAACAGGATACTCTCTGGGTCAGATGGGTTCACGGGGTATACCTCCATGGGAGGGACGTGTGGACATTTGTTCCACACAATAGGGATTCCCAACTAATGAAGAGAATAGCCATGATCCGAGACTCCATTGTCTCCAAATTCACTACTTTGGATACGGCTATTACTTTCCTGCAAAGGAATGCCCCTAATGGAAGGCTGGCCACAGGAAAGGTCTATGAATTACTTAGAGTTAGAGCCACCCCTCGGGTGTGGATGTCTTTTATATGGAAACCTTTTATACCCCCAAAGTTCTCATTCATCATGTGGCTTGCCTTGAGAAACAGGCTACCTACATATGATAACTTGGGGTTTCTTGATGTAATTAATATGTGCTTTTTTTGTAAGGGTGGTCCGGAAACAATACCACACCTATTTTTTGGTTGTACTTTTACAGGTCAGGTATGGGACATGGTGAGACAATGGCTTGGGCTAAAAAGACGAATGACAACACTGTTGAGTGCGGTCAAATGGATTAAAGAAGAGCATAACGGAGCAAATATCAAAGCAAAGTCCATAAGGATTTCACTGTGCTACACGGTCTATTGGACATGGAGAACTAGAAATGCTATATGTTTTGATGGAGCTAAGGCTAAGGTGGAGGATATTGTGTCGCATATCAAGTATATGGTGTACAAAATTCTCTATTCGCTATACCCAGTCCATATGATTACTTTTTGAAACTTTGGGGCTATTTAGACCCCGTTTTTTTGTCAATAGCTTGATGGCTGATTTTTGTGGTGGATAGCTAACTTATACGGTTAGTTATCGAATAGAGAGGAAGAGGCATCCTATATGAGGACTGGCCTATTGTTTTTGCTTTTTGTATATGATGTACATAAACATTCTTGGATGATTCTATATATATTTACATTTCATCAAAAAAAAAATAACACATGTGCGGTATTTCAAGTAGCATTTACATCCATATTTATATACGTATGGTAGTAATAAAGTAAAAAAGTTAAATCCTAAAATTTAAGACTAACAATGGCTCGTTCCTTTACGTCGTTCGCCATTATGTTCACCCTACTAGTAATCATTTCTTCTACTGGTACGTGGTAAAAAAAATTAATTTACTTTTAATTTTCATGACCTTTCGGGTCATGTACATAATTTCTAGATTTGTTTATATACGTAGTATAATCTATTTTGATAATATGGTTCGGTGACTAATAATGTATACTACCTCCGTTCTCTTTTAAATGCAACGTTGGATTTTTTGCACTCTTCATATGTTCTACTTTAACTACGTTTTATTTATTAATTAATGTAATAATATATATTTTTGAAAAAATATTATTAAATCTTTCTCATTATAAATTTTCAAAATTTATTTTTTAAACTTTTTTTACTAATCGGGAATGATATATATTAATGGTCAAAGTTGTGTCTCGACAAATGTGAAATGTTGACTGTTGCATTTATTTAACAACGGAAGAAGTATATATTTACAATAAAGTGATAATATGAAGGTCATTATGATGTCTAGCCTCTTATTACATTATGGAAATTAAATCAGGTGATTAGTGATGTGGATAAAGATGAGAAGAGCCATTCAAGAAATGGAACTCATTTGATTTGGGTTGTTGTATGCAACTCATTTCCTACATGCATCAATGCATGGCTGGTCTCTATGAACATATCATATGGTATATGTACAAATATTGGTCCCATTTGAATAATAGCGTTTTATTCGAAACGCTGAATTGTTTTAACTACAAAACGCTGCATTTTTGCAGCGTATAGCACCAACCCGCTGGAAAACAAACAAGACCATTAGCTCTATATGAAAATGATCTTATCATGCATGCTTAAACTAGCTTTAAAACATCATTTAAATTATTTATTTTTTTGTGGAGCTAATTCAGATTGATGTTGTTTTCCATATTCAATACTAATAGGGTTTGAGTAATGTTTGCTTTATTTGTAAATAAATATAATTATATGACCAGAGATGAATCCAATAAGAATGGGAGAAGCAAAGCAGTGCTTAGGTACGAAGGGGAAATGTTTTGTTGAACATATATGCGACCAAGGATGCAAGAGTCGTGGCTTTTCTCGAGGTGCTTGCGAACAGTGGATCTTACAATGTTGTTGCTATGAATGAAATTAAAGGCTGATCTTGAGCTGGTGAAATCAAAGATTGTTAATCAATAAAATAAACCTCAATGAAATTATATATTTCTATGCAAGTACAATAAAGAATATTCCATCAGTAATTAATGTTATTCCTCGGTGGTCGGTATTATAAAATAGAGGAAATTAGTAAGAGTATGATCAAAAGAGGTGGTGAATCCTAATAAAAAATGACTAGATAATGTGTTGTTTTACATGTATGGTATGTATTTTGATCCTACATTTTCTCTTTAATTCAATTATTACTCATATATTGGGAATCTATGAATGTTTTAGTCATATTAATGTAATTAAATTACCCTTAATTAAAGGGTCAAGTATATACTTCAATTTTATAAATTCATTAATTCACCGCCTCAATCACAAAAAAGCTAACCTGAATCAGTTAATATGATAGGTTAGTGATGATACAAATAATTAATAAATAAATAAATAAATAAATAAATAAATAAATAAATAAATAAATAAATAAATAAATAAATAAATAAATAAATAAATAAATAAATAAATAAATAAATAAATAAATAAATAAATAAATAAATAAATAAATAAATAAATAAATAAATAAATAAATAAATAAATAAATAAATAAATAAATAAATAAATAAATAAATAAATAAATAAATAAATAAATAAATAAATAAATAAATAAATAAATAAATAAATAAATAAATAAATAAATAAATAAATAAATAAATAAATAAATAAACAAACAAATAAATAAATAAATAAATAAATAAATAAATTAATACATAAATAAATAAATAAATAAATAAATAAATAAATAAATAAATAGTCATGGTATCATCATAACTGCATTGGGGTAAAACGCGACAGCTGAAATATAGGGGCCATTTTTTCATTTGTGCCTGTTATCCTAGTGCAGGGCCATGCAAATCTCTCTTTATCGTTCTAATTTTATCGGTTTTCCCCGAAGTATATTAGTCATTATTAACCCAACAAATTAAAGACAGTTTGCGACCTATATTTGTGTTTTGCGGGAAAGATAATTAACTTTTTCATATCATTTGCATCAATCTCCAAAAAACAACGATGTTGAGAGCGATGATGGCACATTCTTCTAAGCTAATTGCTTCTGTAATGCTTATATTTATGCTAATTTCTTCCTCGGGTGAGTAATTTGTTTTATCGGTCTTCGAATTTCTTTATTTTAGGAGTATGTATGAACTCGCGCATGTGTGCGATGGTTATTCATAGGTAGATTAGTGTTTGCATTTCATATTTATTTAAAATTAAGTATGCATTGAAGATGCTATCAGAATTCTCGTTTTTATAGTTGTATTTAACTTCTGCTTATTTTGTAATTGAAGAATTCGATCTCATGTTGTAGTTTTTCTAATTCAATGCAATAGCAATTTTCCAATTTGCAAATTCCTCAAAAAAAAGAGTAAGACACGAATAAAATTGATAACTAAAAGAAGAAAACAATAAATATTCCTTATGAAAAGAATGATGGTGCTATTTGAGAAACTTGGAAACTCCGTCCCATTTTACCTTTATACTTTCCATTTTATTAGGTTGTTCCAAAGTAAGTGTAACATTTTTTTTAAAGAAATATGTGATTTACATCATTTCCTTTTATCAGTTATTACATTCCAAACTTAACTATAGCTTCTATTTTTTCAATCACTTTATTAATAATTGTGGCCAACCAAAATAAGACAAATAAAACGGGACAATACTTTTTAATCCTACTATTTAAAAAAATTCTCTAAAAAGTAAATATTTCTTTTGTATTAAAACACTCCTCTGTAAAGTGTTGTTATATCATCAATGCTATGAAAGGCTGGTTATAACAAATATAATAATTATTTTATTATTTTAAATAGAAGTATCAGCAGAGATGGGTCCAATAAAAATGGGAGAAGCCAAGAAATGCTTTGGCAAATTTGGAGGATGTTGGGGTGAAGCTGCATGTGCTGCTGCCTGCGAAACTCAGGGATATGCAAGTGGCAAATGTACTGGCTTCTCCAGAAAATGTTGCTGCGAGTAAAGATATAGTATAGAAGAGCACTAAGACCATTTGGAGTGGTGTGGAGTCCAAAATGTCAAAATGGACTTCGTACAAATGAAAACATTATTTTGACTCATATTTCTTATTTCCCAGCACCGTCAATAAAATGCACTCTGCGTTTTTTTACAAATCAATTTAGTAAAACATTAATTAAATTATTATACGTAATATTTTCCTTTTAATTCCCCCTGAATAATTACAAAATAAAAAAATACACATTTCGATGTAAAAATAAATAAATTTCATTAATTTTGTTTTATATTTTTTTATTAACAAAAATGAACTTAGTTCAAGTAAAGTTCGATTATGGAATATTAAGTTATTTTTGAAGTTCTATGAATTAAAAATTTGTGTTTCGTGTGATTTTGAGCTCAAGAAAACTTTAACAATTAAACCTTCAGATTTTTTTCATTATTATATATTACATATTGGTGTCATTTGAAAGATCATAAAAATTAATAAATTTTGATATGTTTTAAGAAACAATTGGATAAAAAATAAAAAAGTTATAAGGGTTATAAAAAAATTATGATTTAATACATAAACCAATGACATCACCCCCATTATCTTTCTCCCTATTTTTCCTTCTGTGCAATGCAGCTCCTCCGCCCCCACTCCCTTTCTTATTCTCTTTTTCATTTTTTTGGGTGTCAATCCTTCTTCCAAATTTAGAAAGCTAAAGGGTCAAATAGGTACATGAACTAACATAAAGTGTTCAATTAGTCCCTTCTATAGGAGGTTCTGCCCGGCCGTCGCCAATTGGGGCTGTTCCCGGTGGAATTTTTTAATGAATTTTTTTGAGCATCTTCTTCATTAAGTCTAGTTTACCCATATCAAATTTCAGCTAAAAATTAAATCGGGAAGACAGTCAAATGATTTTCCGAAATGTACTGCGCTGTTTAACTGCGCAGTTATCTTCAAAAAAACATTTGACTGCCTTTTTGGTTGACGTTTTAGCTGAAATTTGGTATGGGTAAACTAGACTTAATGAAGAAGATGCTAAAAAAATTCATCAAAAAATTCCACGGGAACCACCCCAATTGGCGACGGCCGGACAGAACCTTCTATATAAGGGGCTAATTGAACACTTTAAGTTAGTTCATGTAACTATTTGACCCTTTAGCCAATTTAGAACCCTCCATCCACTTGCCTATTTTTACTACCCTCTTTAGCCCACCAATGTATGGAATTAGGAGTCCAAAAATGTCATCTTTAACATTTTGGACTCCTAATACCTCACCACTCCAACTAGTCTAATAAGCTAATTACTATCATTTAACACAAAACATAATTTGTTTATTTAATTTCTTAATTTCATTCTTTAGTAATACATACTATGTAATTATGTAATGCAAACATTTCTTATCTTTTTCAAAGGTGTACAAATGTATATAACAGGTGTGCAAATTAAAAACGTATTACTTTTCCATAAAATTTGGGTTTTGTTCATCAATCTTATTCTTTTGTTTTATTGTGTTGTACTAATTTTATATTTGAGGAGTGGTGTGAGTTTTCTTGCACTTAAAAATGTAGTAATATAGTGGTGAAAAGTACGAGTATCGTCTTCACAGGCCACAGGGACGGAAAAAGGGAATCAAGAATTAACTAAGTTCAGCAATATAAAAAGAAATAAAATAAAATAAAATGCAATTGTGCAGTGTGAGATTTATTGGTTTGGAAAATTAAACTAATGCGAATGAGAGTTGAAATAAAAAGATTGGTTTTCTTCTCAATTAACGACGAAGGGAACAGGGATTGATTTCGGGGTAACCAAATTTCTGGCAAATCAGGCCTAATTACATGAAATTGATTTAATTGAGTCTAGTTAATCATTACTAAATTCTTATTGCCCTCGCGGCGTAGAGTACAACAATTTAGGGGACCAGACTGATCTTTTATGTGACAGGATCCTAAATTATTGCCAAGACGAGCGAGCTTATGGCCCCTTAATCGCTACTAATCTCTTAGCGAGCGATTAAGTGTGTGTGAATGTGTCCTAGAACCAATTAGATCTCTCTTGATTCATTCTACATGCAATTGTAATTCTAGCTGCAGCCTAGGTTACAAGAGATATTGATAGCCGTTATATTTACTTGTGTTTAACATAAGTATTTATAAGTATTTGTTGAAGAAAGGAAGAGAAATCGGGCAAATACCTTCAGAATGAGAGCTAGAGCATAAAACATTGCGATGAACGACTTTTTAGACCAAGAGAATGACGTTCTGCCCATAATTTGAGTATAGCGTATTCTATAGAACTCGAAATCACTCGATTCGAGTTTCATGTGAATGCTAACTCAATAAGGAACAAATGTTATGAAGACGTCATGGCCAAAATATGAAAGGAACAAGACTCAATCAACCAACAAAGTCAGATGTTGCTGGTGGGATTTCAGGATGCATACCTCTCAGTGTTTTAGCCATAACGTTTGATTGGATGAATAAAATCATGTCATTCAGGTTTTGGTGGATATAAGACTTCATTAGCTACAACTTTGGTGAAGGAATCATGTCCAAATTCGTAGAGGAACATCTCCAAAATGTCGGGACAAAACCCGACACTTTTTGATCCATTTCAGAAGAAGAAAAATGAAGTGTATTGTTGGGCGCAGCAACCGGCGCCGGTTAGTCAAGAACCGGCGCCGGTCGGAAGGTTTTTTCACGCAAAAATGAGGCTGTTTTGAACCGGGGCCGGTCGGAACATAACCGGCGCCGGTTGGGACGATTTTCTGCTAAAACACAGCAACGTGCAAGTAATTCTTGATGGGAAAACTTCATCTTCCTCCATATCTGATCAAATATTGCTTCCACACCCGATTGTTGGGCTTGAATAGACTAAAAGATGCCTTTCTTTAGCCTATATAAAGCCCTCAATTCATCAAGCAAACACATTCCATTCCATAGATTAATTCCTAGCTTTTATATTTTTGTTCTTGGTATTTTCTTCAAGTTCTTGAGGAGGAAACTTCAACCTCCGAAACCATTGGTGTTTAGGTATTATTTCCTTTGTAATTTCATGTTCCATTACATTTCAATATTGTATTGTGATTAATATGAGCATTAGAGGCTAATTTCTTAGCTAAGGCTAGGGATGAACCTCTATGCACACTAGGTGTTTGATAAAAGTTCTAAACCAATAAATTGTGATTTATCCTTTACATTTTGATTGTTTATGACTATGGTGTACAACATAGAAGTATGTTAAATTTAGTTTATACTTGCAATTAACGTTGAAGTCTAAACTATGAACATTAAAGGATAAACATATATAGTACCGAGAATAGAAATATATCCGGTCTTATATGATACGGGTGTGATGTCTTGATATTCAACGGGGTTTTCGGTAGATGAATGTAAGCCGTAACGGGACTTACACGTAACGAAAACCACGCTCTCGCTGCCTTAACCGGAGTTGAGAATATATTAGCGACATCGTATTCATGATTGTTGGGGAAGAACTATTATTAAACAAATATTAAAGCATTTAGGTGAATCCCGATTGCCTTAGTAATTCTCATTCTTGTTTAAACCAATCTCAAAGAGCAAGGTTCCTGAAAAAAATATATCATTTACATTCTTTTCATTCAATACTCGACTTTATAATATCAACGATTTCCCTGTGGATCGACCCGGTATTTACCGGTATTTTATTACTACATCGGCACTTGTATACTTGCAAGTTCAGCCCGATCAAGTTTTTGGCGCCGTTGCCGGGGAAATACGGCTTGTTGTTATAAAGTCAATCAAACAAAACCATACACACTTTACATTTCACTTGTTCTTGTTGTTAAGTTTTTCAGAAAATTCCTTGTGTTTGTATGCTCTTAAGAAGTCAAGGGTCTAAGAACCTTGAAACTCTTGACCTTGAAATCGAAAGAACGTGCAAGCACATCTTCAATTACACCCGAAAGGCAAAAATGATGCCAACACTCAATGAAAGAAAGAGGCCCGTGGTTGCCGCCACTCCCTCATGTATTGTCCTAAGCGAGGCGGCTCGGGACTATGAAATGAAAAATAGCTACTTCAATGCTATGCCTCAATTTCATGGTCTTCCGAGGGAGAATCCACTTAACTTCATCACCGAGTTCTATGGATTCATCCAAGGAATCCCTAGGCATGGTCTCACCGAGGATGATCTCAAACTCAAAAGCTTTCCCTACACTTTGAAAGGGGCGGCAAGGATGTGGTTCTTGGAGCAAGCACCGGCGATTTTTACAACGTGGGAAGGTATCTATAATGCTTTCATTTCTAAGTATTACACACCCACTATGACTCAAGAGCTAAGGCAACGAATCTTCAACTTCAAACAACAAGTTGGAGAACTATTTCAAGACGCATGGAGGCGTTTCAAAGCCTTGTTGAAGGAATGCCCTCATCACCGCATTCCTCTTGATCTTCAAATTGATACATTCTACAATGGTTTGAACTCTTCATGCCAAGCCATTGTAGATAACCGTGCGGAGGGCTATATTGGCAACAAAACTGAAACGGAAGCTTTGAGAATCCTTGAATCCATTGCTTCAAATCCTCAACTACAAGGAGGAGATGTCAAATTGGCCGGTGTGAGCGAGGTGTCCATAGCTCATGAGTTGGACAAACGGTTTGCTGATTTTCAACAAGCCATGCACAAAGATCTTCAAGCTTCTATTCACACGGCTCTACAAGCCGTGATTGGAGGGGCCAACCAAGTGGCTAACGTGGAAAGCATAGCACAACCGGAAGGTAATTCATCTCAAACTCTTGAAGAGGTGAATTTTATGAATTCATATGGGAATAGGGGGAACCAAGGAGGCAATAACTACCCCAACAATCAACAAAGGTGGAACCAAGGTAACTCTTGGAAACCACAAGAGGGGCCTCATAATCCTCCTCCTAATCCTCCATCCGGGTTTTCACAAGGGCAAACAATGGAGGAGATGATGAAAACCCTCACCCAAAATATTGTGGCTAGTGTAAAAGCCCAAAACGAGGAGAACTTTAGTAGAGTGGAGGCATCCATTGGGAATCTCCATTCACAATTCACAAAGCTTGATCTCCGATTTGAAGATCAAAACCGCAAAATTCATCAACGCATGGACAACATTGAACAATACACCAAGTCATCTATTCACAACTTGAAGGTAAAAATTGGGCAAATTGCTCAAGGAAAAAGCACAAGAGAGCAGGGGCGGTTTCCCACCACAACAGAAATCAATCCTCGGGAGAGCGTGATGGCCATTACCACAAGAAGTGGGAGACAAATGGAGGACCCCAAGATGCCGGAAAGGATAAAGACGCAGGAGGAACAAGAAGATGTTGCACATACACCACTCCCACCTATCATGGCTCAATATGTTCCTCACATCCCTTACCCACAAAAATTGAAGAAGAAAGGAGATGATAAGAAATACAAGAAATTTCTTGATATTTTCAAGAAATTAAGCATCAACATACCTTTTGCGGAGGCCATTGCGGAGATCCCATCTTATGCAAAATTTCTTAAAGGTATCATCTCCAACAAAAAGAGGTTAGAAGAATTCACAACTGTGGCACTAACGGAGGAATGTAGTGCCATTATTCAAAACAAACTTCCCCCAAAACTAAAAGATCCCGGAAGCTTCACTATTCCATGCTCTATCGGAAAAATCGGGGAGGTAAGGTCTCTTTGTGACCTTGGTGCTAGCATAAATCTTATGCCTTACTCCCTATTTAAAAAGCTAAGTGTGGGGGAACTCCAACCAACAACGGTTGCTTTGCAATTAGCGGATAGAACAATCCGCTATCCGATAGGCATCATGGAGGATGTCCTTGTCAAAGTTGGAAAATTCTACTTCCCAGTAGATTTTCTTGTTTTGGACATGGAAGAGATGGAAGTTCCCGTCATCCTTGGGAGATCTTTTTTGGCCACCTCCGCAGCCGTCATTGATGTGCAAGCAGGCACCGTAAAGCTAAGAGTGGGAGGAGACGATGAAACATTCAATGTATGGAAAACACAATCCATACCAACTCAAAACATGGAGGTCAACACAAATCCTTCCATCCCTCCAACACACCACGGGAATGAAAAGAATGGACGGACAACTCCATGGCCTCCCCACGATCTCAAAAAGGTAACGTTGGTCAAACGTCTTCAGGAGCCCAATCACACGTGAGAGGTACGTTGCGTCCGGCCTATGACGTTAAACTGAGCGCTAATTGGGAGGCAACCCAACAAATTCAATTATAAATAAATATGTTTAGTTAAATACATATTCATATTTATTTATAATTGAAACCAAAAAAAAAAAAAAAAAAAAAAACAAAAAAAAAAAAAAAAAAAACAAAAACAAAAAAACAAAAGCATCATCTAAACTCAAGTATCATGCATCTCCTACTCTCACAAGACGGCTCATTCCGCTATTGAAGATTTCATCCTCCATTACATCCTCAAATGTACATTGAGGACAATGTATCTCAAGTGTGGGGGGTGCATCTCATGGTTAGTTAAACAAATTTTGTGTGCAAAATAATTTTTTTTTAGGAAGGTAAAACTTGTGATAATTCTCTTTTTAATGGGTATTTGGTTGAGAAAGTTTTGATTATTCACATAAACTATCATTTTTTTTAGATTTATTACACTACTCTTTACTCTTGAAAACAACCCAAAAAAAAAAAAACTTGTGACTAGGAACATCATCTTCTTCCATGTCCAAAAATGGTTTAAGTACATCTCAAATATTCAAGAACCATTTTGGAAAACAAGCCACCCTCATATCTCATCAAATAAATTGGGATGATCAAAATGACTTTCAGTAAATGCTTGTTGAGAACCAATTCAAATGAGTAAAAAAAAAAAGAAAAAAAAAAGAAAAAAAAACTCATGATCTCTTTCAAGAATTTCAACTGATCCACTTCTATACTGAAAAGTCAAATACACCAAAAAGCCATCCTACACCCCAAAAAGTCCTAGTCACAATCCATTCATCTCCTCTTAAGTGTATAAGTAATTTTTCTAAATCTAATGATAGTTTTGTGTGTCTAATAGAAATTTGGTTTTGGACCGAAAAAGATAAAAGAGTTTACATGAGTTTTTACCTCTCTTAAAATTAAAATTATTTTTGTTCATATATTTTTGTTGAAACTAACCAAGGCATCCGAAGGTGAAGAAATTGCTCGAGGACGAGCAATGCTCAAGTGTGGGGGGATTTGATAGCCGTTATATTTACTTGTGTTTAACATAAGTATTTATAAGTATTTGTTGAAGAAAGGAAGAGAAATCGGGCAAATACCTTCAGAATGAGAGCTAGAGCATAAAACATTGCGATGAACGACTTTTTAGACCAAGAGAATGACGTTCTGCCCATAATTTGAGTATAGCGTATTCTATAGAACTCGAAATCACTCGATTCGAGTTTCATGTGAATGCTAACTCAATAAGGAACAAATGTTATGAAGACGTCATGGCCAAAATATGAAAGGAACAAGACTCAATCAACCAACAAAGTCAGATGTTGCTGGTGGGATTTCAGGATGCATACCTCTCAGTGTTTTAGCCATAACGTTTGATTGGATGAATAAAATCATGTCATTCAGGTTTTGGTGGATATAAGACTTCATTAGCTACAACTTTGGTGAAGGAATCATGTCCAAATTCGTAGAGGAACATCTCCAAAATGTCGGGACAAAACCCGACACTTTTTGATCCATTTCAGAAGAAGAAAAATGAAGTGTATTGTTGGGCGCAGCAACCGGCGCCGGTTAGTCAAGAACCGGCGCCGGTCGGAAGGTTTTTTCACGCAAAAATGAGGCTGTTTTGAACCGGGGCCGGTCGGAACATAACCGGCGCCGGTTGGGACGATTTTCTGCTAAAACACAGCAACGTGCAAGTAATTCTTGATGGGAAAACTTCATCTTCCTCCATATCTGATCAAATATTGCTTCCACACCCGATTGTTGGGCTTGAATAGACTAAAAGATGCCTTTCTTTAGCCTATATAAAGCCCTCAATTCATCAAGCAAACACATTCCATTCCATAGATTAATTCCTAGCTTTTATATTTTTGTTCTTGGTATTTTCTTCAAGTTCTTGAGGAGGAAACTTCAACCTCCGAAACCATTGGTGTTTAGGTATTATTTCCTTTGTAATTTCATGTTCCATTACATTTCAATATTGTATTGTGATTAATATGAGCATTAGAGGCTAATTTCTTAGCTAAGGCTAGGGATGAACCTCTATGCACACTAGGTGTTTGATAAAAGTTCTAAACCAATAAATTGTGATTTATCCTTTACATTTTGATTGTTTATGACTATGGTGTACAACATAGAAGTATGTTAAATTTAGTTTATACTTGCAATTAACGTTGAAGTCTAAACTATGAACATTAAAGGATAAACATATATAGTACCGAGAATAGAAATATATCCGGTCTTATATGATACGGGTGTGATGTCTTGATATTCAACGGGGTTTTCGGTAGATGAATGTAAGCCGTAACGGGACTTACACGTAACGAAAACCACGCTCTCGCTGCCTTAACCGGAGTTGAGAATATATTAGCGACATCGTATTCATGATTGTTGGGGAAGAACTATTATTAAACAAATATTAAAGCATTTAGGTGAATCCCGATTGCCTTAGTAATTCTCATTCTTGTTTAAACCAATCTCAAAGAGCAAGGTTCCTGAAAAAAATATATCATTTACATTCTTTTCATTCAATACTCGACTTTATAATATCAACGATTTCCCTGTGGATCGACCCGGTATTTACCGGTATTTTATTACTACATCGGCACTTGTATACTTGCAAGTTCAGCCCGATCAGATATCAGTTAAATTGTAATTCAAACACAAATGAAAAGACATTCATGCAATTAAACCATCAAGAATCTAGTCATACATCATGATCAACCTCTTCATCAACCCCAAATCCCTAATTAAACCACTCACAATTCATAATTGAATAATCAACAGAATTGAGATGAATAGAAATAATTTTCATTAGTTAAAAAGATGAACTTACAAATTATCTCAGGTTCTTGGAGTAAACAATGATAAAAACGCAAGTAAATTCGCCCCTAGGTCTCTCCGTAATGTTCGTAACCCCAAAATAGGATAAGAGAGGCCTTATTTGTAGAAAAGGGGTAAAATTCGGGCTGGATTAGGACAAATCAGGGCACACTCGGCGAGCGTGGCGTCCGAGCGTCCGGAGCAACCGCGCGTTCCGCGGGCACGCTCGGCAAGCGTCCCTGTACGCTCGGCCAAGCGTGGAAGGCAGCGGCTCGGAACATATTTCTTCATCAGGCACGGCGTGCCTATCTGCCAGGCACGACCGTGCCTGCTCTTTTTCGCCTCTTTTTCATCGTTTCTCGCTCCAAACTCTCCCGAATGCTTCCGTGATCAAGTCAAAGGTCTTCTTTTCATCAAATCTTCATCGTGAACCCCCGGAGACCTCCAAAACTCTCAAATCTTTCTCGAACATTCTCCAACTCTTCTTGATTGCTTCTCAAGCACCGGTGTCGGACTCTAATTTCCTGATTTTGATTCCAAACAATACAAAACTCGAACCAACGCCTGGTAAACACAACTTGAGCTAAAATTGAGACTTGCAACACCTTAAAGCTAGGAACACCATCAAAATCCGACCCCAACACGCATCAAATGTGTGTTGTAATACGAACTCATCATATTCCCCTACACTTAAGTTTTCTTGTCCTCAAGCAAATCGAACAACGGGTCTTACGATAATCACCACACGAATTAAAATAACTAGCATGCACACGTAGTTAAAGAGATATTCACAGAACAGATAGTCTAAACCAAGAAAAATCTACCCTAAACTACATCTTTGTACTCTAGCTAAACTATTTGACAAATTTATTCACAATATCCTCAAAGTAGTGACAGCGTTCCTAAATAAACTAGCTACCGATCAGAAGAACTTGTGAAGGCGGTGGTGAATGGTCAATGGTAACGATAAACAGTCCCTTTCTTGAGAGTTTGGAACATCCTAACAAAGACTTAATGCATTTAGGAATTTCGGGGCTATTCTTAGGATCAAGGAATTCAGTAGGCCACAAATTAGGAAAAATCATTTAAACCTCTTCAAAGAGTAGACATGGTGTACAACTAAGCTAAACCGTCGCGGCACATTTTTGCTTTGACGTACACTTGAAGTACGCGAACGACTAAACCTAATTTTGCAATATATAGCCTTCAAGTTCATTTAATTAAGTTTAGTTTTCCTTGTCATGTTGGCACGAGAACGCCATTTCTTTCGAAAGATATCCAAGTCTCATCTTACGCTTTTTGACCGGGGCTCCCATTCTCTTTTTCACAAGATAAGAGGTCTAGCTATAATAATTTTTCACATTTCGGATTTTTATTAGACATTACACATTCTGATCTCGGCCTCACCAAGGAAAAATAGCAATTAGAGTTCATTTATTTCAATGTGAATCCATGCATACAATGCAATTCTCAGAAGTATCAAATTCCTAAAAAGTGTGGTCTTACCCCATTTGGGGCATAGGAACAATGCCAAAAATGGCTCATACACAAATTCCCTAAACTTAGCAAATTAATCCTCTAGTTCCCTAAACACCAAGATTATGTTAGAAATATTCACATGTAAGGAAAACATGTCATTTGGCTATAGAGCTCAATTAATTGGGTAAGGAATAGATGGTCAGACTCAAAGTGGCTTCTCCTAAAGGATTTTATTCGGGTGGATGTGATGGAGTATATGGCCCAGGAACCCCCGGCCCATAGACTCCTACTTCTCCTACACAAGTTCATTGGGCCCAGGGGACAACTCGGGCCCAAAATGCAGCGGCCCAAGCCTCAACGTAGCCCAGAATACGCACTGGGGTGCCTTCGGCCTCCTTGGCCGAAGGCTCCAAACCTCACAGGGTAGCCTTCTCTGGCATAAGAGGCTACTGGGAGAAAACGGCGAGAAACATGAGCCTTCGGCACTATCAAGCCCTCGGCATCGTTGAGGCCTTCGGCTGAACCAAGCCTTCGGTCATACAAGGCCTTCGGCCACACAGGGGTCCTCGATTACATGGAGCCCTCGGCTACACAAGGAGCCTTCGGCTGAACTAGCTCAATCATCGAAGATTCCTTTTGGAGACAGCCAACCACCACATTTAATGCCACGTCGCATCCGCCAACCGCATTCAATGCGGTGAACGTACCACTGCCGGTGCCACCCAGCTGACGTGACCCCTCGGCCGTTGGATTACTGACACGTGTACTCTCATCGCATTTATTGCTGCTATAAATAGCAGCCCATTTCTCCTTGTAATCAGGATCTAAATCTCAACTCCACACGCTGAGTTCATTTAATAAAATCGACTCTCTCTCCTCCTATTTACTCTGACTTCTCTCTAGTTATTCCCGCAATAACCCCTCGGATAAGATACCCCCCGGGTAGACTGTCCATCATTTGGTGCTCTCGTTGAGAGGTCCGAACTATCAAGTAAGAAACCCTCCCCTTCTACCAAATATAAAACGCTTACCAAAAATGGGAAGAACCACTCGTGCCCAATCCAAAACCCTAGAAGAGAACCACGTAGCCCCCGGCGAAACCAACGGGGCTGAGGCCTCCAACAGGCTCTTGGTACCCGAGGGTGGTATCATCCTCGAATTGGAGCAGGCTACTGCTGACCTCCGGCAGCAGCTACAGAAGAACGCCCCTGATGCCCGCATTGGCCTTGATAATCGAAGGAGGGATCGGAGTGAGAACCAAGTTCCCCCTCCGGCCCCGGCCATCGATCTTCAGGCTGCCTTTGCGGCCTTTGTTCAAAACATGGCTCTCAACTCAGGAGCCCTCGCCTCCCAGGCGCCCCTTCAGCCCCACGCTGGAGGGAATGTTATCCAACTGCCACCACTCCCTCCTTTGTTCAACAGTCCTCCCCCGGGGATTGGCAATGCCGAGGGGGTCATAGCGCAGGATACCGCCTCCCAAGAGGCCCAATCCAGGGACAAGCGCCCCATGATGAAAGAGAAACCCCGAACCTCTGTACTTGAGAGGCTTGGGGGAGCTCCCGGGCACCGAGGGGTCCAAGACCGCCTCGGGAAACAAGCATTCAGCAGGCCCCAGGAGAGTGGAGCCTCTGCTTCGGGCGCCGAGGGCGTGCCTCCCCCCCGAAGCAAAGGCAAAGCCCTCCTCCATGCCGATGACGCCAGGCACCGGATCAATCAGGCGCAATCCTTCCGTGCCAACTCCCAAGGGGTTGCCCCGAAGGATCCTAAGGACGAAATCATCGAAGCCCTCCTCCGTCAACTTGAGGAGAATCGTCAGGCTCCTCCGACGGCTTCCACGGCAAGGCCAGACCCAGAGTACGCTGACCTCCGGGCGCAAGTGGAGGAAATGAAGCGTAAGCTCGCCGAAGGCTCCGGTGAGCCCCTCATTCAGCTCCGCACTAGGACGCCTTTCACCCCAAGGGTGCTGGCGGCCAAAATCCCCCACAAGTACCGCGGGCAACCCATCAAACCGTATGAGGGGAAGACAGATCCCCAAGAGCACTATAGCCGCTATCAAAATAGCATGATGATGATGGGGGCCTCGGATGAATACTTATGCCGTTGGTTCCTTTCCACCTTGGAGGGGCCCGCGTATGAGTGGTTCAACCGATTGCCCGAAGGCAGCATTGATTCTTGGCAAGAACTTGCTCACCGCTTCCTTACACAATTTGCTGGGAGGCATCGCTCAAAGAAGCACTTCTCCCACCTTCTGAACGTGAGACAACAGAAGGAGGAAACCCTTCGGAGTTTCTTAGAACGCTGGAGGCAGGCCTCCCTCGAGGTCGAAGGCGCCGATGACAGAACCCTGATGGCCCTCTTCCACACCGTCCTCCGCAACGGTAACTTCTCCAGGAGTCTCATCACTGACCCCCCCCCCCCCCCCCCCCGCGATTATACCAAGGCCCTCCAGCGGGGGGATCGATATGCTGAAGCGGAGGAAATCGAGAAGGACCGCCGTAACACAGATCCTTCCCAGAAGAATGAAGGCAGGAATCGGCCCGGAGGGCCTCCCCCTCCGGCCAACCGCGAGGCCCAATATAATGATCGCCCCCGAGGTGGCCAAGCCAGAACCGGGGGCGGTTACAAGAATAATCCGAAGGCATGGGCGCAACCCGTCCTCCTGGAGCACCCACGCACTCCCCTGACGCACCCCGTCAGCGTCATCTTGGACCATGCAGAAGAACGAGGGCTGGTGGAGCGAGACTCCCGTACACCCCTCGAGATTTATGCCATTGGTCCTGATGAGCCCTATTGCCGCTTCCACCGCCACCATGGACACAGAACCGACGACTGCCATCAGCTGAAAAACGCCATTGAAAGGCTGATACAGGCGGGCCACTTGTCTCAGTTTGTCCGGGGCCCTCCTCCCCAGGGCCCCCCACATCATCAAGGCCCTCCGCCGAAAGCGAACAAATGGGTGAACCCCAACACCATCCCCTTGGGAAACCCACAGGGGAAGAAACGTGAAATTGGGGGCCTCGACGACGAGGGAGAGGGCTCCCACCAACAATACAAGCGCCACATCCACATGATTAATGGTGGCAACACTGGTGGAGACTCCACCAGCCAGCGGAAGAAGTGGGCTCAATCCCTTTACGTTGGGGAGGTCAGCCACGTTCCCCCAACTAAGAGGCCGAGGGGGGAACCCATCTTCTTCACAGATGCAGACCTACCCTCGGGTTCCCTGCCGCATAGAGATGCCCTCGTCATCCGCACTGAAATCAATGACGCCATCATCCTCCGGACTTATGTTGACACGGGGAGTTCTGTCAACGTCATGTACCTCAGCACTTTTCAAGAGTTGGGACTCGACAGGGGGTCCCTTCGGCACATCAACACCCCCCTCTCCGGATTCACGGGGGACAGCATCGACGCCGAGGGCGTCATCACACTCATGGTCGAATTCGGCGACGGATCCCATAGAGCCAAGCTCGAAGTGGAGTTCGTCGTCGTCAACCTCGACTGCGCGCATAATATCATCCTCGGCCGGCCTGCCCTCGAGGACTTAGAAGCCGTCATCTCCATGAGAAACCTCTGCCTCAAATTCCCCACATCCACCGGCATCGGCTATTCGAGGGGGAATCAGAAACTCTCCAGGGCCTGCTACCTTCAGCTTACCAAGAAGGTTAGTAAAACTGAGTTTCGTGTTGACACCATCACCACCAAGGCCTTGGAGGAAGAAGAAGGCAGGCCGAGGGCTGAGCCTGCCGAGGAGACCGAAGACTTGATACTCGATCCGGCCAAGCCGGAGAGAGTCCTGAAGATTGGAGCCAAGCTCCCCGAAGACTTGAAGGCTGGCATCACAAGGGCCCTCCGCGCCTACTCCATTGTTTTTGCATGGGGGCCGGAGGATATGCCAGGAATTGACCGAAGGGTTATCACCCACCGCCTAGCGGTGGACCCCTCGGCCAAACCGATACAGCAGCGAAGAAGACCCCTCTCGGCCGAGAGAAGGGAGTTCGTGAAGAAGGAGGTAGCCATGCTCCTCTCCATCAAACATATCAAGGAGGTGAAATACCCCTCTTGGTTAGCAAATGTAGTCCTTGCACAGAAGCCTCCTACTTTCCGCATGTGCGTGGATTACACGGACTTGAATAAGGCGTGCCCTATGGACCCCTTCCCCCTGCCGAACATTGATCAGCTGGTGGATGAGACCGCGGGATGCGAAATCATGTCTTTCCTCGACGCATTCCGCGGATATCATCAAATCTACATGCATGAGGAAGACGCTGAAAAAAACCGCCTTCATGACACCCGAGGGCATTTTCTGCTACCTTGTGATGGCTTTCGGCCTCAAAAACTCGGGCGCCACCTACACCCGAATGGTAGCCAGGGTCTTCCAAGCTGTCTTAGGGCGCACCATGGAGGCCTATGTGGACGATATGATCGTCAAAAGCAAGAAGGCCAGCACTCACGCCGACGATCTCCGGGAAATCTTCGCCATCATGCAAAAATCCAACCTCCGGCTGAATCCGAAGAAATGCACCTTCGGCGTGCAGGGAGGGAAATTCTTGGGCTACATGGTGAGCCGAAGGGGTATTGAGGCCAACCCCGAGAAAATTCAAGCCATCATCAACATGGAGCCCCCGCGCAACGTCAAAGAAGTTCAACGGTTGACGGGTCGCCTGGCAGCCCTCAACCGATTCCTCTCTAAGTCAGCCGAGAGGGCCCTCCCCTTCTTCCAAATCATGAGAAAGACAACGGGTTTCCAATGGACATCTGAATGTCAAGAGGCCTTCGACGAACTTAAGAAGTACCTCTCTTCTCCCCCAGTGCTCTCCAAACCGAAGGTGGGGGAGACTTTATACTTATATCTTGGTGTTAGCCCTTCGGCCATCAGCTCAGTGCTAATCCGAGAGGAGGACGGCGTCCAACACGCCATCTTCTACGTCAGTAAGACCCTCCGGGAAGCAGAACTCAGGTATTCTCCCGTCGAGAAGACGGTGCTAGCCATCGTTTGGACCGTCAAGAAGCTTGGCCACTACTTTCAAGCTCATCCGGTCCAAGTGCTCACACATCAACCCCTCGGCGCCCTCATGAGGAGCCCCACAAGTTCCTCTCGAATGGTGAAATGGGCCATCTTCCTCAGTCAATACAACATAGATATCCGTCCGAGGCCTGCCATTAAGGGCCAAGCCCTGGCAGACTTCGTAACGGAATGCACCGCAAGATCAGCAACAGACGAGGAGCCTTCGGCACCCCTCGATGAGTGGTGGACACTCTATACCGATGGCTCCTCGGCCACCAAAGCATGCGGAGGGGGAGTAGTTCTGATCACACCCGAAGGCTTCCGCGCCTATTACGCCATCCGCTTCTCCTTCAAAGTCTCCAACAACGAGGCCGAGTACGAAGCCCTCCTCTGTGGCCTTCGGCTGACAGCAAATCTGAAGGCCAAGATGATCCACGTCAAGTGTGACTCCAAGCTTGTCGTGGGTCAAATTTCCGGGGAGTACGAAGCCAAGGAAGGGAGGATGAAGCAGTACAAAGAGGCGGCTAAGGAGTTGCTCAAAGTATTTGAGGCACATTCTCTTACCCAAATACCGAGGGCTCAAAACTCCGAGGCCGACATCCTATCCAAGCTCTCGGATGAATCCCCCGAACACCTCTCGAAGATTGCAAGGATTGAGGAACTTAGCCTCTCAAGCATCCACGCGAGCCCCGTCATGGGCATTAACCTAAGGCCGGAGGATTGGATCTCCGACATCATCACCTTCATCACCACAGGGCAACTGCCCCAAGACGAAGCCCGCGCCAAGTTAGCAAAACTGAGGGCTCCCAGCTACACCCTCGAAAACGGGAGGCTTTACAAGAGATCTTACAACGGCACCCTCCTTCGGTGCCTTCACCAAGATGAGGCCGAAGTCGCCATGGAGGAAGTGCACAGTGGCACTTGCTCAGCTCACCAGGGACCCTTCTCCATGTCCCGAAGGCTCATAGTTCAGGGCTACTTCTGGCCCACGATGGCTAGAGATTGTACTGATCTAGCCCGAAGGTGCACCGCTTGCCAACACTTTCAGAAGGCCCCCGGCAGACCAGCGGTCAACTATGCTCCCATCAACACCGCTATACCCTTCTCCAGATGGGGGATTGACTTAGTGGGCCCTCTGCCGAGGGGTACCTCCAACAACAGATACATCATTGTGGCCATTGACTACTTCACCAAATGGGTAGAGGCCGAGCCCCTCGCCAGCATCACCGAAGCCCGGTGCCGCCACTTTGTTCTCAAAAATATTCTCACAAGGTTTGGCGTCCCCCAACAAATCATATCCGACAACGGCACTCAATTCGAGGCAGCCCCCTTCTGTGCCCTTCTTGAAGCTTGGGGCATCAAGCACACATTCTCTTCCGTTGCCTACCCTCAGGGCAACGGGCAAGTAGAGAATGCCAACCGCACCCTCCTCGAGGGGTTGAAGAAGAAGCTGGAAGCCGAAGGGGGAGGCTGGGTAGAAGAACTTCATAACATCCTATGGGCCTACCGCACCACCCCTCGGCGTGCAACAGGTGAGACACCCTTCTCCCTATGCTATGGCTTCGAGGCTAAAGCTCCGACAGAAGTGACCCTTCCCACCCGAAGGGTGGAACAATATGAACCCGAAGTCAACGACACCAACATGGCCCTCGACCTTCATCTCATCTCAGAAAGCCGAGAGCAAGCCTTTCTCAGGGCTGAAAACTATAGGAGACAAGTCAAAGGCTACATCGACGCCAAGGTCTGCTCCCGGGAATTTCAGGTGGGTGACTACGTCCTCCGACGAAGGGAGGCCAGCCTACCCACCGAAGGCGGCAAGATGGCGCCTAAGTTTGAAGGCCCCTACATCATCTCAGCCATCATCAAACCAGGGACATACAAGCTTAAACGTCCCAATGGGACGGAGGTCCCTAGACATTGGAATGTGCACCACCTTGTCAAATTCTATCAATAAGGCATGAGCGGCCAAGCCCTCATCCTCAGTAGGTGTAAATATCAATGGCCCAAGGCCCCATCTGTTTTTGAAGAATAATCACGAGGCCAAGCCTTCATCACCTACATATTGTACAAACGGCCCAAGGCCCCCTTCTCTCCTACACATGATAGCCAAGCCCTCATCTCTCCACCAAAATAGGCCCAAGGCCTCTCCCTCTGATGAGGGGGAATACAATTTAGGTACCAAGTACCAAGTGTATGGGTCACCCCCATCACTCTTTGAAAACACCGAGTGTTTTCTCACTAAGCCGTACCCCACGAGGACGCAATTATGCATACATTATGCGTACTTATACATACTTTATCCTCCTAAAAAAAAAAAAATGGGGTGCGACACCCCTCGGCTCCGGCTGGCACCAAGTGCCCCCGGCTATTTGTGTCCAACACACAAATAAAACCCTTCCCAGGAACGCTTTCCGCGCCATCCCCCAAGGGGAGGCAGGCAACGGACCATGTCCCGGGCCCAGGATTCGACTTCCACAAACGAAACGCTCCCCGCGCTATCCCCCAAGGGGAAGCAGGCAACAGACCATGTCTCGGGCTGAGGGGACGACTTTCAAAACCGAGGCGCTTTCCGTGCTATCTCCCAAGGGGAAGCAGGCAACAGACGATGTCTCGGGCCGAGGAAACGTCCCTCAAACCCTTCGGGATATCGGAAGGTCATTCCCGAAGGGGGAGCCAACGGTTTATTCCGTTGCCTCCCATATAGGCCAAGCCTTTCCTAGAAACCAAGTTTCTAGATGCCTCTCCTACACCATCTAAAAAAAAAAAAACTTGTGGCCTCCGGGAAACCAGACAAAAGAAGGAAAAAATATTCATCCAAGCGAAGGAAAGCATACACTCATAAAGGAAAAGAACGAAGGCAAACAAAGTTTGAAGAGAAATGAGGCAATCGTTTATACAAAGAGCCCGAAGGCGATCATTCATTCATCCGCAAAAGAATATTCAAAGTACAAAATAGGTGTTTGTTCACATACGAGGCCGAAGCCGGAGCCTACCACTATTACATTCAATTATACTTAGAAAATTCAAGCTTGGGATTCTGCAGCTGCCTCGTCCCTCGGCTTCGAGGCTGCGTCATCCTCCGCATCTTCTTCATCATGGAGGCCATACTCCCTCATTAACTCGGAGTCCGCAAGCTGAACCCTTTCCTCGCCCTCCGGGAGGGGGACCCTCACATCAGGCTGCCGGGGAGGAAGACCATAAGCCGAAGGATCGAAGTTATCCTTGGGAATCTTGAAATGCTCGGCCAGCTTCCGGTAGATGAGGCGTTGGGTGAAGAACTCGCCCCCATCGAAGTAATCTTTGCCCTTTAGGGCCATCCACTCAGCTCCGGGGCCCTTCACCCAAGCATCCACTGAAGACTCCACCACCGAGGCCCTCCACGGTTCCAAATCATCTGCTTTCCACCCCTCGGATTGGAAGGCAGCAACGGCATCTTTCTCGGCTTTGGAGACGGCCTCGGACTTGGCCTTTGCTGCTTCCTCGGCGGCTTTCATTGAGGCCTCAGCAGCCGCCTTCTCAGCTTCAGCCTTGCCCTCGGCTCGGGCCTTCTCCTCTGCCTCCTTGAGCTTTTCCCCCGCCTGCTTAAGGGCCAGCTCCAGCTCAGCGCAACACCTGATGGCCTCAGAATGCTCCCGGATGAGTTTCTCCAGGGCAGCGTCATTTTGTGCCTTGTCCAAACGCACCTGTTCCATCCTCCGGACATACTCTCCGAAGGCCAGGCTGGCCTGTAAGCAAAGGAAGGGCACTCAAGGTCAAACCATGCAAGCAGAAAATATGAGAAAACAAAGCATAAGCTTAGCGAGGGGAAGGGACTTACAGTGACCGAGGCCTCAAGTGCTCTTCGCTCGAGGGCTTCGTCCTCGAACTTGCCGAGGGTCGAGCGATCCAAAGGGGGAGTGGCACCCTTCAGATATTCCCTCGGATCGAGGGTGCCGTGCACGACGGCAGTCCCCCTCTTAAAGGAGAACCGCACCGTCTCTTGCGGCCAGGCCCCCTCGTCAAGATCCACCAGATGAGAGGAGGAGGGCTCTTCAAGGATCACAAGGGGGGCACCCTTACCTTCATCGGCCCCCCTCTGCTTCTTAGTCACCGGAGGCTTGGAGCCCTTCCCGGTGTTTTTTCTCTTAAGCTCCCCGGCTTGGGAGCCCCCGGCACCAACACCGGTATCACCAGCAGCAACCTCCTTGGGGGGCTCCTTAGCTTCCGGAATTTTGGAGGCCCCAGCCTTCTTGAGAACATCATCGACGAGGAGTTGGTTCGAGGGTCCCCCTTCCTCCTTCTTCTTCTTCGGGACCTTCGACAGCTTTTTTGATAGTCGCGCGAAGGCTTGCACATCCATAATATCACCTGCAAGAGACAAAGAAGGGTTAGAATCAGGGCTAATCAAGGAGAAATATTCTAAGTACAAAAAAAAAAACAGGAGCCCTCAGCTACAACCTCCGGCGTTTTGATACCCCCGGTCGATCTCAGGATATTTCTCATCTTCATCCCCCGGGAGGCGATACCGCCTGAAGCCCAGCAGGTAAAGATCCTCTGGGAGCGTCGCCGCCTTGATAGCAATCACCTTATCAGAGCCCTCGGGCTTCTCGGTGAGTTTCTTACCAGCCTTCTGCAATGCCGCGCTGCCCACCTTCGGATGCCTACGGAAGTGATTGCGCAGGGCCCCCGGGAATGGGTTATCAGCCATCCGGATATAACAAAATTTTTCCTTCCACTCCTTGTGCGATGAGGGGGTCTCGGAGAATAGCTTCCAAGCCGGCACCTGTTGCAGATTAGCATATCCCCCGGCGTGGGAGTGTCCACCGCGGCACAGATTAAAGGAGAGGAAAAATTGATCTAACGTAGCCTCCACCTTCCGGCTCTGGCAGAGAGATAAGAACCCCGCCAAGTAATAGTGGCTGTTTGGAGTTAGCTGGCAGGGGGCTAGCTTCACAAACCTCAGGTACTCCAAGACGAAAGGGTGGAGTGGGAACCTAAGACCCAACTCCACCGACAGCATGTGAACAGAGAAACACCCCTCCGGGGGGTGAGAGAGCAGATCTTCAATCCCCGGCTCCACGACCTGCGCCGAGGGCCCCACGAGGACTTGGAGAGCTTGATAATCAGCACCCGAGGCCGTGGTTTTCACCTCGAGGGCAGTAGTGTCCAAATACGAGTGCCCCTCGGGGATCCCGACGGGGCGACCAACATCGATGGCCGCTTGCTTCTTCTTGGGAGCAACCTTCAACTTCTTCTTCCTTTTTCCCGGGGCCACGCTCAGCGGATCAGGGTCCAATGGTCGGGAGGTGCTTGGCTCGCCAGCACCGCGCAAGGGTAGAACAGCAACCGTCACCCGAAGGCGTTCCTTCTCCTCTTCTTCTTCTGCTACCTGGAGAGCAAGGGCCATCTCCTCATCCTCCGCCACCTGCTCGAAGTCTTCAGCTTCGGCCTCAGTACGAAGGTTGCTCTGCACCTTCCTCGCCACCTCCGAATCATTGTTGGAGGAGGCTTGCCCGCTCGACGGCTCCACATCCGAATAGCTCTCGGATTGTGCCGGAGCCTCCTCCGAGATATTTTGGGAATCGCTCGCGGAGGACATAGTTGTGAATAAGGGGAGGGTTCCTAACCGAGGGTTCTAAAGTTCTCTAAACACTAAGACTGAAGACGGGGAAGCAAAATGTGCTAAGGGAACGAAGAACAGAAGAGGAACTGACCTTGAGGCGAAGGAAAAGCTTGGATTTGATCGACGACAACACTTTCTCTCTCTAGAAAAATTGGCAGAGCTTTGCTTCAATAAAACCGCACAACGACAAATGAATCAGGCTTGGGGTATTTATAGGCGACTGGGCCTCGGGAACTGGGCCTCGATTTGAAAAGCCCATCATTACGGGCCGCCACCTTGGCCAATGGGTGGCACCCGCCCCCCGTCAGCCAACGAGGACACGCCACGTCAACCCCTCTCCCAACGGCTATATTACAACGACTATATTTCGACAACACTGGGGTGCTTTCGAATGGTAGCCTCCGGCTATCACTCACCACACCCTTCTGCCAGCAAATTTCATCAAACGCCTTCGAGCTTGCGGCAGCGTAAGCCCCCGACTTGTCAGTATTATCACCCCTCGGGTTCTCATCAACTCATCATAACTCCTTCAGCCCGAACTTGCCTTCGGCCTAAAGGAGTGGGGGACTGGGACACACCCCTCGGGAATCACACATGACCAAAAACGAAAATGTGCCACATACAAGAAACCTACAAATAACACATGTAGCCCTCGGGTGCGTACACCATTACACCCTTCGGCAAAGCAAAATGTCAGAAATTTTCCACAGAGTCACTGACAATAATGAAACAGCCTTCATCACAACACATACGGATATTATTTACGCCTCCCTCAGAAAACCCCCGACATGTGAGGGACTGAGGAGAGGCTCCGACATTCATACAAGTGTTATACTTCCTTCAGAAAACCCTCGACATGTGAGGGACTGAGGGAAGCCTTCGGCTATCAACAGAAGGCAAATTCTCAAACAAAGGCACCCAAACAGACGATGAAGCCTCCGGAAGAATCAACACTTCTACTCCTTTCCCCTCAAGTACCTTTCGGCAAAAGGAGTGAGGGACTCCTGATGGAGTATATGGCCCAGGAACCCCCGGCCCATAGACTCCTACTTCTCCTACACAAGTTCATTGGGCCCAGGGGACAACTCAGGCCCAAAATGCAGCGGCCCAAGCCTCAACGTAGCCCAGAATACGCACTGGGGTGCCTTCGGCCTCCTTGGCCGAAGGCTCCAAACCTCACAGGGTAGCCTTCTCTGGCATAAGAGGCTACTGGGAGAAAACGGCGAGAAACATGAGCCTTCGGCACTATCAAGCCCTCGGCATCGTTGAGGCCTTCGGCTGAACCAAGCCTTCGGTCATACAAGGCCTTCGGCCACACAGGGGTCCTCGATTACATGGAGCCCTCGGCTACACAAGGAGCCTTCGGCTGAACTAGCTCAATCATCGAAGATTCCTTTTGGAGACAGCCAACCACCGCATTTAATGCCACGTCGCATCCGCCAACCGCATTCAATGCGGTGAACGTACCACTGCCGGTGCCACCCAGCTGACGTGACCCCTCGGCCGTTGGATTACTGACACGTGTACTCTCATCGCATTTATTGCTGCTATAAATAGCAGCCCATTTCTCCTTGTAATCAGGATCTAAATCTCAACTCCACACGCTGAGTTCATTTAATAAAATCGACTCTCTCTCCTCCTATTTACTCTGACTTCTCTCTAGTTATTCCCGCAATAACCCCTCGGATAAGATACCCCCCGGGTAGACTGTCCATCAGGATGATTAATGGAATAATTCAATGGGTGACTAATGCTTTCATCTTTTCAACAACTAGATTATAATGCAAGCAATTTAAGCCTAAACACTTCGAATATGTTCTAAAAGCATTGTCAAAACGCTAGCAAGCTCACAAAGACATTGTTTAAAGAAAAACTTTCAAAAAATTTGACATGACTTTTCTATGAATATACAACTAACACCTGCGCATGCTAACTTTAATAATCATATGTAACAACTACATAGTCCATCCCTCTCTGAAGACGTGTAATGTATGGACCGGAATATAGGGCCTGAATGTGGTTTGGGGATTGGCGATGGAAGAGGCTAGCAATGATAGAGCCCATGCAGGGCTTCTTGTCATGAACCATGCAGTAGATGCATAACAAGTCAGTGGTAGAAACCTTGGCCCCAACCTCGGCCCTCCCGGTCACTGTAGAAGCAAGTAGTGCGTGGATAACTCGGAACTTCCGGGGATAAAGAAGTGTGGTTGGGGTCTCCCGGGGCTTATAAGTCTTGCCCCCTCTACTAATCGATTCCCAAAAGGCCTGTCTGTTCACATGCGGGGGGAGGTCACAAAGGCTAATCTCGTCTCGTTGTCCTACCTCAACATCATCAAAACCCAAATAGCGCTCAATCTGACTAAGCGAAGTATCCAGTTTGTCTTCAAAGGCTTGGAACCTTATTCCCCTTTTGAGACAGTCCCTCTCCGGTATGAGCTTTGGGAGCTCAATTGTGACTAACACCTCACACGTGACTTCCTTGAAAGTCGGCTCTTGGATGCCGAAAAATAAATGCTACCACCAACCTCTCCGGATCAAGTGCATCACCTCATCCCTCAGTGTGGGATCCGCTGCCATCAGTGTGGGCTCATCTGGGTGGTACATCGTACCCACCTTCTTCTTCATCAGCTCTAAGTATGTCAGCATCTCCTTGTCTGTGTAAAACTGGGGCTGGTAGCGGCCGCCTCGTGTGTCCTGTGTGCGGCTGGAGCTAGCAACTGCGGTGTGAGAAGCGCGTGTAGAGTTCTTTGTGCGAGCCATCTGCAAAAAAATGAAAACAAAAGAATTCCAACGGGGCTTCAAGAGGTTAGAATTAGGCACAGAAAAGAATAGCTCCGTTAGCAACAATGATCCGCCAACATCAAAATACGCCAAAAGAAAACCCAAGTTTAACCAGATTAGTTGAAAAGTTTGAACTTTTATCAAAGAAAGGTTCTTTGAATAAAATTCAAGTTTTCAACGACACACGGTATAAACAAGGTCACAAGCAAGCTTCATTCATCCCAACAATGTTTGTAGAACAGAGTTCTTCCCAAAAGAATTAAAAAATCAAAATAGGGGAAAAACTCACAATTCTCAAATTAGACAGAATTTGGCCCAAAAATTGGGAATTTGTGCTCAAATAGCCTTAACAACAATTACAAATTATCTCAATCAACAATTCAATCTTAATTTAAGCAACAAGCACAAAATCCTCAAATTTTCAAACATTCATCAAAATTAACCCTAAATTGACTAAATTAGCTCAAAAATTAGGGATTTCAATCAAAAGAGGCAAATTCATCAACAAAAACATCAATAGTAACAACACAAGCCTCAATTGATACATGGAAATCAAAATCCCTAACATTCAAGCACATGCAATTTTCGGATTTCACAAAGCTTGAAATTCCTCCATTAATGGTGAAAGAAGAAGAAAGAAGAAGAAGGTACCTGGATTGAAGAGAGAGGGGAGAGGAAGGGGCTCGGTCGGAAGTGGCCGGTGTGGTGCGGCGGTGGTGGTGGGTCGCGGCTGGTCGTGGTTGGGAGAAATCGCAAGGGAGGGGTTCCTCGTTGGCTTCGTTCGCGTAAGAGAAAAAAGGGGAGAAGGGGCTGGGTAATGTTTTAACGCAGGGGGGTAGGGTAGTAATTTTAGCCAGGCACGGCGTGCCTAGCTGCCAGGCACGACCGTGCCTGGCTTCCAGTAGCCATGTCCCGCGTTATAAGCCAGGCACGGCGTGCCTAGCTGCCAGGCACGACCGTGCCTGGCTCCCAGTAGCCAAATCCTCGATTAATCAGTCAGGCACGGCGTGCCTGATGATAGGCACGACCGTGCCTGCCTCGAAACACCATTTTTTTTTGGTGGTTTTTGTGGGTTTTTTTGAAAAGCAGCAAGACTAGACTACAAAAGCAAAAATTAAGCTCGGGTTGCCTCCCGAGAAGCGCTATTTTTAACGTCGTTTGCCCGACGCAACTACGCACTCAAAAACTCAATCAAAGACACTTCCGCTAAGAAAATTAGTCTTCCACAAATCAAACCTCTTATCAACAAATGCCCTGAGATGGCGTAAGACCTTAAATTCATGAAAACAATTACGCATCTCAGGGTTACCCGTAAAGCAACAGAATGGATCGTGGCCTTTATCCGGCCCTTTAGCGAAGAATGGGTTAAAGAATGGACAATTCCCTTCCTTGTCAAAAATTTTCCGGGCTAGAGCTTCCCCTTGTTCACTAAGTAAATTAAAACATGTAAAATTTTGGGATGGCTCAAGCTCGGGTGTAAAAATGACAGGGGGGTCAGGATTATCATCAATAAAATCATACTCAAGGTGGAATGGAAGAGAGTTTAGATTTAATGGAGAAGGACTAACAAATAAGGAATCGGGCTGAAAATTTTTCTTCTCCACCATATCTAAATCATCTTCCGTTCCCTGCACAGAACTAGCATCACTTGAGTCCTCCTCTCCACTTATCATAAGACAGTCAAAACTAGGGAGGAGCTCAAGATCCTCTGCTGACTCACTATCCTCAAACAAAAGGTCAGAAAGGGCTTCATTGGAAAGCATGTTCGGGGTGCAATCCTCCACCAGTGAATCTATGTCATCCAAATAAAAACACTCTCCACTATCCTGACAGGGCCTCTTCATTATTTTGGACATATCAAAGGTGGCAGTCTCATCCCCCACGCGGAGGACAAGCTTACCGTCTCCAACATCAATAAGTGCTCGGGCAGTTGCCAATAATGGTCTTCCTAAAATCAATGGTACCTCTCGATCCTGATTCATGTCCAAAATAACGAAGTCTACAGGAATAATAAACTTGTCCACTTTAACCAACACGTCCTCAACAATCCCTTGGGGATATTTGACTGAACGATCAGCCAACTGAATGCACATACGTGTAGGTTTAAGTGGACCGAGTGCAAGCTTTTCGTACAAAGTGAATGGCATCAAATTAATGCTTGCACCCAAATCAGCCAAGGCCCTATCAAAAGAAAGATCTCCTATTAAACAGGGTATAGTAAAAGAACCTGGATCCTTAAGCTTCTCTGGTAGATCCCTCTTAATCACAGCTGAGCAGTCCACGTTAAGCCTCACAGTGGACGCTTCTTCCAGCTTCCTCTTGTTTGTCAGTAGATCCTTCATGAACTTTGCGTACTTCGGCATTTGTGTCAGTGCATCCACGAATGGTATGTTAAGCTGGATTTGTTTCATGAGTTTCAGAAAATGACCAAACTGGTCACTATCATTCTTCCTTGTCAATCGCGCCGGATAGGGGAGAGGTGGGGTGTAATTCTTAACCGGAACGGGCTGTTTTGGTGCAGCCGCCACCTCTCTTCCCTCTTCTAACTCCTTTTCTTCCTCTTGTGCAGCAGGTACGTCATTAACTTCAACGGGCTTCTTTGCCATGGCAGCAGGTTCTAGCTCTTTTCCACTCCTCAAGGTGACTGCATGAACATGTTCTCTCGGATTTGGTTCAGTATTACTAGGGAGGGATCCCAGAGGCCTCTCAGATACAGCCTTTGAGATCTGCCCCATTTGAGTCTCCATGTTCTGTATCCTTGCCTCAGTTATTTGCATCCTTGAGTCTGCTTGCTGCTGCTCTCGCTGTTGATTTTGCATTTTTTGGTGTTGAAATTGCATCTGTTGCTGTTGAAATTGCAGCAGTTTCTTGAGTGTTTCTTCTATGCTAGAAAATTTCTGCTCAGTCTCTCTCTTAAAGCTCTCTTGCACTGGCTGAGATGTTTGTTGTTGATTATAGTTTCTAGACTGCTGCTGCTGATTTACATACCCGTAATTCCCTTGTTGCTGCTGTCCGTAGGGCTGATTGTAGTAGCCCTGTCGCTGATAATTCATCGCATCAACTTGCTCTACTCCAGGGGCTGCCGAGTGTGCCATCATAGTGCATTCATGTGGCGAATGGAGTCCCCCACACATAGTACAAGAGGGACTAAAAGGAACGGGGGCTACCATATTAACACTGGGCACCGAGAGAGCAAGATTCGTCTTCTTCTGATTATCCTCCACACTTGTAGCAAGCTTTTGAATCATGCTAGTCAAAGCATCTACCCTCGCAGAAAGGGCAGAATTATCACTGATCTCATACAACCCCGGGGTCTTCTGGTGAGGTGTGTCCCGAGAGCTGTACCATGAAGCATTATTAGAAACAATCTTCTCCACTAATTCTTCCGCCACCTCAGAGGGTAATTGAGGAAAAGCTCCTCCACCCGAAGCATCAAGCATCATCTTCCCTTCATCGCAAATTCCGCTAAAGAAGCAAGATAGAACCTCACAGTCAGTCATCTTGCCTTGAGGACAAGCTCTTCTTAGCACTTTAAATCTCTTCCACGCCTCAGCCAATGTTTCCAACGAACCTTGCTTGAAATCTTGCAGCTGCTTCTTCAGCTTTATGGCCTTTGATGTTGGGAAGTATTCTTTTATGAAGGCCTTGTGCAGCTGATCCCAAGTCTGAATGTGGTGATGTGGATTGCTATCCAACCACCTATGCGCGTCATCCCTCAATGAGAAAGGGAATAATAGCATCCGTACCTGATCGTCATCTAGCCTAGGAAACTTGAAAGTTTGGCACATCCTCAAGAATTTTGTAATGTGTGCCACCGGATCTTCTGTAGGGCTCCCTCCAAACTTATTATTGGACACCATGTTAATCACTGCTGGGTTGATCTCATAGCGGGGTGCCGTAATTCCCTGCACTTGAATGCTGTCATACTCTGTGATGTCCGGAGTAAGGAAATCTGCGATGCTTTCTCCCTGATAGATCGGATTGTTATATGGGACATGATGTTGGAATGGAGGAGCCTGATGTCTTGGTTGAAGAACTGGCTGTGGTCTAATAGGATGTGGACGGGCTATGTTTGCCTGTGCTTGGGGCTGAACTTGGGGCTGATGATATTGTTGAAATTGATTTTGGAAGGGCTGAGTTTGTGGTTGATGGATGGGTGGATTTTGAGTGACTTGGGGCTGGTTTTGTCTTGGCTGAAAGAGTGGATTATTTTGCCCAATACCTTGCATCCCGTATGTTTGATTTTGAAAAATGGTTTCGGGAGCAGTAGAGGTATTTTGGAAGAGTTGATAAAGCGGAGTCATGTTGATTTGGGGCGTGGCCTGATTTTGAGGAAAAAAAGGTGCGCGGGAATTCTGAAATCCCGGGTAATTTTTAGGTGAAATAGGCGGTGAAGACTGGGGAGAGGTATTGACATAAAAATCAAGGTTACCAGAAGTGGTTTGGACCTCAGACGTCCCAGCTATTCCAGATGCGGATGGTTGATCCATGGTTTCTTTCTGTTCTCTAAAAGCCTTGCGGTTCTGCTTAGCTAGCTTCTCGATCTCAGGATTAAGAGGGACTAGTGATTCTCCCTTCTTAGAGCGTGTATGCATAAACAGATCTAACCTGCAAGGTTAGCAGACAAAAATTCTACGAAAAACTAAAAACAAGTCGCTAAAATTAATTAACCCTTAAATCCGACACCGTCCCCGGCAACGGCTGTAACACCCCGGCCCCACCGGACCCGAGGTAGTTACTCCGGACCAATAGTACTGTCCCCACAAACCACCACGAGCCTTTACCGCGCACTTTGTCCTCACTCATGCGCGCCCTGAGAAACTTCCCAGGGGATCACCCATCCCAAGACTACTCCCGAGCAAGCACGCTTAACTTTGGAGTTCTTAGGTAATGAGCTCCCTTAAAAGGAGATGCACCTCTGTTAGTATGAGTAGTACTATTAATCCGTTTATATTAAATCTCAAGTGTTACAATCACCCCCACTTAGGATCGCAACGTCCTCGTTGCGCCCATGAACCAATCTCAAATCTCAATCAAATCCCAGAATCTTCCCCCGCTAAGTGCCCGCCTGATATCCAACGGGTCAGCACACTGTCGCGGGGTTGCTCTGATACCACCTGTAACACCCCGGCCCCACCGGACCCGAGGTAGTTACTCCGGACCAATAGTACTGTCCCCACAAACCACCACGAGCCTTTACCGCGCACTTTGTCCTCACTCATGCGCGCCCTGAGAAACTTCCCAGGGGGTCACCCTGTTGGGTTTCGGGTAGAAAAACGCAGCGGAATAAACAAAAATTTTACTACCCAAAAGTAAACAATCGGATCTGAGGTTCATATTATAAACGAAATTACAAGACATAAGAGGGACTTACATATTAATCTTAATCAAGGATGTCAGACAGTCCGAGAAAACGATCCCGAGCTCTACCGGTATCCACACGCACGTGACTGGATCGGCCGCAGGGAACGTGCTAGCGTTCTCTTCTTTCTTCCTCTCTACTCTAGGTTTGAGAAGTGAATTTTAACTCTTAAAATTCGTGGGTCTATATGGCCCTATTTATAAGAGGAGTAAAGAAGGGGTTTTATGGCTAATAAAACCCTTAAAGAGGCCCTAGCCCAATACCATTCGAAAACCTATTTCGAATTGGGCTAATCAAGCTATTTTAATGTTATTAACAAACATTAATGATCCAAATCACTTAGGTGTGTGACCCTGTAGGTTTATATATTATTGGTAGTGGGCTAGAAATTAATTCGAGCCTCACAAATCATAAGCGGCCTCTAGCAAGGCATTATGACTATCCAAAAAATATATAAATGTCAATTAAATCTGACATAACCTTTTAATGATTAATTTGTGCTAACAATTCTCTTTTGTCAAACGATATCTTAATTGAGACAAGGTTAGGTCGTGTCATCCTTGTTATTCTCAATTAATATTTCTTGATTACCAAGTAAGATTAATCTCGATCAAATGACACCTCATTTGTGCATGGCCATGCTAATTAATCTTACTTGTCAAGGGGCCCAATAGATATCTTTCTCTCGATATACAAGAGTGACAAAAACTATCTTGATAATTCACATACTACTACATGGTTCATAATATGTACAATCACCACCTTTATAATTACCCAGTTAAAGATAACATTTAATGGTGTTAATACATATTAATTCTCATGTTAGTAACCATGATTATCTCAAGTATAAGAATATAGCACCTCATCATTATTGAGGACAACACTGATGACATATAACCTAGCAGTGTCCTCAAGTTGGGTCTGTCCAATGAACTTGTTCCCTAACAAGTATCTATGTTATTAACTTGATATCTCTATACCCATGACTAGTGGAATATAGCCATCAGTTAATCAACATACTGGTCTATTAATTATTAATGTCCCAAATTAATAATATTAGACCAGGGACAATTAGAATATTATGTTTAATTTAAAGTGTAGCATTCCACAATTAAGTCACATACTTAATTAGCTACTAAACAGAATATTCAGGGACTAAATATTAATAAAGAAAACTCACAATAATAATTAACATAAAATGAGTTTGTGACTTTATTAATTAATGAGCATTAAATATTTATTGATAAATCATAAACTATGATTGTCCTAGGGCATATTTCCAACACACCCATCCCAAGACTACTCCCGAGCAAGCACGCTTAACTTTGGAGCTCTTAGGTAATGAGCTCCCTTAAAAGGAGATGCACCTCTGTTAGTATGAGTAGTACTATTAATCCGTTTATATTAAATCTCAAGTGTTACAGATGGTATCAGAGCAACCCTGCGACAGTGTGCTGATCTGTTGGATATCGGGCAGACACCTAGCAGGGGGAAAGATTCTGGGGTTTGATTGAGATTGGTTTAAGGGCGCAACGAGGACGTTGCGTTTCTAAGTGGGGGTGATTGTAACACTTGAGATTTAATATAAACGGATTAATAGTACTACTCATAAAAACAGAGGTGCATCTCCTTTTAAGGGAGCTCATCACCCAAGAACTCCAAAGTTAAGCGTGCTTGCACGGGAGTAGTCTTGGAACCCAGCATCTGTGTAACCATTTACAATGAGCTGATCTTCACCACCATAGACCAAGAATACATCCTTAGTTCTTCTCAAGTACTTTAGAATATTCTTGACTGCTATCCAGTGACTATCACCTGGATCTGACTGGTATCTACTAGTCATGCTTAGAGCACAAGCTACATCAGGGCGAGTACATAACATAGCATACATGATAGAACCTATAGCAGAAGCATAAGGGACTCTATTCATCCGATCTCGCTCATCTTGTGTTTGTGGACACTGAGTCTTGCTGAGATATGTGCCATGTGACATAGGCAAGAATCCTCTCTTGGAGTCTTGCATATTGAACCTATGCAGGACCTTGTCAATGTAGTTACTTTGACTTAGTCCTATTAGTTTTCTAGATCTATCTCTGTAGATCTTGATCCCTAACACATAGAATGCATCACCCAAGTCTTTCATTGAGAAACACTTTCCAAGCCAAGCCTTTACAGACGAAAGCATTGGAACATCATTCCCAATGAGAAGTATGTCATCTACATATAGGACTAGGAAAGTGATTGCACTCCCACTCAATTTCTTGTAAACACAAGGTTCCTCTTCGTTTTGATTGAAACCAAACTCTTTGATTGCAGCATCAAAACGAAGATTCCAACTCCGAGATGCTTGCTTCAGACCATATATTGATCTTTTAAGCTTGCATACCTTCCCAGCATGGCTTGGATGTTCAAAACCCTCAGGTTCTATCATATACACGTCCTCATCTAGATTTCCATTTAGGAAAGCAGTTTTGACATCCATTTGCCAAATATCATAATCAAAATGAGCGGCAATTGCTAAGAGAATCCGAATTGATTTAAGCATGACAACTGGCGAGAATGTTTCATCATAGTCTATACCATGAATTTGTTTGTAACCTTTCGCCACTAAACGTGCTTTATACACATCTATATTGCCATCTTTATCCAATTTCTTTTTGTAGATCCATTTGCACCCAATGGTTCTACAACCATCAGGTAGATCAACCAAGTCCCAGACTTGATTATCAGCCATGGATCTCATTTCGGATTTCATGGCTTCTAGCCAACTATCGGAGTGATGGCTCATTATTGCTTCTTGGTAGGTCAAAGGTTCGTCTTCATCAATTAATAATACGTCGCGATGCTCAGTTAAGATAAACATGTATCTAACTGGTTTGTTACGTACCCTAGATGACCTCCTTGGAGCGAGTGTTGTCTCAGATGTATCCACAACAACTTGTGGCTGAGATTGTGGGACTGCTTGCATAGTCTGACTATCTTGATCTTCTTGAACTTCTTCAAGCTGAATTTTACTCCCACTGGTTCTTTCGGAAAGAAATTCTCTTTCTAAGAAAATACCATTACGAGCAACAAACACTTTGTTCTCTGATGGGTTGTAAAAGTAATATCCTTTTGTTTCCTTAGGATAACCCACAAATAAACACTTATCTGATTTGGGTTCAAGTTTATTTGAAAGTAAACGTTTTACATAAACTTGACAACCCCAAATCTTCACAAAAGCTAGACTAGGAACCTTTCCTGTCCATATCTCATATGGTGTCCTTTCTGTAGCCTTTGTTGGAGCCCTATTGAGTATGAATGCAGCGGTTTCAAGAGCGTAACCCCAGAAAGAGATTGGTAGTTCAGCGAGACTCATCATGGAACGGACCATGTCTAACAAGGTCCGATTTCTCCGTTCGGACACACCATTCCATTGTGGTGTACCTGGTGGAGTGAGTTGTGAAACAATTCCACATCCTCTTAGATGATCACTAAATTCCTGGCTCAAATATTCACCACCTCGATCTGATCGAATGGCCTTTATTGTTTTGCCAAGTTGATTCTGAACTTCATTCTGGAATTCTTTGAACTTTTCAAAAGCTTCATGTTTATGCTTCATTAGGTACACATAACCAAACCTACTGAAGTCATCAGTGAATGTTATGAAGTACTGAAAACCTCCCCTGGCCATTGTTGACATTGGGCCACATACATCCGAGTGTATGAGGTCCAATAAACCGTGAACTCTTTCACCTTTACCAGTAAATGGTGACTTGGCCATTTTACCCAATAAACAAGATTCACACTCCTCGATTGATTCAAAATCAAAAGAGTCAAGAAATCCACTAGAATGGAGTCTTTTAATGCGCTTCTCATTTATATGGCCTAGTCTACAATGCCAAAGGTATGTTGGGTTTGAGTCGTTAGATTTAAACCTTTTTTGTATTTATGTGATAGATGGGCATTTCAAGGTTTAGAACATAAAGTCCATTTATGAGACTGGCACTACCATAAAAGATCTCATTAAAATAAATAGAACAAGTGTTGTTCTTTATTATAAAATGAAATCCTTTCTTGTGCAAACAAGAAACAGAAATAATATTCCTGCTAATGGCAGGTACATGATAACAATTATCAAGTTCTAAAACTAAGCCCGTGGGCAAATTCAAAGTAAATGTCCCTATTGCTAATGCTGCAACTTTTGCACCATTGCCTACTCGTAGGTCAACTTCACCTTTAGCCAGCCTTCTACTCCTTGTTAGTCCCTGCACATTTGAACAAATGTGAGAACCACAACCGGTATCCAATACCCATGGAGTAGTGGTAGTAACATTTACTTCTATCACATAGATACCTGAATTGGAAGCATCACCATGCCCCTTCTTTTTCAGTTCCTCCAAATATGTCTTGCAATTCCGCTTCCAATGACCAGTTTTGTTGCAGTGGAAACATTTTTGCTCTTCTTTAGAAGAGGAGCCAACAACCGATTTGCTTTTACCCGAGTTCTTAACCAGGGTTTTGGATTTCTTGTTTCCACCAACCTTAACATTACCATGCTTCTTGAATCCCTTCCCCTTTTTGACCATCAAAATGTCACTCCGATTTTTCTTGATGTTTTGCTCAGCAGAGTTGAGCATTCCATGCAATTCGGTTAAGGTCTTCTCAAGACCATGCATATTATAGTTCATGATGAACTGGTCATATGCCGGAGTGAGTGATGCGAGAATCACATCAGTAGCCAACTCTTGACTAATTGGAGATCCAAGTCTTTCCAGGTGATCCCTAAGCCCAATCATCTTGAGCACGTGAGGTCCAACCGAGTTTCCATCAGTAAGCCTTGTGTGAAACAAAGCTTTGGTCGTCTCGAACCTTTCGATCCGTGCTTGCTTCTGAAACACGTTCTTGAGTTCATTAGAGATGTCATGTGCACGACGATTCAGAAACTGTTTCTGAAGATTAGCTTCCATGATAGTTAACATCAGACAAGTGACATCAACTTCATCACGGACATGCCTTTCATAAGCATCTCTAATGGCTCTAGCAGCATTGGCCGCTGGTTCAGCAGGAATTGGTTGGTCAAGGACATATTCTTTACGCTCTTGTTTGAGAACGATTCTCAGATTCCTATCCCAGTCCATGTAATTTGTTCCATTAAGTTTTTCCTTCTCAAGGATAGATCGCAGTGAAAAAGTTGTGTTGGCGGCCATATTTACTACAACAAATAATGCAAAGAATTTTAAATAATGCTCAAAAATAACTCCCACTATATTAAATAGAAAGTCCCAAATATAGTGGTCCAAGATCCATATTTCACTAAAATTTAAGTAAGCTTTGGCTTATCACTTAAAAATTAGTTATATAGGTAAACAACTCTTGTTAATCATATCCTATATGACTCTTGGTTTGTTTGGTCAACATCATTTGATTATCCAAACACTCTTTGCTTCAAGGCCCAAAACCATTTTGATGGCCTTGTAAGTCCAAACCAATATTAAGACCCGAGAATGACGATCATTCAAAACATCTTCCTAAGATAGTGTGAAATGCTCTGCTTTGGCAGACACATATCACGACTAGCATAGTTTAAATGGTGGTCATATTGGGAAAGCAATTTAGACTTATAATTAGTCGGGACTAATAATTACACACATGCAGCAATCAAATATTTAAATAAATAATTTAAAACTAGTGCAGTGATATAGCATGATCCCAAAATCTTCATATCTCCTTGACATCTTCAACCTGTGTAGTGTACTACTAAAAATCTACGGGGTTGAAAACCATTACAGGGGATAGTGGGAAACGACACGCAGGCCGTAAAACAACATAATATAAAACATACATTCAGATCATGCTATACAACCACTTCAAACTGTCCCTGTAACGGAGCAAAATAATTGCGCATGCACGGATTGAAAATTCAATTCGTATTACATATGCACAAATACAGATCATATCTGTAATATAGATTAATACACATATATAACTACGAATAAAAATTAATAAACTAAAATTCGAAAATAATTAATTTGTGATTAAATTCGAATTTCCCAGATAACATATCAGTAATATAGATTAATTCCAATATGTTATAATATGGATCTCATCCCAACTAATTTTGTATTCTTCGTTCTGAACTAATTTGGCAGATCACTAAATTTGTATAATTGAAGAATAAATTTGTAAAATCAATTCGGATCTCATCCGAAAAACAAGAAGCTAAAACTTCCAAGATTAGATCTAAAAATATAAACTAGATCTAATTCAATCTCTTATTGATTTCAAATTGGGAAATCAATATATAACACATTCCGAATTTGATACGAATGAAGCAATCTATGTTCGGAATAGTTATACACAAAATTATTCCAATTATACAACTTGATAGTATATAACTAGTTATATACGAAGCAATATATAACATAAATTATACTAGTTATAACTAGTTATATACGAAGCAAATTAAACTTCGTATCAAAGTTATATACGAAGCAATATATAACTAGTTATATTCGGAATCTGAAACATAAATTATAAGTATCAAATTGGATCTAATTCAAACTCTTGAATTTTCATGTCCATTCAAATCTCTTCCGAATAATTAGGTTGTAGGATTCCATCCAATTCCTAATCTATTCGGATCTGATTTGTAAAATAAATATTATCACAAAACATTCCAAATATTATTGTGAATATATATTGGATCAAGTTCGAATCATTCGAATATCACATCCTTATAAAATTTCGGAATATAACATACACATATAAATTCCGAAATTAATAAATCAATAATTTCGAAATTAATAAAAAATTAATTCCGAAAATAAATCCCAAAATAATCAAATTATAGATTATACATCAAATCGTGTAACCCGAGTATAATAAAGAACCGTAGGCTCTGATACCACTGTTGGGTTTCGGGTAGAAAAACGCAGCGGAATAAACAAAAATTTTACTACCCAAAAGTAAACAATCGGATCTGAGGTTCATATTATAAACGAAATTACAAGACATAAGAGGGACTTACATATTAATCTTAATCAAGGATGTCAGACAGTCCGAGAAAACGATCCCGAGCTCTACCGGTATCCACACGCACGTGACTGGATCGGCCGCAGGGAACGTGCTAGCGTTCTCTTCTTTCTTCCTCTCTACTCTAGGTTTGAGAAGTGAATTTTAACTCTTAAAATTCGTGGGTCTATATGGCCCTATTTATAAGAGGAGTAAAGAAGGGGTTTTATGGCTAATAAAACCCTTAAAGAGGCCCTAGCCCAATACCATTCGAAAACCTATTTCGAATTGGGCTAATCAAGCTATTTTAATGTTATTAACAAACATTAATGATCCAAATCACTTAGGTGTGTGACCCTGTAGGTTTATATATTATTGGTAGTGGGCTAGAAATTAATTCGAGCCTCACAAATCATAAGCGGCCTCTAGCAAGGCATTATGACTATCCAAAAAATATATAAATGTCAATTAAATCTGACATAACCTTTTAATGATTAATTTGTGCTAACAATTCTCTTTTGTCAAACGATATCTTAATTGAGACAAGGTTAGGTCGTGTCATCCTTGTTATTCTCAATTAATATTTCTTGATTACCAAGTAAGATTAATCTCGATCAAATGACACCTCATTTGTGCATGGCCATGCTAATTAATCTTACTTGTCAAGGGGCCCAATAGATATCTTTCTCTCGATATACAAGAGTGACAAAAACTATCTTGATAATTCACATACTACTACATGGTTCATAATATGTACAATCACCACCTTTATAATTACCCAGTTAAAGATAACATTTAATGGTGTTAATACATATTAATTCTCATGTTAGTAACCATGATTATCTCAAGTATAAGAATATAGCACCTCATCATTATTGAGGACAACACTGATGACATATAACCTAGCAGTGTCCTCAAGTTGGGTCTGTCCAATGAACTTGTTCCCTAACAAGTATCTATGTTATTAACTTGATATCTCTATACCCATGACTAGTGGAATATAGCCATCAGTTAATCAACATACTGGTCTATTAATTATTAATGTCCCAAATTAATAATATTAGACCAGGGATAATTAGAATATTATGTTTAATTTAAAGTGTAGCATTCCACAATTAAGTCACATACTTAATTAGCTACTAAACAGAATATTCAGGGACTAAATATTAATAAAGAAAACTCACAATAATAATTAACATAAAATGAGTTTGTGACTTTATTAATTAATGAGCATTAAATATTTATTGATAAATCATAAACTATGATTGTCCTAGGGCATATTTCCAACACACCCATCCCAAGACTACTCCCGAGCAAGCACGCTTAACTTTGGAGTTCTTAGGTAATGAGCTCCCTTAAAAGGATATGCACCTCTGTTAGTATGAGTAGTACTATTAATCCGTTTATATTAAATCTCAAGTGTTACAGATGGTATCAGAGCAACCCTGCGACAGTGTGCTGATCTGTTGGATATCGGGCAGATACCTAGCAGGGAGAAAGATTCTGGGGTTTGATTGAGATTGGTTTAAGGGCGCAACGAGGACGTTGCGTTCCTAAGTGGGGCTGATTGTAACACTTGAGATTTAATATAAACGGATTAATAGTACTACTCATAAAAACAGAGATGCATCTCCTTTTAAGGGAGCTCATCACCCAAGAACTCCAAAGTTAAGCGTGCTTGCATGGGAGTAGTCTTGGGATGGGTGACCCCCTGGGAAGTTTCTCAGGGCGCGCATGAGTGAGGACAAAGTGCGCGGTAAAGGCTCGTGGTGGTTTGTGGGGACAGTACTATTGGTCCGGAGTAACTACCTCGGGTCCTGCGGGCCCGGGGTGTTACAACGGCGCCAAAAACTGATGTGTGTTTTCTCGCACTTAAAATGGTTGTAGAAAAGTGGTGTAAAGTACAAGTATCGTCTCCACAGGGACGGACAAAAGGGAAATAAAGATTAACTAAACTTAGCGATTGAAAAGAAATAAATAAAATAAAAGTGCAATTGTGCAAGATTGGTTGATTGATTAAAATAAAACTAATGCTAATGAGCGAATAAAAAGATTTGGTTTTCCTTAATTAACGACAAAGGGAACAGGAATTGATTCCGGGGTTAACCAGATTTCTGGCAGAACAGGCCTAATTACATGAATTAATTTAATTGAGCCTAGTTAATCATTACTAAGTTCTTACCGCTCTCGCGGCGTAGAGTACAATAATTTAGGGGTCCAGGCTGATCTCTCATGCGACAAGATCCTAAATTATTGCCAAATCGAACGAGCTTACGGCCCCTTAATCGCTACTAATCTCTTAGCGAACGATTAAGTGTGTGTGAATGTGTCCTAGAACAAATTAGATCTCTCTTAATTTATTCTATAAGCAATTGTAATTCTAGTGGCCATCTAGGTTACAAGAGATATCAGTTAAATTATTCAAACACAAATTAAACGGCATTCATGCAATTAAACCGACAAGAATCTAGCCATCAATCATGATTAACCCCTTCATCAACCCCAAATCCCTAATTAAACTGCTCACGCCTCATAATTGACGAATCAAAAGAATTGGAATGAATAGAAATAATTGTCATTAATTAAAGAATTGAACTTACAAAGAATCCCAGGTTCTTGGATTAAACAACGTAAAAAACGCAGGTAAACTCGTCCCTAGGCCTCTCTCCGAAGTTCGTAACCCTCCAAAACGGGGTTATGGAGGCCTTATTTATAGAAAACAACGAATTCGGGTCGAATTAGGATCAATCGCGGCCAGGCACGGTGCCAGGCACGACCGTGCCTGCGACCGTGTCTACGGAAGGAATCCGTTTTTTCGCGTCCAGGCACGGCGTGCCTAGCTTCCAGGCACGACCGTGCCTGGCCTCCAGTAGCTCCCAGGTATTTTAATCTCCAGGCACGGCGTGCCTAACTCCAGGCACGACCGTGCCTGACTTAAGTCTTCACTTTTCCTTCGTTTTCTTGCTCCAAATGCTCCCGGATGCCTATGAGGTCGATCCAAATGCTCTTTCTTCATCAGAATTTCGTCGTGAATCTCCCGGTGACCTCCAAATCTTCCAAATCTTTCTCGAATGCTTCCAAACTCTGCCCGAATGCTTCTCAAACGCCGATTGTCGGATTCCAACTTCTTCAAATCAACTCCAATTGTAACGAAACTCAATCCAACACCTGTTAAACACAACTTGAGCCAAAATTGACGCTGGTCGGTGCAGAATCATACTGAGTCATTGTGAATCATGGCGCATCATCCAAAAAGAACACATTCGTGCTGCAAAACAAACATTCAAACGAAACAAAACATCCACAAAATAGAGTACAGAGTGCTTGATGAGCGATTGTGAGATTCTATTTTGTTTCTACAGCTGACTCAGTAATGAAGGGAAGATGATGCTTGATGTTTTGGGTGGCGGAGCTTTTCCTCACTTATCGTCTGAGGTGGGGGGAGCACTAGTGGAGAAGATTGTTTCGAATAATGCATCATGGTACAACTCTCGGGACACACCTCACCAGAAGGCCTCGGGCCTGTATGAGCTTAGTGACAATTCTGCCCTTTCTGCAAGGGTAGATACTTTGGTCAGCATGTTTCAAAAGCTCACTACTAGCGTGGAGGATATTGGAAAAAAGATGGAACTTGCTCTCTCGGTGCCCAATGTTGTAACACTTGAGATTTAATATAAATGGATTAATAGTACTACTCATACCAACAGATGTGCATCTCCTTTTAAGGGAGCTCATCACCCCAGAACTCCAAAGTTAAGCGTGCTTGCACGGGAGTAGTCTTGGGATGGATGATCCCCTGGGAAGTTTCTTAGGGAGCGCATGAGTGAGGACAAAGTGCGCGGTAAAGGCTCGTGGTGGTTTGTGGGGACAGTACTAGAGGTCTGGAGTAACTACCTTGGGTCCTACGGGGCCGGGGTGTTACAAGTGTTAATATGGTAGTCCCCGGTCCTATTAGTCCCTCTTATACTTTATGTGGGGGACTCCATTCGCCGCATGAATGTACTATGATGGCACACTCGGCAGCCCTTGGAGTAGAGCAAGTTGATGCGATGTATTTTCAGTGGCAGGGCTACTACAATCAGCCCTATGGACAACAGCTACAAGGGAATTACGGGCAAGGAAATCAGCAGCAGTAGTCTAGGAACTATAATCAGCCCCAAGCACCTCAAGGCCACCAACAAGCACCACAGCCGGTGCAGGGGAGTTTCAGGAGAGAGACTGAGCAAAAAATTTCTAGCTTGAGAGAAACACTCAAACAATTCATGCAAATGACCTTGGCGAATCAACAAAAAGCAGACTCAAGGATGCAAAACATGGAAAATCAACTGGGGCAGCTTGCAAAGGCCATGTCTGAGAGGCCTAAGGGATCCCTCCCTAACAACACCAAAAATAACCCAAGAAAACATGTTCAGGCAGTTCCCTTGAGGAGTGGAAAAGAGCTAGAACCTACTGCCATGACACAGAAGCCCAATGAAGTTGATGATGTACCTGTTGCCCGGGAAAAAGAAAAGGAGAAAGAAGAGGGAAGAGAGGTGGCGGCTGCACCAAAATAGCCCGTTCCGGTCAAGAATTACACCCCACCTCTCCCCTATCCGGCGTGTTTGACTAGGAAGAACGATAGTGACCAGTTTGGTAAGTTTCTGCATCTCATGAAACAAGTGCAAATTAACTTACCATTCATTGATGCACTAACCCAAATGCCGAAGTACGCGAAATTCATGAAGGATCTACTTACCAACAAGAGGAAGCTGGAAGAAGCGTCGATTGTGACGCTTAATGAGGAGTGCTCAGTTGTGATACGGACAGATCTGCCAAGGAAGCTTAAGGATCCAGGTTCTTTTACTATTCCCTCCTTTATATGAGATCTCACTTTTGATAGGGCCCTGGCTGATTTGGGTGCAAGCATTAATTTGATGCCTTATATGCTTTATATGAAAAGCTTGCACTTGGTCCACTTAAATTAATAAGTATGTGCATTCAGTTGGCTGATCATTCAGTCAAATATCCCCAAGGGATTGTTGAAGACGTGTTGGTTAAAGTGGACAAATTTATATTTCCGGTGGACTTTGTTATTTCGGACATGGATCAGGATCGTGAGGTACCATTGATTTTGAGCAGACCATTCTTGGCAACTGCCCGAGCACTTATTGATGTTGGAGACGGTAAGTTTGTCCTCCGCGTTGGGTATGAGTCTGCCACCTTTGACATGTCCAAAATAATGAAGAGGCTCTGTCAGGATAGTGGAGAGTGTTTTTACATGGATGTAGTGGATTCTTTGGTGGAGGATTGCATTCCCAACATGCTTTCTGATGAAGCCTTCTTTGATCTTCTCTTGGATGGTAGTTTGTCTACAGAGGATCTTGAGCTCCTCCATAGTTTTGATTGTCTTATGATTGGTGGAGAGGAGGACTCAAGTGATGCTAGTGATGTGAAAGGGAAGAAAGATGACTTAGATAAAGTGGAGAAGGAAGATTTTCAAACTGATTCTTCTATTGTTACTCCTTCTCCATTAAATCTAAAGCTTTTTCCCTCCCACCTTAAGTATGTGTTTCTAGATGATAGTTCTGACCTCCCTGTTATTCTTGCATCCGGTCTTGAGCCATCCCAAAAATCTGCATGTCTTGATTTACTTAGTGAACAAAGGGAAGCTTTAGCCCTAAAACTTTTTGACGTGAGAGGAATCAGTCCTTCTTTCTACACTCATAAGATTTTGATGGAAGATAATGCTAAGCCGGTAGTGCAGCCACAAAGGAGACTGAATCCTAATATGCAGGAGGTGGTTAGGGAGGAAGTCATCCTTCTGTTTAGTGGTGGACTCGGGCCGGGTGGCCTGACCCGGAACCGCACTGTTTGGCACCGGCCCGACCCGACCAGTGGCCCGGCCAGGGACCGGTCCGGGTAGTCCTAGCCCGGGTGTATTCTGGTGCGGGCTCGGGTCACCCAATAGACGAACCGGCCCAGCCGGGTCGGGCCCAGTTCCGGGCTGTTTTTGTTTTTTGTTTTTTCAATTTTTTTTTTTAAATTCCCGAGTTTGGATGGGTATTTAGGGCCATTTGGGGTGGTTTGGGGGATTGGGGGGGTCAGGGGTTAAATAGAAAAACGAAAAAAAATTAGAATCTGGCCCGAGGCCTGACCCGGACCCGGGCCGGTTCCAGGCCTACCTCCAAACTCCTAAAGCCCGACCGGGCCTAGGCCCGGCCCGGCCTGAGTCCACCACTACGTCTGTTAGATGTAGGCATTATTTATCCGATTTCAGACAGCCCTTGGGTCTTGGAGTAAACAATAAAAAAATGCAGATAAATTTGTCCCTAGGCCTCTTTGTAATGTTCGTAACCCTTAAATATAATGGGAGAATGGAGGCCTTATTGATCATTGCCTCTTTTCATTGCCTCTCTCTCTTTGCCGACCTCCCCTATCTATTTCTCATGCTTTCTTTTTCTTCTTTTCTCTTTTCTTTTCTCGCCGTAGATCATCTTTGTACGAGAGGGTGGTTTTCTGTTTGGGTGTAGAGGAATGTATCTTTCGTAGGGTATAAATAGCCTAGGAGGAAGGTTTTAGTTCAACGCTCATAAGGTCAGAATCTTTGGCCTTAAATTCCATTTACAAGCTTTCCTTTGATAAATTTCATATAAAACTAATGATAAAAATAGGAGCTAGTATTGAGAGCTAGACCTTCATGTACCCTGCTGTACGTATAAGGAATGATACGTAACTTACACTTTTTTCAATGGTATGCATGCTACACATATATAAGTGATGTGCATAATGGAAAGAAATAATGCATGGGCCATGCATGGCATGCACCCATGTATACATGCTTACAAATAGGGAAACAATACACATGGTACGTGAATGATATGACATAAAATAAATAATCTCAATAATAAATAATCTCAATACTCCCCCTCAAGGTGGCGTGTGAAGGTTACGAACACCCAACTTGCTCCTGAGAAATTGGAAGTGATCACTACCGAGTGCTTTAGTGAAAATATCAGCAATTTGATGTGTTGTAGAGATACAACATGGTTGGATTTCACCGCCAGCCACACATTCACGAACAAAGTAGCAGTCCATTTCTACATGCTTGGTACGTTCATGAAAAACGAGGTTAAGTGCAATGTGTCGAGCTGCTTGATTATCACAGAAGAGGGAAGTAGGACCATTTTGAGGAATAGTTAGATCTCGAAGTAACCAACGTAACCATAAAATTTCACTAACTGTGATAGTCATGGCACGGTATTCTGCTTCTGCGGAAGAACGTGAAACAACAGACTGTTTCTTCGTCCTCCAAGAGACTGGAGAATTTCCAAGGGTGATAAAATATCCTGTGCTAGATCGGCGAGTATAAGAGCACCCTACCCAGTCAGCATCACAATAACCTTTTAAAGAGAAATTATTTTCTGTAGATAAGAAAATTCCTTGTCCTGGAGTCTGTTTTAAGTAGTGAAGGACACGTGTGGCAGCGTCGAAATGAGACTGGTGTGGTTGGCTTAGAAATTGACTAAGCTGACTAATAGAGAAGACAATGTCAGGACGAGTCACAGTAAGGTACAATAAGCGACCGATCAAGCGGCGATATGAGGAAGCGTCTACAGGAGGGCTATCATCATCAGGTCGAAGTTTTAAATTTTGTTCCATGGGAAACTGACTGGGACGACCAGCAAGGAGACCGCTTTCTTCTAGGATGTCAAGTGTATATTTGCGTTGACTTAGTACAAATCCCTCGGGAGAACGAGTGACCTCAATTCCGAGAAAATATTTTAACGTACCCAAGTCTTTGATGCTAAATCGGTCATCCAAGTAGCCCTTAATTTTGGTGATATGATATGCATCATTTCCGGCTAGAATGACATCATCTACATAGATGAGAGAGAATGTGCAATTCTCACCTTGTTGAAAAATGAACAAGGAATGATCTGCCTGAGATTGCCGAAATCCAACTTTCAAAAGTGATTGAGTAAATTTTTGGTACCAATTACGAGAAGCTTGCTTGGCGCAGGCCATAGAGTGATTTTTGTAATTTACAAACACGAGTGTCGCCATTTTTGCTAAATCCTTGTGGAACACGCATGTAAACATCTTCTGAAAGGTCTCCATGGAGAAAGGCATTATTGACGTCCAATTGATGTACTACCCAATTTCGTTTGGCAGCCATGGCCAAAAGACATTGTACTGTGACGAGTGTTGCAACGGGAGCAAAGGTATCATGAAAATCAATTCCTTCAACTTGTGTGAAGCCTTTGGCAACCAATCTTGCTTTGTAGCGCTCCACATCGCCGTTAGGTTTATATTTTATTTTATAAACCCATTTAGAGTCAACTGCTTTCTTTCCTGGCGGTAGTTGTACCAAGGTCCAGGTACCATTTTCTTCTAAAGCACGAATCTCCCATTGCATAGCCTCCCGCCACATTGGAACTAAAATGGACTGCAAAAATTGTTTTGGCTCGTCACGTGAAGTGATGGCCGTCAGAAAGGCTTTGTGTTCATTAGAAAACTTCTCATAACTAATAAAATTAGAGATTGGGTATACTACTGAGTCGGCTTGATTTGCAATTGACTGTGAATGGTCTAAAGATGGTGGTAGATAAACATCATATTCATTGAGGTGCTTAGGGAGTTGGCGAACTCTATTACCCTTTCTTAATTCATCCATGATTAAAGTTTGATCACTCATATCATGTGGGTCAACTCTCAAATGTGATTCCTGATTTTTGTCACCATTTATATGCTCACTGGGACCCGGCTCAAAATTGAGCTGCGTGGAATACATAGGAGGTGTGAAAGCCATATTATCTCTTCCATGTGCGTCCAACTGTGTATTTGGAGAGAGCTGCTGCCCGGTTGGTAAGAGTGGACTAGAGCCTGGCCCGCCATTTGCACCATCCTTGTTCGTGCATGTACTGCTTCGCGTTTCCAGCTGGTTTTCTGACCTGCAGACTGGAGCGCAGGCATCAAGTGGAAGAAAATGGGTTTCTGTATTTTGCTGGGGCCCACGCGTGTACTCTTCATCCTGCAATGGACTGGTGTGGTGGTTTGCCGGCGTATATGTACTGCCATGGCCCATTATTCTTTGACATACACGATCAATTATATCCCCAAAATCAAGCCCTTCTTGATTTATCATTTTAAATGGGAATTCATTTTCAATAAAGGTCACATCTCGAGAGTTATATATATTTTTCTTTTGCAAATCAAATACTCTATAAGCCTTCTGACCGTAGGGATACCCAAGAAATACACAAGGACTCCCCCTTTCGCCAAATTTGTCCTTGCGTTTGTTGTTGTGTGCATATACTAGACACCCAAAAACGCGTAGATGTTCATAGTAAGGTTCCTTCCCAAAAATTATCTCATAGGGGCTTTTGTTTAAAATAACGGGAGACGGTAGCCGATTGATAATATAAACTGCAGTAAGAATGCATTCCCCCCAAAAATCAATAGGCAATCCTGATTGAAAACGAAGAGCCCTAGCAACTTCCAATATATGTCTGTGCTTCCGCTCTACAACCCCATTTTGTTGGGGGTGTCTGTGCACGATGTTTCCAAAATAATTCCATAACGGGCATAATATTCAGATAAAAAATTGGTTTGAAATTCCATTCCGTTATCTGAACGTATCCGTTTAACTCTTTTCTCAAATTGAGTTTCTACCATAGTTGCAAAATTGTGTCAACTTTTGGCAAACTTTAGACTTATTTTTCATGAGGTAAACCCACACACCTCTAGAAAAATCATCAACAATGGATAAGAAATAGCGTGCTCCTGAAGTAGAGTCACATCTATAACATCCCCATATATCACAATGTATTAATTCGAAACAACAAGTAGTCTTACTTGTACTTTTGGGGAATGGTAGCCGACTTTGTTTAGCTCGTAAGCAAGGATCACAAAAGCTATTGCACTGTTGCAAACCTTTGAGAAATGAAATGTGTTGTAATTTTTCATTTGAGGCATGTCCCAGCCTTCGGTGCCATAAATCAGAATCAAGAGTGGCTCCCATTGCCACCCTTTCACCCCTAGGTAATTCTAGGTAATAAAGGCCATTATGAAATCCACCCTTGCCAATTAATTTTCTGGAGGGTAAATCCTGTAATATACAGAAGCTTGAGAAGAAAGTGAGGGTGCAATTCAACTCACTTGTGAGGCGACTGGCGGAGAGCAAGTTGCATTGGAACTGCGTAACATAAAGAACACGACGAAGATAAAACCCATTAGACAGGTACAAGCTACCAACGGCAGTGACTGGAACTAATTCCCCATTAGGAATTCTTACTCCTGGTTCGGATGAACGAGTAGAAATATTGAAAAGATTTACACTATCACATGTAATATGCTCACTTGCTCCAGAATCAATTATCCAGGTACGAGTGTGAGGTGATATTGTCATCACGTTGATATGAGAGGAAAGGGAAAAAATGAAATCTCAAAAGTAAGTATTGAAATATCCAGGTTTTGGCTCTGATACCATGATAAATTTCATATAAAACTAATGATAAAAATAGGAGCTAGTATTGAGAGAGCTAGACTTCATGTACGTATAAAGAATGATACGTAACTTACACTTTTTTCAATGGTATGCATGCTACACATATATAAGTGATGTGCATAATGGAAAGAAATAATGCATGGGTCATGCATGGCATGCACCCATGTATACATGCTTACAAATAGGGAAACAATGCACGTGAATGATATGACATAAAATAAATAATCTCAATAATAAATAATCTCAATATCCTTTGTTAAGTACAGCTTTCCATGTGTGTGGGGGTTACGTACGTTAATAGTACTGAGCATGCATAAACATACCCAATAATGTATTGGTATATTTCACCACTTTAATTAGGTTGAAAAATCAATTGTACCAACTTTGTGTGTATCGTATTTTTCTTTCTTTTGCCGACACTTCGGGATTAAAATTTGTGAAAAAGTCAATTTCAACACATTTTATCTGGTTAATAAAATTATCTATTTTATTTTATTTAAATTTTCGGTGTGTCACATTATTGTAACACTTGAGATTTAATATAAACGGATTAATAGTACTACTCATACCAGAGGTGCATCTCCTTTTAAGGGAGCTCATCACCCAAGAACTACAAAGTTAAGCGTGCTTGCACGGGAGTAGTCTTGGATGGGTGACCCCCTGGGAAGTTTCTCAGGGCGCGCACGAGTGAGGACAAAGTGTGCGCGGTAAAGGCTTGTGGTGGTTTGTGAGGACAGTACTAGAGGTCTGGAGTAACTATCTCGGGTCCTGCGGGGGCCGGGGTGTTACATCGACCGAGTGGTTCAGTATGGACAAAACACTATATATCATGTTACCTTTCATCTATGTTAATGATTGGGTATGAAGATGTCATATGATACAAAGGATACATTGCTACGCTAGACGGCTCATCTCGGTTATGGTACAATATTATACATTGCTTGACGGAAGCATGGCATATATGGCCACGCATTTCCTCCTGAGGGTTTCTAACTCTCAGGATGTTAAGAAGAATTGTAGCCATCTGTTCAACCTGAAGCAGGAAAGAAGGAAGCTTTGTCAGGTTTTTGAAAAGGTGGAGAACCGAGTCCATTAGGGTTCAAGTCCTTGACAATAAGACCATAGTGACCATGTTGATCAATTTCATCTTCTCAGGTGAGCTCCATAAGGATTTCTTAGGAAATCCACCCAATATGTACGAGGATTCCTTAGCCACTAAGCTATTTATGACGATGGGCGGAGATATGGCATACTTACGACAAACCTTTATGAAAGTTTTAATAATGTATTAAAGGAATGTCACACTTTACCTATCACCTCACTCATAACCGTGATCTCTTTGTGGATCGACATAACATTGGACTTATGTGGCAGCAAACTAGATTCTTATATCCACAAAACATTTGGAAGGAGGTTCTAAAGCGGTCTCTACGTAGGAAACACAATAATGTTATCGTGCACAACCGGATTTAGTGTTGTGGCCTTACGTGGACATGAACCAGTCAAGGTGGAACTGTTGCATTGCGAATGTGACCACTATAAGCAGAATGATATGTCATGTGTTCACGCATATCCATTTGTCATTTCATCGGAACGTACGCTACAAATATTATTCTGACTCATGATGTTAGTGTCATGCCAGATAATGTCTACATATGACATATCTAGTTTTTGTGGTGGACTGTAGATTCGCTCCAAGTGGTGGACTGCAAAGAACAAGATATCAAAATGAAATGGTTTTGCATCGAATGAGGAGAGAGCAAGAGTAGTTATTTCTGTTTGAATTAATAATATGTGTTTTACTTTTATCTGTATTAGATTTGTCTACTTAAAGTTTATATTGCCATTCATATTTACATATTGGGCCTTTAATCAGAAATAATTTAATTAGATAAAATTCAATCAGATAATATTTTTGTAGTTAAAATGTAATTCGATAATATTCGATCTGATAAAATTTAATCAAATGAAATTTAATAACATAAAATTTTAATTAGATACTCTCTTGGTCCCATTATAGGATTCCCACTATCCTTTTTGGGGCGTCCCATTTAAAAGTTCTAATTTTTATTTTAGAAAACAATTAATAATCGTAAATGACAATTTAATCGTCAAGTATTAAAAATAATACATCTATACATCACAATTATCATCAATGACCATATTATATTATATAACCATCACATTTTTTTGTCAAAATATACTCAAATTACCATATTTAATTGTTATCTATTAAATGTGTCATTTTGCAATGAGAACCTTTAAACCAGACGATGATAGTGATATTTAATAGATAAAATTTAAACAAATATAATTTAATGAAATAAAATATAATCAGAAAATATTTAATGTGATAAAATTTAATGAGAAAATTCAATCAGATACTTTGTAATATTTAATGAGATAAAACTTAGAGCCCATTTGGTAATACCAAAATAGGTTGAATTAGCTGATTTTGCTGAAATTTATGAAACTCTGGCTGAAATGGCTGCATTGGCTGATTCTGTTGATTTATGAAAAAGTTATATTTATAATATATTTTATGAATAAAATAAAGAAAAAATTATATATAAAATTAGCTAAATTGGTCCTTTATAGTAACTTCAGCCAATACAGTTACAAAACTATTTCCAACCTTACTTTTTCTTATTATTACACAATTCAGTGTGTGAGATTAAAAGTTATGTGTTTGGTAAAAAAACTGACAAATAAGTCCGATAAGCTGAAAACTAGGCTTACCAAAGTGGCTCTTATTGACATTAGGGAGCAGCCTGCTGGTGAAATGATACCCATCTTAATTGCATCGACCCAACTAACTTGCCAGACGCCATTTGGAAAGCCTCATTTGGAAAAGTAAAATGGACCATTTCGGACTTCTGGTGGGATCCAGAGCCTCTCCTTTACTTTAAAGCAAGGCAGAGTGCCCGACTCTTACGAGCCGTTCGGTCATGAATTCGACGTCCGAAGATCTTGGGCTCCACCCCTTCGCTGATCTCAAGGTCCTCCTCATCGCCTCCCTTCCGTCGGATGCCGCAAGGCACTCTGCCTTATGGCAGCGGATCCGGTTCCATTCCGGTGAGCCCTTTAAATCCCACAAACATGGACAATGAAACATCAATTCAAAAAGGGCAATTCTATACGAGAAAATCGTAAAAATGGTACATGAAGTTGTTTCGACGAGAGTAAATAGTACTTTATCTTGCATTTGAAACTTTAAAGTACATCAACTTGTATTTTTGTAGTCGATCAAGTACATTTTTCTGTTAGAACGTTAAAATAGCTGATCTGGCCAAACTACATGTTTGTATTATATAGTTGTAGTCTAAGTCATCCCTTCTCTGTGCTTTACATCTTATATTTTTCCCTTCTACTCTCTCTACTATCCCGCCAACTCCTTTTTGCTCTGTTTTATTTTATTCTTCTTCTCTTGATATAATAAAGATGGACTAATAGCAAATAAAAGAAGAAGCCGACAAGATAGCAATGAGAGCTGACGAGAGAGAAGGAGAGCAACATGGGTGGAGCTAGAGGGGGGAGGTCAATCTAGGTTTTGGTCCATCCCAAATTTAAAAAAAAAAATAAAGTAAAAATTCTGTGTAATTTTCTTTGTAAAAAGTTCTTGGGAAAATGGAAACTAATAATCCAACCTTTTAGTGGTCTTCTTTTAATAGTCCGACCTTTTCGTTATTCATGAATAATCCAACCTTTGCACCTCATCTTCATTCATTGGTCCTCGACCGGTTGATGACCTGCTATTCCGAGTTATTTTCTTATCTCTGCAAACTATTATACCATAAATTTCACCTTTCACAAAGATAATATTTTGCAAAGATAAGAAAATAACTAGGAATAGCAGGTCATCAACCGGTCAGGGACCAGTGAATGAAGATGAGGTGCAAAGGTTGGATTATTCATGAATAACGAAAAGGTGGGACTATTAAAAGAAGACCGCTAAAAGGTTGGATTATTAGTTTCCATTTTCCCAAAGTTCTTTGTACTAGTCCAGTCCGGCCGGCCTAGTTCTCTGGCCCCGTCTTGGGAAAGCAGACAAGAGAAATATAAAATGAAGAGTGGAGAGAATGGAAAACAAACATGAGAAATACATGGTCTAAGATAAAGAGCGAAGATGGAAACGAGTGGACTGAAGGAGATTAGAGTTTATAGCTTTATTATTTAGAAATAATTACATAAATATGACCAAAATAAAGATGATTTACAAAAGTATGATTAGTGACTAGAGTAGTAATGAAATCATAGTAATTCATGTTCAAGTTTTGAGCTTTAATTACCATAACACTACATTGTAGTAATGAATAGTTATATTTATGTAAATATGTTTTATTTTAGTAATATTCTTGTAAAAAACTCATTTATTTAATGGCTTAGACTGCAACAATATATTACAAACCTATAGTTTGGTCAGATCAGCTATTCTAACGTTCTAACCAAGCTAATGTACTTAATAAACCTTAAAAGTGCACGTTCATGTACTACTTCCTCCGTTCTCTTTTAATTGCAATAGTCAACATTTCAGGTTTGCCAACGCACAAGTTTGACCATTAATATCTTTCATTCCTTATTAGTAAAAATTTAAAAAATTCAGATTTTGAAAATTTAGAATGAGAAGAATTAAAAAATTATTTTTAAAACTTTAATTTATAATACATTAATAAATAAAATATAGTCAAAATAGAATATGTGAATAGTACAAAAAGTTCAATGTTGCAATTAAAATAAAGATGTAGTATAATATACAGGCACTCCCCTTTTTTCGCAGATCAGTAGAAGACCAGTTGTCGGACTGAATTGAAAGCAGCTCCCCTGAGAAGGGGACTAAGAAGTTCTCTAACAAGCAAGTAAGCCTCTACCTGGCTCATTCTCTCCAGTTACCTAGCCGTTCTGTCTCTCTGTCTTCTATATTCTACGAAATTGCCTCATAGTTTCTTCCCATTGAACTGGAACATGTATTTCTTGAATTGAAATAGGTAGGGGTTTATAGTAATTTAGAAAAGGGGTGGATTGAAGTCAATCCTTCCTCGGAAGTCAAACAAGAAAATTCCCTGCCCCGTTCTCTTCATAAGCCAATTCAGCAGTATTTGCTTCATGAACCTTATGGGAAAAAATGACTAGAAAGTTTGCTTATAGTTGTTTCTTTATGAACCTAATGGAGAAAAAATGCCAGAAAGCTTAAGCTACGATTTACTTCCCTCTTTGAGTGTTTAATCAGATTGTTGCACATGGGAAAGTTTGCCAGAAAGTTTGGTTACAGCTGACTGTGGGTATTGTTCCAAGTCAAGAAGAACTGCCCTCCCAATTTATAATGGCAGTATTCAAGGGAGTAAATAGCAGTTTTCTTGCTATTTCCAGTTGGTAGTAGTAAAGTGTTTGTAGTATACTCATGTTTAGAACTCCATGTCTTTGAACTACCTGATGTGTTCAAAACTAAGTAGTCCGTATTTCATATTCTTTGTTTTCTTCCAGTATAACTACAATAGATTTAAGGAACTTCTTTTAAGGTATTGATCAATACTTAAAAGTTTGTTTTTACTACATCAATTTCAACTCAGCAGGTATTGATAGTAGCTCAATTATTATAAGAAAGTTAAGCATTTAGGCACTCAAAGTAAGTATTTACTGGAAAAAAAATTAAGCACTTAGGCACTCAAAGTAAGCATAAGATAGAGTAGACAATTTTCAAACATATTAAAACCAAAATAAAATTTTAGTTTTTTTTAAAGAAAATAATAATATAAAATACTTAGTTTTCAATAGTAAATCCCATATAATATATTATCATATTTGAGCTACTATCAATACTTTAATTTCTATGTTTTTTGTTTTTTTTCTTTAACAATTTTTGGATATTCTTTGTCTTTTAAGTATTGATCAATACTTAAAAGTTTGTCATCCTTACTTTCTATGTTTTTGTTTTCTTTCTTTAACTAAAATTTCAGGAAATGATATATTTGAGGTAGTATCATTTTTTTCATATATGAATTTTGAACATGCATATAATCATTTGAAAATTTGTTGACCCAGTAATCACACCTTCACAAATTGATGGTTCTAAACAGTGATTTCCCTTAAAAGAAAAAAAACTAACTTTCTGGGAAATGCTTTGAGAAGTGTTTCTTATTCTCATATTCCTTTTTTATTCTTTTACAAACAAGTGTACAGAATGACAAGTCATTTAAAGATGCAGTAACATTCCTTAGTTGAGTGCAAAATAGGAGTGCACATAGCTGCAAATAATGTAAGAGCAAAACTTAAAAAGAAACTTGCAGAACTTAGTGCCAATGTGTTTCATATGAGTAACCCTTGGGCTACATTGGAATTTCATGCAACTAACTACTACATAAGAATACATACAAACTCAGCTATAATTAATACTCCCTCCGTCCCATAAAATTCTTTCCACATTGACTTGGCACGCATATTATAGAGGTGAGAGTAAAGTGGAAATGAATGGTTGTAGTTGTGTAAGAAAAAGGTAAAATGAATGTGAGCCACACAAATTGTCCAAAAATGGTAAGTGGGAACTGGGAAGGATTTTTTGGGACGGTCCGAAAAGGAAAATTGGAAGAATCTTTTGGGACGGAGGGAGTAGTCTTCTTTTTCTATAACTCATGTCAACTAATCCCCATGGCATGTACATACAAATATTCTCCTTTAGGTGCCTCTACGCACCTACTTCTCAGGCTGTTTTGTGCAACTCTTCTTTGCAAAAACATGGAGGTAGACTTACTCTTCCCTTGATATGCATCATATTCCCTCTGTCCCTGGATCAGAGATGTACACTTTTGGTTCCTCAAGTAAATGCTTAAATTAGTTCATTAGTTATAGGCCAACAGATGACTATAAAGTAAATTTGCATTTAAACATAAATTCTTTCATCAAGTAATAGGATTTCTAAATAGAGATTTACATGGTTAATTTAGTTTGGTTCCTCAAGTATATGCATCATAATCCCTCTGTCCCCAAATCAGAGATGTACACTTTTGGTTCCTCAAGCAAATGCTTAATTTAGATTGATGCAAGGTAGTCAAAGTCGTGAGGCGCACTCAAGGCAATAGGGTAATTCCAGCGCCTGAGGCGCAAGGCGCTAAAAAACGCTCGCCTGACTCATGCCAGGCGCATTGCTCAGAAAATATTGCAAATACTATTCTCCAATAATATTTACAAATACTATTTTCATAATAGTATTTGCAATATTATTGGTTCCATGCGTTTCTGCGTTTGAGGTTTGCGTTATGCTTCCCTGGTCTTCTAGTTGAATTTCGAGTAACAAGGATAAAGTCGATGATAAGAACTGAAATACTCTGAAAATTTTATTGAAAGAAAATTACTGAATCCTGGAACACAATGATCAGGAAGATTATTTGTTGAAAGAGAAAAACAAGTTGGAAGCCTTTCGAGAGGGCCCCTCTCTCCAAAACCAGTCTATCCAAATTTCCCCAATGCCTATTCTCCTCCCTTGGTTCCCGTTTTATTCCCCAATCTGCCGACCCAGCTCCCCCCATTAATTATGCTTTTACTCCTTTGCCCTTTTATTTCTCCTACTATAAACTCTGGAAAAATCCCTTTCATTATTAATATCTAAATGGGCTGGGTTCTCATCACTACCCCTCCCTTCAAAATTCACCTTGTCCCCAAGGTGAAAATTGGGAAACAATGATTGAAACTCAGACAACTCTTCCCAGGAATCTTCAAAACTAGGCAAATCCTTCCAATGAACTAATATCTCCTTACTCCCATTGATAGACTCTCTAGCAGCCAACACTTCTTCAGGTTCTGTTTGAAGTTCCCACTCCTCCGTTAAGCATCCAGGTAGAGGTTGAGTAGGAATGTTAGGAACCACAGTTTTCTTCAACAAAGAAACATGAAACACCGGGTGTACCTTACAACCATCTGGCAGTTTTAACTTGTAAGCCACTGGATTTATTTTTTCAATGACTTCAAAAGGGCCATAAAATCTTGGGCTTAGCTTCTGGTTCAGCCTTTTTGCCAGACTTTTCATTTTGTATGGTTGTATTTTGAGAAACACCCTATCTCCAACTTCTAACTGAACATCCCTTCTATTTTTATCCGCCTGTTGCTTCATTCTATTTTGAGCCATGGCTAGATTTTGCTTCAACTCCTTGATCATTTCATTTTTTTCTGCTGTGAGTTTGGTTACTTCTTCAACTGCTGTCCTTGTAGCATCTCCCAAGATTAAAGTTGGAGGCTCATGGCCATATAAGGCTTTGAAAGGAGAAGTCTGCAGTGAGGCGTGATAATTGGTATTATACCAAAACTCAGCCCAAGGTAACCATTGGGGCCATTTCTTAGGTCTGTTACCAGTGATACACCTCAGATACGTTTCCAGACAACGATTAACCACTTCAGTCTGCCCATCCGTTTGAGGGTGATAGGCGGTACTGTATTTTAGTTTGGTACCTGCAAGTTTAAAAAGTTCAGCCCAAAATGAACTCAAAAATAGACTATCACGATCTGATACGATGGTCCTGGGAAACCCATGCAGCTTCACCACCTCCTGAATAAACAACTCAGCCACACTCTTAGCCGTATAAGGATGGCCCAATGCCAAAAAATGGGCATATTTGGTTAGCCTGTCAACCACCACTAGTATGGTGTCCCTACCCATCGTTCTAGGTAATCCTCCAATGAAATCAAGGCTAATATCAGTCCAAATATGATCTGGAATCGGCAAAGGTTGCAGTAGCCCAGCAGGACTTAGAGCCTGGTACTTGTTCCTTTGGCATACCTCACAACTCTTCACATAATCTTGGATATCTTGCCTCATCCCCTCCCAGTACAGCACACTAGATATTCTTTTCAAAGTTCTGAGGTACCCTGCATGTCCTCCACAAGCTGAGTCATGGAATTCTTTCAGCACTTGATTGATTCTCGCAGATTTCTTGGGCAACATGAGTCTATCTTTGTAGTAGATTAACCCTTTTCTCAATTTAAAACCTGGTTGAGATTCTGGTTGTGACACCAGGTTCTGAATTAATTGATTGCACCTGGTATCCTGCAACAATTCCTCCTCTAATCCCTGCCATTCCTGGAAACTCACCACTGAAAGAGCCTGATAGCTAGCCTTCCTAGACAGTGCATCCGCGGCCCTATTCTCCAAACCCGGTTTATATTTAATGCTGAAATTGTATCCCAACAGCTTTGTGATCCACTTTTGTTGCTCCTCACCCATTAACCGTTGCTCCATTAGAAATTTCAAACTTTTCTGGTCGGTGTGGACTTCAAAACTCCGGCCCATTAGGTATGGTCTCCATTTTTGCACGGCCATCACGATTGCTAGCAGCTCCCGTTCATATACTGACTTATTTTGGTTTCTATTGGATAGTACTCTACTCATATAAGCAATAGGTCTGCCTTCCTGCATCAAAACAGCCCCTATCCCCTGCCCAGAAGCATCAGTCTCAATTATGAACATTTTGTTGAAGTCGGGATTAGCTAACACAGGTACCGTAGTCATGGCTACCTTCAATTCGTCGAATGCACTGGTGGCCTCACGTGTCCATTTAAAGCCATCCTTTTTTAACAAATCGGTGAGAGGCTTTGCTATTCTACTATATCCTTTTACAAACCTTCTGTAATAGCCTGTTAGCCCCAGAAATCCCCGGAGTCCTTTCACATCTTGAGGCCTTTTCCAGTTGAGCATGTCTTGGATCTTACTGGGATCAGCAGAGACCCCAATACCTGATATGATATGTCCCAAGTAAGCAAGCTCTTTTTGCCCAAAGTAGCATTTTTTTCTGTTAACCACCAACTGGTTCTCTTGAAGCACTTTCAGCACCTTCCCTAAATGTTCCCGGTGTTCTTCCACGTTTCTGCTATACACCAGTATATCGTCAAAGAAAACAAGGACAAATTTCCTCAAATACGGCTTCAAAATGTGGTTCATCAGAGCCTGGAAAGTAGAGGGAGCGTTGGTTAACCCAAACGGCATGACGACATACTCATAATGTCCTTCATGGGTTCGAATGGCAGTTTTAGGGATGTCACTTTCCTTCATCTGAATTTGATGGTACCCGGATTTCAGATCCAACTTGGAAAATACCTGAGCCTCCCCCAATTCATCTAACAGTTCTTCAATGATAGGAATAGGAAACTTGTCAGGAATTGTAATTTTGTTAAGGGCCCTGTAATCTCCACAAATTCTCCAACCTCCTTCCTTCTTCTTAACCATAATGACTGGACTGCTGTATGGGCTCGTACTAGGTCTGAGAACTCCACTGTTCAACATTTCCTGCACCAATTTTTCTATCTCATCTTTTTGATAATGAGGATATCGATATGGCCGGGAATTTGGAATCAATGCTCCTTCTTTGATGTTTATGGCATGGTCACATGCTCTTTTAGGTGGTAAACCTGCCTGCTTCTGAAAAACTTTTGGGAATTCTCTTATTAGCTCCTCCCAATCCTTCTCCGTTTCTGGATCTGGCTTGCTGGAATCAGCTACCTCATAATGAATGGCATACCCTTCTCCTTCGTGTTGCAAAGTCTGTAGGACAGATTTCCATGATGCCTTTGTTCTGTTTAACTCAAAACCTCCCTTGAGCATCTTATCTTCCCCTTTTTCCTTCCATTTGATGGATAAATCACTGAAATTTATCTGTACCTCACCCAGACTTGCCAACCATGCAATTCCCAACACCAAATCAGTACCTCCTAGTTCCAAGAGATAGAAATCTTGAGTAATACACTCCCCTTGCACCCAAATTTGGAGCTGTTCACATTTTCCTGTATTAACCACATGATCTCCATTTCCCAATTCGACCTTGAACCCAGTGTTGACATTGTAATTCAGCCCCATCTCATCAACCAATCTCTGAGAAATGAAGTTGTGGGTAGCACCTGAATCAATGAGGATTACGATTGATTTGCGTTTGCTCGTATTCCTTATTTGTCCCCTGACTGTAAAAGTTTTATAAGTATTGATTCCTTCCTTACTTAAAATCGATAGTTGCATATCGTTGTGTTCTCCTGTGTCAGCCTCAATCTCCCCTGTTTCCAACACCTGCGGTTCACCTTCCTCGTTTTCTTCTACTGACTCTACCCACATTAACTGGTAGTTTTTCATTTTGCACATGTGTTCTTTACTCCATTTGTCCCCACATTTAAAACATAGTCCTCTTCTAGATCTATCTTGTATTTCAGCTTGAGACAGTCTTGGTCCTCCCTTCCATTGTTTATTCAACCCGCTAGAATGTTCATGTTGAACTTCTGAATGGTCCCTCTCCAGCATAGGAATTTTTGGTGTGACAAATTTTCCTATATTTCCTTCCGCACTGTACTGACCTTTGGATGAATTCATTCCCGTACTTATCCACCCTCGTCGGTCTATTTCCTTATTCTTTCCCCCTTTTGATGTCAGGTTTTTCTGTTCTACAAGCTGGGCGGTGTCCATAAGATCAGTTATCCCCGTGGTCCGGTGCAACTTCAGCTCTGAACTAATTTCTTCTTTGAGGCCATTGAAAAATACTCCTTTTAGCATCTCTGGGTCAGCAATTTTGATGGGAGCTACAACCTTTTCGAAGTGATCCCTGTACTCCATGACTGAATTAGTTTGCTTAATTTTGAGCATAGGGCCAAACGGGTTCTGAACTAATTCCAGCTGGAAACGTCGGATCAATGCTTCCTTAAAATTTCCCCAGGAATAGTCATCAGTTTGTTCATCCCACCATTGATACCAGTTCAGAGCCCTGTCGGTCATGGCCATCAGGACAACTTCCACTTTATCACTCTCGGATACTTGATTTAGTTTAAAATAGCGTTCCACCCTGATAAGCCATCCGTAAGCATCGTTCCCACTAAAAAGCGGTAAATCCACCTTTCGTCCCGTATATACTCGATCGTTAATTCCCGTCGGTTCAGGGGTACGAGAAGAGGATCGAGAACCCTGAGAAATACTTCCTGACTTGGACGAACTCACGCTGGCATAAGGTTGTCGCCGTCGATGGGTGGGTGACCGTCCTCTTCTTCTCCTGTGATGGCCCTGAACTTCGAAGCTTTGCATCTTGTCCAGCAACAACTGCACTTTCTCGTCCATCAATGCTCTCATCTCTGCTCGGATCTCTTCCTTGGAAATCTCTACAGATCGCTCCAAACTTTCAAGTCGTTGTTCCATGTTTGATCGAGTGAATACCATACACAGGTACAGTGATCGTGCTCTGATACCAAATGATAAGAACTGAAATACTCTGAAAATTTTATTGAAAGAAAATTACTGAATCCTGGAACACAATGATCAGGAAGATTATTTGTTGAAAGAGAAAAACAAGTTGGAAGCCTTTCGAGAGGGCCCCTCTCTCCAAAACCAGTCTATCCAAATTTCCCCAATGCCTATTCTCCTCCCTTGGTTCCCGTTTTATTCCCCAATCTGCCGACCCAGCTCCCCCCATTAATTATGCTTTTACTCCTTTGCCCTTTTATTTCTCCTACTATAAACTCTGGAAAAATCCCTTTCATTATTAATATCTAAATGGGCTGGGTTCTCATCAGTCGATCACTTAAACGGTCGTTATGCAGCAGGAAGGGTAATGATAGAGATCAAGGAAGGCAACAGCCTACTCTTAAGGATAGCAGTACCTATTATGAGAAAGTCTATAATAAAAAGGGAATGGAGACTAATAATAAATAATTAGATTGTGAATGGGAGCGGGGGTTGGCTATTATAAGGCTTTGTTTGCAACCACTTGAGAAAAGTGATTTGGGCTTTTTTTTAAGAAAAAAGCACTTATTTTACCAAACACTACCAACTTTTACTTTCTCGGCTTCCGTGTTGAATCTACTTTTTACTTTTTCTATTACACAAAAAGCACTTATTTTACCAAACACTACCAACTTTTACTACTATTCCCTTTTTATCAAAAAGTGCTTTTATTTAAGCACAAGTGGTTGCAAACAAAGCCTAAATAGGAGGTGTTATGTTTAGTGAAGCAGGCTGGTATTATCTTGGACTTTGGGACTTGGGAGCTGGCATTCTCTAACTGCCTTTGTACCTTATCTTTCTCTACTGTTAATTCATGTTCCCCAATTGCTTAATTCTCCATTGTAGTCTACTCTCAAACCCCTGAAAGTTACCATAATTAGGCCTGAACCTATCATTGGTATCAGAGCGTGGTTTCTGTCGCCTGTCAATGGTCGCTACTCAAAGAACGATGGAAAGTAAGCTGCAGAGTTTGCAGCGCAATGGGAACTTAACCGCGAGGAGATGCAGAACTTTCATGATGAAGTGCGGAAGACTCACAATGAAGTGTGGAAGACTCGCAACGAAGTGCGGAATGGCTTCGCAAGGCTGCACGAATTGATCTTGCAGGTTTTATCGCAGGTTTCTTCGCAGTTTCTTTCACCTGCTCTCAGTTCGTGTCAAAGTGCGACTCGATAGATAAAAGAATTTCCCAGTCCGCAGTTGCGAACAGTTCCTCCAAGATCGCAGGATTCCTCACTCGCCGATCTTTACTGTTCACCGTCTTCATCACAAGCAGTTTCTCTCAAACTCTCGCAGGATTCCTCGCCATCATTTTTGTCCAGTTCACAAGCTTCATCCGGAGCAGATGTTTCCCGTCTCAGACTTCTTCGCGAGTCTATTCTTCACCGCCCAGGGCAGATGTTGAATGCGATGAGAATTCGTCAGTTGCAGCTGGACCTGAAGCTAGCGCAATTGCTTGTTTTCTCAAGAACGAGCCCGTCAAGTCAGACTCTGGAACCAATATATCAAGATCCTTCAGGATCTCATTCAAGATCCTTTCACAGATGCAGTAACCGAAGGGGGAAAAGTTATGGGCCTGCCAACAATTGGTATTCTTGTGCTAGATGGAGGTTTAGGTCTTAACATGTAGTTTCATATGACAAGTATTGGTCCACGGCTCATGATACTAAAGAAAAGAGACAAGGACCGGGAAGGTGACAGTGTGTTGAGCACAATTTTTATTCGGAGATGGATGGAGAAGTGCATTGATATTGTTGAAAGGCAGAACCAGCTTTTGATTCTTGATGTTAAAGGGTGCAAATTGGTACCTTCTGCCAAGTATGCATTAATCAGCACACCTCTGCATTTTACCATGGATGTTAGTCACTTCTTCCTTTACTCGGTGTTGCAGGGGTATAAGTGTAACATAATTGAAAGTGGTGTGTGTGTATTCGCTATCGAGGGTGTGCGACTGGATTTTGTCTCAAAAACAAGGCTTCAGATGACATGAGATTCAGTACCACTGAAGTTTTCAGTGTTAGACAATCAATTTGTATGAATATAATTGATGTTGATGAGGACTCTCGTCAACTAACAATGTCCTGGCAGCAATCATTATGCGTTACAACTAGGTTTCATTTAGTCAAGGGCGTTTTCTTTCAGAATACATGATTGTCAAGCTTCTACCATGGAATTTCCCAGATCTTGCATTGAGATGGGCTTGAGAAGTTTGCTACGGGTAACATTGTAGAGGGAAAAATTGATGAAATAAAGGAGTTAGGGTTGTTGTCAAATTTAAGAACCATGGACTCCATGGCGACGTAGCTAGCTTTATTTCAGAATACCAGTGATGCCTCCAAGATAGAATACCTCATGGAATTATCTTTAAAATCAGAAATTGTTCGTAAACAAGTAGTTGTTGTTTTCGGTAATGCAGCAGGTTGTGCTTTATCCTCCCCAGATTCTGAAGGAATCCAGCTCGCTGCTAAGAGACTTAGATACATCTGTCCTTTTGAAATGATATACATGGGATAGGTTAACAGAGGTTAACAGAGGAATACATATATTGTCGTGTGAATTGTTTCATTGGCTTGTATAAAAGCTTCGTGTCTGATGGGATCCTTGTAAATATCTCGAGGAGTTACTAGACAAGGATTTCAGATCAGAGGCAGTTGAGCCTGCTCTATTTTGTTCTGGGTTTCCCAATGAATTTTATGTTAAAACACAGTTAAAAGTTGGGATAGGGTTTTCTCATATTTGGACAAAATCGAGATTAAGGGGTGTTTGGGACAGATTCTGCTTCTGCTTCTTTTTTAAAGCAGAAGCAGAATCTGTTTTCAGAAGTTGGGGGAGACCAGCTTCTAAAAAAACTGATTCTAAGAATAAATTAGAGCACCTGAATCACTTCTCCACTTTCACCCAAACACTTCAACTTCTTCTTCTGCTCCTTGAGAATCAGATCCAAACACCCCCAAGTCTCTTGACCAGAGGTTAGAACCAAAGCAATGGTTACAACAAGAGATGTAGTGGCTGGGAGTTTTTAAACTCTACAACATCCTGGAGCAGTATGCCGCCGGACCTTTTCTTTTGCTCTTTCTTGTTGTGGAAGAATTGAGGATGAAGGTCCAAATCATGAACCTCACGGTCCAGAAAGGAAGGGAGAGGCGCAATGATGAAGATGTGGTGAGGGAGTGATGATAGAGATCAAGGAAGGCAACAACCTACTCTTAAGGAGCAATACCTATTATAAGAAAGTCTAAAATAGAAAGGGAAAGGAGACTTATAATAAATAATTAGGTTGTTTGTATATGGGAGAGGGGGTTGGCTATTATAAATAGGAGGTGTTATGTTTAGTGGAGCAGGCTAGCATTAGGCCTAATTGGGAAAGATGAATTAACACACCTATTTATAATAGCCAACCCCTGATCCCATATACAAACAATCTCATTACTTATTATTAGTCTCCTTTCCCTTTCTATTTTAGACTTTCTCATAATAGGTAGTACGATCCTTAATAGGCTGTTGCCTTCCTTGATCTCTATCAGGTAATTTAGATATTAGATTTATTTTTTATTATTCATATTTAATTTAGTGGCTGTATTTAGTAAGAAAGGGGATGTGAATAGAATTTTCCATTCAAAAGTACATCCATTCTCTTCGTTTCATCTCATCTTAGGTTAGATTCTTCTGTTTTTTTTATTTAAAAATAGAATTTAAAATTACACTTCGAAATTATAGTGTTAGGATATTTTTACTTGGACTGTAATTTGCTGGTCTAGTCTTATCTGGTCTGATCTGTTTAAGTTTGATCTGGTCTAATCTGAATTGGTCTGGTAAATATTTGGTCTTATTGTATTTATAACTAAAGAAATCTGGTCTGGTCTGTTTAAGTCTATTTGGATTGGTCAAGTCTAGGATTGAAAACAGTTCAAATAAAAGCATTCTTATACTACAAAAGTATAGTAATGTTACTCTCTTAGTCCCATTTTGTAAGACACTTTTCTTATTCACTTGGTCAACACAAATCACTCATAATCTCTTACTTTATATATCAAATTTTTATCAAATTTGATTCTGATTTTGCAACTTTGTAAAGCTTTTATTATAGTTTCTGAATAAGTAATTTTTTTCTAAAAATAATTTGAGTGCAGACAGAGATATGTTTGCTTAATCTTCAGTCAAACATCGTAAATCGTAAAGTGTCTTACAATTCCGGACAGAGGGAGTAGTAAATATTTATATCAATGGTACGTTTATATTAAGTATTAGTAAATATGTGTAAAATATATAGTAATATATTTATCATATTTATATGTATCATATACACAATTTTAGCATAATATATTTTATACTGGTATTCCTAGCATTTTCTTTTATAAGAAAACCGCCAATACGCCAGAATCCAAACAGCCTCATTAAGTTAAGGATAAAATTCTGTCAACTATTAGAATTATACGCAGTAGTAAATTAATATCCTACAAAAATAACTTATTTGTTACTAAATGTAATCTATGAATATTTATTCTATTTGTAAAGCAGTCTTATAAATAATCTTATAAAGTTAGTTTATAAAGTAAATTTGTTAATAAAAGTAAATTTAGTAATGTAAGTGTGTGAATATAGACTAATTCATACGAAATTAGTCTTATATTACTGTTAATAATGATAGTATAAGGTTACTAAATTTGTTTATAAATTTGTTAGTTTCTTTCATTAGTTTCTTTCACCTATTATTATTTGAGTAAATTTCTTTCACCTATTCGTAGTAGTATTTTTAGATGGAATTTAGTATTTCAGATGGAATTTCGAGTGAATTTATTAATTTATATTGAATTTAGATGAAAATTTGTATTATATATTTTGTATAAATTAAGTCTATAAATAATTACTTCATCTGACAAAAAGATGATATTTTGTTATACGTTCAAAATGCATTACCCCGATACGCATGCCAGAAGACACTCCACAAGTTACGACACATCATGTTAGTGACTCCCGCAATTTCTCAGCTCCCTCGGAGTTATCACCCCCCCCCCCCCCCCCCCAAATTGGCAGAGAAAGGGTGACTGACTGGTACCGTAACTGGTACACGCGGGTGTTGAATAGACGTGTCAGCATCCCTACGTACACTGCGTCTGGGACAAGCTACATCTCCGGAGCACGCGAGATGAGTCTTGTGGTAAGTTTTTTATAACACCGTATTCAATGAGAAATTTTATTTCCAACAAAATATTTATACCAATACTTTTTCATGCAGATGAAATGCCTTCACGATGTATATCAGCTCGCCGATAAAGCTGGTAATGTGCATATTAAAGACCGGATAAAACAATGTGGTATAGCTATAAATGCAGAAGAGGTGCTGTACGAGGGCGTCTTCACTTACCCTGATGCACACGATGACCCCAGTCCCCGTCCTCCTCTTAGGCAAGACCTCCGAAGAGATGCCCCCATCTTAGGTCATAATTTTGGATGTGGGTCGCATCCATTTCATATGGAGGGAGATGCTGACAGAAATGAAGATGTAGATGAAGACGATGATCAAGATGGAAATGCGAGAGTACATGGAGATGAAGAAGAATCTGAAGAAGGTGGGGGAAGATTATGTGATGGAGATGAAGATGAAGGTGGGGACGAGAAAGAATAACCATCACCTCAATTCATTCACTTCATGTGGAAGAATTGAGGATGAAGGTTCAAATCATGAACCTCACGATCCAGAAAGGAAGGGAGAGGCGCAATGATGAAGATGTGGTGAGGGAGTGATGATAGAGATCAAGGAAGGCAACAACTTACTCTTAAGGAGCAATACCTATTATAAGAAAGTCTAAAATAGAAAGGGAAAGGAGACTAATAATAAATAATTAGATTGTTTGTATATGGGGAAGGGCTGAAGGGGGTTGGCTATTATAAATAGGAGGTGTTATGTTTAGTGGAGCAGACTGGCATTAGGCCTAATTGGGAAAGATGAATTAACAGTAAAGAAAGATTAGGTACAAAGGCAGTTAGAGAATGCCAGCTCCCAAGTCCGAAAATCCAAGATAATATCAACCTGCTTCACTGAACATAACACCTCCTATTTATAATAGCCAACCCCCGATCCCATATACAAACAATCTAATTGTTTATTATTAGTCTCCTTTAATTTCCCTTTCTATTTTAGACTTTCTCATAATAGGTACTACTATCCTTAGCAGTAGGCTGTTGCCTTCCTTGATCTCTATCAGGTAATTTAGATATTAGATTTATTTTTTATTATTCATATTTAATTTAGTGGCTGTATTTAGTAAGAAAGGGGATGTGAATAGAATTTTCCATTCAAAAGTACATCCATTCTCTTCGTTTCATCACATCTTAGGTTAGATTCTTCTGTTTTTTTTATTTTATTTAAAAAAAGAATTTAAAATTACACTTCGAAATTATAGTGTTGGGATATTTTTACTTGGACTGTAATTTGCTGGTGTAGTCTTATCTGGTCGGATCCGTTTAAGTTTGATCTGGCCTAATCTGAATTAGTCTGGTAAATATTTGGTCTCTTTGTATTTATAACTACAGAAATTTGGTCAGAAATTTGGTCTAGTCTGTTTAAGTCTATTTGGATTGGTCAAGTCTGGGATTGAAAACAGTTCAAATAAAAGCATTCTTATACTACGAAAGCATAGTAATGTTACTCTCTTAGTCCCATTTTGTAAGACACTTTTCTTATTCACTTGGTCAACACAAATCACTTATAATCTCTTACTTTATATATCAAATTTTTATCAAATTTGATTCTGGTTTTTTGCAACTTTGTAAAACTTTTAATATAGTTTATGAATAAGTAATAGTAATTTTTTTCTAAAAATAATTTGAGTGCAGACAGAGATCCGTTTGCTTAATCTTTGGTCAAACATCGTCAATCGTAAAGTGTCTTACAATTCGGGACGGAGGGAGTAGTAAATATTTATATCAATGGTAAGTTTATATTAAGTATTAGTAAATATGTGTAAAATATATAGTAATATATTTATCATATTTATATGTATAACATACACAATTTTAGCATAATATATTTTATACTGGTATTCCTAGCAATACCAGTATAAAATGTAATCTATGAATATTTATTGGGAGATTTCCCAAAATGGGAGTAAATGAAGTTTTGAGTTCCAAAATAGGATTATTATGTTTTTTTTCCCGAAATAAGACTAACATGTTAGTATTTACTGTCATCTTGTAAACATAATTGTCAAATAGTTGCAATATAGTGCATTTTATATGACAGTATTTATTATAATTAATGACAGTAATTTTCAATCATGGCAGTATTTTTTATACATGACAGTAATAACTCCTATTTCGGGAAGAAAAACATAGTAGTCCTATTTTGGAATTTCAAACTTCATTTACTTCTATTTAGGGCAATTTCTCATATTTATTCAATTTGTAAAGCAGTCTTATAAATAATCTTATAAAGTTAGTTTATAAAGTAAATTTGTTAATATAAGTAAATTTAGTAATGTAAGTGTGTGAATATAGACTAATTCATACGAAATTAATCTTATATTATTGTTAATAATATCAGGTTACTAAATTTGTTTATAAACTTGTTAGTTTCTTTCATTAGTTTCTTTCACCTATTATTATTTGAGTAAATTTCTTTCACCTATTCGTAGGAGTATTTTAGATGGAATTTAGTAATTTTAGATGGAATTTAGTATTTCAGATGGAATTTAGAGTGAATTTATTACGGAGTAATTTTTGCCCGATATCGGATCTGCTTCTACGCTGCGCACCAGAAGCAACTGCAGCTGACCAACTCTCTCTCTCTCTCCTGGTACGGGAGGTTGGGAGAGATATTTGGTCTAGGGCAAAAAATAACCGTATGGGCAAAATTGGGATGCAAATTTCTATATGTTTCATAATAAGATTAAATTGATCCTATTTGAGGAAAAAAAGATAAGAAGTCCTATTTTTGCATTTCAACCTTGTTTTAGTCCTATATGGGACAATTACTATTATTTATTCTATCAATATAAAAATTGTAAATTACATAAAAATAAAAGTTACTACTAATAACCAGTAAAACTATATATCCCAATCATGCAAATATTTATAAAAGACATAATAGATCAATATATATAGCTACATTATAATAGGTAATGAATGTGTAAAGGCATTTTTATAAACTAAATTAAGCATAACACATAAATTAACTTTCTACCTCAAGAAAACCAAAGACAATCGACGATATTATGATTAATGCTAAATGATTAACAAATAAATTTTCATATTTTGATATGTTCGGTTTATTCGGTTCGGTTCATTTTGAAGGGTAAAAACCAAAACCCAACTAAACAACTACAGAGTTTTTTAAATTCGGTTTCAGTTTTTAGCGGTTCGATTTAATCTGATTACAGCCCAATTTATTTTGATTCGGTTTTTTGTTTGTGATTTTTCGGACCCAGTCCTAGTACTTACACCTCTCTAATGCAATATCATCAAATTCTAGTACAACATGAAGCCGTTTTAATAAAACATCGTCAAATCCTAGTGCAACTTGAAATTGTTTTAGTGCAACTTGAAATTGTTTTAGTGCAACATACCAAAATATAAATCCTAGTGCGGCTAAGTTAGTGCAAAATAATAGTGCAATATTAAATCCTAGTGCAAAATATCATATGATTTAAGTCCTTGTGCAACATTAGTGCAACACGAGTGCACATTAGATGACGTTTTAGTGCAACATAAAAAAATTTAAATCTCGTGAAACAGTAGTGCAACATTATAAAATTTAAATTCTCATGCAACATTAGTGCAACATTATTAGTGCAACATTAGACGATTTTGTGCAACTTTAGATGTTGTTTTAGTGCAAGTGCTACACTAAACGCTGTTTTAGTGCAACATTTTAAAATATAAATCTTCGTGCATCATTAGTGCAATATTAGTGCAAAATTATGTGCTCTTTTTAATAATAGAGTAGTCAGGTTATTTATCTTTTTAATTTGTTATCTTTTTTATCTTACGTATTTTTTTTATTGTATTTTTTTTATCTTATCTTTTTTTTAACCCTTTTTAGCTTCGATTTCGTTTAAATATAATTGTATTCACAAATACCTTGATCAAAGTATGTGTATAGATACTGGATTCCTCTCAGGTTAATTCGAAATTAGACAGAAAGAACCAACATAAAGAAACCAAAATACTTTAGTGTTTAATCAAAATTTGATGATCTTTGACGTGCACTTTATCGTGAGTGCACTCAAAATAATTTCAATACTAGCACTAATACGTAGTATAGCGTAGTAGAGTTCGTATCCACAGGGAAAGGAATAACTCTTCTTTTTACGTAACTAGTAAATAAGGGGGTGTTTTGATCAAATGATTTGATTAAAATTAAACACGAAGATGAACGAGTTATGTGGTTTAATTCAAAGATAAAAGGGACTTGGTATTGCTACTTTCCACTTGTTGATATATTTTAGTCGATCATTGTTATATCTATAACTTATCTCCTCTCGAATACTCAATCGAGGAGTACATCCAATTCATCGAGGATAGCTATTAACAACGACCATTCATTAATAACCCTTACTATTAGTCAAGTATAGAACAACGCCATATACCGACTTGATAGTAGCATTTAATCTCTTAACTCCTTGATGAAATCAATTGAGATTGATAACCTCAACACAACGGTTTCGGTTTAACCAACAAAATTAATCCCTCTTAAGTTTATTAACCACGACCGTGCATTATTAATAAACCGAAGTTACTTACTTGTGAAAATATCAACGATTAACCATCGGTTCGTTGATCGTTTCTAGTAATAATTGATATATGAAACAAAACTAGTTGATCCTTTAAGTAATGTTCAAAATATCAATATGAAATATGAATAGGAATTAATTAATACTCAAGGGAGAATATTAAAGAAAATGAATCCTACTATAGTTAATATCAAGATGTTAACTAATTGTCATCTTAGTAACACTCCCCAATATTAACATAGAGGAAGGAATAGCTATTACTAAGACCATTGTCAAGATGTTAACTAATTGTCATCTTAGCAACACTCCCCAACATTGATATAGAAATAGTATTTAGAGGAAGAATTAATATTCAAGGAAAGAAGTTAAGAAAATAACTCACAACTTTGATAATCAACAAGCTTCAAGAGCAATACCAAGAAATGGAAGTTTAGCTCCTCATTTGGAGACTAAACATGCTAAAAGAAATATAGAGAAATGCTATTCTAAACTGAGATTAAGAGTATATATGAAGTGGTTCTTCAAAGTGAAGGAAAGGAGGTGTATTTATAGGCTTTTTTGAGGTGCAGGTCGGGTACTCGATCGAGTATATACATATACTCGATCGAGTATGTGTAGAACTTCGAATTCGATCCATACTCGATCGATATTCGGGTATAATTCATAGCTATACCCGATCGAGTATGTCGGTGTACCCGATCGGGTATAGACACTCGATCGTGGTAAAATCTTCCCTGCATGTTCCTTTGTTTTCGGATCGGATCCGATTTGAAATTTCAACAAGATACTCGATCGAGTATAGGTAATACTCGACCGAGTATAGACCAAAATCAGGATCTTCCTTTTTTGTCTTGTGATTTTGCACCTTCTTTCCACTTTTGGGGTACACCAACCATCCTTTGAGTGATGGTAGACCTGTTTGAGCTCAGAATAAACCTAATCTAAACATTTTACAAGAATTTAACAAACTAAACTATTACACCAAAAGTGTGTAATTTCCGAAATGCTAAACTACAAAAAGTAACTAAAAATGCAAACATAAACACGGAAGTTACACGTGTATCAAACTCCCCCACACACAGTTCTTTACTCGGCCTCGAGTAAAGTCAAATGTTCACAAGTGTCAAGTCTTCCAGAGTTCCAACAATGTTACAAAATAAAAACACAAAGACCACCAAGGATAAAATATGAGTTTTAATGCTCAAATTACAGATATCATCTTGGGTTTTATAGTCTTCTAGTGTTCATCTTCTCCTCTTCTCCTTTTTCTTCTTCTTCTTCTTCCAAGAGATCAAATGAGTTCCTGCACACAGAAAAATATTTCTATCATATCTCTCATTTTGCCTAGGAGCCTTTTCAGGTTTTCATCCTAGCATCTCTTTTAATTTTTCCATCCTTTCCAACTCACTCATCATTTTTTTTGTAAGCCCCTTTTGCTTAGATTGCCCATTTTGTTGGGTTTTCAACCTAACTAGCATTTCTCTTCTTTTATTTATTCTATTTTTTTCATTTTTTTTTGTTTACAAAGAGTAAAAGAAATCCATGCATGGTATAGGGTAAAATAAAATTACATACCATGAGGTGTCTCTCCCCTTCTCAGTCCAAGCAGTCCCTAGTGCCCACCTTCTCCGCCGTAGAAAATGCCTCCAAATCCACCTCCACAGCTCCCGTCGCCCATGTGAGCATCTCCGCCGTCCCCGCCGTCATAACCTCCACCCCCGGAGCTAGATCCTCCAAAATTACCCCATTGAGTGGGGTCATACCAAGAGGAGGGTGGTGGTGGTGGTTGAGCCATGGCGTGGAATTGGTGGAGAAATGAGGGAGTTATGGTAGAGAGAAGGTAGAAAAATGGAGTTTGGGGGGGTTGGTTCGAGGTTGGGATGAGATATTTGGAGAAATCGCAGGGGTACCCGATCGAGTATCCCTGTATACCCGATCGGGTACCGGAGACAGGGGATCGAATATGGGTTTTTCTGGTAATACTCGACCGAGTATTGGTTTATACTCGATCGAGTACTGGAGACAGGGGTCTGGTAGAGTTGATTTTCCAGACACACTCGACCGAGTATAGATGGGTACTCGATCGGGCCTCGGAGGCAGGGTCCCTTTTAGCTCGTCCTTCTGTACATACTCGACCGAGTATTGGTTTATACTCGATCGGGTATGTCCCCAGATACTTCAAAACCTGCACTTTTTTTTTCTTTTCTTTTCCAAAAACACGTGGTTAGTTCCCTCTCTCACCCTCTCAAAACACACAAAAAGAAAATAAAATCTAACTACTTGACTTGGGTTGCCTCCCAAGAAGCGCCTTATTTAACGTCGTGGCACGACGTTTTATTATTTATTTATTTTTATCATTTTATGTGGGATCGTGAACATCCCTTGGTTCATTTCTTTTCTTCAGCCTTTTCCAGTAAGGCCGACCTTTCTTCTTTGTTCCCAACTCAATTAAAACATTTGGTGTTGGTGGTTCAAAAACATTTAAAGAGCAAAGAGATTGATCTTTAATTTGTTTTTTCGTAGAGTCAAAGATATTGAACTCTACTTTTTGGTCATTGAACTCTAAAGTTAATTAACCACTAGACACGTCAATTTTTGTTTTTGCGGTTTTTAAGAAGGGTCTTTCCAAAAGGATGGGTGCTGTTTGGTCATCATTCCCCATTTCGAGGACGTAGAAGTCGACGGGGAAAACCATATTCTCTACTTCTACTAGCACATCTTCTAATACACCCTTCGGGTAAGTACTAGAACAATCTGCTAGTTGAATCACTACACCGGTTGGATGTAGTGGGCCGAGTTGTAGGGTTTTATAAACGGAATAAGGAATGACGTTTATAGATGCCCCTAAATCTAATAAGGCCTTAGGAAATGTGGTGTTTCCTATCGTGCAAGGAATAGTGAACATGCCTGGGTCGCTACATTTTTTTGGAAGCTTTTCCTGAAAGATAGCCGAGACATGCTCACTAACTTCAACCTTTTGTTTCCCCTTTAATTTATCTTTTCTTTTCATTATACATAGTTCTTTTAAAAACTTTGCATAACGGGGAATACTTTGGATTAGTTTAAAGAGTGGGATATTTACCTCACAATCGGCGAAGGTCTCATACATGTCCCGATCATTCTCTAGCTTCCTTGTGTCCTTCAACGCCTCAGGGAATGGAGGGAGTGGCTCATATGATGACAGCGGAGGAAATTTCATCTTCGTTGGTTCCTCCTCCTTGTGGTCAACCTCATCTCTTTCCTCTTCAACTTCCCTTATTTGCAATTCTGGACCACTCCTTATCATGATGGCATTGACTTGTTGCCTTGGGTTTTGCTCAGTTTGGGAAGGGAGCCTACCCGAATCTTTTGCTTCAAGTCGATTCACAGCATTCGAAATTTGGCTAACTTGTGTTTCCAAATTTTGAATGCTTGACTTTGTTTCTTGTTGAAATTGCAACACGTTTTGTTGCAAGGTGCCCATGGTAGTAGCAAGAGTTCGAATCATGTCTTCCGTAGACATACTCGATTGAGAAGGTGGGTTGGCTGGTTGAGGGTTTCCATACCTCAAGTTTGGATGATCCCTCAATCCGGGATTGTAAGAATTTGAGAACGGGTCATACCTCCTTTGTTGGTGGCCTTGGAAACCCAAGGCGTTGACTTGCTCTATGGTGTCTTCTTGAAGGGTTGGGCATGAGTCCGTGGGATGCCCTTGTTGTGTACAGATACCGCAGACCTTGACTTCTTGGGTCTTGGATTTTAAAAGGAAATCCTTGACCAAAGAAGTCAAGCCGGTCACTTGACTTGTCAAGCCGTTCACTTGACTTTCCAACGCATTGTTGGATTCCGCCGCCATAACTCTCCGAGTTGAGGACCGCCCGTTATAGTGTCTGGAGTTCTCGGCCAACTCCGAGATGAGATCTCTCGCTTGTGAAGGGGTTTTGTTGACAATGCCCCCTCCACACGCCACATTCACCATGCGGCGATCTTGATCCACAAGACCATCATAAAAGTAGAGAATGAGGTCTTGTTCGGTATATCCGTGATAGGGGCAACTCGCACATAGCTTCTTGAATCTCTCCCAATATTCATATAGGGATTCATCATCTTTTTGTTCAATGTTGCTTATTTGCTTCTTGAGTGATGATGAAATAGAAGCAGGGTAGTACCTGTCAAGAAAAGCCTTCTTCATTTGTGGCCATGTAGTGATACTTCCCGAAGGAAGATAGAAAAGTCAGTCCTTTGCGGTATCCTTCAGGGAGAATGGAAAGGCCCTCAGTTTGATTTGCTCCTCGGACACACCATTGGGGCACATGCTTGTGCACACAATATGGAACTCCGACAAGTGTTTGTTCGGATCCCCCCCTCGTAAACCGTGGAATGATGGAAGGAGATGAATGAACGCAGATTTTAGCTCAAATGTGACCCCCGTATCAAGAGTTGGAAAAGTGATACATAGGGGTTGTTGATTAAGATTCGGAGCTGTGAGCTCCCTCAATGTTCTCGTCTCAAGAGCCATAGTGATTGGCTCTTCGGTCTCACTAGAATGAGAGCTAGCGCTTGATGATTCCTCCGAAGAAGTATTCGGAAATAAATTCCTAAACCTTTCGAAGGCTTGTTCCGTTTGGGGGTTTGTTTGGTAGATGATTTCGTTTATAGATCGGGTTCTTACCATATATTCAAACAAAGCTCAGAAGAAATAGAAATCTTTATACTTCAACTATTTTTTTTCTTTAAAATGAAATAAAAAGAAAAATAAATTGCCTTTCCCCGGCAACGGCGCCAAATTTGACGTGCACTTTGTCGTGAGTGCACTCAAAATAATTTCAATACTAGCACTAATACGTAGTATAGCGTAGTAGAGTTCGTATCCACAGGGAAAGGAATAACTCTTCTTTTTATGTAACTAGTAAATAAAGGGGGAGTTTTGATCAAATGATTTGATTAAAATTAAACACGAAGATGAACGAGTTATGTGGTTTAATTCAAAGATAAAAGGGACTTGGTATTGCTACTTTCCACTTGTTGATATATTTTAGTCGATCATTGTTATATCTATAACTTATCTCCTCTCGAATACTCAATCGAGGAGTACATCCAATTCATCGAGGATAGCTATCAAACAACGACCGTTCATTAATAACTCTTACTATTAGTCAAGTATAGAACATCGCCATATACCGACTTGATAGTAGCATTTAATTTCTTAACTCCTTGATGAAATCAATTGAGATTGATAACCTCAACACAACGGTTTCGGTTTAACCAACAAAATTAATCCCTCTTAAGTTTATTAACCACGACCGTGCATTAATAAACCGAAGTTACTTACTTGTGAAAATATCAACGATTAACCATCGGTTCGTTGATCGTTTCTAGTAATAATTGATATATGAAACAAAACTAGTTGATCCTTTAAGTAATGTTCAAAATATCAATATGAAATATGAATAGGAATTAATTAATACTCAAGGGAGAATATTAAAGAAAATGAATCCTACTATAGTTAATATCAAGATGTTAACTAATTGTCATCTTAGTAACACTCCCCAATATTAACATAGAGGAAGGAATAGCTATTACTAAGACCAATGTCAAGATGTTAACTAATTGTCATCTTAGCAACACTCCCGAACATTGATATAGAAATAGTATTTAAAGGAAGAATTAATATTCAAGGAAAGAAGTTAAGAAAATAACTCACAACTTTGATAATCAACAAGCTTCAAGAGCAATACCAAGAAATGGAAGTTTAGCTCCTCATTTGGAGACTAAACATGCTAAAAGAAATATAGAGATATGCTATTCTAAACTGAGCTTAATAGTATATATGAAGTGGTTCTTCAAAGTGAAGGAAAGGAGGTGTATTTATAGGCTTTTTTGAGGTGCAGGTCGGGTACTCGATCGAGTATATACATATACTCGATCGAGTATGTGTAGAACTTCGAATTCGATCCATACTCGATCGATATTCGGGTATAATTCATAGCTATACCCGATCGAGTATGTCGGTGTACCCGATCGGGTATAGACACTCGATCGTGGTAAAATCTTCTCTGCATGTTCCTTTGTTTTCGGATCGGATCCGATTTGAAATTTCAACAAGATACTCGATCGAGTATAGGTAATACTCGACCGAGTATAGACCAAAATCAGGATCTTCCTTTTTTGTCTTGTGATTTTGCACCTTCTTTCCACTTTTGGGGTTCACCAACCATCCTTTGAGTGATGGTAGACCTATTTGAGCTCAGAATAAACCTAATCTAAACATTTTACAAGAATTTAACAAACTAAACTATTACACCAAAAGTGTGTAATTTCCGAAATGCTAAACTACAAAAAGTAACTAAAAATGCAAACATAAACACGGAAGTTACACGTGTATCAATCTTAAATCTCAAGCACACATACCAGCCAGCTCCTTCTCAAGAGCCTGAATTTTCTCTTATTGTTTCATTTGCCTCTCCATTAATTGAACCTCTTGCATCAGCTTTAAATAAAAAGTAACAGTTTACAGTGATATGAGTAAAAACAGAAGATATCTCAATAAAATTATGAAGTATAAATGGAGCAAACATTGATGGAATATCAGGAGCTTCAACAAATGGCTCTTTATTTATATCTTTCAACATTATCCTCCTCTGCACAAACCTCATTCAGTTCAGTTGAAGAACTCCCACCAAATATTCAGGAACCTGAAGAAATGGTTAAATATTGTTTGCATCTTCTTCAACCTGCTGTACCTTCCATTCGCCAGAATAGACTTCAGGGGCCTCATTAAATGGATAATTACTTTCTTTATCTCCCTCAATCTCCTCTCTGCATGCCTCATGGAGTCATCGAGTTCACTTTTGGTTATTGGAGGTGAAGAACAAGATTCCCATTCTCCCCCATTGTAATCCTCTGCCAAGGGTGAACTTGGACCTGAAGATGTGTGATTTTTGAACAGAGAGCTCACGTTTTCTGTTCAGAGGAAGCATGTGCATCCTTTTGTGGAATCGCTTCACTTGTAGATGCATTTTGCGGCTAACTGCCATCGTAAGGCAAAGGACCATTATAACGGTTTCACAGAATAAAACAACCGGCTTCGGATGTAGGTCTATGGTGATGAGAGGGACGAGCATAAGGCTGAGCTGAAGATGAAAACAAGCTGATCATCTTGGCTTTTTGAGAATGGTCCATCTCAAACCAAAAATGGCATGAGTGAGCTTGATCATAGTAGTTACCAGCAATGACAGGGTAAAACTGGTCTTTTTTCAAAGCATAGCACCTCTCGAACAGTCCATGCATATGGGTCAATATATATTTAGTTTTCCAGGGCCAACACCCTCAAATGTACCCAGAAGCTTCCGATCACTATAATTAAAAAGGAAGAGCGGCATGCCAGCACTAACCTTCATGACATAGGCAAAATGTCAAAATGGCAGACCTGAACAACAAAAATAAAACAAAGAATCATATCAGATTTGGTAGAAATTATAAAGAGTAGCATATTGATAAAACACAATGCATTTATAATTACATACAATACACAAATGTGGGATTCACCCATTACCAACTATGATTATACCAAAACAACATAACCATCAAATACTGCAAAAAATATTATTGGTGAAAAAGTACAATGCATGAAAGAGAGACATAGAGTGTAAGAGAAAATCCAAATAACAGCTTCGAAAAACATTCTTCAATTGTATGGCTTTTACAGCAAAAAATGACAGCTCCGAGGTCACTCTTCGGGAGGTTCCGAGTGGGCACACTGCAGTTGTGCTGTTGGATCGGTCGCCGTTCCTCATTGTCTGGTTTTTATTCTTCTTCATGGAACCCATTCAGTCAAAGTCTCCTACAAAATATCACACTTCAATAATACACTACATAAGTGATCAATCTGACAAGATGAAACACAAACAAATACCAATAATCACACAAAATAAGTTTCCCATCGCTTTTATCCCCTTCAAAATTCCATGATGAACCACTGGGATATCTCTCTGCACATAATATCCTGCATTGTTATGTCTCTGGTATGTACATTAACCCCGCATTGTTATTTCAACATTTACACGTATAAACAAATGTGTATGCCTATTTAAAGGTGTCTACATTCGATCTAGTACAGCCCGGAGAAGAAGGCAAGTAGAACATCGCCAAAATGTCATATCGTAGGCATGCCAATACAGCAAAGATTCGTATTTAGATGACACAATCAAAGCGAACATTACATAATAGATGCTATTTTAGTGCAACATTTGTGCAATATTAGTGCAACGGTGCAACATTAGGGCAACATCAGTGCAACATTAGGGCAGCATCAGTGCAACATCCTAAATATAACAAATAAGATTTGTTCAAATTTCTCACATTAGATGCATATATATAGGGAAGAGTTCAAATAAAAAGAGGTGTTCCCGTGCAAAGTGCGAACAGTTGCACTCTTTCCTCACAGCGTTGCACTTTTGCATGCTTCTGCTGCACTTTTACGCGGTGGCAAAAAATTTCGGATTATTTATGAAATTCCCACTGCGTTTTTATTCAATTTAGTGCATTTTTGGCTCATTTTGAGCCATTAGATGTGGCAATCAATGCACAAGATTCATTCTTACTTTGTATTTGAACCATCTCCAATTTTTTCTAATGGAAAGATTTTTTTTAAACTCGTAAAAATGTACAAATGCCAACGAAAGATAACAGCTAATGACGGATGAAAGCTAAAGACAGATGGAAGCTAAAGAATAAAGTTAAAACTATAGAAAAGAAAGTCTTCAGTTTCTGGAGGCGAGCCTTGCACTCCTTCTAGGAACCTTAAAATGGTTCCAAGAGGGATCTCCTGCGCGATCTAGAAGTTCTCGATCTGATAATCTTGTTGAAAAAACCATTCCCAATATATGTGTTCTTATTCTTTATCTTCCTCTATCTTAATAAAAGAGTAGTCATGTCATGCTATTTATCATTTTTGTCCTATTTTATTTTATTATTTTTATCATATCTTTTTTTATCGTTGTCTTGACATTTAATTATCATATCTTGCTTTTTATCGTACTTAGCTTTTATTTAGGGTTTAATGTACCCCTATGATTTAAAATATGCGTCAAACCCGTGTTATAATTAATCATACGCCAAACCCCCTCAAATAGGGCCAAGAGCCTCAAATGTACCTAGAAGCTTCACATCAGATTAGTTAAAAAGGAAAAACGGCAGGCCAGGACTAACTTTCTTGACATATGCAAAAGGTAGGTCCAATTGGCAGTCCTGGACCAACAAAAACAAAACAAAAAATCAATGCATAGATAATTACTACAACCGTTCCCCTAAGTTTGGGACAAGAGAAGGTGACACGTTTATTAATAAAAGTGGATTTGTATGGTTGATATTGAATTGATAAAGTAAGAATAAAGTAGGAATGATTTAGAACCACACTAACTTTATCAAATAAGGTATGAGACAATCTTAGTGGGACGGACCGAAATGGTAAAATTGGACAATCATAGCGGGACAAAGGGAGTATATACGAGTACAATACAGTGAATACACAAATGCGGGCTTCCCCATTACCAAATACGATTATACCAAACCAACACAACCATCAAATATGGCAAAAAAATTCTTGGTGAAAAAGTACAATGCATGAAAGAGAGACAAAGAGTATAAGTGAAAAACCAAATAACAACAAAAAATGATAGCTCCTCGATCACTCCTCGGGGAGTCGGGGGGTTTCAAGTTGGCACACTGCAATTGTTTTACATGGAATTATCTAAATTCATATCATCTCATTGATGTTTACCATAATGATGGCTAAATGCACATTTGGAATAACAAATCGAACCAATTCAGGGGTGTTTGGAACTGATTCTGTTTCTGCTTCTTTTTAAAGCAGAATCAGAATCAGTTTTCAGAAGATGGTCCTTCCAAATTCTAAAAAAACTGATTCTAGAATCACTTCTGCATTTTCACTCAAACACTCCAACTTCTGCATCGTGAAGTGCAGTTTTAGAATCAGATTCAAACACCCCCTCAATAGAAGTATAGTGAAGTGCATGCGTACCTGAATTGGCTGTCGTAGAACGATTGACAGGTGGTGGGCGAAGGATAGATGCGGGTTGGGGATATAGGCTTATACATACTCCCTCCGTCCCTTAAAACTTTGTCAACTTTCCTTTTTGGGACGTCCCAAAAAACTTTGTCACTTTCCATTTTAATCAATATTTTGTGGTTTCTGTTATTTCTCTCTCATCTGCACAAACTTCAACCATACAGTTTTTACTTATTATTCTCCGTGCTGGTCAACTTTGGCAAAGTTTTAAGGGACGGAGATAGTATATTACATAAAAAAAACGCCTTATTTAAGACCCCACAACCCAACAATTACATAAATGAACCTAAGATACACCCCTCATACACCCGAAAACAAATTCGAACTTGCTGAATAAACCTGAAATTCAAAAGCCATAATTACGGATATCCTATATGATAAATGTATTTCAAAGTCATCACAAGTCATGGCAAATGTCTTTGAATGAAATGCATAATTAAAGTCATCATAAAAGTATTAATGATACAACTGATTTTATAAATTATATAAAATTCTCAGTGTGTGCTCAAAATTTCTATCATTTAATATTGAAGTAGGTGAAATAATGATTAAGAAGTATAATAAATAAAATCATTAAAGGTTAATCATTTTAAAAAACATTACAGGACAACTAATGCATCTAATTAATCTTTAATTGCTGAAACTACAACATATGGGATTAACAGAAGTTCATAGAATTTAAGTTATACTCTGTATATCCAAATTCTAGAACAACCCGGAGAAGAAGGCAGTAGCACATGGTCATACAACAAATATTCGTATTCTAGTGATGAAATAAACAAAGCAAACATAGCATAATAGCGAGATCCTTCAAAAATCACCAAAAAAGTTGGATAAACAAACTAGCTTAGTTTCCAGAACAGGAAACTTGAAAGGAGGATAAAAGTCGTTGAAAAACGTACTACTTTACGCATAACAAGTAAAGCTTTAGGATAGCAATTCTTAAGTAAATTTAAATTTAGATTTTGAAACTTTATAAAGATTTTAATGTTGTTTCTGAATATATAAATTTTAATTATTAAAATTGATTAATTATTAAAATTTAAAGTTGACCAAAATATGTTGACTTTGCAAAAAAAATTGGGACGGGTGCAATTATTTTACACTAACACCAGAAGAATATATATTATCAAAGTGAAGATATATAATATCAAAGTTAAAATCTACAATTAAAAAAGAAGAATATTAACATAATTTTTCATTGACACATTTCAACAAACTTATTTAACCTAACTGAAAAATATTACTCTGTCACGGGTTAGTTCCATATTAGACAGAAAGAACTAACGTCAACAAACCAAACTATTTTACTGTTGATATATTGTTGAGTGAAACCTTTGAAAGATGGGATCCGTAATAATAACCAGAAACTTAAAATCCATGTTTGGTATGATGTAATGAATCTTGTAATGTAATGAGTATTACGTGTTTATCCGAATACGATGTTTGGTACTTCGTGCGGCAGTTTTAAAATGTAATGTAATATTTGCCTCTCCTTCAGCAGTTGAACCTCTTGCATCAGCTTCAAATAAAAAAATAACAGTTATATGAAGAGATATCTAGATAAAGTTATAAAGGATAAATGGAGCTACCATTGATAGAATATCCTCAGGAATTTCAACAAATGCCTCTTCAAATCCTTCAACATTATCCTCCTCTCTCTCCCATTCCCCAGAGTAGACTCTAGGAGCCTCAATAAATGGATCATTACTTTCCTTCTCTCCCTCAATCTCCTCTCTCCATGCCTCATGGAGTTCAGTACTTTTGCTTATGGGAGGAGAAGAACAAGATTCATATTCTCCCCAATTGTAATCCTCTGGCAAGGGAGAACTTGAAAAGAGAGCTCTGGTTTTCTGTTTAGGGGGATAATGTTCATCCTTTTGTGGAAGAACTTCACTTGTAGATGCATTTTGCGGCTTACTGCCATCACAAGGCAATGAAGCATTATAACGGTTTTGTGGAATAGAACGACCGGCTTCAGATGTAGGTCTATGGTGATGAGAAGGATGAGCATAATGTTGGGTTCTTTCTTTATTTTTGACCCATGAGGAAAGCCCAACTCTTGAGCCCATCAAAAGTCTTCTTTGACTTTCTATTTTGGGAGCTAATATTAAAAACAGGGTCTGCCATCTATCTATTACTCATGGACAGAAAGAGAGCAGCAGATAAGTGAGAACAATCACAAAACATGAGCTGAAGTGTGCTCATCCCGTTTTTCCAGCAGCAGCAGCAGAAAAATTCCGTTTCCCGGAGATTGAACCGTTGGATCGTCGTGATTTTTGGACAGCAGCTTCACAGCATCAGGGCCAATATTCTGGACGGTGGAGATCGGGTTTTGTGGTCCGGAGGTCGGGTTTTGTTGGTCTGGACAGTAGCTATTTTCTGGTGATATATTTTCTTATCTTGGCTCTATTTGATTCCATACACCTTGATGTTCTTACTTCCAAGGATATGATGATGTTGTATGCCTCTAGTATTATCTAGAGAAGATTGTGTACTGCTCCTTTGATGATGATAGTGGATTTAAGCGGCCAAAATGGTCCCGTGGTTTTTCCCTAGTTAACGGGTTTTCCACGCTAAAATTCCGGTGTTTTTGTGTGGTGTGTGCTTACTGTTTTAGCTCATTATATTGGTGTGTGGCAGCCATATTGTGTGTTCTAATTGTATTAAGAACACCCTATTTGTTTGCATCCTCAAAGGTTCATTCAAGTTGGGGAAAGTTTAGCCAAACGGAGATTAATTCCGCATTTTATTAGTTCCGTTTGGGGCTGTTTTTCCCCATCAAATTGGTATCAGAGCCAGGTTCTTCTGTATTGGGTTAGACTTGTTTGAATGATGGAAGCAAACACAAGTAGGATGATCAATTTGAATGGTTCTAATTATCATGTTTGGAAAGGCAAAATGGAAGACCTACTTTATGTGAAGGATTATTATTTGCCTGTGTTTACTACTGATAAACCTGAGAGTAAAACAGATGCAGAGTGGAATATTTTGCATAGACAGGTTTGTGGGTATATTCGCCAATGGGTTGATGATAATGTTTTGAACCATATTAGCGGGGAAACTCATGCTCGCAGTTTGTGGAACAAGCTTGAACAGTTGTATGCTCGAAAGACCGGGAACAATAAATTGTTCTTAATAAAACAGATGATGAGCTTGAAATACCATGATGGAACTCCTGTCACTGATCATTTGAATTCTTTTCAGGGAATCATAAATCAACTTGCAGGAATGGGTATCAAGTTTGAAGATGAGATACAAGGCTTGTGGCTCCTTGGCACTTTACCGGACTCATGGGAGACTTTTAGGACATCATTGTCCAACTCTGCACCAGATGGTATTATCACCATGGAATTAGCTAAAGGCAGTGTTTTAAATGAAGAGATGAGAAGAAAGTCACAAGGTTCCTCTTCACATTCTGATGTCTTAGTTACAGAAAGCAGGGGGAGAAGTCAGAGTAGAGGTCCAGGTAACAAAGGGAAGCATCGAAGTAAATCCAAAGGAAAATTTGCTGATTTTGAGTGCTATCATTGTGGTAGAAAAGGCCACACAATACGGTTCTGCAGGCAATTGAAAAAGGAGAAGAAGAAGAGCGATTACAACAATCAAAAGAACCATAAGAAAGATGAGGGTGGTAATGGCAATGCTGAAGTTAACAGTGCTACCGATGAGTTCCTTATTTGTTCTGATCTTGATATGGTCAACATTGCACATGATGATTCCAGTTGGGTTGTTGATAGTGGTGCTACTTGTCATGTAACATCACAGAGGGATTTTTATTCATCTTACACTCCAGGTAACTTTGGTAATGTTAGGATGGGTAATAATGGACTATCAAAGATTGCAGGCATCGGAGATATTTGTTTGAAGTTTGACACTGGGATAGAGTTGGTTTTACATAATGTAAAACATGTTCCAGATATGAGACTTAATTTGATCTCCGCAGGCTTACTTGATGATGATGGTTACAGCAACAACTTTGGTAATGGAATATGGAAACTCACTCGTGGTTCTTTGATCGTGGCTAGAGGTAAAAGATGCTCAAAGTTGTACATGACACATCCGAAGATCTTCAAGGATAGGGTCAATGCTGTGGTGAACACTGACATGACTGATTTATGGCATAAGAGACTTGGTCACATGAGTGAAAAGGGGATGTCTCTTTTGTTGAAGAGAAATGTGTTACCGGGTGTGCATGATATTCATCTAAAGAAGTGTTCTCACTGTTTGGCAGGTAAACAGAACAGGGTCTCCTTTAAGAGCCATCCTCCTTCCAGGAAGGAGAGTATACTTGATTTGGTGCATTCTGATGTTTGTGGTCCTATGAAGACTAGGACACTTGGTGGTTGCTCCTACTTTGTCACATTCATTGATGATCACTCCAGAAAGGTATGGGTTTATACCTTGAAATCTAAAGATCAAGTATTTGAGGTGTTTAAGCAGTTTCATGCCTCGGTTGAGAGACAGACTGGAAAGAAGCTCAAGTGTATTCGGACAGATAATGGAGGGGAATACATTGGCCCCTTTGATGCTTATTGTAGAGACCATGGTATTCGACATCAAAAGAGTCCTCCCAAGACACCGCAGCTGAACGGATTAGCAGAGCGGATGAACAGAACTTTGATGGAGCGTGTCAGATGTTTGTTGTCACATGCAGGGCTGCCAAATACATTCTGGGGAGAAGCTTTGAATACAGCGGTACATGTTATTAATCTAACTCCTTGTGTTCCTTTGTCTTTTGATGTACCTGACAGGGTTTGGAGTGGCAAAGATGTCTCTTACCGTCATTTAAGGGTCTTTGGATGCAAAGCTTTTGTGCACATTCCTAAAGATGAAAGATCAAAGCTTGATGTGAAGTCCAAACCATGTGTTTTCTTGGGTTATGGCCAAGATGAGTTTGGTTACAGATTATATGATCCAGTCCACAAGAAACTTATTCGAAGTCGAGATGTTGTGTTTGTGGAAGATCAGAACTTGAAAGATGTTGAGAAGAAAGATACAGTTCCTCAACATAATGATGATGTTACTGATTTGGATCCAGTGCCTCCTCAACATGTAGAACCACCTCTTGATAATGATGTTCAGAATGATGAACAACATGATACTGATACTCCAGAACAGCCAGAGGTGGATGAAGAATTTCATTCAGAGATACCAGTACCAGACGTGCCACCATTTATCCCACTTAGGCGGTCTACAAGAGATCGTCATCCTTCCACCCGTTTTTCAGCTAATGAGTATGTCTTACTCACTGATGGGGGAGAGCCTGAGTGTTATGCAGAGGCCATGGAAGATGAGCACAAAAGGGAGTGGGTTGAAGCCATGCAAGATGAGATGAATTCCTTACATGAAAATAATACATTTGAGTTGGTGAAGTTGCCTAAAGGCAAGAGAGCTCTGAAGAACAAGTGGGTCTACAAAGTGAAGACTGAAGAGCACACCTCACAACCTAGGTACAAGGCTAGATTGGTGGTCAAAGGGTTCAGTCAGAGAAAGGGTATTGATTTTGATGAGATTTTCTCTCCGGTCGTGAAGATGGGATCTATTCGTGTTGTTCTGGGTTTGGCAGCCAGCCTTGATCTTGAGGTTGAACAGATGGATGTCAAAACAGCTTTTCTTCATGGTGACTTGGATAAAGAAATCTACATGGAGCAACCTGAAGGGTTTCAGGTTAAGGGAAAAGAAGGCTATGTGTGTAGACTTCAAAAGAGTCTTTATGGGTTGAAGCAAGCACCAAGACAGTGGTACAAGAAGTTTGAGTCAGTTATGGGGGAGCAAAATTACCGAAAGACTACTTCAGACCATTGTGTTTTCTTCCAGAGGTTCGATGATGATGATTTCATTATTTTATTGTTATATGTTGATGACATGTTAATTGTTGGCAAGAATGCAGAAAGAATTACTCAGCTGAAGATGCAATTGAGCAAGTCTTTTGCTATGAAAGACTTGGGGCCAGCAAAACAGATTCTTGGCATTCGGATCACTCGAGATAGAGCTTTGAAGAAGCTACACATGTCACAGGAGCAATACATTGAGAAGGTGCTTCGCAGATTCAACATGGACAAAGCTAAAGAGGTTAGTTCACCTCTTACTACCAACTTCAGGTTGACAGATAAAGATTGTCCATCTTCTGAGAAGAAGATTGAAGAGATGGATAGAGTTCCTTATGCCTCAGCTGTAGGGAGCTTGATGTATGCTATGGTGTGCACACGACCTGATATTGCTCATGCAGTAGGTGTTGTTAGTCGTTTTCTGTCAAATCCAGGTAAGAAGCATTGGGAAGCAGTGAAGTGGATTCTCAGATATCTACGTGGTACTTCCAAATTGGGTATAACATTTGGAAATGGGAAGCCAATACTTGTTGGTTATACTGATTCTGATATGGCAGGAAATAAGGACAACATGAAATCCACTTCTGGATATTTGATGACTTTTGCAGGGGGAGCTGTGTCATGGCAATCGAGACTGCAAAAGTGTGTGGTTCTATCCACCACCGAGGCTGAGTATGTGGCTGCAACAGAAGCGTGTAAGGAGCTATTATGGCTCAAAAGATTTATGCAAGAGATTGGCTTTATGCAACAACGCTACGTGATTCTTTGTGATAATCAAAGTACCATTCACCTTGCCAAAAATTCTATGTTTCACAAACGAACCAAACATATCGATGTGAGGTATCATTGGATTAGAGATGCACTTGAAGACAAACTGTTTGAACTTGATAAAGTTCATACCGATGATAATGGTGCCGATATGTTGACGAAGGTTCTAGCAAGGGAAAAATTGAAGGTATGTTGCTCCATCGCCGGTATGGCGAACTCTTCCTCATAAGTAAAAAAGGGGGAGATTTGTTGGGTTCTTTCTTTATTTTTGACCCATGAGGAAAGCCCAACTCTTGAGCCCATCAAAAGTCTTCTTTGACTTTCTATTTTGGGAGCTAATATTAAAAACAGGGTCTGCCATCTATCTATTACTCATGGACAGAAAGAGAGCAGCAGATAAGTGAGAACAATCACAAAACATGAGCTGAAGTGTGCTCATCCCGTTTTTCCAGCAGCAGCAGCAGAAAAATTCCGTTTCCCGGAGATTGAACCGTTGGATCGTCGTGATTTTTGGACAGCAGCTTCACAGCATCAGGGCCAATATTCTGGACGGTGGAGATCGGGTTTTGTGGTCCGGAGGTCGGGTTTTGTTGGTCTGGACAGTAGCTATTTTCTGGTGATATATTTTCTTATCTTGGCTCTATTTGATTCCATACACCTTGATGTTCTTACTTCCAAGGATATGATGATGTTGTATGCCTCTAGTATTATCTAGAGAAGATTGTGTACTGCTCCTTTGATGATGATAGTGGATTTAAGCGGCCAAAATGGTCCCGTGGTTTTTCCCTAGTTAACGGGTTTTCCACGCTAAAATTCCGGTGTTTTTGTGTGGTGTGTGCTTACTGTTTTAGCTCATTATATTGGTGTGTGGCAGCCATATTGTGTGTTCTAATTGTATTAAGAACACCCTATTTGTTTGCATCCTCAAAGGTTCATTCAAGTTGGGGAAAGTTTAGCCAAACGGAGATTAATTCCGCATTTTATTAGTTCCGTTTGGGGCTGTTTTTCCCCATCACATAAGGCTGAGCTGAACATGAAAACAAGCTGAACATCTTAGCTGTTTGAGAATGGTCCATCTCAAACCAAAAATGGCGTGACTGACTAAAATAGTTATCAGCAATGACAGGGCAAAACTGGTCTTCCTTCAGAGCATAGCAGCTTTGAAACATTTTAATTTTGACCTTAAAAGACAAGTCACACAGAATGGTAAGATGACTATTTTTAGGCACGTGAAACCTTCATTTGGTATGAATATTTACCTTAAAAGACACAAATGGTTTGATCGTGTTGGTACCTGTGCAGGAAAGTCTGTTTCGCAGTCAGCCCCATTAGTCCATGCATATGGCTCATTATTTAGTTTTCCTGGGCCAGCAGCCTCAAATGTGCCCAGAAGCTTCCGATCATTGTAATTAAAAAGGAAAAGCGGCATGCCAGCACTAACCTTCTTCATATAGGCAAAATGTCCAAATGGCAGCCCTGAACAACAAAAATGAAACAAAAATTAAATCAGATTTGCTAAATAATTATAATGAGTACCATATTGATAAAACTCAATGCATATATGCAGATGCAGGATTCACCCATTTTAGTGTAACAATATTGCAACATTAGATGTTATTCTAGTGCAACTTTAGATGTTGTTTTAGTGCAACATCGTGCAAAATTTAAATCTTCATGCAACATTAGTGCAACATTAAATGCTATTTTAGTGCAACATTAGTGCAACATTAGATGTTGTTAAGTGCAACATTAGTGCAACATTTGATGCTATTTTAGTGCAATATTAGTGCAACATCGTAAATCCAACGACTGAAATTTATTCACATTTCTCACCTTAGATGCATTTGTCACCTGAACCAATATATGTGTGTGTTTTATTTTTTATATCTCTCTTTTTAATAAAAGAGTATTCATGCTATTTATCGTTTTTGTCTATTTTATTTTATCATTTTTATTGTATCGTATATTGTCTTTTTTATCTTGTCTTACTTTTTACCCTTTTTAGCTTCTATTTCGAAATTTTAGAGGTTTGTGAAAATATAATGGTATTCACAAATACATTGATCAAGTATGTGTTGGATTCCTCTCAGGTTAGTTCCATATTAGACAAAGAATAACTTAAAGAAACCAATTCTACCCTCTAAAAAATATACATTGAACAAACACAGCTGAAATCTCCCCTCTAAAAAAAATCCAATTCTCAGAACAATCAAAGGAGACATCTTATTCTTCATATTATTGTTGTTAGCGGCATTCATTAACATCAGTCACTCTCCGAGACCTATACACGATTTCATTCCAAAGTTATAATTAATTAAGAACAAATAGATTTAGAGCATCTTATTCTTTCTCTATTTCAAAGAAACTACACTGCGACAGTATTATTGCTATGGTTTGAAATCCAAGACACTATATGTACCTTGACCCGACTGACCCGATTTATATCCGTGATTTTGAGCGGGAAAGTGGGCTCTTTTTTCTCTTCCTTTTGTATATGTATAGATATAGATTAGACAGAAAGTACTAACGTAAAGAAACTAAAATATTTTACTCTTGATTGTTGAGTGAAACCTTTGAAAGATGGGATCCGCGATAATGACCAGAAACTTAAATCTCAAGCACACATACCGATGCCAGATCCTTCTCAAGAGCCTGAATTCTCTCTTCTTGTTCGATTTGCCTCCCTTTCAGTAGTTGAACCTCTTGCATCAGCTTCAAATAAAAGATAACAGTTTGAATAAAAACAGAAGATATCTCATATCTACATGAAATTAAAAAGGATAAATGGAGCTACCATTGATAGATTACCAAGAGCTTCAACAAATGGCTCTTCATATGTTTCAACTCTGTGCTCTGCACACACTCCATTCAGTTCGTTTGAAGAACTTCCACCCACCGAATATTCAGGGACCTGAAGAAATGGTGGAATATTGTCTACATTTCCTTCAACCAGCTCTCCCTCCCATTCCCACGAATAGATTCCAGGAGCCTCAATAAATGGATGAATACTTTCTTTATCTCCCTCAATCTCCTCTCCCCATGCCTCACGAAGTTAAGTTTTGGTTGTTGGGAGTGGGGTACAAGATTCCAACTCTCCCCCATTGTAATGTTCTGTCAAGGGTGAAGTTGGGTGTGAAGACGCAATCTTCAACCGCTCATATTTGCTCACCATATAAGCGGATGTGTCATTTATGAACAGAGAGATCCATGTTTTCTCTTCAGAGGATGGATGTGCATCCTTTTTTTAAATAACTTCACTTGTAGATGCATTGTGCGGGTTACTGCCATCATAAGGCAAAGAAGCATTATAACGATTTCAGGGAATAGAACAGCTGGCTTCAGATCTATGGTAATGAGAAGGATGAGCATAAGGCTGAGCTGAAGATGAAAACAAGTTGATCATCTAAGCTGTTTGAGAATGGTCCATCTCAAACCAGAAATGGCGTGACTGATCATAGTAGTTGTCAGCAATGATGGGGTAGAACTGCTCTTCCATCAAAGCATAGCAGCTCTCGAACATTTTAATATTGACCTTGAAAGACACAGAATGGTAAGATGAACATTTATAGGCATGTATGAATATTAACCTTAAAAGACAAATGGTTCAATCGTGTTAGTACTTAGTACATGTGTAGGAAAGTCTGTTTCACGGTCTGCCCCATTAGTCCATGCATATGGGTCAATATTTAGTTTCCCCGAGCCAAGAGCCTCAAATATACCCAGAAGCTTCCGATCACTGTAATTAAAAAAGAAAAGCGGCATGCCAGCACTAACCTTCTTTATATAGGCAAAATGTCCAAATGACAGCTCTGAACAACAAAAATGAAACAAACATTAAATCAGATTTGCTAAATAATTATAATGAGTACCATTTGAAAAAACTCAATGCATATATGCAGATGCAGGATTCACCCATTTTAGTGTAACATTAGTGCAACATTAGATGTTATTCTAGTGCAACTTTAGATGTTGTTTTAGTGCAACATCGTAAAATTTAAATCTTCATGCAAAATTAGTGCAACATTAGATGCTATTTTAGTGCAACATTAGTGCAATATTAGTGCAACATTAGATGTTGTTAAGTGCAAAATTAGTGCAACATCTGATGCTATTTTAGTGCAATATTAGTGCAACATCGTAAATCCAACGATTGAAATTTATTCACATTTCTCACCTTAGATGCATTTTTCATCTGAACCAATATATGTGTGTGTTTTATGCTTTATCTCTCTCTTTTTAATAAAAGATTAGTCATGTTATTTATCATTTTTGTCTATTTTATCTTATCATTTTTATTGTATCGTATATTGTCTTTTTTATCTTGTCTTACTGTTTACCCTTTTTAGCTTCTATTTCGAAATTTTATAGGTTTGTGAAAATATAATGGTATTCACAAATACGTTGATCAAGTGTGTGTTGGATTCCTCTCAGGTTAGTTCCATATTAGACAAAAAAAACTTAAAGAAACCAATTCTACCCTCTAAAAAATATACATTGAACAAACAAGGCTGAAATCTCCACTCTAAAAAATATCCAATTCTAAGGACAATCAAAGGAGACGCCACAAGAGAGCTATCTTCATAGTATTGTTGTTAGCCGCATTCATTAACATCAGTCACTCTTCGAGACCTATACTCAATCTCATTCCAAAGTTATAATTAAGAACAAATAGATTTAGAGCATCTTATTTTTACTCTATTTTAAAGAAACTACACTGCGACAGTATTATTGCTATGGTTCAAAATCCAAGACACTATATGTACCTTGACCCGACTGACCCGATTTATATCCGTGATTTTGAGCGGGAAAGTGGGCTCTTTTTTCTCTTCCTTTTGTATATAGATAGATTAGACAGAAAGTACTAACGTAAAGAAACTAAAATATTTTACTCTTGATTGTTGGGTGAAACCTTTGAAAGATGGGATCCGCGATAATGACCAGAAACTTAAATCTCAAGCACACATACCGATGTCAGATCCTTCTCAAGAGCCTGAATTGTCTCTTCTTGTTCGAGTTGCCTCTCTTTCAGTAGTTGAACCTCTTGCATCAGCTTCAAATAAAAGATAACAGTTTGACTGAGCTTGATCATAGTACTTATCACTTATCAGCAATGACAGGGTAAAACTGGTCTTCTTTCAAAGCATAGCAGCTCCCGAACATTTTGATTCCATCCACAAATATCCAATTTATCATGTTAACACTTGTGCAGGAAAGTCTGTTTCGTGGTCTGCCCCATTAGTCCATGCATATGGGTCAGTACTCAGTTTTTAGTGGCCAGCAGCCTCAAATGTACCCAGAAGCTTCCGATCACTATGATTAAACAGGAAAAGCAGCATGCCAGGACTAACCTTCTTGACATATGCAAAATGTCCAAATGGCAGTCCTGACCAACAATAACAAAACCAAAAATGCCAATCAGATTGGGTAGAAATTATAATGAAGAGCATTCTTCAAATGTATGGCCTTTATAACAGGCTTACAGCCAAAAATGACAGCTCCGAGATCACTCTTCGGTAGATTCCGAGCTGCACACTGCAGTTGTACTATTGGATAGGTTGTTGTTCCTTCGCCGCCTGGTTTTTATTCTTCTTCGTATAACCCATTCAATTAAAGTCTCCTACAGATTATTACAACTCAACATACACTTCATAAATGATCAATCTGACAAGCCAAAACATAAACGAATACCAAAAATCACACAAAATAAGATCCACTTGGTTTTTATTCCCTTCAAATTTTCAAGCTGTACCACTGCTTATTGGATAAATCCCTGCACATACAATCCCGCAGTGTTATGCCTTTATGGTACATTAATCTACAGTACTTCGAAACAAGGCCTTATTTCAAATCACAAATCACAAATGTGTTTGCCTATTTAAGGGTATCCAAATTCTAGAACAACCCGGAGAAGAAGGCAGTAGAACATGGTCATACAATAAACATTCGTATTCTAGTAATGAAATAAACAAAGCTAACATCGAATAATAGCCAGCTCCTTCAAATATCACCAAAACAGTTGGATAAACAAAATAGCTTAGTTTCCAGAACAGGAAACTTAAGGGAGGATAAAAGTGGTTGAAAAACGTACTAATACTACTTTATTAGGCATAAGATTGAGAGGCCAAATTGTTAAATATGGACTCCGTCCATATGAAAACAGAGGTTACACTCTCACTTTCATGCATTCCAGCACCGTCAATAAAATACATTTTAATTAAATTATTATAAATAATGTTTTCCTTTTACTTTTTTCGCTGAATAATTATGAAATAAAAAATACATATTTCGATTTAAAAATACATAAATTTATATAATTTTTTTAATGTTTTTTGGTTAACAAAATATGAACTTAATTCAAGTAAAGTTCGATTATGGAATATTCAATTATTTGTGAAGGTTTCATGAATTAAAGATTTGTGTTTCATGTTTTTCCGGGGCTCAAGAAAACTTCAACAGTTAAAACTTCAAAAAAATCATTTTTATATATTACATATTGGTGTCATATGAAAGATCATAAAAATATATGAATTTTGATATACTTTTTGAAAAAATTGGATAAAAAATAAAAAAGTTATACAAGTTTAATTTTTTGGGATATTATAATGCAGGCATGACATCAGCATGACATCATCCACACCAGAAAAGCAACCTGCGTTCTTTTTTCTCTTCTTTTTCTTTCTTTTTCTTTTTCCCACTCCCCTCTTAACCAACCCTATATATTTAATACCTTCCATCCCCTCTTCCATTTTAATACCACTTTTAAACTATCACTACACACAATTTGGAGTCCAAAAATTCTACATTTAGCATTTTGGACTCCTAATTCCTCACCACTCCAAATGGTCTAACAAGTGAAGCTGTGCTGCTGTGCTTCTGCTTCTTTTTCAAATCAGAAGCAGAATCACTTCTGCACTTTCACCCAAATACTTCAGCTTTTCTGTTTCTGCTGTCTGAAGGAGCAGAAGCAGTTTTAAGAATCAGATCCAAACACCCCCTAAAAGAAATGACCCGTAAGTCGGTAACAGAGCATGAGGCCGTTTGGTACACTTTTACTTGGTTATCAGACTTAGCATCTTTTTCACCACACACCTAATTTTTGCTTTCGCGCTCTGAATTGTAATTGTGTAATAAGTAGAAAAAGTAAGGTTGACGTTACTTTTCTGGCTATATTGGCTGAAGTTACTGTAGATGACCATTTTAACTATTTCTATATATAATTTTTTTGAAAATATTTGTTTTCAATATTATTTTCTATATAATTTTATAAATAGAATATATTTTGAAAAGATTTGTTTTCTTAAATGAGCAGTCATTGCAACCACTTCAGCCAAAACTTCATAAATGTATTGCGATGTTAAACTGCGCAGTTATCTTCAAAAATTCATTTGACTGCCTTCCTGATTGAATTTTTATCTGAAATTTGGTATGAATAAATTAGACTTAATGAAGAAAATGATCAAAACAATTCATCAAAATTCCACCAGGAACGGCCCCAATTGGCAATGATCGGACAGAGCTTCCTATATAAGGGGTGAATTAAATTTTTAAATTAGTTCGAGAGCCTATTTGACCCTTTAGCCTATGGATTACACTAACTATCAATATAAAAGATAAAACATAGAAAAAAAGTGTAAGAATATAAAAAACATATTACAAAAATAGTGTATAATTACAAAAAATAATATACAAATAAAAATGGTGTATGAATATGAAATGCAATATACTTATTTTATTTAGATTATTTTGTTATGAATTGATAAAGAATAAAAATATAGATTGAGTTGTAACCTAAGTTGAATACAATGAAAAGTTAATTTCCAATTACATTTTTAGTACTTTGATGGATTGGGAGAAAAGAATTAAAGAAAAGAAAAATAAAAAAGAAGAAGTCAAGGAAAATGAAAAAGTGATGCAATGTAGGAGAAAAAAAGTGTGCAAATATGTATTATGTTGTATTGTATACGGAGTAGTGGGATCAATATACCGTGTGCTCGATGTAACGTTCCCACGGTATAATCTGTCATGTTAGTCTAATCTTGTTGTCTTGTGCCCTTCCCCATCCTTTCATAAATTCTCATTCTTGTTTGGTTCTCGCTTTTTATTTTGGCAAGATAAAGGCGGACAACATTCTCATTCTTGTTTGCTTCTTTCACAAAAATCCACTAATTCATCATCATCATTACCTCAGTGCCGCAAAGGCTCCCATCTACGACGGGGTAAGGGGGGGTCGGATGTATGTAGCCTTACCTCTGTACTAAAGTACATAGAGGCTATTTCTGAAAGATCCATAGTGAAAATCGCATCAAAATTACATAGAGTGACTGATACTTCATAACAAAGAAGCGCAGAGAGTTTAATGAGCCATTTTGCTTTATTCAATCATATTCTCAAGTAAAAAAAAGTGAGTTTAGTGGAACTAAAATCCAGTAATTAATCATGTAAAAAATTACCACGTGATTCACTATTTATTAGCGTACATTTAAGAGATTATGTTTTTCTACTATGACTTCCTAAAATGCTCTTCTCACTCTTGGTAAATTTTACGATAAAATACACTATTTTGACATTGTTTAACACTTTTTGACATTGGTTTCCTACCTCTAGAGAAGGGCTATAGTGCATTTTTTTAAGGATTTTCTCAGTGGAAGGGTAGCCGTTTGGCTCTCATTTTGCAGTTTTTGAGTTGCTTAGTAGAAGTGGTATTGATAGCATGGTTTTCATGGGTTGTCTTCTTCCCGGGTTGCTGACCCCGCTTAGGGTGAATAGCCACGTGGAAGTGAGGTAGGAAGTGATGTCATTTCTTGTTTGCAAAGGAGTTTGAGAAAAGAGAATTCTATTATGGTTTGACTAAGATTACCTTTGGGTGCAAAGAGAATGCAGCGTTCCTAGGTGGGGGTGATTGTAATTTTTCAATACTCAGAAAGAATAGGAGAAGGAGAAGGAGAAAGAGAAGTAGAAGGAGAAGGAGAGTTTAGGGTGGGATTGGATGTAGGAGGATTACACCACCTCTACACCGGGATAAATCTCTGTGTCATCTGTTTACAATAACTCCCAAGCACACACTCACTACTATTCATACAATAACTGATATTCTGAAGCTTAAAATAGTCATCTATTTGCATTAAAACAAACCCAGTTTGTATACCGAGTTACGTTGAACATCTTACTGTCGTGTCACCTTAAGACCAAGCAAGCTAGACCAAACGTCGTCTTAGTTTCATAAAATCTTCCATTATATTTTTCTTGAAGTCAGTACCAATCGAAAAACAATCTAATTTCTCTAATGTAAAGCGGCCTCAACAACACCCTGCCATCAACCTATTGGTGACCCTGTTGTTAAGCTTACTTTCCAACCAACTCTGTGACATTGAAGTGATTTGTTGTTCCTTCTATCTTACCACAAAGATTGTAAAAACTCTTAAACACATTCTACTACAGAAAAAGGCCTTTGAAACACTCCTCGGTCAACGAACTATAAATAGAAAGTTATTCTTTCAACAAAAGAAAAGTGTGTAAAGTCACTGTCGAAAGAGGTCAAAGACTTCTGACGTGCATTCTATAACCTCTGAAAAGGTTTAGAATACTTTGAAAGAGGGAAAGGGATTGAAAAATGAAATGCTTTAAAGTCTAGTCACATCCCCCCAATAGACTTTTACCTCTATCATGGACCATCAGATGAGAATAACTTTTTTCAATCACTTGTTTGAAATATTTTTATGGTCCAAATGTTAGATCCAAAATCATCTCTTTCATTTTAAAAATATGAAAACAACAACTTATCCGTTATTATCTACGTAGTATAAGATAAGGATAATATATTATATAACCTAATCTAGCAAAGCCATTAAGGAAAAGATCATTAAAGCAATTCATAGTATGTAAATTGAATTGCATAAACCATGAAGACAATTATAAATTTAAATAGTTCTAACTCATTTTATTTTACAGACACGTATATTTATTGATTTTGCAAACCCTAGATTTGATTGAATCCAATCAAAAGCACAATTTTGAAAACCTATCGTGTTTATAATATCATTTAAAAGTATGAATTGAATATATGTGCGATGTCGATATCATATGTATGATTTTATGCACATGGATCAAATTAATATATACACATTGATGTGCACTTATAGATTGGTGTATGAGCATACCCCAGGATTCCCGGGAATGTACGTAAATGCTTCCGCTTCAACTACTTATATCTTGATTGAGACGGAGGATCATTTTCCTTTTAATCGTTTGATGCGCGTGAGCTTTAGTTCAAATGACAAGTTGTATCTGCAACTCCTTAAGGAAAAGGGGTAAGAGAAAGATGAGGGTTTTCAATCCCTAGCCATAAAAATGGAGGCGGCGAAGGGGGTCAATTATGTTGGTCAGTCGTCATCTATAGAGTTAATTCATGGAACCATCTATTTCCATATCATCTTGTTGATGTTTATGATGATGGCTTAAATGCATATTTGGATTTTCAAACCGAACCAATTCAATAGAAGTATAGTGAATTGAATTACATACTACCTGGATTTTCTATTGAAGAACAACAAATGAGAGGTGCAACTTCAATAAATGGCGTAGGCGGAGTGATTTTCTAGATTGTAGATGAAATGATAAACAGATAGTGTTGAATAGCTCTAGTCGGATCGATTTCAGTGGGCGAAGGATAGATGCAAGTTGGGGATAAAGTCTAGCTTATTAGGGTTCCGCGTTATAAGTATTTTTATAGTAAAAGTAAATTCCAAATAAGTCCATCACATAAGCCCTTTTAGCTTGAATTAGAAGAGAATTTGGACTGATAAAATTACGAAATGGGCCCGAATGATCCATGGCTAAGGTCTATTCCCCCCGGAAAGGTTTTTGTTTTCTTTCTCATGTTCTTTTGCTTTCTGGAAGGGTTGCCTTCTTTGATGAGATTTTGGCCTAGTCCCCCTCATCTCATGTATTCCTTTATTTTAATTAATAAAACCTGGTAAATGTTCCCCGACATTTACCCACACTGATTTTGGTGGTTTGTCTTCTGGGTTAAAAAAAAGGAAAAGTACATTTGTTTGGATGGAAAACAAAAAAAAAATGTGGGGCAGGGATTTTAAGAGGGAAAACCAGTCACCGTAAAAATAACATTTAAATTATTGTTTAGCATCACTATCAATGATTGATGTCGTAGTGTCATAACTTAATGACACTTGTAGGTTTATAACAATTAACAACATAGGTCATGTCTCAGTGACACTATTTAAAAAAGTATCACTATAAGATAATTTTTTACTAGTGGTGTGCCATGAAAGATCAGAAATCATCCATTTTCTCGAAGTGTGGAAGAGATAGACCTTTATGTTTGTCCACAAAGTCAATCACATTGAAGTCCCCTCACATGAGCCATTGTGAAGATTTATTATCATGCCAAGATTGTAAAGTATTCCATAGTTGTTCCCTCTCTTTTTGTGTGTTTAACTTATATAGTAGATTGCCAAATTGTATGTCCAAATTAATATGAGAAAGTGAAACAAGATGTTTATAAAGAAGACATATGTTATCCTTAGGACTCATGCATATATTAGGAAAGCCAAGTTGAAGATTAAAGTAATCACTTTTGAATTGTTAATCACCGGTTCAATAAGAATGAGAAAATGAATCTCTCATCGTTACGAGTTGATCATTGTAATCAATTAGTTGTTCTTGTAAATTTTAACTATTTTATTATAAGTTTAGTGTTCGGTTTTACATCTTATGTTCTTTTGTTTACAAGTTAGTTGTATATATTATCGATGATAGTCATCCCAAACACAATGTGTACTCTGAACTATTTCAGAATTTGCAATTTCTAGATTAGTATGTAATGGTGATTTAGTGTATATGAAAATGGTGATTTTTATCAATTCATGCATGGTCAAGGCCTATGTAGCACCGATACCGATACGCGGAAACGTGGAAACGCGGAAACGGGTACGGGGATACGTCAAAACCAAAAAAAGTAGGATACGGATACGGGGCCATATTTATAAATATTAAAAGTTATGGGGGTGTATTTACAAATATTAAAAGTTATAGGGGTCTATTTATAAATATTAAAAATAGATTATTTTTTTGAATATATATATATAAATACACACATATAATATCCCATGATGTCTACCCATTCATTGCATTGAATCATTTTCCTTTTTCAAGATATTTAATAATAAATTCATAATATTTCTCATGTACACTAGTGCATCTCGAAATATAAATGTAGTCAATAAGTCATTAATTTAAAATGAGAAATTAGTCAAACAAGTACAATATTAAAATTAAAAGTGCAAGTACCCACTTCGAAGTATGTGTTAATGACTTAATTCGGATATAGTCATATAGGCCCATTATTTGATTACCAAGTAAAATGTAGTTTTAGGTTTTCATTTTTTTTTAGAATTTTCATAAGTAAATTTTGGGATTTTTTTTTAAAAAGTTGATACGGGTATCCGTCAGGATACGAGTATCGGAAACTTTCAAAAAATTACAAAAAAAAATGGAAACTTTTAAAAATTACAGATACGGCCCGGGAACGTACAGTGCGGGTATCCTAGAGTATCAGATACGGGAACGTATCCGATACGCCGATACGCTACCCTAGGGAAGTATCCGTGCTTCATAGGTCAAGGCAAATTCAAATGCATCAAGGTTAATAAAATATCGATATATTGTGAAAAAAAGGATAAGGTCGGGCTACTTGTATGGAAAGTAGAAAACCAAAATTGTTTCTTTTAAATTATTATTTGAGAATGACAAAAGTATGGTTGACAAAAGTAAATTCTGGAATGGCAAAAACCCAAAATTTTAATCAATATTTTGTGCAAATCATCACATAATATGCACACTACTTAATAATTGCTACTCAAGAACAACCAGATAGTCATAAGTCTTTAACTACTAGTAAAAAGTGACTTTCAACCTAAACAACATAACTCTTAATGTAAGTGCTACAAATTATGATTTTTGTATTTAAACTTATCCTTTTAGTCGCAGTCAGAAAGCAAAGCGCATTAATAGTTTTTTTCACAAACCGGATGGGACTTTAAAAGAACAGTTGAAAAGGAACAATATCTTATTCTCCCTTCTAAAAAATATACATTGAACACGCACAAATGAAATCTCCCCGCTAAAAATACCAAATTCTCAGAACAATCAAAGGAGACACTACAAAAGAGCTATCTTCAAAGTATTGTTGTGAGCTGCATTCATTAACATCAGTCAATCTTTGAGACCTATACACAATTTCATTCCAAAGTTATAATTAGTTAAGAACAAATAGATTTAAAATTTAACTATTAAGTACTTCGTAGATTACAATTCAAGCTATGAATATGAGACCAAAATGATTAAAGAGTAGCTATATAGACTCAGTAGTTAAACTAGCTATGATGAACAACATATCAAAGATGAGTACTTCTAAGTAGCAATTTAACAACACAAAATTGCTAATTGTACCAATAATGAATGAAATTGGTTCAATAGCAAACACTAAATTCAAACCATTAAAAATAAATTACATAAAAATATAGACACAATGAGTCTTAAAGTACGTAGAAGATATTTGCAAAACAAGTACAAATAGATAGAAATAAACAAGTTAAGGAGGATCATTTTTGCATATGAAGGATTTCTTCAAATCAACTTCTTAATATACATGATTCATTAAAAACAAATACCATGTCCAAAAAATCCTAGGCGAAATATTACGGAGTAGAAGAATAGAGAGGGAAAAGAAAAATTAAATAAGCTTACCTTTAAATATTGTTGATCTTCTTTATGAATTGATGGCTTCAACTTTATAAAAACCGTGATTTGCTTGCACGCTTCTTTAGTTTGGGATATCAAATCGTTCAGAATGACAAAGAAAACATGAAACACATATTAAATTTAACTAATAGAGCGTAGCATTTAGAGGAATCATTTGAAACAGTCAATTGTAATATGAATCGATTTAAAAAAAACTAAAGAATATTGACTTTTTCATTGAGACATTTCAACAAACTTATTTAACCTAAAGATAATTACTCTGTTACGGGTTAGTTCCATCAGATAGAAAGAACTAACGTAGACAAACCGAAATATTTTACTGTTGATGGTTGAGAGAAACCAAAGATGGGATCCTTAATAATGACCAGAAACTTTTGTTTGACCGAATAATAAACAGAAACTTTTGTTTGACCAAATAATAACCAGAAACTTAGTGCTCTTAAATCTCAAGCACACATACCGATGCCAGCTCCTTCTCAAGAGCCTGAATTCTCTCCTCTTGTTCAATTTGTCTCTCCTTCAGTAGCTGAACCTCTTGCATCAGCTTCAAATAAAAAACACTCCGTAACGGTTACATGAATAATAACAAAAGATATCTAGATGAAGTTATAAAGGATAAATGTAGCTACCATTGATAGCATATCCTCAGGAGCTTCAACAAATGGCTCTTCAAATCCTTCAGCATTATCCTCCTGTCCCTCCCATTCCCCAGAATAGACTCCAGGAGCCTCAATCAATGGATAACTACTTGTTTTTTCTTCCTCAATATCCTCTCTGCATGCCTCATGGAGTTCACTTTTGTTAATTGGAGGAGAAGAACAAGATTCCCATTCTCCCCCATTGTAATCCTCTGCCAAGGGTGAACTTGGACCTGAAGATGTGTGCTTTTTGAACAGAGAGCTCCATGATTTCTGTTCAGAGGATGGGTGTGCATCCTTTTGTGGAATCACTTCACTTGTAGATGCACTTTGCAGCTTACCACCATCATAAGGCAAAGGAGCAGTATAACGATTTCGGGGAATCGAACAGCTAGCTTCAATTGTGGGTCTATGGTGATGATAAGGACGAGCATAAGGCTGAGCTGAAGATGAAAACAAGCTGATCATCTTAGCTGTTTGAGAATGGTCCATCTCAAACCAGAAATGGCGTGACTGATCATAGTAGTTGTCAGCAATGATGGGGTAGAACTGCTCTTCCATCAAAGCATAGCATCTCTCAAACATTTTAATATTGACCTTGAAAGACACAGAATGGTAAGATGAACATTTATAGGCATGTATGAATATTAACCTTAAAAGACAAATGGTTCAATCTTGCTAGTACCTGTGCAGGAAAGTCAGTTTCGCGGTCTGCCCCATTAGTCCATGCATATGGGTCAATATTTAGTGTTCCAGGGCCAGCAGCCTCAAATGTGCCCAAAAGCTTCCGGTCACTGTAGTTAAAAAGGAACAGCGGCATGCCAGCACTAACCTTCTTCACATAGGCAAAATGTCCAAATGGCAGCCCTGAACAACAAAAATAAAACAAATATTAAATCAGATTTGCTAGAAATTATCATGAGTAGCATATTGATAAAACTCAATGCATATATACATACAAATGCGGGATTCACCCATTACCAACTATGGTTATACCAAACCAACATAGCAATCAAATACTGTAAAAGGAATCATGGTGGAGAAGTACAATGCATGAAAGAGAGACATAGTGTAAGATCAGAGAAAAACCAAATAACAGCTTCGAAAAACATTCTTCTATTGTATGGCCTTTACAGCCAAAAATGACGGCTCCGAGTTCACTCCTCGGTAGGTTCCGAGCTGGCACGCTATAGTTGTGCTGTTGGATCGGTCGCTGTTCCTTCACTGTCTGGTTTTTATTCTTCTTCCTGGAACCCATTCAGTCAAAGTCTCCTACAAAATATCACACTTCAATAATACACTACATAAGTGATCAATCTGACTAGCTGAAACACAAACAAATACCAATAATCACACAAAGTAAGTTTCACATCGCTGTTATTCCTTTCAAATTTTCAAGCTGACCCAATAGGATGAATTTCTGCCCATACAATCCCGCATTGTTATGCTACAATAATGTGCAGTATGTCAAAACTCAAAACACAGCCGTACATACTTCAACAGTTACAAATGTGTATAAACAAATGTGTATGCCTATTTTAAGGTATCCACATTCTAAGACAGGCCGGAGAAGAATTGTAGGCAGTATAGAATGGGCAAAATGTCATATTATAGGCATGATCATACAATCATACAACAAACATCGCATAGTAGCCGTGATCCTTCAAAAATCACAAAAAGTGTTGGAAAAACAAACTAGTTTCCTGAACAGGAAAGTTAAAGTGAGGATAAAACTGGATGAAAAACGTACTACTTTAGGCAAAAAAAGTGAAGCTGTGCTGCTCTGTCTCCGAGAAGTATGAACTTGAGTAAGGTGTCGTATTGCTGGAAGCAGAGCTCGGAGAAAGAAAATGAGTGTAAAAGAAAACCTGAAACGGGGAGTGAACATTAGAGAATGGAGAACCGGTAAAGACCATTATCGTCCCTAACGGTAGCAGTGAGCCTTATCAACGTCAAAAGTTGCATTCCATGTACCGTGTAGCCATATCCAACAAATACTCTTGGGACCCTTTTTATTTATCAAATTTGATTTATGAGGCTTATCAGCCGACTTTTTCACCAAACAAGAAAATTTTGATTTCACGCGCTGAAATAAGGTTGAAGTTACTTTTCTGGTTGTTTTCGACTGAAGTTACTGTAGAAGACAATTTTAGCTATTTTTAAATATCATTTTTTCTTTACTTTATTAATAAAATATATTTTAAATTTAGTTTTTTCATAAATCGGCCAATACAGTCACTTAAGCCAAACGGGCTCTATGTCTAACTTTCACCGATTATATATTTATATATTGATAATGTGAAAATAATATGAAAATGTTGTTTGTTGAAAATAATGTCATAAAAATATAAACTTGTTAAATTTATATAAATATACAGAGTAATAATTAAAATAGTTGGTCAAATTAATATTCATTCACTTCATGTCGGTGTAATCTTAGTCCTCCTGTTCCCTTCCTCATCCTGTCATATTTTCCAATTGTTTTTTTTGTTATTTCATTCCTTATTCAAACTTTCCGGTTTGAATATCGCGCATATTAAGGAAATACATTTTTTTACTGTAAGTTTTTGAAATGCTCTTTTAATGAGTGCTAGATTTTATTGTGGAATACACTTTTTGCATTTGTTTAGCACTGTTTAACACTTTTTGGCATGTATTGTCATTATTACTTAAAGATAATAGAGTAAATTGATAGATATTTATTTACCAAATAAGAAAATGAGACTTTATTTAGAAACATCCATTAATTAAAGGAAAGTGAAAATTCTTTAAGAGATAATATAAGATAGGAGAAAGTGAAAGTTAAAGCCATCAATTACCCTTTTGGAAGAGGTCTCATTGTATAGTTTTCGAGTTGCTTTGGAGAAGGTGTATTGATTGCATGGTTTTCCTGGGTTGTCATATTTGCGGGTTACTGGCCTTGCTTAGCATGAATAGCCACGGGGAAGTTGGGTAGGCAGTAACGGCGTCTTGTTCGCAAAAGGCTTTGAGTTTCATGAAAAAAAAAGGTGCACCTTGGGATGTCTCAAGCTTGATCGATGATGCCCAATAGGCATGTCACACCACATACAAGACACCTCTTGGGACAATGGCCCAACTCAACTCTTGCATGAGAAAATCATGCCACCTCTCGGTAGAAAAGGAATACAAAGCTCACTGCACAATGGCCCAACTCAACTCTTGCATGAGAAAAGAGGATACTACAAATGGTGGAATTTGAACTCGGATGGGAGGCTTATGGAAAGCAAAAGCATGGCATTGTCAGTAGACATATGGGATGAATATTTAGTAGGGAAGATTCTATGGCTAATTGAGGTTACCTTTAGTGCAATGAGAATGTAGTTTCTTAAGCGGGGGAGATTGTACTATATGGGGGAGTTAAAAAACTAAATGTACTACACATACCAATAAGATTTAGCTTTATACTGAAATTTCTAGGGTTAAATGTACTTATATAGGAATAGTCTTAGGATGGGAGACATCGAGATGTTTCCTCGGCGTAAGCATGAGTGACAAAATGAGCATAAAGAACTATCACCTCAAACCATATGAGATCAGGGTGTCATACAATGAGCATCATTGAAACCATACATAAATTATCATAACACATAAACAACCATTGCTTGCCAATTCGAAGCATAAAAGGCATATTTGTCCATCCGATGATATTAAATTAAACGCTAATTGGTAGGCTTATTTCTTTTAATTCTTAGGATGCGTTTACTTCACGTGTTATTACACGGTGCTTATTAAGCCTCGCATTAATAAGAGGTGCATAGAATAAGCGGTGTTGTAAGCTCATGATTACTTCAAATGATTTAAAACATTGTTTAACATTAAAATGTTCAAAATAACACTATACATATATAGACACACAAACATTCATGAACACAAATATATAATGTAATATGTGGGGGTGGCCTCGTACGCGCAGGGGCGGAGCCAGAAAAGTGTGTGAGGGGGGTCGGAGTTTAATTATACACAGTATCAAAATGATGGATAATTATTATACAATACTTGAATTAAATGTTTCATATATAGATGAGATAAATGATAGTTTAATGAGCCCTTTTCAGTTAATGTATTGATATATATACGTAATGTATCATAATGGTCACACAACTAATGATTGAATAAGGTGTTTTATAAGTATCGGGGACAGAGCCCCACTCTTTATCTGTCAGATTGTGATTATAGTCCAATTTACATCCTCCCATCGTGCCGTCCGGTCGGTGGTGGGGGGCCCTCAGGGATGGGGTGTCATCCTTTTTTTTAATAAGGTGTTTTATTTTTAAATTCAAGAATATAATCAACGTCACACCTCAAATTTTGCTTATTTCAAGTTAAAATGGTGCTAATTTTTCCAGAAGTCATAACTTTTTACTCGTAATGAGTTACGGGACCCATAATATATCAAATCGAAGGTATTTCAGAGATATACATTCTTGAACTTTCAGCGGGGTCGTCTGACCACCCTGACCCCCCCCCTGACTCCGCCCCTGCGTACGCGTACCCCTACCCCCACCCCTACACCCCGTACACCCACCCCTACCCTACACCTACCACCCCCCCAATTACTTGACACCTTCCCTACCCCTACCCTTACCACGATCTTACCCTCTACACCTACTCCCCTACAACCCTCATACCCCTACCCCTTACCCCTACCACCTTCCCCTACCTCGACCCCACCCCGATCCTGATCCCACCCCTAGTGGGTTGGGGATGGGGTGGGGGTATGATGGGGTCGGGTCGGGTTGGAGTCGAGGTGGGGTCAAGGTAGGGGCATGTGGTAGGGGTTAAAGGGGTAGGGTCAGTGTAGGTAAGGGGTGGGGTGGGGTTATGGTCGAGGGTAAGGGTTGGGGGTCGGGGCGGGGTCAAGGTAGGGGTAGGTGGTAGGGGTTAAAGGGGTAGGGTCAAGCAGGGCAAAGGGGTACGAGTAGGTTGGGGGTGGGTAAGGGGTATGGTCGGGGTAGGGTAGGGTAGAGAGTGGAGGGGGGTCAAGGTAGGGGCAGGTGGTACGGGGTAAAGGGGTAGGGTTGGGTAAAGGGATACGAGTATAACAAGTGGAGTGGGGTCTGGGTAAGGGGTAGGGGTGCTAAGGGGTAAGGGTGGGGTCGGGGTAAGGTATGGTTGGGTAAGGCGTGTGCGGGTAGAGGGGTAGCGAGTAGAGGGGTAACAATATTGTAAATGTAAAGAGTAAGTGTAAGGGTAAGGATAAATCCGGAAACTGAAAAAGCTTGCTTAATTAATACATGGGGGGTATGCTTAGTAAGCGTCACTTTAAGCATCTCTTTCGGTTAGTAAACAGCTTGCCTGTTTACTTTGTTTGTCTTACTAACCTTATTGTGACTTTAGCAACGAAGTAAACACCTACTCTGTGTTTTAGGTATTATATTCTTTGTAATTAGATATTGAATGATTTACAAGTATTGTATATTGATCAATATAAGCATTGTCAGGGGAAGCAACCTAGACCACAGCCCAACCCAAATTAAAAAAAAACAAACACCATTATTTTAAGTATAGAAAATTTCTCGCAATTTTTTTTCCAAAAGTATTCTTTGTATTGGTCCAGTTCGACCCTGTGCCCTGACTCCGCCCCTTGAGCATTATAGTGTAAGTTGTTAGCTAAGGTTCGAGGTGAACATTTATGCCCTTGCCTCAATGTTCATTTCACTAGTTATTTACGCATATTGAGCTTCGGGATGTGGTTGATTCAATGATTAGAAGTGATTTTCTTTTGTTATCATACTTCAACCTATACTAATTCGCTAGTATAAGACCAGTGAATGTTGATAGACTCTTGTAAATCATTTTGCCTTATGTGATTATCTTGCCACAGAAGATAAGAAGTGATTTAAGACAGTAAAATATATTTGTTGAAATTATTCGTTTTCTTATGACCCATGAGGTGAATTTCATTGCATTGCCATATGTATTCTCGGAGCATGTGTAGTGTATGTTCCCAAAAACATCATGAGAGATAACTAACAATTCATTGGGAGTTTTAACTGAAAATATTCTCAACATATTCTTGATTCATTGTGGTGCCTATGAAACATTAAGGCACTATTCTTTGTCTTGTCAATCAATGCATCACCAACGATCAATTTCGTGCAACCAACCAGCAGTCAATCATAAATAAATAAATAAATAAATAAATATATAAATAAATAAATGAATGAATGAATGAATGAATGAATGAATGAATGAATGAATGAATGAATGAATGAATGAATGAATGAATGAATGAATGAATGAATGAATGAATGAATGAATGAATGAATGAATGAATGAATGAATGAATGAATGAATGAATGAATGAATGAATGAATGAATGAATGAATGAATGAATGAATGAATGAATGAATGAATGAATGAATGAATGAATGAATGAATGAATGAATGAATGAATGAATGAATGAATGAATGAATGAATGAATGAATGAATGAATGAATGAATGAATGAATGAATGAATGAATGAATGAATGAATGAATGAATGAATGAATGAATGAATGAATGAATGAATGAATGAATGAATGAATGAATGAATGAATGAATGAATGAATGAATGAATGAATGAATGAATGAATGAATGAATGAATGAATGAATGAATAAATAAATAAATAAATAAATAAATAAATAAATAAATAAATAAATAAATAAATAAATAAAAATAAATAAACAAAACAAACAAACAAACAAACAAACAAACAAATAAATAAATAAATAAATAAATAAATAAATAAATAAATAAATAAATAAATAAATAAATAAATAAATAAATAAATAAATAAATAAATAAATAAATTACATGATTATATCCACGCTTGCCATATAAAACTTCATAAAATGTAGTGTTATATAAAAAGCAAAAAATCAGTTTCTATTATGTAAACAGTTGTGTTTTAACTTTTAAGGATAATAAATTGTATAACCAAATCTAGCAACGCCATAAAAAGAAAAATTTATTAAAGCAATTCACATATAAAAATTGCATTGCATAAAACATGAAGAAAATTCTACTTCCAAATATTCAGATCGACTCATTTTACTTGTATGGAGCGATATATATTTTGATTTTGGAAACCCTAGATTTGATTGAACCCAATCAAAAGCAAAATAAAAAACATCACGTTTATAAAATCATTTATAAGTGCGAATAGTGTGGATATGATATGTATGATTTTATATACATGGATCAAATATATACTCATTTATTTACACTTATAGATTGTTGTATGAGCATACCCTTGGAATAGTAATGATTCTGCTTCGACGATTTCAATCTTGATCGAGACAGAAGTTTGTTTCTCTTTCAATCCGTTGATTCGCGTGAGCTTTAGATCGGACGAGAAGCTCAAGATCGACTCTGTAAGAAGAAGGGTGAAAAGATCGGATGAGAAGATTGGTGAAAAGCTTGAATTCGAGTTTGTTTCCCTTTGGAGCGACGGACTGGAGTTCAGATATACGTGTTTAAAGGGAACTCGACCGCTCCTTTTCTGACACAGCATAATCTGGAAGATTCTTATCTTATCTCCTTTAATTGGTTTACTATTTTACCTTTCATTGTTAGGAATTCATTAGTGATGGATATATGCTTGTCGTATATCTCATTTCATATATTCATGCAGTATTGGGTAAGGTTTTGTCCCCTCAATATATGAACAAGCCTTAATACATAGTCTATCTAGGACAGTAGCATGTATGTTACACTTGATTTCATTCAGCATCCCTTTTTTATGACTACTCTCCGTCTATCTTTTGCAAATTATAGTATGAAATTCTTCATTACAATTTTACACATTTAAATTTCTAACTTTCCTCATCTCATTTTAGTGGATATATTTGTAAAGCCTATACATATTACTCCCTCCATATTCTTTTGTTTGCTACACTTTCTTTTTTTGGATGTATTCAAAAATTTGCTACACTTTCCTTTTTTGGTAAGTTTTTCCTTTAAAAATACTCAACTACCCTTACTTTTTCTACTTTTTATCTTCTCTTTCATACTTTTCCACCATCTCTTCCACTTTTTCTACACTATTCATTACCCCTACTATTTCACTCTTAAAAAATGTGTCAACACCTATTGTAGCAAACAAAAAAATACGGTGGGAGTAATATACAAAACGGCTTCCCTATTCACATAAAAATTTCATTGGATAGATCTTTTTATAAACCATAGGAACGCTTATTATGAAAAGAATTGATATAGAATATTTAAGACACGTGATATGGGAATAATTACTATTTCAATAGTAATTATACCAATATGACATAATATGTCCCCCTCTTACCTAAACATTACTTGATGGGAGTGATTGTAATTATTATAAGGAGATAATCGATTTCCCATTAGATGTCTACTAAATAAATAAATAAATAAATAAATAAATAAATAAATAAATAAATAAATAAATAAATAAATAAATAAATAAATAAATAAATAAATAAATAAATAAATAAATAAATAAATAAATAAATAAATAAATAAATAAATAAATAAATAAATAAATAAATAAATAAATAAGTAAGTAAGTAAACAAATAAGTAAACAAATAAGTAAACAAATAAGTAAACAAATAAGTAAATAAATAAGTAAACAAATAAGCAAACAAATAAGTAAATAAATAAGTAAGTAAGTAAATAAATAAATAAATAAATAAATAAATAAATAAATAAATAAATAAATAAATAAATAAATAAATAAATAAATAAATAAATAAATAAATAAATAAATAAATAAATATATAAATAAATAAATAAATAAATAAATAAATAAATAAATAAATAAATAAATAAATAAATAAATAAATAAATAAATAGGGAGACATGATCATTCATTTGTGTCTCTTCTCTCATAAACAAACGAAAGGACACATTGTTCAGTCATGCCCCTTTTCTTATGTCCCCCATGGTACTATAAATAACACCAAATCAACTCTATGGAATACACTAATTCAATCTATCACTAATTACACATCATAACGGGAATTATGGCTTCGTCTTCAAACAAGTTAAGATTTCCTTCGATCAAGTAGGTAATCTTACATCATATACTTGTTGAATTTTTTGTGTTTGATTTGATTAGAGAAGAGCCTTGGACACATTAATATGTTTAAATTATTCAACAAAAGGAAGGTGTGTTGAAGCTAGGAGGAAGCTTCAATGGTGGTTGGAAGGAAGGTCACTCCTAGGTGTATGGAAGTTGCCCTTGTCATTCTTGCATATTGAGGAAGTTTCATGGAAGCTTGGAATGAAATTCTTCAGTTGGAGATGAAAGTAATCACCTTTTGAATTGTTAATCACCGGTCGAATTAGAGTGAGAAGATGAACATCACATTATTTATTGAGTATATACAACCATGATAGAGATGATGTAAGGCCACAACAATTCCATGTGAAACAATTCATTGGATTGAGGAGAAAGCAACATTTAAGTTTTTCCTAGCCATCTTCCTAATCACAGACGAAGAAGACACAATATTAGAATCTTTTTTTACTAGCTAGCAGCGCGTATGAAACCCTCATCCTGATTACTTTGAGGATCTATATTTTCCAACCTATATCAAACTAAGCTGATGTCAGATTGTAAATCCTCCCCTGATACCTTCTCTATAACTTGATTTTTGGCATTTCCATCCCCCTCTGATTTAAATCCGATGAAAAATTCGGTCCACTATGGGGGGAAACTATATCATCCATAACTGGCTCAATTCTTAAATTGAAGTGCAGATCCTTAGCTTGTTAGTATCTCTACACTTCTCCACGAGTTGCCTAAGAAAGTGAATAACCTCAATTATTGAGCGACCAAGTATAAAATTGAAATGTTTCTAAAAAACCTTCACACTTCTTCATAGCCCTCTTTCAACCACTCGCTCCGAAAGTTAATGGTGTGACTCGTAATCTTCATCCCTCGCCAGTTGGCACATTCTTGTACTCTTTCACCAACTCGCCGACACTTTGTTGTTTCTCCGGGTCTTGTTCATAAACGTGTTAACCACTCGATGTCTTTCTCTCCCAAACTTCTAAAGGCTTTGATCGGTATGACATCTGGACCCACTGCTTTCTTCTGCACATCTTTCTCAGAGCATATCTAACTTCTATCGTTTGGATCCTTTTCATAAAATCCCAGTTTATTACCATGTAGTCTAGTATAGTAAGATCATCAATATCTTTCTCTTTATTCTCATTGAACAATGTGTCAAAGTACATCATCCACCTTTTCAGCAGTATTCATAAAAGTTATAGGTCAACATATATATACAGGTTCAGCTTTGGCGTGACAGGATTGGGATATGTATTGAAATATGAAACATACTTAGAAATGATGTAATTCGTAGGATTTTGGGATCTTACAAAGGTTGGCATTAATGTAATAATTTGTTTAAGGGTCTATAATATTTATTTACTAGTTTATATTAGGAAGTGCAGGGTAGGGGTGGACTCGGGTCAGGCCGCCCGGACCGGAATCGGCCCGGCCTGGTACTGTTTGGGCCCGGCCCAGTACTCGGTCTAGGGGCCGGTTCGGGCCAACCGGAACCGCTCAACTCCCGGTTCGGGCTCGGGCCTTGAGAATGTTGAACCGGCCCGGCCGGTTCGGGCCAAATTTGTTTTTTTTTTGTTTTTCAATTTTTTTTGTTTCTACCGGGTAGGGCTGGGTGTTTTGGGGGGTGGGGGTGAAGGGAGGTCGGGGGTAATTTAGAAAAACAAAAGAAAAAAACATTGAACCAAAAACCGGCCCGGCCCAGAACCGCAGGTCACCCGGGCCGATTCCGGTTCCCTACTTCCCAAACAAAAGCCCGCCTGGGCCCATGCCCGAACCGGAACCGGCCCGGGTCCATCCCTAGTGCAGGGTCCTTTTGCAGTATCATAACTCCCAGGTAATATCCTCACTGTCTTACTTAATAATATTAAAATATCTTAAGGGAGAGATTACAGAACTTTGACATTGCCGAAAAGGTGGATGATGTACTTTGACACATTGTTCAATGAGAATAAAGAGAAAGATATTGATGATCTTACTATACTAGACTACATGGTAATAAATTGGGATTTTATGGAAAGGATCCAAACGATAGAAGTTAGATATGCTCTGAGAAAGATGTGCAGAAGAAAGCAGTGGGTCCCGATGTCCTTGAGAAGTTTGGGAGAGAAAGGCATCGAGTGGTTAACATGTTTATGAACAAGACCCGGAGAAACAACAAAGTGTCGGCGAGTTGGTGAAAGAGTACAAGAATGTGCCAACTGGCGAGGGATGAAGATTACGAGTCACACCATTAAACTTTCAGAGCGAGTGGTTGAAAGAGGGCTATGAAGAAGTGTGAAGGTTTTTTAGAAACATTTCAATTTTATACCTGGTCGCTCAATAATTGAGGTTATTCACTTTCTTAGGCAACTCGTGGAGAATTGTAGAGATACTAACAAGCTAAGGATCTGGACTTCAATTTAAGAATTGAGCCAGTTATGGATGATATAGTTTCCCCCCATAGTGAACCGAATTTTTCATCGGATTTAAATCAGAGGGGGGTGGAAATGCCAAAAATCAAGTTATAGAGAAGGTATCTGGGGAGGATTTACAATCTGACATCAACTTAGTTTGATATAGGATGGAAAATATAGATCCTCAAAGTAATCAGGATGAGGGTTTCATACGCGCTACTGTAAGGAATAAATGTAATTAGATTTTGATGATGCTAGGTTATTTAGATTAGAATTTTAGAGTACCCCCAATTAGATTTTATGTATTAGTATTTTCTGATGTAAGTATTAGTATAGTCGACGATCAGAGTTGCTCGCTTGTGGATCCGATCAGAGTTACTCTCAGCAGGTCATGAGAGTTGCTCATCAGAGAAGCATCAGAGTTCGTGTATAGCTTCATCAGAACTCAACATCCGACAAGCATCAGAGTTCGCACACCAGAGCTCGACTTGAAGCTACATCAGAACTACTCATCAGAAAGCCATCAGAATCCAACGTATCAGAAGACCTCAATCAGAGTCCGACCAACACTTAGAAGAATTTCAAGGCTACTTCTAACAGCTGGTAAATTCATCAACGGCTAGCAAATATTCCGTCCAAGGAAAGCATTTAATGCACATTAAATGAGCCTGATACGCTGTGGATTGATTGCAAATGATTGACCGAGAAATCTGGAAGATATATTTTAAAAATAGAAAGCTTCCAAATCAGTGGGTCAAGTCAACAGTACGCGCATTTAATGCAGTTGTCTCCTCCTCCAACGGGCAGACAACCTCTGTATATAAGCTACAAACCGAAGAACAGGAAGAGTACACTTCAACAAACTTGCGCTCTGAACTTCATACTACAAGCATTCTTGAGATTCAAACTCCACAACACAAATACAAGAAAAAGCTCACGTTGGGAAGATTCAACCTCACAATCTTTCACCCCCAACAAGAGCAAAGTTAATCCTGTTCTTCAACTCTTCAAGAACTTCATCAAACATCATTTGTGACGAAGCAAGTTGGAGGAAAAACTTTGTTTTTCAAAGGATCTTCTGAAAAGAAGGGCATCCAAGTAACTGCAGTAGTGAAGTGGTGATACTTCCGGGAAGCTGAGTGAAAGGATCAGCCATCAGGACGTGGAACTGCATCCTGGGTGGCAGCTAGGCTTGAAGAAGGCGTGGAGAACTTCTTAAGTGCTAGGAACTAAGCTTTGTAACCGATCTACTTCAAAGCTAGTGGAACAGTGGACTAGAGGAACGCGTTGTTCCTTGAACCACTATAAAAATATCTGGTGTCATTTAATTTACTGCAACTTTTATTTCTGCACTTAGGACTTTAACTGATTAACTCTAAGACTTGGAATCTGTGTTCAGCAGATCTTGCTTTCAGAGTTATCAGAAAGGCATTTGCCTTAGTGTTTCTGAGGCTACCCGGACAGATCAGAATCCGCTGCCAAGGCTAGTTCTGATATCAGAACCAGCCTTCCTCTGTTACCAGAGTAAGACCTTCTCTGATAAGTCAGTTTGGACTTAGAGAAAAATTTGAAAAACCAATCAGTCTATTCACCCCCCCCCCCCTCTAGACTGATTACCATTTAATCGGGACCAAAAGATCCACTTGTTCTTAGCCTCTATTTATTTGTTATTATGGATAACTCTCTTGCCAAGCACCTAATGTTCACAGATCAGAAATATGATGACTGGAAGATTCGGATGAAAGCTCATCTCTGTGCCCTGCATGATGAAATGTGGGAAGTCTTGGAGAATGGACCTTTTATCCAATTCATGAAGGTCAACCCTGCCCATACCTTAGACAACAATCTGCCTCAGATGATTGAGAAGACCAGGTCTGAGTGGACCAAGGAAGAGAAAAGACAGTACAACCTTGACAACATTGCCAAGGACATTCTCTACAAAGCTATTGATGAAAGATATTTCAATAGAATAAAGAAGTGCAGGACTGCTAAGGAAATCTGGGACAAGCTTGATGAGATAGGTGCTGGTGATGAACAAGAGAGAGACAACAAGCTGACCATTGCAATGAAGAAGTTTGATGACTTCAAACTCCACCCAGAAGAATGCATTGCCAAAATGCATGAGAGACTGCTGATCCTCATCAGTGAGATTTCTGAGCTTGGGAAGGAGCTCACTATCAAAGAAGTCAATTTGAAGATTCTCAGAGGATTACCCTCACTCTGGAAGATGAAGGTCATTGTTGTCCAAGAGAGCAAGGACATCAAAACCTACCCTACAGAGAAGCTGATCTCTGATCTCAAAGCTTATGAGTTCGAGATGCATGATGGTGAGAAGGAAGAAGTGCCAGATGAGAGAACCACAACTGCTCTCACAGCCAGCACTTCTAAGGCAACAAACTTTGACCCTTCAACTCTCCTATCTGACGAGTATATGGCTGCCTTTGCCAGGAAGTTCAGGAAATTTATGAAGAAAGATGGAAGGAGTCCATCTTCCATCAGAAGACCTCATCAGAAGACCAAGTCTTCAGAGAGCAATGGAGAGTACCTCTGCTACAACTGCAGACAGCCTGGACACTTCAAGGCTAACTGCCCCTTCCCAAGAGTGTCCAAGAAGCAAGGACATGAAGAAGAAAAGAAACCTGATGATCAACACAGAAGAAGAAGAGCATTCGTCTCAGAACAAGCTGAGAGAGACCCACTCTCTGAATCAGAGTCCAGTTCAGACTCCGACTCTGATGAAGCCTTTTGCTGCCTGGATACAGAGACCATGGACCTCTGCCTCATGGCACAATCTGATGATGAGGTATGTTCTACAGCTGATTCTATTTCCTCTTCGGTAGGCACAGCCTTAAATGATGATCCAATGTCATCATTTTGGGAAGAGTTCAAAACTATCCAAGGATCTTATTCCTTTATTAAAGAAGAGAACAGTAAGCTGAAAGCTGAAAATGAGTCTCTTCTAAAGAGAATAAGAGAGATTGAACATCTTGAAGTCAGATACAACAGCCTTCTGAAGATGCAATCTTCTATAAAGGGTATCAATGACTTTCACAACTCTACCCCTGGTCTTGGATATGTTGAACCCAAGTCTGGTGAATCTTCTGTAAGGCCTAGCACCCAAGTTGCTAAAGCCAAAAAGGTCATAGTTTCACAAACTTGTGGCCCCATCTGCCATGCTAGTACTTCTGGTACTAAAGTTGTTCATGAGAAAGTCATACCAGAGAAGCAAAATCTAAAGGCCAAACCAAAACAAGTTTTGAAAAATAAAGAACCAGGCAGAAGACTTAATCACAATAAGAGTTTTCAGAAAAATAATAATCAAAGGCCTAATCCTATCAGACAATCTCATGACAATGGTATCAGAAACTGCTATCAGAAAGGCAGATATCAAGAGAAAATTAACTATAGACAAAAGAGGTTGTCTGGTCAACCTCAGAAGCCTAAAGTTCAGCGCTCCTCTGATCTTGATAGTATATGGGACTTCTTTCCAACAAAGAAGGCTATGCAAAAGTATGCAAACAGAAAGCATGATCCTCACAAGCATCTGCCCAAAGTGAATCATACATCTGTTTACTACGACTACCAGGTGGACAATGGGTACCATCCACCAAGGTTTCAGTTGATGAGACCAAAATGGTACCAACTACCAAGACTGCATTACCCCCCAGGACCCAACATTGCTTGGGTACCTAAATCTTCCTTTTAATCTTGCAGGAACTGTGTGCTGGAGCCATCTCAGAACAAGAATGGTTTATAGATAGTGGATGCTCCAGGCACATGACAGGTGACAAGAGTTGCCTATCAGAGTTCCAGAAAATCAATGGACCCCGAGTCACTTTTGGAGGAAATGACAAGGATGGTCAAACAAAGGGAAGAGGAAAGATGATCAAGAACCAAATAATCATTGAAGATGTCTCATATGTCAAAGGTCTGAAGTTCAACCTGCTGAGTGCTAGCCAGTTCTGTGACAAAGGCTACACAGTTGAATTCACCAAGACCTTATGCTATGTCAAGCATGAGACAACCAAAGAAGTGGTTCTTACAGCCAAAAGAAGAAAGAACATCTATGTTGTTGACTGGCAAACAGCAAAAGATGGAACCTGCCTGATAGCAAAGGACAATTTAAAGATAAGCTGGGACTGGCACAAGAAGCTCAGCCATCTGAATTTCAAAACTATCAACAAACTGGCAAGAGAACACATTGTAGATGGTCTGCCTGACATTGTCTACAAGAAGGAGACCCTCTGCAGTGCTTGTCAGAAGGGCAAACAAGTGAAGACCTCATTCAAGCCCATAGCTGGAAATCTTTCCACTTGTCCTCTAAATCTGATTCACATGGATTTATTTGGACCAGTTGAAACTCCCAGTGTTGGTGGAAAAAGATATACTCTTGTTATGATTGATGACTACTCAAGATACACGTGGACTGTGTTCCTAACAAAGAAGAATGAAACTCTTCAGAAGTTGCCATCTCTGTTAAAGCAACTTCAGACTGAGAAGAACATGAAGGTCAGGACAATCAGATCTGACAGAGGAACTGAATTTGTCAACAAGGTGATCAAGGACTTCTGTGATCAGAATGGCACATTCCATCAACTCTCTGCTGCCAGAACACCCCAACAAAATGGTGTTGCAGAAAGAAGGAACAGAACACTGAAGGAAGCTGCAAGGACCATGATTGCTGAATCAGGGTTGCCCATTAGATACTGGGCTGAAGCAATCAACACTGCATGCTACACTCAAAATAGAAGCATGATTCACAAGAATCATCAGAAGACCCCCTACGAACTGTGGAAAGGAAGAAAACCAAACATCAGCTACTTCCATGTGTTTGGATGCAAGTGCTACATTCTAAACAATGGAAAGGATAATCTGAAAGTATTTCAAGAAAAAGCTGATGAAGGTGTATTCCTAGGCTACTCAAGCTCAAGTAAAGCCTATAGAATACTTAACAAGAGAACTATACAAGTTGAAGAATCCATTCATGTCAAGTTTGATGACAGCACCTCTGCTGAAGAAATATCAGAAACCCTGCAGAAAATCAATCTTGAAGACAAGGGTTCAGAACCATCAGAAGAGGTCACTATCAATCCGGTATTCTCAACTCCTACTGCTAACCCAATTCTGATAGACAAAGATGAAGATGAAGAATCAGAAGATGAACCATCAGAGTTGCCTAGACAGCAACTATCAGAACCTGATCTAACTTGGTTAAGAGATCATCCTCTTAATCAAGTGATTGGTCAAGTCACCAGTGGTGTTAGGACCAGATCTGCAGCTAGAAGAGAAGCCATGTTCACCTGCTGCATATCTCAGATGGAACCAATGAGTGTAGAAGAAGCTCTAGAAGACTCAGACTGGATAAATGCAATGCAAGAAGAGCTGACACAGTTTGAAAGGAATGAAGTATGGAAACTTGTTCCTCGACCAAAGCATCAGAATGTCATTGGAACCAAATGGGTATTCAAGAACAAAGCAGATGAAGAAGGCAACATTGTAAGGAATAAAGCAAGGCTTGTAGCAAAGGGATACTGTCAAGAAGAAGGCATAGATTTTGATGAGACCTTTGCACCTGTTGCTAGACTGGAAGCAATCAGGATATTCCTAGCCTATGCTGCCTACAATGACATCAAAGTCTACCAGATGGATGTCAAGAGTGCATTCCTGAATGGAGAACTTGAAGAGGAAGTCTATGTTGAACAACCTCCAGGTTTTGTTATTCCTACTCAATCTTCTTGTGTCTACAAGCTCAGAAAGGCCCTTTATGGTCTTAAGCAAGCTCCCAGAGCCTGGTATGACACATTGTCCCTATTCTTAGTGAACCATGGGTTTACTAAAGGAAAGGTGGACAAAACTCTTTTTCAGATTACTGTTGCTAATCATATTCTATTAGTGCAAATTTATGTTGATGACATTATATTTGGAAGCACTAATCCAGAATTATGCAAGAAGTTTTCTAAAGTGATGCAGAAGAAGTTTGAAATGAGCATGATGGGAGAACTCAGTTATTTCCTTGGATTGCAAGTAAAACAAGTTCCAGAAGGCATCTTTATCAACCAAGGGAAGTACACCAGAGATCTCATCAAGAAGTTTGGAATTGATGGAAAATCTTCAGTCAAAATCCCAATGAATGCATCTCAAGGAATTGGACCAGATGATGAAGGAAAGGATGTTGATGCTACAACATATAGAGGAATCATTGGATCTCTCCTTTATCTGACTGCAAGCAGACCAGACATAGCTTTTGCAGTAGGAATCTGTGCCAGATACCAATCAAAGCCCAAGGAGAGCCATCTAGTTGCTGCTAAGAAGATTATCAGATATATCAAAGGAAATCCAAATGCAGGATTATGGTATCCCAAGGGAGGTAATTTTGAACTAATTGGTTATTCTGATTCAGATTTTGCAGGTTGTAGATTAGACAGGAAAAGCACCTCTGGTCATTGCCAATTGCTAGGTGGGAGACTTGTCTCCTGGTTTAGCAAGAAGCAGAATTCAATCTCAACTAGCACTGCTGAAGCTGAGTATATTGCTGCTGGAAGCTGCTGTGCTCAATTACTCTGGATGAAGCAACAACTCAAGGATTATGGAATGCAAGCAAAGGAGATCAAGTTGCTGTGTGACAATACAAGTGCTATTGCCATCACTCAGAATCCTGTGCTACATTCAAGAACCAAGCATATTGAGATCAGACATCACTTCATCAGAGATCATGTGGAGAAGAAGCACATCTCAATTGAGCATGTTCCAACTGAAGATCAGCTTGCAGACATTCTAACCAAACCTCTCTCAAAGGCAAGGTTTAACAAGTTGAGAGAAGAATTGGGAATGATGGATGATCTTCCCCGAGATACATGAATCAGAGTTGCAGAAGTATCAGATGTGGATTCATCAGAACACCCCATCTCTGATACCTGAGCTCTTATCCATCAGAAGCTTGAATCAGAATTGCAGAAGCATCAGATGTGGATCCATCAGATTTCCCCACCTCTGATACACTTATCCATCAGCGGACCCTGTATCAGAGTACCCCTTCTCTGATACAAGGGCTAATATTCATCAGACGGGCTGTGGACTTAGCAAATTTTCTAAAATTCGGGCGAGACTGTTCAATAAACCGGAAGTTACAATTTTACCCCTGGTAGTTATTACCACTTTTGGAAAACGGCTTTCCGCCCACAATCCATTAAATGCGACCTCGAATCCGCAAATTATATCAAACGTCCACTAACCCAAATTCATATATACCCATTCTGAAAACCTAAATCGCTACTGCAATTTTTACTCTTCAACTTCAAGCTTTATCTTTCTAAACTTCCAATCTTCAAACCTCTCAAATCTTTCCAAAAACCTGAAAATGAAGTTCATCAACATCAACGATCTTTCCAAAGAGGAAGTCAAGGCTCTTGTGAACAATATTGTTACAGGCATGCGAGTTGACATGTCCGCATTGCCCCTGTTAGCTGAAAATCAGAAGCGGATGACGAAAATCATCCAAGGAATGCATGATTCCCAGCTGAGCAAGATTGTTGCTCATCCTTATGAACAATATAGCACGAAGGACGTTGCTGAGTTCTACTTGAATGCCACCATTACCAATGAGTTCTACTCACAGGTTCAGGGCAAGGACCTGAAGATAGATGCTGATGCTCTCAATGAGTTCTTCGACATCAAGCTTGATCCTCAAGAAGAAGATACTACAAGCCTCATCGAGCTTGACGATGTGAACATCTCTGTTCAAACCTTTGCTGAAACCTACTGCCGGGAGGATGCAACCGGAGTAGATAAGCTCTACATGAAGAAAAACCAGCTGAAGAAGGACTATGAACGTCTGATGAGCATAATGCACAGATGCCTATGGTGCAAAACTGGGTCAACTGACCAGATGAACAATGCCAACTCCAAGGCCATCTATGTAGTTCACAGGGGAATGAACATCAACTGGGGAAAGGTACTTTTCCAGTCCATCTCTGAGTCCGTTGCTAAGAAGGACAAAAAGACAGGGTTGTTCTACACTAAGATGGGTCATGGACTTCTGATATCTAGGCTCATCTCCAATGCCGACATTGCACTTAGAGAGGCAAATGAAGTAAACCACAACAAGACCATCTTTCTCACCGCATCCCCTAAACTACATGTGGCTGTTGCTGCAGAGCTGAAGAAAACCAGCAAACAAGAGCAACTGAGGGAGAAACCAGCCACTGCAGTTGAGGTTGACGATGAACAGCCCAAGGCCAAGAAGAAGAAGCTTCAGAAGAAGCCTAAAACCTTGCCTAAGAGAAATGCATCAGAAGAGGATGCATCAGAACCGGAAGCTTCTGTTGTGGCTCCCAAAGTCACTCCTGTCAAGAAGATAAGACAAAAGAGAAGAAGGAAAGCCACGATTCAGAGTGATTCTGATGCTTCTATTTCTCCTGTCAGAATGAAGAAGAAGCAGATGCCCAACTCTCCCCCAAGGGAATCAGAGGTTCAGGGGGAACCAGCATCAGAATTGGCTGGAGCACTAGTGATCTCTGACGCTCAGGGGGAACCTGCATCAGAGATCCAACCCCTCTCTGACACAGAACTTCAAGTCGCCATATCTACACCAGAGCACCTTATCAACTCTGCTGAACTTGAGAGCCAATTTCAAAGAGTGTTAACTTGGAGGAAGTGGAGGATGGGACCTCTGCAGCAGATACTTGCCCAAGCTGCCATTTTTTAATCAGAGGAAGAAGAAGTCCTCAAGTGGGCAGGTGTAGATGACATCTCTCTCTGCTTCGATCTTCAATTCCTACACTCTGTATTGGAGCAGAAGAAGGGAGATCTCAAAGGGAAGGAGAAGATGACTGCTTCACCATCAGAAGAGCATGTCAAACCTCTGTCCGAGAGTGAGATTCCACATTTTGAGGAATGGCTATTAGAAAAGAAGAGAAGAGAATCACTGATTAAGATGAAACCTATTCCAGGTGCAGAAGGTGAACCCTCTACTACAAATAATGTGCCTCTGGCCATGATGAATCTGATAAGAGAATGGAGAGCCTCCCAATATGAAGAAACCATCTTGGAGGTAATCCCCATCCCCTCTACTACCCTTATTGCTGCTCAACCTCTTCCATCACCCCCATCATCACACTCACCCACTTCATCACCAAAGAAAACCCCATCTCCAGTCCATCAGCAATCCCCCTCTCCTCACAGAACCCCAACCCCTCCACCCAAGAAGTCTTCACCTAAACAACCATCACCCTGCAAACCCTTCACCCCCATCAGAAACCGATCCCCCTCACCCCCTCCCTCTCCACAACATCAGAAAGCTCCTACCTCTCATCAGACTTCTCCCCATCTGCAACCCAATACTCAGAACTCTCCACCAGCTCCTCCACAGCAATCTTCTCCTCCTTCAAAGCACGTACTCACCCTTGCCCAAGGCAATACTCCTGCACAATCCTTCATGGCTGATATAGAGCAGGTTGGACAGCAACTAGCCAAGGGAATGGACAAGATTTTGGATGCTGAGTATAAGACTGATGCTCATCTCACCATTGTCAGCAATCATCTATCCAAGGGCATATCCTTACTGCTGAAACATGTAGGCATCATTGCCACAGCCTTTGAAGTTCACAAGGATAAGACTGCATAAAATCTGAGCAACATTGCCAAGGAGGTGGATGGAATCTCTGCCGTGTTATTTCATCACACAAAGGCCCTTGAAGAGCAAGACAAGGCTATTAAGAATATCTCTGATGCGGTAAGTGATCTTCAGTGGTCTCATGACAAAAATGCAGAACTTCTGCAAGATATTGAAGGACTATGCAAGGACAACAAAGAGTTTGCAATCAAATTGATCAATAGTGGAAAGGACAGAGATCAGAAGCTGACTCTCCTTGAATCCACTACTAAAGATATTCAAACTGCCGTAGACAAACAGAAAGAAATTATTGAGGGTCTGGCCTCTGTCACCGAGACTCTGCCAGGTGCTCTTGAAGCTATTAAGGAAAATCAAGCCACTGAATTCTCAAAGATTGAACTCCTACTTGGTGATCTTGCTGATGCCAAAAAGGGGGAAGAAATCAGAGAACCGGCCAGAGCCATCATAGTTGCAGAAGGAACCAGCACCAGAGTTGCTGACCCTGCTGAGTATTTTGAAAGAGCAAGACAAAAGAGGCTAGCTGCAGGTATTCAGAGACCCCCTCCTCCTCGCTCCAAGAAAGGGAAGAAATCTTCCTCATTTACTCTGGCTCAATGGCTTAACAGTGACTTAGCCAAACCTGATGCTTCCCAATTCAGAGAAATGAAGAAACATATGACCCCTCTGCAACAAGAGAATCTCATTCTGGATAAAGATGAGCTGATAATCATAAACCATGGTGGCTCAATGCAAGAAGCAGAAGACTGGTGGCGAATGAAAGTAATCCCTGGCAAGGACCTATCAGAAGCCATCAGAAATTATCTTGATTGCAAACTTGAACCTGCCTGGTCAGAATGTCAGAATCCAAGGGACTTGGCCTCCATCAGAACAAAGGTAAATGCACTTCTGAAGGAAATTGAAGCAAAGGAAGCTGAACTAGAAGAGGAAGATATCTAAACTTTATCCTCTTGTTGTCTTTAATATTCTTCTTTAATAAGATAACCTGCTTGCCTCTATTTGCATGGCAATTTCAAATTATTTCTACTTGCACTCTGATTATTTATGCTCTGATACCTTGTTTTTTTTATCTTACTTATCTGATTGATTGTATCTTACTCTTACTATTTTCCTATGCCAAGTGCCCACCAAGATTCTAAATGAAAGTTTATTTTTAACTTATTTTCCTTCATGGTGAAAGGCACTTCTCTGGAAATAGTTTAAGGGTTTTGGCATCATTAAAAAGGGGGAAATTGTAAGGAATAAATGTAATTAGATTTTGATGATGCTAGGTTATTTAGATTAGAATTTTAGAGTACCCCCAATTAGATTTTATGTATTAGTATTTTCTGATGTAAGTATTAGTATAGTCGACGATCAGAGTTGCTCGCTTGTGGATCCGATCAGAGTTACTCTCAGCAGGTCATGAGAGTTGCTCATCAGAGAAGCATCAGAGTTCGTGTATAGCTTCATCAGAACTCAACATCCGACAAGCATCAGAGTTCGCACACCAGAGCTCGACTTGAAGCTACATCAGAACTACTCATCAGAAAGCCATCAGAATCCAACGTATCAGAAGACCTCAATCAGAGTCCGACCAACACTTAGAAGAATTTCAAGGCTACTTCTAACAGCTGGTAAATTCATCAACGGCTAGCAAATATTCCGTCCAAGGAAAGCATTTAATGCACATTAAATGAGCCTGATACGCTGTGGATTGATTGCAAATGATTGACCGAGAAATCTGGAAGATATATTTTAAAAATAGAAAGCTTCCAAATCAGTGGGTCAAGTCAACAGTACGCGCATTTAATGCAGTTGTCTCCTCCTCCAACGGGCAGACAACCTCTGTATATAAGCTATAAACCGAAGAACAGGAAGAGTACACTTCAACAAACTTGCGCTCTGAACTTCATACTACAAGCATTCTTGAGATTCAAACTCCACAACACAAATACAAGAAAAAGCTCACGTTGGGAAGATTCAACCTCACAATCTTTCACCCCCAACAAGAGCAAAGTTAATCCTGTTCTTCAACTCTTCAAGAACTTCATCAAACATCATTTGTGACGAAGCAAGTTGGAGGAAAAACTTTGTTTTTCAAAGGATCTTCTGAAAAGAAGGGCATCCAAGTAACTGCAGTAGTGAAGTGGTGATACTTCCGGGAAGCTGAGTGAAAGGATCAGCCATCAGGACGTGGAACTGCATCCTGGGTGGCAGCTAGGCTTGAAGAAGGCGTGGAGAACTTCTTAAGTGCTAGGAACTAAGCTTTGTAACCGATCTACTTCAAAGCTAGTGGAACAGTGGACTAGAGGAACGCGTTGTTCCTTGAACCACTATAAAAATATCTGGTGTCATTTAATTTACTGCAACTTTTATTTCTGCACTTAGGACTTTAACTGATTAACTCTAAGACTTGGAATCTGTGTTCAGCAGATCTTGCTTTCAGAGTTATCAGAAAGGCATTTGCCTTAGTGTTTCTGAGGCTACCCGGACAGATCAGAATCCGCTGCCAAGGCTAGTTCTGATATCAGAACCAGCCTTCCTCTGTTACCAGAGTAAGACCTTCTCTGATAAGTCAGTTTGGACTTAGAGAAAAATTTGAAAAACCAATCAGTCTATTCACCCTCCCCCCTCTAGACTGATTACCATTTAATCGGGACCAACAGCTACTAGCTAGTAAAAAAAGATTCTAATATTGTGTCTTCTTCGTCTGTGATTAGGAAGATGGCTAGGAAAAACTTAAACGTTGCTTTCTTCTCAATCCAATGAATTGTTTCACATGGAATTGTTGTGGCCTTACATCATCTCTATCATGGTTGTATATACTCAATAAATAATGTGATGTTCATCTTCTCACTCTAATTCGACCGATGATTAACAATTCAAAAGGTGATTACTTTCATCTCCGACTGAAGAATTTCATTCCTAGCTTCCATGAAACTTCCTCAATATGCAAGAATGACAAAGGCAACTTTCATACACCTAGGAGTGACCTTCCTTCCAACCACCATTGAAGCTTCCTCCTAGCTTCAACACACCTTCCTTTTGTTGAATAATTTAAACATATTAACGTGTCCAAGGATCTTCTCTAATCAAATCAAACACAAAAAATTCAACAAGTATATGATGTAAGATTACCTACTTGATCGAAGGAAATCTTAACTTGTTTGAAGACGAAGCCATAATTCCCGTTATGATGTGTAATTAGTGATAGATTGAATTAGTGTATTCCATAGAGTTGATTTGGTGTTATTTATAGTACCATGGGGGACATAAGAAAAGGGGCATGACTGAACAATGTGTCCTTTCGTTTGTTTATGAGAGAAGAGACACAAATGAATGTTCATGTCTCCTTATTTATTTATTTATTTATTTATTATTTATTTATTTATTTATATATTTATTTAATTATTTATTTATTTACTTATTTATTTACTTATTTATTTACTTATTTGTTTACTTATTTATTTATTTATTTATTTATTTATTTATTTATTTATTTATTTATTTATTTATTTATTTATTTATTTATTTATTTATTTATTTATTTATTTATTTATTTATTTATTTATTTATTTATTTATTTATTTATTTATTTATTTAGTAGACATCTAATGGGAAATCAATTATCTCCTTATAATAATTACAATCACTCCCATCAAGTAATGTTTAGGTAAGAGGGGGACATATTATGTCATATTGGTATAATTACTATTGAAATAGTAATTATTCCCATATCACGTGTCTTAAATATTCTATATCAATTCTTTTCATATTAAGCGTTCCTATGGTTTATAAAAAGATCTATCCAATGAAATTTTATGTAAAAAGGGAAGCCGTTTTGTATATTACTCCCACCGTATTTTTTTGTTTGTTACAATAGGTGTTAGCACATTTTTTAAGAGTGAAATAGTAGGGGTGATAAATAGTGTAGAAAAAGTGGAAGAGATGGTGGAAAAGTATGAAAGAGAAGATAAAAAGTAGAAAAAGTAAGGGTAGTTGAGTACTCCCTCCGTAACATATATATGTTCCCATTTGAAAAGTAGGTAGATTAAGAATAGTGAAAGGAAATATAAATTATTGAGGGTATGATGGAAGATAGTGAAATAATGTGATGGAATGAAGGATAAATCCAAAAAAGTAGGTGTAATAGTGTATTATTTTTAAAAGGGTTATTTTCACATACCTCCCCTGAGGTTTGGATAATTAACACTTTGAGGTAAGTTATTGATATATTATTGAAGTGCCCCCTATTCTCAATCTTATCACATCTCAAATAGATAAAAGGAAATAATTAAAAAGTATTTTGTATGAATTATGATTGTATCAAACAAATGCAAAATTTCGTCTTTAGATACCTTTTTTTTTTGTTTTGTTTTCCGTTTTTTTATTTCACTCCCCTTTTGATGTATTTATCTTAATTAATTCCTTTTCTAAAAGATATTTTTTCAGTCTACCTTCTTCTATATTTTCTTTTAACTTCCGCTTGTTTTTTAATCCTTGTTCTTATTCTTTCCATTATTCTACCATTGATATATTTCCTCCCTTTTCTGAATGATAAAGTTAAGAAAAAAAGAAAGATCTTAAACATGCAGAAGTATAAAAGAAAGTACACCAGAAACTAGTGTGAGAAAAATATCTTTTATGTAAAACAAATTAATCTAAAAAGTAACACTTAAAAGGGAAATAAAATATAATATGGGAAGAAGAAGAAGAAAGAAAAAGAAAAAACTCTAGTGGGAATCCCGCCCTAAAAAAACTGTCCTTATAGCATGAAAATAGAATACATACATGGAAATAAAAATAAAAATTAGAAGCCGCAAAAGGATTCAAAAGCATCAATTCAAGAAATAAAAATAAAGAAATAACTTCTATGGAGACTACTGAAAAAAGATGTATGAGAATAGTATGAGAACATCATCAATGAAAGTTGAGATTTTTCATTTAATAGTTTTTAAAGGAAAAATATAAAATCTGAAATAACATATCATCAACTAGTTAGAGATTAAAGAAAGAAGGCGAGCAAAAGTGAAACTATTTTGATTTTACGAGCGATGACCAAAGAAATGTGATATTATTATTGTCAATTTGCCCAACAACAAATACTTTCTCCGTATTTTAAAGTTCACTACATTTTCTCATTTACAATGTATTTAAAACTTTGCTACACTTTCCTTTTGTGGTAAGTTTTTCATCTAAAATTACTCAACTATCTTTACTTTTTCTATTTTGTCTTCTCTTTCATAATTTTCTACCTTATCTCCTTTTTTTAAACTATTCATAACCTCTATTATTTCTTCCTTAAATATTATGTCAAAACCTAAAGTGATCTTTAAAATACGGAGACAATACGATATTTTTATTAATGTAAAATACGAAGTAGTGTTCATGATATTTTTATTAATGTAAAATACAAAGTAGTGTGCATTTAAGACCAGTTCTCCTGCAGTATACGCATTGAAATTTGATCAAGGCTATTCAATTATTTTCTTTAAACTATTTGAGATTTGGTAGAATATAGGATAGTGAACTAGGGAGCACTTCAATAATATATGCATAATCCATCTCAAAGTGTAAAATGTTCATACCTCAGGGGAGCTATCTAAAAATAACCCTTTTTAAAATTATTGAGGGTATGATGGGAAGATTTAGAAATGGGAAGATATGAATGTTACATCCAAAATAGGAAAGTGAGAAGATATGAATGTTAAGGAGGGAGTATTTTTAAAGGAAAAACTTACCAAAAAGGGAAAGTGTAGCAAATTTTTGAAAACATCCAAAAAAAGAAAGTGTAGCAAACAAAAAAATACGGAGGGAGTAATATGTATAGGCTTTACAAAAATATCCACTAAAATGAGATGAGGAAAGTAAGAAATTTAAATGTGTAAACATGTAATGAAGAATTTCATACTATGATTTGCAAAAGATATAGGGAGAGTAGTCATAAAAAGGGATGTTGAATGAAATCAAGTGTAACATACATGCTACTGTCCTAGATAGACTATGTATTAAGGCTTGTTCATATATTGAGGGGACAAAACCTTACCCAATACTGCATGAATATATGAAATGAGATATACGACAAACATCCATCACTAACGAATTCCTAACAATGAAAGGTAAAATAGTAAACCAATTAAAGGAGATAAGATAAGAATCTTTCAGATTATGCTGTGTCAGAAAAGGAGCGGTCGAGTTTCCTTTAAACACGTATATCTGAACTCCAGTCCGTCGCTCCAAAGGGAAACGAACTCGAATTCAAGCTTCTCACCAATCTTCTCATCCGATCTTTTCACCATTCTTCTTACAAAGTCGATCTTGAGCTTCTCGTCCGATTTAAAGCTCACGTGAATCAACGGATTGAAAGGGAAACAAACTTCTGTCTCGATCAAGATTGAAATCCTCGAAGCAGAATCATTACTATTCCAAGGGTATGCTCATACAACAATCTATATGTGTAAATAAATGAGTATATATTTGATCCATGGATATAAAATCATACATATCATATCCACACCGTTCGCACTTATAAATGATTTTATAAACGCGATGTTTTTTATTTTGCTTTTGTTTGGGTTCAATCAAATCTAGGGTTTCCAAAATCAAAATACATATCGCTCCATATAAGTAAAATAAGTCGATCTGAAAATTTGGAAGTAGAATTTTCTTCATGTTTTATGCAATGCAATTTTTATATATGAATTGCTTTAATGAATTTTTCTTTTTATGGCGTTGCTAAATTTTGTTATACAATTTATTACCCTTAAAAGTTAAAACACTACCGTTTACATAATAGAAACTGATTTTTTGCTTTTATATAACACTACAGTTTATGAAGTTTTATATGGCAAGCGTAGATATAATATTGTAATTTATTTATTTATTTATTTATTTATTTCTTTATTCATTCATTTATTTATTTATTTATTCAATTATTCATTTATTTATTTATTTATTTATTTATGATTGACTGCTGGTTGGTCGCACGAAATTGATCGTTGGTGATGCATTGATTGACAAGACAAAGAATTAACGATTGCGCGAGTTACATCTAATTATTTTTTCTTTTTGTTACATCTAATTATCCTTAAGTAATTAAATAAATTAGAACTGAATTAACTTCTTTCTTTACTACAAATTTTTTTATTAACCCACATAAAATAAGTATATTATATTTTATAATCATACACTACATTCAGAGGGATAAAACTCCTATTTTTCATTATTTGCATTATAATCAATGTTTTAATTCTTATATTCTACAGTATTTTAGATAACTCACACTTTAACTTGACGTAAATTACATTTCTTATCATTGTCAGTTATATTGCTGGGGACACGAGTTACATTTGTAATAACACGAGTTACATCAAAAAAATCAACCCCTACTATTGAAACAAAAAAAAATGATTTTTTTTTAAAAAATCCTTTTGATGATCTTGATATTAAAAACAAAACATATTCACAATTTAAGTAAAGTAATTGTGCATTTAGACTCTTTTTTTTATTGTTTTCATTGAAATCAATATTTTATTTCTTAGTATCCTTATTAGACAAATTACATTTCGACCTGCCTACAATTACATTTTTTATTAGCGTGAGTTACATTTCATTACACACGAGTTACATCATTCTACATTTGGACAATGAAAAAACAAAAACAAAGGTTAATGTTCACGCGTGTGAACAATAACACGCAATTTTTTCATGTGGGAGTAGCATGCTTCAAGCAGTGTCTTTTTGGGTACAGGAGCATGATGCTCATGGTGTGACAAACTGTCATTTGACCCTATTCTCAATATTATTTTATAACTTCATTTTTTTTGGAAGAAGGGGGCTTAGATTGATATCATAGCATTCAGATAGGGGTTGAAATAACAAAAGAACCACAAATAACCATCCGCCCATGGGCCAGACGCAGAGTTAATCACCTTTGACAAAGCAATATAACTCGAAGATCCTAAATTGGGCATAATTGAGCCAATGACGATTACCGCAGAACTCTCATCACTCACTCCTAATACAAAAGTCTCACAGTACCAAAGCAAACAAAACAATCTCGGCGTAGAAATTAAAATTTGAAACAACAATAAAATAAAAGCCAAATTTTGTCTTCTTCAACATCAACATTCCTCGCATGACCGGCGGGGTCTAGAAACCTGGACCCGCCACCTACCCATTTTTTGCTTTATCAAGAGTCATCTCCTCACATGTTGTGTCCTCTTATGCTTGTTCCTTCAATATTCTTCTACATTTATTGTCCACTAGTACTACCTCAGCGCTTCCACTATCTTCTTCTTTGGAGACACTATTTTATGTACCAGTTATAGCCTCTATCCTTCCCTTACCCCCAGTACCCTCACCCCATTGATCTGTCCTCCTCTGTTGCCTTTGACGTGACGGTTTTTCCACTAACCACTTATTACCCTTTGTGAGGCTAGTCTCCCCCCTACTCGAAGCTCTACCCCAAATGATTTTTCCAATACTAAATTGTCCTCATATTTCAAGGGACATAATTTCTCAGAATGCCCAATCACGGAATCACCCCATAAATGAAACAGAAGTTAGGTAGTTTTTCGTATTTAAAATCCACTCAGTGTCCAATACACCCTCTCGTAAGGGTAGATCCCTTCTTTGGGGGCTTCCTCACATCAAACCTAATAAATTCTCTAATATAGTTTCTCACTACTCTTTTGGCAGTACCTATATTCATAAAGCTATAGGGAACATTGTGCACTTTCACCCAGAACTCTGTCTCAAACAAATTCATCTTATGGGGGATATCATCAGGACTAACCACTTCAAGCAGTAATAAATTCTTCTCAAACAACCAAGGACCATCTTCTAGAACACGATTCATATCCACGATATGATAAAAAGTAAACAAATATCTCTTATCGTCGATCTCTTGGACTGATATACCTTTGCCTGGTCGCCAAATTGAAGCAAACAGATCTTTTACAGCCTGAATCCTGATTTTTCGATCCATGAGAACCACCCCCACCACCGTAAATTCAGCCCCCTTTTGCGGTTGAATCAAGGTCCTCGTCTTCCTCACCATCAAAGTTTAAATTACTATTTTCTTCTTCTATAACCATCCTTTTGTATTGATCCAGCACCTCTCCCATAAATTGAAACGAAAGCAAAGATGCTGAGCAAACCCCTGCCGGCACCGATGCCAAACCGCGACCGACAACCGCTGCTCGAACTTCTCCGCATCAAACCTCGTTGTCTGCAACTGACGACCGCGAGCCCTTGTGCAACCCACACCGTTCTTCGTCCGAGACGAAAAAACAGGAAGAAATCTATACTACATTAGTGGCGGTCGAGAGAGGTAACCGTAGAGAGAGAAAGAATTGATTAAAAAGCATTAAAAGCTCTCCCAATGAGAATGTTACATGTATGAAATCCATCTCAATTACTCCCTCCGTAACAAAAAAATTTCTCACTTTCCTTTTTCGTCTGTAACAAAAAAAATCTTCCCATATTCAAATTTTCTCATCATACCTTCAATAATTCTAAAAATAATACACTATTACAATTATTTTTTTTGGATCTATCCTACATTCCATCACATTAATTCATTATCTTCCATCATACCCTCAATAATTGATATTCTCTTTCACTATTCTTAATCTACCTACTTTTAAAGGGGGAAAGATTTTTAAGTTAGGGATGCCGGATGAGTATTTTATAACTTCATTGAAAATTCGGTAGTAATAAAATTTAGTACTCCGTATGTAGTAAAAACATTCTTACAAATTCGGTAGTAACTATTCAGTACTTTTTTGTTTGAGCAAATTATTCAGTATATACGTATGATAATTGGAAATTTCTATTCAACCAGAAACCCGAAGGATGTGTAGACAAACATCAGTAGTTGGTATTCTCTTCTGTATCCTCCTTCTTGTAGGTCCTGCAGCCTGCCGGAGGCCCCATGTCATCAACTTCCGATCGGAGAATCTCTTCCCGGAATCCTTCACGTGGGATCCAAAGTCCCAGCACTTTATCCTCGGATCTCTTCGCTACCCAAAGCTTGTCTCCGTCTCCGACGCCGGCGTCTCTGAAACCCTAATCTCCGACGCCTCGCTCCCCCCAAATTCGTCGATCCGGGGCATCGCCCTAGACCGCATCCACTACCGCATCCTCGCCGTCGTTCATCGCCCTCCGTCCTCTGCCTCTACCGAACCCTTCAACGCCCTCGCCGCCTACGACCTCATCTCCCTCCGCCGCCTCTTCCTCACGTCTCTAATCGACGAGGACGGCAATAACCCCATCGCCTCCGTCACCCATGATCCAGAATCCTCCGAACCCTCATCCGTCGCGAGCGACGTGACAACCGATTTTTCCGGCAACGCGTACGTCACCGACTCCGGGAGAGATCTCATCTGGAAAGTGAACATCGACGGCGAAGCTTCCGTGCTCTCCAGATCGAAAGCGTTCGAATCAGTTGACCGTGTGGTTGACTGTAACAATTGCGGCTTAAACGGCATCGTTTACAACTCCAAAGGGTATCTCCTCGTGGTCCAATCAAACACCGGGAAGCTCTTCAAAGTCGACGTGGACACCGGCAGGGCGAAGGCCGTTCTTCTGAACCAGGTCCTGACGGCGGCCGGCGGGATCGCCTCCAGACGCGACGGCGTGGTGGTGGTCGTGAGCCGCCAGAAGATGTATTTCCTGAAGAGCCACGACAGCTGGATGGAGGGAGCGGTATATGACGAAACTGCCCTCGTAGAAGAGCGATTCGCTTCCGCAGTGACGGTGGGGGAGGAAGACAGGGTATATGTGTTATACGGTCATATCCATGAGGGCATGGCGGTAAATGCAGAGAGGGGTGAGTTCGGGATAACGGAGATAGAGTCGGCGAAGGAAACCAGTGAAGATAACGTTTGGATTTTTGTGCTTATTGGTTTGGGTTTGGTTTACTTTATGTTCTGGAGATTTCAAATGCGGCATCTAGTTGATAGCATGAACAAGAAAAGAGCTTAATTAATTGAAAATTTAATTAATTTTTTCTTTCTTCATATTGTAATGTGTACTGCTGTATTAGAGTAATTAGACTAGCTAAGCTTTTTTTTCTTTCTTCATTTTGTAATAGAGTGATTTTTTCCCCAGAGAAAGGGTAGCTAAGCCATTTTTGTTCTTTGGACTATTGTCAATCATTGATAATCTCAATCATTATTTTGTTCTTTCATAATTAAATCTATAGATTCAATCAATTCATCCAATTTCATGTTACCAAACATGCCCTATTGTTACTCTATAGATCCCTCATATGCTAATGTAGCTATATTCCAGACCCTAGTTAACCAATATCGTGGTTAAATATTGCTCGGTTAACCATTATTGTGGTATGGTTAATGATATTATACATACATAAACCGGAATCTCGGTTAATCGCAAATCGGTTAACCAAACTACGGTTAATCAACCATGCCCACCCCTATGTATGAATGTGAGAAGCATAACCAAGCCAAATTTCAGAACAAACCAACATTGACCTGACCATGGTTGATTCCCCAACCTCAGGCCACCTAAGCTATGACTCCACATAGCGAGGTTGTTAATTGTAGTAACTCTGCTAAACACAGAGTCCAAGCCAGTGCCTACTAGTCACAAGCAGTCTCAAGCCAGTCACTTATTCTCACATTGTTCCAAAATTTCACCCATGTGACTACGTGAATTGCCTACGGGCAAGTAGGAATTATTCCATAAAATGAGGGAGGGCGGAGGGAGATCAATTTGCTCGACAGTTAGTTGAGAACAGAGAAAGGGGGAGGGGTTGACTACACGGGATGGTAGGGGAGATTAGGTACAAGGGAACATGATGAAAGGAGATACACGAGAAGGGAAAGGAGATACACGAGAAGGGAAAGGAGAGGATGTTTCGGGAGTTTCCGAATTTGGGATAGTGAGTAGGACAAAGAAAAGATAAACGGTGTTTTTTTTCATCAAAACAGGTCTCTATTCATATCAAAAGATTCAGGATCATTACATCAAGTAAAGGGAAAATAAAACTGACACCAACTGAAACTCCAACAACTACGACTGTAACCCTATGATGAGACTTTGAGACGGTCACCCCTAAGAGAGCAACACGAATCGCTAACCATGTAGTGAGCTTGTCACAACCAAACTTGTTCCCATAGATCCAACCATACCCAATGACATAAAGAGAGACAAAAAACTCAAACAAACTGTCAAAACCAACAACAAAAATGGACACAAGAAAACAAATAACAAACATATAAAAACTACAAGAAAAACTTTCACGAACTCTAGCACCTCGTACATCCCATGGTGGTGGTTCAGGAGGAGGTCGTACCACCGGTACCATGCTAATTGATCATCCATGGCCTTTGGCTGCCAAAGACCATGCATCAATCCTCCGTCCATGCATAACCAAACTCATCCCTGCTCCGTGCGACCAGAGTAAACGGATAGGCGGCGCCGATCTTCTCCAACGACGACAGCAACGCCGCATCCTTGAATCTCGACCATAGCGCCGATCTCCTCGAGCCATGACAGTAAATCCGCAAACCAGCGACCAAGGGATAGTCGAAGCCCTAGAGAGAAAACTCGTCCCACCCAAGCGCCTAATGCAGTAGAACTATCGACGCACAACAATAAAACTCTCAAGCAAGGAGAGAATGAAAACGAAGACTCTGAAAGGAAAACCAGTGCATGCCGGCACCCAATCCACCTGGCGCATGACGACACCACACACCTTTTTTGTGATTATATATATCACAAAAAGATAAACGGTGTTTGATCAGAATAAATAGAAAATACTAATTTGATCAGATTTATTTAGGCAAAAAAGAAATACAAAGCATAATATTGGAAAATAAGAAAGGGTTTTTACAAGAATATTACTAAAATAAAATTTATTTACATAAATATGACTATTCATTACTACAACGTAGTGTTATGGTAACTTAAGTTCAAAACTTGAACATGAATTACTATGATTTCATTACTACTCTGGTAGGTAGTCATAAATTTGTAAACCACCTTTATTTTGATCATATTTATGTAATGATTTTAAAGAAGAATATTTTTAATAGGATTAGTTTCAGTCCAGGCGAGATAAGATTAGATCAAATCAAATTTCGACAATTGTAAAATACCAATATGTATTAGTGTTATACATCTACTAAACCAGAAAAATCGAGTTTAATTAAAAAAAAAACTATCTAAAAGCATCTCCAATGCTACAATGTGCACGGTACACATGTGACATGAGAGAGATAGATTTATGACATTTTCTCTCCTTCTTTCCACGATCTTATGTGTTTTTGGTAAATTTTTGTCTGCAATGTCAACTACAATGTCTACATCTAGACATTGTGTAGAAAAACATACCAAAATGATGTAAGATCCTTCAAATAAGGAGAACGATATTCTACTTATTGTTTTTTATTTGGTTATTTTTCATGCCACGTATGCACTGTTAACGTTTTAGCATTGGAGATGATCTAAACATGTCAACCAGCCTGGGCGTGTGTACACGGCTAAGTTCTCTTTGTAGACATGTAACTTTCAACATTTAACATTTTTAGACAAATTGTTTGTGTTTACGAGTAAAATAGGAAGTATATATGTGTCCAAACGTGTACAAAAGAAATTTTCCAAAATGGGTAATATTTACTCAAAATTATTCAATATGTGTATAGCTTCACGTGGTAATGTATTGATTTTTTTCAAAAATATTACTAAAATAAAATTCATTTACATAAATATAACTAATACTTACTACAAGGTAGTCTCATTTAAAAATTGAACATGAGTTACTAAAATTTCATTATTACTTTAATTACTTGCTTTTTGTAAACAATCATAATTTTAATTTTAATCATATATACGGATTATGTAGTTATTTCTAATGTATCTTGATTTCTTTAATTTTTTATGAATATCATCCCTAACTTCTGGGTGAAACTGCAGGAAACTCATTAGAATCGATTCCAAAAACCCACTTAATTCGGTTACCAAACACAAATACTTTCAGGAAACTCAGCAGATGTCATTTTGTTAAACCTATTCAAACGGGGTCGTAAATATTTACTTATATTCTTTGTGTGAATTAAAGGATTAACGGAAAAGTAGAAGTGCAGCGTTTTCATTGCAATCCATCTTTATGATGATCAGAGCTCCTCCTTATCGTCCTTTGTCAAGCTACCTTCATCCAAAAACCTCTCCAAGGTTTGTTTTCAATCCTTCTTTGAAATATTATGCCTTACGCTCATGTTTCATACTTTTAACTGCATGAACCCTAATCCTCAATTAGGGAAATTTAAGAATTTGGTTTTCTTGTTGAAAAACACAAAATTGCAGATTGGTTGCAAAAATGTTGGGATTTGGCACAAACAATAATATTGGAAGAGCTGTTGAGTGTATGGCAGTGAAACCACCTGCTCACCCTACATATGATTTGAAGGGGGTTATTCAACTTGCCCTTTCTGAAGATGCTGGGGATAAAGGTATTAAGGTACCATTCCTGTTAGGGGCAGTTTGGATGTAAGTTATGGAGGACTAAGTCTATATCATAAATGTATTTGAGAATTGAAGTAATAGCACAATAGGTGATCATTTAACATTTCAATAACTCTTTTGAGTCTTTTTCACTGCTAGAAACATGCCATTAATCAAGATATACCCTAAGCCTTTGTTAAAGACATGCAAGGAGGATCTCGTGCACATGAGGAACTAAGAAATGGTAGGGAGGATTGGCCCATAGAGCCTTTTGAATCTATTTCCGCTGAAGGAGAGTGGAATGAAAATAAAAAAAAGTTTATCTGAAAGTTGAAATTGATCTAGTGTCCAACCTAGTCGATACACCTGAGAAATAATTCTTCAAAAACTACTGGAGTTTATAATGCAGTCAACGACCCCCCCCCCCCCCCCCCCGTTTTCTCTATTACAAGAGTCCTAGATGAAAAGGCAACATAGAGTTGTAATTCTAAAACAACTTAATTAAAGCCATCTAACTAGAATAAGGTAACATGCCGAAAAGTAGAATTAAATAAAATTGCTTTCCAATCAGCCACTTTGATTGTCTTTCTTCTGTGGGCCGCCTTCGCTCGTTCTAGCTCATGGGCCGTCTTCACTCATTCTAGCTCGTGGGTCCTGCTTGCGTTACTGGTATGTCCGGCCCCAAGATGTCCACATAAGCCCTCCCAAAGCTTCCTGTTCAAAATGCTCCATCCAAACTGACCCTTACAGACACACACAAACTATGTTAGTATAATTATGTCTCTGTATGTATTTGATTAATCATCAAGAGTAAAAATGCTCAAATCTTCTAATAACTTTTGGATATTTTTTAACTTATTGATACTTTGATAGATATCATCCATATCAACATCTATATAAATTAAAAAATAATAGGGAAAATAATGAAAGTTCCTCTTTCGGTATCCAGACCTCTCAAGAAGAAAATATAGATCAATATCGGTGATATTTCAATCCTTGGTTATATGAGGCCATACATCTGCATGATGCTTAATTTAATGTTTTGATAAATGTGAATAATTAACTGTTGATGTAAGTTTGAATAATTAGTTGCGAGTCGTAGATATTGTTGGCATGCCCACATTACATTTTTAAAGTGGTAAATACTATATATATTATTTGATAGTAAAACAGCAAATAACTACATGATAAAACTAACCTCTCAAGTAGCGAAGTTTGAGTTTTGGTCATTGAAACCAGACCCATTTTTTAGAATCAAGCCATTGTTATTATATATTTCGATACAATGTGTTATGATGACACACAGGAGATGTGACTTGTAAAGCAACGATTCCGGCTGATGTGGAGGCGGAAGCTCACTTTCTGGCTAAGGAGGATGGGATCATAGCGGGGATTGCGCTTGCTGAAATGGTATTCAGTGAAGTTGACCCTACATTGCAGGTATTGCACATTTGAGGACAGCAAGGGCCCGTTTGGTGTAGCTTACAATGGCTGAATCTGCTAAAATTGTGAATGATTGGCAGAATTTTCATCTAAAATAATTATTTACAGTAAAATATGAAAATGAAGGTTGATTAGCCATTGCGATGTAATTTTAACCATTTTATCCAAATATGTAACTGTTACACTACTTATCATCACATTCAGCTGGCCAAGTGAAATAAGTTTGTGCTTGGTAAAAATTCTGGTAGATAAGTTGAATAATTGCCTAACGAATGGGTACTGAAAATTTCCTTCTAATGGAAGGAGTCAATTGCGATGAATAGAGTGTTTCTAAGCATGTTTCGACAACAGGTGGTGTGGTCTATAAAGGATGGCGATGAAGTGAATAAAGGCCTACAATTTGGCAAAGTGCATGGTAAACTATAAATTGGAACTACACACACACACACATATATCTTGTAAGAGTCAAATAATTATGATTTTTAGCATTTGATTCTCCTCAAACATATTCAGGAAAGGCGTATAGCATCATTGTTGCGGAAAGGGTTGCACTTAATTTTATGCAGAGAATGAGTGGAATCGCTACACTGACTAAGGTGTGTTTAAATTAATGTAAGTCACATTTCATTAATTTGAGAATGATTTAGTTTTCCCTTTTTATAAATGTTATTTTAAAACTTCATCTAATTCTAAAATTCTAATTAACCACTGTTTGGTGTTATTGAGATACAAATTACAAAACACGGGTGATGGGACACCGAATTCCATATTTTTCGAAAGTCTATCCTTACGTTGAAGCTTTTGTGCAATTTCTTACTTAGTCTTTTACTCTTTTAGGCTCTGTTTGTTTATAGGGAAATATTTTCTTGAAAAGGTTTTCTATGTGAACCTCAAATAAATGGGGCTAGCTTCGTGAACCAAGAATAACCTCATGGGTCATTCACTGATCCACAACAGATTCCTTTGTCTGAGACATACATGTATTCATTGATCATGATTACAAATCAAAAAGTTAAGTCGGATTACCTCTGAACATTTCAACTTATATGGCATTGTAGGGCTTAGTCTATTTCAAGATCAAAACTCTGTAGTGTTTCTAGAAAACAAATAAATGGTGATTGCATTGCTATGCGATCACATATTATGTTAAGCCTTCAGTTTTTATAAAACCTGAAGTAGATATCAAGATAGAGACTCGACCCTTCAAGCCTTAACTTGACCCCTCCAAAACCCTCCATCTATACCTATTTTGGGTGTCTGTTTTTTCTTAATATTCATCATGTAGAAATGATTTACCTTTGATGCTTGTGTTTGTAGGCAATGGCAGATGCTGCACGTCCTGCATCTATCTTGGAGACAAGAAAAACTGCTCCTTGTTTGCGTTTAATCGATAAGTGGGCGGTACAAATGTTGTCTATTACCATTTATGATCTGCTTGTCTATGGTTTCTTTCACGAAATGGTTTTCACATATTTTTGCGCGTCGACTTTTTTGAGGACAGGTATTAATTGGCGGTGGCCAAAATCATAGAATGGGTTTGTTTGATATGGTGATGATAAAAGACAATCATATATCAGCAGCAGGAGGTGTTAATGAAGCTTTAAAATCTGTTGACATGTATCTGGACCAAAATAACCTTCAAATGGGGGTTGAGGTACCCTTCTTTTCACTTTTCTTTATTTCCTTCTTGAAAGAAGTAAGGTTTTATTTGTGTGGCAGGTTGAATGATCATTTATAAGAATAAACTTGCTACATAAAGATCTCAGTTAAAGGTCACCTTTCCTAAATTGGTAGTTACCCACATTTCACTCGTCGGTAAGATGGGACTATCTTCATTCCACAATTGTGGACTTTTAAAACTCCATAGTTTCTCAATTCTCTCATGTGGTTCATATTGCCAAGAAAGGATATAGATTGGAGTAAGCATATTGGTAGAAAAAGACTCGGCAAAAGGTCTGGATTGCCACAGTTACCCTTTAATAGAATAACAGTCACTACCATCACTTAAAGGGTATTTTTGTCAAATTCATTGCACTCCGTGAAGCTTTTCCTGATTTCGCTCTGCACAACTTAATATAAAACGAAATGATCTGTGTTGCCTGTAAACCAAGTTTGTTTTTAAGTTTGTTCTCAGTTGTAGTTCTCTATGTCTCTTCAATTGGTTGGTTATTTGATGATTTGTTATCTAATAACAGATTGAAACAAGAACACTTGAAGAAGTAGACGAGGTGCTACAATATGCATCCAGAACACCAAAGACATCATTGAGTAGATTAATGTTGGACAATATGGTCGTTCCGCTTCCTAATGGAGATGTTGATGTCTCGATGCTCAAGAAGGCTGTTAGTTTGATCAATGGGAGATTTGAGACCGAGGTATTATCTCTACTTTGCCAATTTGAAAGTTTTAACCTCGTTCTGTGCCAAGTACCAAATATGCCCTAGAGTTACCATGTCGCTGGTGATGCCTTATAAATCCAGTTCTGCCAATATATACTTGGCCATTCCTGCTTGTGGTCCAGAATTTCACCTTTTTCCACTTTTGGTACAGGGCTATCGAGTTCTTGTCTCTTTTGGTACCTCTGGTCACTTTATCTGGCAAATCAACAGGAAGTATGATGAGGACCAAAAGATGCAAGAGATCTGTAACCGGCACTATATGTAAACAGAAGGAAAGTCAGTGACCAAAAGTGGAAATCTGAAATTGAAAGTTTGCGGTCGTTCAGTGTCCTTTTAATGAACATTTCTATAAATAATTCTCATCTAAAGTCTGTCAAAAGATGTCATGTTCAGTGCTAATATTTTGACCAAAATCTTAAACATCTACTTGCCTTTTTTGGAGCATTCATTTTAAACTTGAAGTACTCTCCAAATGGTGTTCCTCTTACATTCTCATTCCTGCTATGTTGTGGCAGGCTTCTGGAAATGTTACACTTCAGACAGTGCATTTGATTGGGCAAACTGGTGTCACTTATATATCCAGGTCATTAAGAATATCATCCTCGTTTTCAATGATTATCTAGTACTATGTGCATCCATGACATATCTTTAGATGCTAGTAAAATTAAACCGGCTTTACCATATCGACTACTGGTCTGACCCGACTAGTAAACTAATAGCTTGACCAGTCCAGTCAGCACTCACCATTCTGGTTTTTAATCCCTACTACTTTGGAATTGGCCTCGTAAAGTTTAGTGTTAATTAATTGTCTAAAATTAGTTTAACTGTATAAAGTCGTGCAAAAAGAATTTGCACCGGATGCCCTTCCCTCACAAAGGAATAGGAGATGAAATTCCAGAAGCGGTCAATCAGCCCATGTACTTTCCACTTGCATAGAAAATAGCACAAGCCAGGGATGAGTTGGTATAATTGATATAGTCACAAGTCTTAGTACAAGATTGATAATTTAGACAATTGACATGCTCATCATGGCACACATGATATAATAAAAAAAAGTAGATTCTTTATTCAGGTTTTATATCAGCATGTACTTACGTTCCATGTTTTGCATGTTGGTTTTTTAAATATCAATCTTGTAATAGAGCACGAGTGCATGACTGTAACAACGCATCTGTTGTCTCATGGTTTCTTCCATGCATGTGGAAATAACCTATGGTGATGATTTAAAATTATTTCATTATTCCATCATAAGAAGGTTGCAACATCTGGTGTAAAACTTAGTCACTATGTGACTATGTGTGATTTTTTTGCATGAATTTATAATGTTTACTATATGGGATTGAGGTGAGCTGGTGATGATGAAATTGGCATCAAACTTTCTTCAAGCGTATATGATAAAGTGGGTAGCCCATACTCCATCGAACCCTAAGTGCTTACTATCCTTTACCAGTTAATTTACGGCCACATACCAACCTTTGCGTCAAATATTTGAACATTCATTGCTGTCTAAACTTTACATGTCATGCTTGATTGAAAGAGGCTAAACAGCTGAATGTATTTATGTTACAATCATCATACTCCTTATGGTGGTTATGTCTTTAGCCTTTACTGGGGGTGTGGGACAGTGGCTATGAATTATTTTCTCCTCTCCAATGAAGATTATGTGATGGGAGACCTTTTATGCCATACTATATTGATATGTACTATTTATGACGTACTATTTTTCAGTGGAGCACTGACGCATTCTGTGAAGGCGCTTGACATTTCCCTGAAGATTGATACAGAGCTTGCTCTCAAAGTAGGAAGGCGGACAAAGCGGGCATGATGGTCATCCTTTTCAATGGACTTAATTATTAACCTTTTGAGGTCATCTGCTAGTTCTTAGCCCTAATCCAGACCGTGACATTGAATTGAGATGTTATTTTCCCTATTACTCCGTATTATATACGGGGTTTGAAGCCATATTCTTGCCAGGGAAAAAAATAGGGAACTTGGCTTAAATTTTCTCTTCCCTAGAGTCTCATTGTGGGAACTTTTTGTGGTGATGGTGATGGATTGTAGGAACATAGCATCCATGACTAGATTGCAACTGCCAACATTTTTTGAAATAAGAAGCAACCAACGGGACAGGACTGAGAGATGGATGTAAGGAACTCTAGGGTGGACCCAATCCTGAAACCGGACTCGACTGGGAGGGTAAAGAATTAAACCGGTTCCCCACTTTTACAGTTTTGGACTGAATTGAGATGTAACAGGCAAACGGAGAGTCTAAGGTCCCCTTTGGATGGCATGTGGGGAAAGATCCTATTTGTCCCAATGCATGGGATTGTTGGTGATCTATGAACTGTATTTTTGTCTTCTCCATTCTATTTTTTTACACAGAGATAATGGGCGATGGTATTTAACCAAAGATAGGAAGGTGGTAATCGAATGAGCTTTTGTTATGCTTTTCTTGTCCCTTTTTCTTTTACCTGATGTTACCCACGAAATTTACCTCAGTTGCTAAGCGCACCATAATGTTCACTAATAACCTCCATTTCCATTTGCTAAATTGCAGAAAAAAGATTTAGGGTACGTTTGGATAATGGAAAAAAGCTTGGGAATAGAAGAAATGTCAAGAAATTTCCTTTTCTATTTTTTGGCGTCGCTTTCTTAAAGTTCAAGATAAAAGAAATAGCATTAACTTTCTTTAAAGTGATTAACTAATTATATCTGTTGGTCAAAAAAAAAAACTAATTATATATGTTGAAATTTCCAAGTGGTTACAGAATTAGATAAAAAAATCTTGAATAAATATCTACAGGAAATCTGATCAAGTTTAAGAACTTACGCATATCTAATTACATCCTATAATTGGATTAACATCTGAATAAATATCTATATAAATACTGTAAAAAACACCATATGTGTGTCACGGATATTAGTCAGAGATTTGTTATAAATACTTCCTCCGCATTTAAAAGTTTCCTACATTTTCCGTTTTGGGATGTATTTAAAAGTTTGCTACACTTTCCTTTAAAAGTACTCAATTACCCTTATTTTTTCTACTTTTTATCTTCTCTTTCCTACTTTTCCACTTTCTTTTCTATTTTTTCTACACTATTCATTATCTCTACTATTTCTCCCTTGAATATTGTGCCAATCTCTAATATAGAGATCTTTTAAATATGGAGGAAGTAACAATCATTCAAGCATGGTTCGTCATAGAATAATCTCTAACACCGTATTCTATAACCAGTCGAATGTGTGTTCCAAATAATGTACATAAATTTATTTCAACAATTATTTCTTCTATAGTACATACTAAATTAAATAGAGTATTAGGTAATTTAAAGCATTACACTTGTTATAATGAATCATTTTCTGTAAACAATAGATATTTATGTCGAGAAATAATTGTATCATTACAGTTGATTAATTCATTTATTATTGTTTAATTTCACGTATGTAGGGGAATATATATTAACTTTAAGTAATCAATGTTAGTGTAGGAATGAAGTTTTTTTTTCTAATATAAGACGTGAAATATATTCAGGTTTCATGTATAGATAAATAAGAAGTTGGATGTACTATATACATGATGAAAATAGAGATTTTCGACAAGCATTCCTTAATGGTGCTGATGAATTTGTTACTTTTGCACTCAGACAAATACAATTAAAAATGATTATAAAATAAGACAATGATATGACGATTGACTATTCTGAACAATGTGACTCCCCACATCTTTTAAACTCTATAATGTGCGGGGTGGAGTCAGTGGGAGGAACTCCTCACGGCCCCATGAGGAGCGGCCCACTAGGAGATAAACACAACGTTTAGTAGATTGCCTAATAAATTTAAAACGACTCCTGAATTGAAATTTTACATTAAAACAACTATTCATAAATTTTGAAGGAAAATTTTCATCACAAATTAAAATGGTCCCCAAATTGAACAAGGAGCTTAGCAATTTGTTCATTGAAATAAAAACAACCCTTTTCTGAGGGAGACTGATATTGTATATGTCGTATTATATTATAATAACTCAATCAACTTTCATCCATGACTAATTAATACACGTACATATCACGTATAAGAATGTTTTTATTTGGACTGATTTCAATTTCATACCGGATTAGAACAGATTAGATTTAAACATATCAGGCCATACTTTAACAAACTATACCCGACCATGCCACACTTCAACACCTATAAAATACAGAAAGACTAGACATTTACCATATCAGACCAGATCATACCAACATATTTCAGTCCAAGTAAAAACGTAACAGATAGAACATCCTTTCACTTTTAAGATACTCCATTATGGATCAATTTGACTTTGATACCATGTTAAAACTCGAGGTCTCATCCTAAAAGGTCAACCCGATAGGAGGGATAATCTAAAATCTTAATATAACATTTTATTACTTCATATTTTACTGGTGTGTGACTTCAACAATTCTCCTCATGACCATACACTTTCTCTAGAGTGTGTCATCATTCATTTTTCGTCAGTTCATCATTGTCATACTTTTTTTATAATCACGACATTTTTTTTATAAAGGGTCCACAATATGATTATGAATTGGTTTGACTCTAATACCATGTCAATATATGAATTTCCTTTTTCTAAAAGGTCAACCTGACAAAACGAGTAGCTCAAGATCTTAAAATGACATTTTATTACTCCGAAAAGCTGACGAGTGTGGTGAAGTACGAACAATGGGCAAAGTCGACGTGTCCTTTAACATATACTTCTATGCTCTTAATTACATCGCCGCTAGAACTCACCAACTAATACCTGCACAAAAGGAAGCACATTTAATACACCCATATGCACACGCACGCATACACACATTTAATTCGATGGCTAGTACGGAGTATTTTTTCCCATTTCTTAAACATGAAATATGTGATCCAATATTCACATTGAAGTCGAACCACTAAAAATATAATATTCATTCTTCTATACATTTTAAATAGGAGTGAGCTTCCAAGCATGCTGAGGCCAATATTAGAACCCGCAGTATGAAAAAACATGTCATATCCATGTATCATATGAATAGGGGTGGACCTGCTCCAGCCAATACTTGGTGAGGGGATAGCTAGGTAGAACCGGTACCCGAGTTCTAGTCCCAGGCCGATCCCGGTCTGTCCCCATCTAGGCTCAGGCCTATCTCGGTCCAATTCCCCCCCCCCCCTTCATATTATGAAAGTATAATATGTCTGTATTATTTACGAATGAATCTATTTATTAGAGTTAGATAAATAGAATTTAAACAACAAATGTTCCACGTCCCACCGAACGACTATTTTTTGAAATCCTAATTCAAAACAGAAGATTAACAACTAATTGCAAATTTAAAACGATTACAAATATCAAAACATTGAATTAGTACAATACTACAACAATAGGCATAAAGCGTTGTGCAATATGAAAACGATATACTCCGTATAACATTTGAATAATTAAAACACGAATACAACACTTATTCATTGTTGGCTTAGATGAGCGCCGAGTGACGTGTTACGTATGGAAATGTTTGTGTAGCTTACTGTAACTGTTACTTTCTCTTTTAGGTGCAAACAATGAATCACATGCAATCATTTCTTTCAAGATGCGTTTAAACAATGAATATTGCACGAGTAAACACCACCAAAGATATGAGCCTTGCAAGTTGGCTAAGAATTCTAATAATCGTCCACCAAACAATGTGACAACCTTGTGGTTTGATCACGGTCTTTGTAGTCACGGAGTGGTAGCAACAAATGATATCATCATAGCTATCTTCATATAATCAAAGTGAGCATAAACCTGATCATCATAGTCATCATGGAATTGAAACAATCTACAAGGCAAGATAGGTCGGCCGGCTACACTAATTGATAAAATATTATCATTTCAAGTTCGGATAAAATCCAAATATGATGTGAATATACTAATACAAATTTGTGTTTTGATTGCAAGTTTGGAAGAAATCCCAAAGATGATGTGAATATAATGAATGCACCAAGCTTTAATATGATGTGAATATACTAATACAAATTTGTGTTTTGATTGCAAGTTTGGAAGAAATCCCAAAGATGATGTGAATATAATGAATGCACCAAGCTTTAAGTAATGCCACCTCCGCCTCCCCTAAGATTGTGACAAAGAAGAGTGGTGCAGTTTTTTAAAAAAGTTGAGTTATATGCGGTTGATAATGAATTGATAAAGTGAAAGTAAAGTAAGAATGAATTAGAGTCACACAAAAACTACCAAATATTGTATGAGACACATTTAGTGAGACGAAAGAAGTATTATTGATGATGTGAATATAATGAATGCACCAAACGTTACAGTAATATTATTATCAGTGGGCGGATCCAGGATTTAGTTATAGGGGGACAAGAAGGAACACAAACAATAAAGAGAGAATTCCTAAAACAAGGACTAAAACAAAAATAAAGTTCATAAATAAGATTATCATTGTTTTATTCTCAAAATATGACTTATTCACTCATATTTTGACAAACTTTAATCAAATTATTTTTAATAGGACCAAATAAGATATATTTGAGGAGTAAAATATATTTTGACCTATTTTTAATCATATATTTCGTATATGTGATTATTTAATGAGGAATGATCTTATCAAAATTACCTGAGAAGATCCGTTGTCCGGCCGCCTATATTTGAAGTGCTTTTGAGTGGATTTTTGATAAAATTTCGTGATGTTTATATCAATGTTCTAAAAGGCGCTAGACGCTAGTCAGGCGCCAGCACAACGCCTAGCACCACCTAGGCGGCTAGGCGGGTGCCTAGTCAGGGACTAGTCGGAAACATAGAAATTGCATTTTTATCTATATTTTTGCATAAATATGATAAGTAATTTTGTATTTTTGTGTGTATAAAATACATATATACGTATACATTAACAAACATGAATGATAGAATTATCACTTTTAATCATACATAGTATATGACAACTAATCACTTAACTTCATTATGTTATAAATATAAATAATGATAAAATTTAGGTATATATACAAACTATATAGCTCTATCTTAATTTACAACTTCATTTCTTTATATCCATGGCTAAAGTTAAAGTACGTATATCGTTTAGAAAATTAAAATTAAAAAGTAAACTAATGTTTGGCGAATCTAGACGGCCTAGGCGGCCGATTAGGCGCTCTAGGCGGGCAACTAGGCACTATAGATGGCCGACTAATTCACCTAGACAACAAACCAATTAGTCGGAGCGCCTAGATGAGAATCGGGGTGCCCGACCACCGCCTAGCGCCTAGACGGGGATTAGTCGGGCGCCTAGAAAGATTTTTAGAACAGAGGTTTATATTATTTACATAAAGTTTTCGTTTAAAGACTGAAAACATATACATCATTCAAGATCTATAAAAATACGAGACAAAAAATATTCGGACCAAATTAGATAATAAAAAACATTCACACCAAATTAGGTTAAACTTCAATAATTAGAATATCGATTTGTATAAGAAATTCAATCTAAACTAATTCATGTAAAAATATTGAGATCAAACCAAATCTTGAATAATTCAGTTGGCATCATCTCTACTTACGTACCCTTGATCTAACAAAATTTGAAGTTGGTATCCGTCTACTATATGTCGTCCACGGCGAAATAATGAAATATCAACTGTGTATAGAAGAAAACATTGCTTCAATTGAATGATTCCGTACGTCAAGATCACAAAATTTAAAACTTTATTTGACTTTGAGTACCACACTTTGATTATCCATTTAATTTGTCCCCCCCGCCGCTCCATTTTTTTTTCTATAAATGTAATTTCATGTATTTTGTTTATTTAGTTTACGTTTATATTTTAAATATTATCATTAATGTCATACATGATACGTGAGTAATTGTGTGCTGATAAAAAATATTTACTACGTGAAGATACCTAAGAGCATCTCAAATGGTAAAATGTGCACGGTACACACGTGGCATGAGAAATAACCACATAAATATTAGTAAATAAATTCTTTCTCTCTTTATTTGAATGATTTTATATAGTTTTGGTAAGTTTTTCTCCACAATATCAAGGAGACCATTTAGATGTTGACATTGTTGTTGACATTGCAGGGAAAAACTTACCAAAATTGTATAAAATCATTCAAATAAGGAGAAAGATTATTTATTTGCTAATATTTATGTGACTATGACGCATGCCACATGTGCACCGTGCACATTATAGCTTTGAAGATGCTCTAAATGGTATGCACTTACAAAAGAATCTTAATAAATGTTTTCGAGCTGAGAGATAACTATACAAAAGGAAACAAAATAATACTCCAATAATAATGATAATGACAATAATAATTAATTTGTTCTTTAGCACCCAAGTTATCACAAAGCAAAGAAGCCAAATAATTATATTCTTAGGGTATTCATTCATTGTCAACATATGTTGAGTTTGGTCCAAGCATCCGCCCGTGTCTAACCAAGCATTCCAGCCCAGCTGGTTATGAGGTTACCGTGCCTAGTGGGAGGTCTCGAGTTCGAAACCCGCTAGGCACATAAGGGTTCGAAGTTCAATGGAGTGAGTTTCAGTCCTGATTACTCCAGGCCTCCCCAGCTCCCTCTGGAGTAAAAAAAAGCGGTTGGGCTGTTGAAGCGTCTTTGAGCTATGGACTCTAATTTGCTAGTCTGGTCTGGTTTGATCTGTTTAAGTCTGGTCTGGTCTGGTATAGTTTATTTAAGTCTGGTTTGGTCTAAACTGATCTCATTTGGTCTGATAAATGTCTGGTCTGGTCTGATATAGTCTATTTAAGTCTGGTCTGGTCTGGTCTAAACTGATCTCATTTGGACTGATAAATGTCTGATCTCTTTATATTTTATATAACTATGAAAGTCTGGTCTGACCTGTTTAAGTCTGGTCTATTTAAGTCTGGTCTGGGAATGAAAACAGTTCAAGTAAAAACATCCTAAGTCTGATCTGTTTAAGTCTGGTCTGGTCAGATCTGAGACTAAAAACAATCCAAGTAAAGACAACCTCATTCATATGAAATCAAAGGGAGCTAGGCGCTTATAAGTGTTGACTAACAGAGGTAGTCACGGTCAGCAGTTCAAATTTTCCGTGACTAACAGAGGTAGTCACGGTCGCTAGCCGTGACTAATCCCGTGACTTAATGGGCGTGACTAAATACAGTCACTGCCACATTAACCGTGACTAAACGTAGTCACGGAATAGTCATGGTCGCCAGCCGTGACTAATAATAGGCCGGAAAACTTCTCCGACGTAGTAGTCACGGTCCAGAGCCGTGACTATTGTTTTTTTTATACACTAGTCACGGATCTAGCCGTAACTAATATAATCCGGTTTTTAAAAATTCCGCCATCTTAGTCACAGACTTAGTCGTGACAAACTTTCAAATTTTCAAAATTTTTGAAAGACCGCGGTTTTCTATCTTTGAAATTTTGAAGTAGTCACGGACATTAATCCGTGACTATATTTTTTTCTTTAAACGAAAAAAATTAATTCCTGAATAATCTTAGTCACGGATTAGGACCGTGACTAATTTTTTTGTTTTTAAAAAAAAATCCGTTTTAAAAAAAAATGTTTTTTCGGATTATATTTTTCAAAAAAAAAAATTATATTTTAAATTTTCTTTAAAGAAAATATGGTATTAGATTTTCTTTAAAATCTCATTTTTTTAAAGAAAAAAGACAATTTAAACAGTAAAGCAATTACAACATTAAAAAAAACACATACAACAAACTTAATAAAAAATATGACAAACTTATAAATGTAATATGAAATGTTAAACTTATAAATTTATGATTACATGCCCGTTCATCGTCAGACTCCATTATGATAAAAATTAGGATTATCTTCATCATCATCATCATCATCATCATCATCATCATCATCATCAACAACAAGAAAATCTTGTGGGTCCATGGGGGGGTCTTCGGGCTGCTACACGGGGGCGTCAGGTCAGGTTCCTCCCCGGGTTCCTCCTCGGCTACCTACTCCACTGCCTCCTCGGGGTCCTCCTCGGGATCCATGGCTTGCTGTACCACTGCCTCCTCCGGATGACCTCAAAAAATCAAAGGACATAGATCCGAAATTCGGACCCATCATAGGCGTGCCACCGTATCCGGAGTTAGAGAAAAACTCCATACCGCCCATGTGCGGAACTTGAGGAGTTTGCTCAGGGTGCAATATGAACGGGGGAGGAAAAGGCTGGTGCGGAGGCTGGAATCCGGCACGCATGAACCGTTCCATCTCCTCCAGTCGGGCTTTTGTTTCTTCCTCTTTTTTCCGCTGCTCCCCCCATCGCCGTTCGTGCTCCTCCAGTTCACGCTGCATTTGGGCAATACGAGGATCTTCTCCCCGCCTTGATCGAGAAGAGGAAGCGTCGGTGCTTCGATCATACAAAATCCGTTGCCCCTCGGCCCCCAGGCACGGAACCGGACCCTTGTAAACCCCGGCCGCCTCAATGGCCGCCTCATCATCCACATCGGAATCGAGCTCGTCCTCCTGGGTCAAGTCTCGCTCCGCACGCTGCCTGTCAACGGTTTCGTTGTACTTCGTCTGCATTTAAAAAAATATTTTTAAATGCTACATACTTAGATTTGAAATGTTACTAAATAACAAAATATGATGATACATACTTCGAAGTCAGCGAGGCGGGGTGGCAGATCGGCTTCCGACTCCTCGCCGTGCTTCGTCCAGCAATGTTTGACGAGCTTGAGAATTCCAACCCTCTTCTTCTCAGGACCAGCCTACATGGTGTGAAGAAGGCTTAAGTAAATTTTTTATAATGAAGGGTTGTAATGGTGTAAGGTTTTTTGAATAGCACTTACAAGAGTTTCTCTATGGGCACTCTGAGATTTGCAACCCCCGTGCCACTGCGTCTCCAAAGCCTTCTTGGACATCCGGTTTTTCTTACCGGCTTCACTTCTGGCCAAGAATTTTGAATCCGAAGACCAATGGCGACAAAGGTTGGCCCTCACTTCATTCGAAACCCATTTAGGCTGTCTCGCACGGTTTCGGGCACGCTTAAAAGTGGGCCGAAGCCAGGTCGAAAACCTATTATTATAGGCTCTAAGAATAGCAGCATTGTTTGCGTGAGTCCAACGAAAGCGACCCTTTATTAAAAAAAAATTGGATTAATTAATCATTTGTTATATACTTCCTCCGTTCCATATTAATTGCAACAGTCAACATTTCACGTTTGTCGATGCATAGATTTGACCATTAATATCTCTCATTCCTTATTAGTAAAAAAATTAAAAAATTCATATTTTGAAAATTTAGAATGAGAAGAATTTAACAATTTTTTTAAAAAAATTAATTTATAATACATTAATTAATAAAATATAGTCAAAGTAGAATATGTGAATAGTGCAAAAAGTCTAATGTTGCAACTAAAAGAGAACGGAGGTAGTATTAGGCTACTACAATTACGCAGGGAACATTCATTTATTTTTACCTTGAATAGATTCCACCATAGTTCGCGGACCTTGGGGTCAACATCCGTGTAGGTGGGCCAATTGCCAAGAAAGTGTCCTCCTATTATGTTTTTGATGTCTTCGAACACTTCTTTGTCACTTCAAAAAATTAATAGTATTTATTTATATAGGATTTGGTTAGATTATTTGACATTATATAAAATTATTTGGGGTAAGGTTTGTTCATAACTACTTACTGAGCAACTTGGTGAGGGGTCACCCAAACAACTCTTTCATTGTTGCGCTCGGCTTCGGTGATGGGCGCATAGTTAGGGCGGGGAGCCGATGTCGATTGTTCGTCGGTCATCTAAAATGCATTAATCTATTTTGTTTTTTGTTAGTGTGATTATAATAGAAGATCAAATTTTTATATAAGTATTATCAATTGAAAATGTGTATAACATATTAAACTTTGTATAAGTTTAATATGAGGGGTCCATATTTTTTCACCATAAGTTCTTTTATAACTTGGAAATAAATTGCTCTTAGAGGTAACATGTTAAACTTTTTGCAAAGTTTACATGAGAGGACATCATTTTTTTTATGTTTTAGATATATGAGTTTTATCCACTTTTTATAAACAGTTTTAAAAAATTATAAAAACAGTATTCTTTTTTTTTTTCAAAAACAGTTTATAAAAAAAGGTTTTTATATAGAAACAGTTTTTAAAAAACAGTTTGTAAAGACAGTTTTTTACAAAAAATATTTTATAAAAAACCTGTTTACTTATTTAAAACAGTTTATTAATACATTAATAGATTATAAAAACAGTATACTTTTTTTATAAAAACTTTTTTCTAGAAAAACAGTATACTTTTTTATAAAAAACAGTATACTTTTAAAATAAACAGTTTTTATAAAAACTGTTTTCTATAAAAACAGTATACTTTGTGTTTATAAATTATAAAAACAGTTTTATACAAAAAACGGTTTTTATAATGTCTAAATAACAGTTTTATACTTTTTTAAATAAATTACAAAAACAGTTTATACATAACAGTTTTTATAAAAACAGTTTTTATATAAACCGTACAGTATATATAAAACACTTTTTATAAAAAACCATTTTTTATAAAAACAGTTTTTATATAAAACAGTTTACAAACTGTTTTTTAAAAACACTTTGTATAAAAACGATTTTTATACACGTGTGTGACGGACGTGCAAATGACGACCGCGAATAATTTTATTAAATTTAGTGACGGAATTAGTCACGGACATGTCTGTGACTAATTTTATCCGTACAGAATGCCGTTGTGAAGTAATTCCTGGGAGTTAGAAAAATAATTTTTTTTATTTTGTCACGGATTTAGTCACGGACAAATCCGTGACTAAATCGCCGGAATAAAATAAGGCACGCCGGAAACGCAATCGGGGCTATCGGAGGATGTTAGTCACGGACATGACCGTGACTAAGTTTAGTCACAGACGTAGTCACGGTCTTATCCGTGACTAATTTTTTTTGAAAGTCCGTGACTAGTCCTTGACTACGACCGTGACAAAGTAGTCACGGACCAAATCCGTGACTACGGTCCGTGACTACAACCGTTTTTTTGTAGTGAGAAGAAAACATTGCTTCAATTGAATGATTCCGTACGTCAAGATCACAAAATTTAAAACTTTATTTGACTTTGAGTACCACACTTTGATTATCCATTTAATTTGTCCCCCCCGCTCCCTAGAATTTCTATAAATGTAATTTCATGTATTTTGTTTATTTAGTTTACGTTTATATTTTAAATATTATCATTAATGTCATATATACATGATACGTGAGTAATTGTGTGCTGATAAAAAATATTTACTACGTGAAGATACCTAAATGGTATGCACTTACAAAAGAATCTTAATAAATGTTTTCGAGCTGAGAGATAACTATACAAAAGGAAACAAAATAATACTCCAATAATAATGATAATGATAATAATAATTAATTTGTTCTTTAGCACCCAAGTTATCACAAAGCAAAGAAGCCAAATAATTATATTCTTAGGGTATTCATTCATTGTCAACATATATATGTTGAGTTTGGTCCAAGCATCCGCCCGTGTCTAACCAAGCATTCCAGCCCAGCTGGTTATGAGATTACCGTGCCTAGTGGGAGGTCTCGAGTTTGAAACCCGCTAGGCACATAAGGGTTCAAAGTTCAATGGAGTGAGTTTCAGTCCTGATTACTCCAGGCCTCCCCAGCTCCCCCTGGAGAAAAAAAAAGCGGTTGGGTTGTTGAAGCGTCTTTGAGCTATGGACTCTAATTTGCTAGTCTGGTCTGGTTTGATCTGTTTAAGACTGGTCTGGTCTGATATAGTCTATTTAAGTCTGGTCTGGTCTAAACTGATCTCATTTGGACTGATAAATGTCTGATCTCTTTATATTTTATATAACTATGAAAGTCTGTTGGGGTGTTTAAGTCTGGTCTGAGAATGAAAACAGTTCAAGTAAAAACATCCTAAGTCTGATCTGTTTAAGTCTGGTCTGGTCAGATCTGAGACTAAAAACAATCCAAGTAAAGACAACCTCATTCATATGAAATAAAGGGAGCTAGGCGCTTATAAGTGTTGACAAATGTTACAACTTAGAAGTCTTTGGGTTATAGCTGGTTTGATGAGCAAAATTGGCTTTGAAATAGAATGTAAAACTAAAAGACTTGTCCTAAATTAGATTGAACATAATGTCAATTTCTTAATAAAAGTATATAAATCTTTTTCTAGATAGGACTGACTAGTGCTTTGCTTGAATAAAACTCTATATTATGACAATGGTATTATCTAATGCGTGATAATGTAAATATGTGACAATATGATTTTGGAAAAAAATTGACAACAATTTAGGAATATATATATTGACTTTCAGGTAAAAGGTGAAAACACTTCATGACAATATTCACGAAATCATATGGCAGTATGATTTTAGTTGAAGATATGAAAACAATTTACTCATATTTAGGAGAAATTTATAATAAGTCCTATTCAAAGAAACTATATTGCTTTATTTTTACTCTAATTTTGAGATGTTTGACTTCAAGTAAATAGCTTGAACTTTTCTTCTTAGCACTTTTCTTGAAAAATATTCAGTCATACCGGTTAAATTATACTCCGTACGTAGTATTTGACAAATGAGAATTTATTTTGCTTATTTTTATTATTGAGGAAGTTTTGGTTTAGATTCAAATTTTCTGATCTAGTCTGATGTGATATGATTTGTTTAAGTCAAGTTTGATTAAAGTCTATTTATGTGTATTAAATCAACTTTGATTTGATTTGATCTAGTCTATAAAATGTGTGTTAATTATGTTTTAAATACGAATAATTATTGTCATATTCGGAAAATACTGTCACTAAGACAATTATGATTATATATTATCATGTTTAAAGTCTGGTAATATCAAACATGACATTATTTTTATTAGGAAAAATTGATTGTAATAATCCCAACTATTGGCGGTCCGCTCATAATAATCCCAACTATTGATTATTCCAGAATAATCCCAACTTTAGGGACCTTCCGCCAATAATGGTCCCTATGAATAAATTCTTGTAGTTTCTAAAGTGAATGAGATGAGATATAACAAGTAATCCCTATAAATAATCTCAACTTTTAATTTTTACGCTTAATTTCTATTTAAAATTCACTTTTTATAGAGGTAATATCTGGTCATGTACCATTATTGGCGGATGGTCTATATAGTTGGGATTATACAAAAATAATCAATAGTTGGGATTATTTTCAGCGGACTGGTAATAGTTGAGATTATTATTTTCAATTTTTCCTTTTTATTATAAATATACCGTTACAATATGATACTCGTATACAGAGTATAATTTTTTCTTTTTCTTTTTACAAAATTCTATACTTATTTTCCCTAATTCTTTATTACCCCATTCACTCCAAACCATTCATCCTTTTAGCTAATATATTTTTCAAAAAGGTTATCATTTAAAGAAATTATGATTTTGTATTCAATCCTGGTTGGTAACATCAAAATGATACGGATCCTTCAAATCTAGTGAATTTGTTGAAATTACAATTAAAAATACTCTATTAGTAAAAAGCTAAATTTACTGTCTTCGACAATTTTAACAAGAAAATCATTTTAACTTTATTTTAATTTGGGAAAATTCCGAGAAAAAAAGTTTGAAAATCACAAAATGTGACTGCAATATTTTTATTCCCAAAAAAGAGTAATTACTGCCAAGTTTTGAAAATGTTGTCATGTTTAAAGTATGATACTGTCAAAATGGTGCATTAATTAGTCATATTTTGGGAATAAAAATATGATATTCATATTTTGAAATATACATTCGTTTTTAGTCCTATTTAAAATGATTTCCTTATTTATTTTGATTATGAGACAACTCATCACACAAAATCCATTATTTTTATCACGTGTTTGTTTGCTTGTGAGGTGTCTTTCATTATATCTCTCTTCTTTATTTCTCTATTTCTATTGTCAACCAAACACAGCACTAATGAATTTAGCTCAACGATTCATTCCTTCCCGAAGTTGCGTAGAACGGGACAGATGGGGCCTCCGGTTGAAGAAGTGGAGAAAAAGAAAGTAAAAAAGAGACCCAAAAAAACCGCGGTGCATTTCACTGTAATTTAATATATATCTGTATGAATATATGACTGTATATGCACATGAAAACAGCAACTTGTGCCGGATATTTTAATGTTAGCTGAGAGCTGGAGAAGTGAAAAATGAAAATGGAAGTTAAAGTGAAGAAGGGTTAGAGATAGAGAGAGAGACAGGGAGGGAGGGAGGAAGAAAGTTCTTTTTTCCTTTTGCCTGTTTTTGTTGCGTTTTGCTTTTCTTCGCTGGAGAATTTAAGGTGTACGACGAGGAAGATGATGGCTGTGCTTATGGAGATGCGAGCCAGAACCGTCATCGTACTTTTCCTATTCCTAATATTCATTCTCATTCTCTTCGTTATCTAATCCGCTCCTTTCTCAAAGTTCCTCTTTTCCGTGTACTTCCTCCCGTGTTATTGACTGTTTGAACTTTACTATTCCAGGTCGCTGTTTGTGCTAATGTTTTGAACTTTACTGTTTGGTCGGTTTTACTGTTCCATCCATTAATGAGATCCTTGGAGAATCTGATCTGGTTTCTAGTTTCGGATTTGAGCTTGATGATCTGAGTTGGGCTTATTGCGGGCTGAGTTGCTTCACATATTCATACCTTTACTTTTTCCATATACAGTCAGATTACTCTGAACCTAATGGTTTTATAGGGTTTTCTTTTTTACTTTTGGTCATTTAGTGGTTTCCAGGGGTGGAATTTCTTGAGTTATATTGCTCTCTTTTGAAAAACAATATACACTATAACTTTGTAGAGACCCACTACTTTTTATTGTGGGTTTGATAGTTTCCCTGTCATATTATAAGCCTCTGGGAATTTTCATAGTATTAGATGTGGTGATTATTCTTGGTTTATGAAAATACGGGATAGTTTATTACCAGATTTGATAGGGAAGGTTAAATCTTGGATTTCTTGGGACTCTACCTATTTCACTGGATTACTTGAAATGGGTTCTAACAGTAATTGCTCCCCCAAACAAAACCCAGAACCTCAGTCACCATGTTGTAGTAGCGGTGACATATTTGATGCATATTCCCTTGATGCTGCAAAGACTAGTTTTGCATCTTTTACAAGCAATCCATCTTCAGCGTCTGTACGTGGCTCACCAAGCAGGTATGACCCATGTTGCACATAGGAATTTAGAAAACCTTTTGGGGCTTGTTTAGTTTTGGAGGGGAAGATTGTTTTTGATTTACTCATTTACCTCCTTGATTAATGCCTCGTGCTAAAATAATTACAAGTTTACTTGAATCGTTTTTTTTTATTTATAAATTTTCACCTTAAATTTCATTCCAACCATAATACCATATAAGTGCAAGAATATATCAACAAAACAATCTGACCCCCTACAAAATCCCCCGACCAAACAAGGCTTTAAGGCACTCGAGTTTTGGTTTCTTTCAATTAGCCCCTTTTTAATTCAATTACGGTAAAGAGTGTGCATATATATCAATTATATGCTGCACCTTCACATATATGCAATACTTGATCATTAATCTCATCTGGAGTAAACCTCTCTGCCTTGTACATTGTAATAAGGTATATGCAAACTCCTCTTAGGGTGTATGCCCCTCTGGAGGTGTTGGCTATAAGCCTTGGTTTTGTCCCCATCCCTCTGTAACTGTTTTCAGTTACTAATAAAACTTCTGTTTTTTTTTTAAAACGCATATGCGCTAATGGTTAGGACTTGATGGCGATACAATTTAAGTTGCATGATTTGAATGCTTTTTACCAAGTTAGTAAAACTGAGCTGTAGACTTATTTATCTATTTATTTATTATTACTTACTAAAAGGAACTTATTTATTGTAAAGTAGGAGTGATGATGAAGCGGAAGATTCCACAAATGAATTTCTATGCCGATCATTTGATTGCAGCCACGACACTTCTTCTTCAGATATAGATTCAATTAGTATTAGTTCTAATCATGGACTTCGCAATATTAAGTCAGTTGGATCAAGTCCTAATGACAGCCCCTCTTCTAGGATCCATTTTACTTCCAATAGAGTTGGGCATTCTGTACAGCAAGAACACACGGGGTCCACAGGATCTCTCAAAGAGAGTTCATTTGACCAAGAAACCTTAAATGACATTGGTAATAATTTACATCGTCTCATATGGATACCTCCTCCTCCTGATGAAGAAAATGATGAGACGGAAAACAATTTCTTTACATATGACGATGACGAGGATGATGATGACATTGGAGAGTCGTCGGATGACACCTTTTTGTCAAAGGAAAAACTGAATGAGGGTCAAAAGAAGGAGGCTATAAGGGGAGTGGTTCAGGGGCATTTTAGGGCTCTTGTGTCACAGTTATTGCAAGCCGAAGGAGTAACAATGGGAGGAAAAGATGGTGGGGATGAGGAGTGGCTTGATGTAGTTACCACCATAGCTTGGCAAGCTGCAAGCTTTGTGAAGCCAGATACTAGTAGAGGTGGAAGCATGGATCCTGGTAACTATGTAAAGGTTAAATGTGTAGCTTCTGGCAAGGCAGGTGACAGGTGAGAACCACTCTTGTATCCATTCTGTTATATATATGCTATTCTCCTATACAATCACAGTTATGCTCCTTTTTCCCGTAAATGTTAAATCATTCAAATCCTTAAATTGATAAACCATTGTTACAAAACTCTAGATTATTTCACTCAACTTCACCGCACTCGTCACCAGTCGAATTGTGATGTTTTCTCTTTCAAATGAGCTTTTAGATAAATTGAAATGATCAAAGTAAAGCTAGATGGTTAATCTCCAACTCAAATAAAACTTACATGTCTGAAATGGATCAAATTAATGTTTTGTTACTAAGTTGAGTGACTATCAGGATTAATTTCCCATAATATGCATATATATGATATCTATCTATCTATCTATATATATATGTGTGTGTGTGTGTGTGTATACAATACATCGTAAGTGAAAAAGTAAAATTGTATGCATGTATGCATCTATGTATGTGTTACGGGCGTGGTTGGTATCTCGTTTCAAATCTAGAATTGATCAGTGCCCGACCTTGCCAAGAGGCACAAGAATTAATTCTTCCCAAGCTGTTTATTGAATAGTACTGATGATCCTTATATTGCTATTGCAAGAGTCCTAATTATAAAAAGAAATAAATGCTAACTAAGAGGTTGCCTAAAGCAGAATAGGAATAATTATAAAAGGAGATAAGTGTTGATTAATAAGCTGCCTAAAGCAGACATAGGAATAATAAGAATAATAGTAATAATAATTATAATAAAGGTTTGCTTGCTCATATCAGTGTGTATGTATGATTATATTTGATCAACTTACCATTTGACTCTTGAAATTTCATTAAGCAACACATAAACTCTTAGACCATTCAAATTTTCATGGAGCATTCTCTTTATTCTTTTACAGCGGAAGATAATAAAATATAATGATATTAAAGACAACTGAGTGTCTTGACTGACTCCAGATTGAGTTTGGTGCTCTTTCATTAATGCATGTCAGCCAAAAAAATGGTCCTAAAGAACTCAACTCCGCTTAATATAATAATACAAGTTTTTTCCCATTAATTGCAGCACATTTATCAAAGGGATAGTTTGTACGAAGAACATCAAACACAAGCGCATGACATCTCACTATAAAAATGCTCGGTTGCTTCTCTTAGGAGGGGCACTGGAGTACCAAAGGCTTCACAGTCAACTTGCTTCTTTTGACAACTTACTTCAACAGGTTCTACTTTATTTCCCTTTTGTATTATTTATTGATATAAGATAGTAAGGGCGGGGGTATATGTTAAGAAGAGTTATTTGGCTATAGTGGTTGAATGAATTGTTGGATGGGCTATATTTTGTGAAAGCATAACATATGGTAAATGCCTTCCATCAGCCAAATAAGTAAGTCAATAGCTTACTTATCCAACTTATTATTGTGCTTATAAGGAGAAAACCAGATAAGGCTACCGAAATGAAACCTACATAGGGTTTAGGGCAGTGTATATAAATGGATTCCATTATGCTGACAGGAAAAAGATCACATGAAGACAATTGTTTCAAAAATAGAGGCGCACCATCCAAACGTGGTCCTTGTGGAGAAAAGTGTGTCGTCATATGCTCAGGAGCTTCTATTGGCAAAAGAGATATCTTTGGTTTTAAATGTTAAGAGGCCATTACTAGAGAGGATTGCTCGGTGCACCGGTGCTTTTATAACCCCATCAATAGATAAAATAGCTATGGCAAGATTGGGCCATTGTGAACTCTTTCGGTTAGAGAAAGTGTACGAGGAGCATGAAGCTTCCAACAACCAATCTAACAAGAAACCTCCCAGAACCTTGATGTTTTTTGATGGATGTACCAGGCGTTTAGGTTGCACGGTAATGTTCACTGTGCCTTTGCATGCTATTACCCATGCTATTTAAGGGCTCACTTGGTAGGCTGCATTTTCAGCCTAATATCAAGTTTTTTCACAAGCACTAATTTGCTTCATTGTGTTGGCTGAATGTGATTATAATGATGGAAAAACACTCTGCATGAGTTACTCTTTTCTTTGGGCGTCACTAGATTCTCACACGTGTGATGCACAGAATAAAATGTTGTAAAAATACATCGTAGTGTTTGTATACATTAATAGTAACATTGAAGTATTAATACAAATACAATTTGTAAATGCATTAATGATGACAATAGGTTGGTACTGGTTTTGTTAATGATGAAAACTCGTGTGAATAGTTCAAAAGGCTTACTCTGGATCCTCTAGTGTCAACTCCATTAGTCTCACCCTTGCCATTTATAATGTATGTTTGTGGTGCACATCTTCCAAAAACTTTCCAATGATGTCTATGAATAACATGTTATCATGTGAATAAATACTACACTATTTGCGTTGAAACATTATAAATTGTGATAAATGGAATCTTACCGATAATAAATTTATCATCCATCACCCTTTGTGCTTGTAGGATTTCAAACGACTGGAAATCATACACAAAGTTTGGGATGTCCATAGATGAAATTTACATTAACTGAGTTCTACTAATGAACAATAGCGTGTATGCATGAGATGTCTTGTATGTAGTATGTTTGATAGTTACCTACCTCTAGAAAAGTTTTCACCTCATAAACTCTATTTTCTTTGATTTTTACTTGTACAATGGCAACTGTGATCACTTAACAGTAGCATGGATTCTACCTCCCTGTGCAATAATGTCTTTATTATACACTCTATAATTGAATAACTAATATTTGCTATTATTTAATAACTTTACTTTTCCAAAAATAGTTTTGGTGGCATATTTTTAATAAATGATAACAGATTTGCGGGAGTCCGTACACTGAGAGAGGCTTAAGTTTCTAAACAAACCCTTTAATCTAATTCAGTTCTGGCCTTCTGGGCTAAGTCATTATAAATCATATGGTATAGTTGTTGCATTAATTGGTATGTAGTATAATTATACTACATACAACATTACAAACTTCTTATCTTTTCTATAAATGTAATTCACAACATAAGAAAATGTATGATCTTTGCTGTGAGAGTATATATATATATTTTACCTCTGCATCATGGAAGATTATTTCTAGTGTCTCTTCTCCCTTGAAATGGACTGACACCTCAAAAACCCTTGCTAGCCTTATGTTTAATTAATGCCCACTAGTTTGGTCAATATCCCTTATGAGAGGTCACATGCCATTTCTATTAGGATTTACTGCGATTATTGTCGTGACTTGTTGCGGCGTTGGAGTGAGAAATGGTCATTATTTATAGTATAATTTTCATACACTTTGCTTAGTGTATATGACTTGACTGTAATATCTAAGAAATAATAGTTTTTTCGTGAATATGAAACATTAAAAATAAAAGATGTAATTACTAACATACGAGCTAACGAGCCTAATAAATCTGAATTGTAAAATCAAGGATAAAATAAATGTTATGTGGTATTGAGTGGCTAATTGACAACTAAATAGCATGAGTTGGAGTAAAGTTGCGGCTATTTGACAATTAGTTAAATCTTTTGATGTGAAATTAATGGTCCTGGCATACTTCAGCTTAATTTTACCTTTTTCTCACCAGAAAGCCGGACCCGTATTATGAGCCTTGATTTTGGGCGGCTTTTTGACGGAGAAATTTAAATGCATAAATAATAAAATGGGTGGTATTTGACAATGGAAAATAGGCGGTTAGTTGAACATAGTCTTTTGTATCCTACATTGGAACGTGCATCACCAGGAAGGAGTCTCACATTATGACCCCTTTCTTGGGCGGTTAAGCAGACAGTTTTTTCTTTTTGGTTTGTATATTGTATGATAGTGAAGTCGTTGATGAAATTGACACTTCTACTTTCTTTTGTAAAATTTATTTTCTTTATACTCCTTCTGTCCCGCAAAGATGTTCCCGTTCACTATTCATTGGTCAACTTAGGTCACTCCTAATCTTTTACTTTATATATCAAATTTTTATCAAATTGAAATTTTCTTGATCAAGCTTTGTAGCGGTTTTAATGTAGTTTCTGAATATGTAAATTTTATTTACTAAAAATAATCTGAGTGTGAACAGGGATCGAGTTGCTTTATCGTCAGTCAAGCATCGTAAACCGAACGGGAACATCTTTGCGGGACGGAGGGAGTATTTAAAACTATATTTTATATTTTTGGATAACTCATCTGATTCATCTGATCCAGTCATTCAACAACTTGAGCAACATCCATAAATTTGCCACTTCATCCATTTTGAGCTCTACCAAAGGAGCTCCAAATGCTTTTGTGCCACTTATCTGTTAATACTACCTTAATTATTGTTTTTTGCTATGATAAGTTTACTTTATTTTCCTTTAGTCTAGGATTGGCATCATAATGATCATTACAAGTTTTATTGTGCTTGATATTCATATCCAGTAAAAATACCGAATTTGAGGTCCACTTTTGCCATTCACCAGATCTGTGGACCAAAAATAAAAAAAATAGAAGTCATAGGCGGATAGGCCAATACCCGGGATGAACTAATAGTCGTGGAATCATAAGTGGATATTAAATTTTATTTTAGCATTTTCTCCGGATTACGCCTTTTGTTTTGTTTTTAACCTTTTCATGCATCAACAGATGAAACTTGGAAGCAGTGAAGGAATTATGATTTTATCCTTGCGTTCTGCAGGTCCTCCTTAAGGGATGTTGTCGTGAAGACCTAAAGAAAGTGAAGAAGGTTGTTCAATATGCAGTGTTCGCTGCATATCATTTGTCTCTGGAAACGTCTTTCCTTACCGACGAGGGTGCTAGTCTTCCTAATACAGCCCTACAGAAACCTGCTGATAAAGAACCTTGCAGCCTCTCCTTAGAGGTTGAAGATGGAATGGACAATATTTTCCCTGGGAACATAGCTTCAACGGCTTCAGCTGATGATTTATTGAATGTTCAAGAGGATGGTGAAATCTCAGGAAGTCCAACCGTTGGAACTGTTGATGGGATTGCTATTTCTGCTCATGACTGCTATTCAGCTGGGGAAAGTCATCAAAGCATATTAGTGTCCTTCTCAAGCCGTTGTGTGCTAAATGATACTCTATGTGAACGTTCTAAACTCCTACGCATACAATTTTACGGCTTTTTTGACAAACCTCTCGGTCAATATCTTCAGGATGATCTGTTTGGCCAGGTAAATTCTATCTGTTAAGATATATGTTTTGGTTCCTTACTTTAAATAAATTTGTGTCCTCAAAATTCAAGGTTAAAATCCACATCCTTGTAAAAAAGGGAAATGTGTTTTGGCACTACTAAGTACACCTTTTTTCCACTTCAGTTCAATATATTTTAGGTTGGTTTGGAATCTAGAAAGCGCCCGGAAAAGAAAATAGGGGAGAAAGTGGAACATGAATTAGGAGGAAATAAACATGAGGGAAAACAATAAATAGATTCAAATTCAATGGATCGATTCTGGATACTTGATCCAATTCATTAGAATTAATGTGTTTGTATAGTTTTTTTTGTTACATTAGAAAAAAATTTATTTATTCCTATTATACTTCGGAAAGATATTAAGTTTTTTGGTACATCAAAAAAGATTTTTTTTTAAAATATGTTCTTTACAGGAACGGAAATGGGTCTGAAAGAAATGGGTATGCCGAAAATGGGAAAAGCAAACTCGCAGTAGAATATTTTTAAGCATAATCAGTTATTCCATTCCCATTCCCCGATCCCCAAACCTTCCTACCAAGCACCCCCTGAGAAATCTAAATACACATGAAATTTTTAAACATATACAATATTCCTTTTTCATTTTTCAAGGTTATAAGAAAACAGTGTTCATACTTCATAGCAATCCCCTTTCCTTTCTTTAGCATTTTGCTAGATCCAAACATACCCTTTAGTTATTTAGGGTAATGTGTTTCACTTGCCAGGCATCTTGTCGGTCATGCAAGGAGCCAACAGAGGCCCATGTCATTTGCTATATTCACCAGCATGGGAACCTTACAATTAATGTGAGGCGCATTTCGTCGGTGAAACTTCCTGGGGAACAGGACAAAAAGATATGGATGTGGCATCGGTGCCTCAGGTGTGCACAAGTAGAGGGGGTCCCGCCAGCAACTCGTAGGGTACTTATGTCTGATGCTGCTTGGGGCCTCTCGTTTGGGAAGTTTTTGGAACTTAGCTTTTCGAATCATGACACCGCCAATCGTGTGGCAAGTTGTGGCCATTCTTTGCAAAGAGACTGTCTCCGTTATTATGGGTGCGTGTGACTCTTTGGTGTTTATTACTTATTAATTTTTTTATTTCCACTTTTTAGCTGTAGGGTCCATTTGGAACCTGGAAAATGCTAGGCAAAGAATATAGCGATAAAATAGGAGGAAGTTAGAAAGAAATGATCTCTCTGTCTTGAAAAGAAGTTTTCTCATTTCCATAAAAGTATTTTTAATTGGAAATGTCACAAATACCCTTACTGTATTCACACTATCAGTTCAATACCAACCACACAATTCTACTTTTTCATAAAACCACCCCACACCCCTTTGTCCCAAACCAAGGGGACGGAGGTAGTACTTCCTCTGTCCCACTTTGTAACATGCACTTTCCTTTTTGGTTTATCCCAAAAATATGAACACTTACCATTAACCTTTTACTTTCCCACTTTGTTCCTTATCTTTCATTTCACCCTTTACTTTTTGTGGACCCATCTTACTCTTTTTTACTTTTTGGAGGTCAGAATTGTATAATAACCACTGTGCATCTTACATTTTGGGAGTATGTAATTCATATACTACAATAGTTTGATTTTTTTTGGCAATAGAATAATTTGTTTTTTAGTCTCGGAATTGCACATCGAAAAAATGTCGGAGACCCACCAAAGTACAAAAGCCAGGATCTTTCAGAAAACAGATTCCTGTAAAAACCATCAGTATCAGACTACGGTTAACATTGGGAGGCTAGATTTTTACAAAGATGAACTAAGAGTGCCACTCAAATACTAAGTGGTAGAAGCATTGCTGGTTCTTGCAAAAAAATAAAAAAAATAAAATAAAAAGGCACTAAAATGGCTGAAGTTGTAAAGTTGAGGGACTAAACATGCAATTCACAGCTTCTAATATAGTCTCATTTTGGTAATGAAGTTGTCTTTACAATCAGCAAAAGTGTGAATGTCTGATAACACAATCAGATACATTTCTCTTTGTCAGATCGGGGAGTATGGTTGCAATTTTTCGCTATTCTCCAATTATTATGCTTTCAGTTTTCCTGCCTCCTTCAATTCTTGAATTTACTAGCAAAGCAGAGCAGGCATGGACAAGGAAAGAAGCAGCCGAGGTACTAAAATTTTTAGCTGTGAAAATTGATTTGTTTTTCGTTCCTATATTTCTAATGTTTCCTTCTTGCAGCTCTTAAGCAAAGTCAAGTGTTTGTATGCTGAAATATCAAGTGCCTTTGATGGGATTGAGGGGAAAAGTGAACCATTTGATATGACTGAACTACATAACTACATAATGGATTTAAAAGGACTCTTAATGAGAGAAAAGGATGATTACATTGTGAGTTCTGGCCTCACAAAACACTGTCGTTTTTATGCTGCTTCCGTTCATTAAGCCTTTGTTTGGTTAGTTATTTTGGAGGAGAGTAGTGGAAGGTGAAGTTCTGTGTCGCTTTGGGGAGGGGAATGAAAGTGGATGAACTATAAAAGCCCTCAAACTCCTGAATTCGGGGATTTTGGGAAAACATTTTAGTTTTTAGTTTCATAACAAAATCCTTTTACATTACCACTATTACAATAAAAATAATAATAGTAATAATAATAATAATAATTCTACAATATTAATTACTACAAAATTATACTCCCTCCATCCCTCACCTAACACGCACTTTGACTTGACACGCGTTTAAGAAAATGAACCACATTTTGCATAGCTACAACTGAAATAGGTTGGGACAATGAAAAAGGAAAGTGTTAGGGACATGGAAAGTGTCAAATACAATTTTTGGCATATTTTTTGGAAATACTAATTTTTCGCACTCCATGAACCAAAAATAACACTCCCTATTTTTTTTTAACCACCTTCATCTCCCCCCTCGCTCCTTTGAACCAAACAAGGACTTAATGAAAAATCATTAAATCAAAGCATAAAGCTGCTTCTTTTTGTACTCTGTTTGATCTCATCTTATTCCTCTTTTTTCCCTTGACAAGGCATTACTTGAACCTATTGGTGAAGGGATTTCGTCTATTAAGGGGTGGGGAGCATGTGACATTCTCGAAATGAACCGTGTGAGGCATTCCCTCATGATTGCTTCTCACATTTGGGACCGTCGCCTTTCTTCAATCCATTCTATTCTCCATAAGGTTTCGGGTTCACCAACGTCAGACCCATTCCCTTCTTCTACCGATATTTTCAAGAATGATATCATCAGCCAAGTTCTCAATTGTCCTGCCTTTAGGGAAGAAGATTCCATGCTGACCTCACTCTCGGCACTTGTTCTCTCTGATCAGATAGATTCTGCTTGGACCGGAATAGATCAGTCTTCCCCAGAAAAAGACAATTTACTCGAAACAGCACCTTCCGCTCAACTAACTCAATTTGATGATTCTTCCCTTAGAAAGCTAAGGTCAACCGCAAGAGTTCATTCCTTTGACTCAGCCACGAGGCTTCAAGAAAGAATAAGGAAAGGTCTACCACCATCATCTTTGTATTTGTCGGCACTCAAGTCCTTTCATGCTTCTGGTGACTTCCGGAAAATGATCAGAGACCCTTCTTCCATTGTTCAAGGGACTTGTTATTCTTCTTCTCAGCTATTGTTGCCTGGTGAAGCTCACAAGTTAAATCTTTCACCGAGTTCATCAACTGCTTTTATATCTCACAAATCCCTTATTCCTGAAGGAGCTAGATTGATGGTTACACCACAGAAGGGACACAATAGTGTGATTATAGCTATATATGATGAAGAGCCTGCAAGCATAATATCCTATGCACTTAGTTCAAAGGAGTATACTGACTGGAGCTTTAGCTATAATAATGCTAAATCTTCAACATGGCAGCCTTTTGCCCCTCTGGACCTGGATTATATCTATGGAGGTCCAGAAGATTCCAGAAGTTCTCCACATCTAAGGTTGTGTTTCGATGATGAATCTTCTAATGCCACTGGGAAGGTTAAGTTCTCTGTAACATGTTACTTCGCCAAACAATTTGATGATCTGAGAAAGAAATGCTGCCCCAATGAAATGGACTTCATACGTTCTTTAAGCCGGTGTGAGAGATGGAGTGCTCAGGGAGGGAAGAGCAATGTTTATTTTGCGAAGTCCTTTGATGAAAGGTTCATAATAAAACAGATTCAGAAGACCGAATTAGATTCTTTTGAAGAGTTTGGTCATGAGTACTTCAAATATTTGACACAATCTCTTAGCTCTGGAAGTCCTACTTGCCTTGCTAAAGTTCTTGGTATTTTTCAGGTTCCTCTCTCTCTCTCTACCCCCTCATGCCTCACACACACATTATAAAATTAGTCAGTAGTTTAACACTTTGTTTGGTTAGATAGTTTTTGGGGACAGGAAAGCTGATGAGAGGTGGGAAAGAAAAATGAAAACAAAGTATTGGGTCTTCTTAAAAATGGAATCTTTCTACATGTGTGAGAATACTTACCAAGCAGTAGTTCCTTTATTATTAATATTTATAAAGCTAACCTTACTACTGCAAATAATTGTTCTGTATGTCTGGTGAAAACTTGTCATCAGAAACACATTTTTATCACTTTAACCGAAGAACATACACATTTTCTACTCATTATCTGCTCTCAGACTCTTTTCCTTACTATCTTCATCCAAACAAAAGGTAAAAGAAGTGTATATGTTCATATTTTCTTGTGTTTATTATGAGGAAATGTGATTTCAAATCTCTGTTTTAAAATATTAGGTTGCAGTGAAGTACTTGAAGGGCGGAAAGGATACCAAAGTAGATTTGATTGTAATGGAGAACCTCTTTTATGGAAGAAATATTTCAACTGTTTATGATCTGAAGGGTTCTTTACGGTCACGATATAATTCTGATACAAAAACCAACAAGGTGCTGTTGGATTTGAACCTTCTAGAGACGTTGCAGACCAAACCTATATTTCTTGGAAGCAAGGCTAAAAAGTGTTTGGAGAGAGCTGTATGGAATGATACTTCGTTCCTAGCGGTAAGCTACTTGAGCTTTTCAATCTCTATTATAGAGAAATACGTCAAAAAGCACTTTAAAAGAATATGGATTCAGACCACATCTTTTTATTCTATGTGACATGTTTGTTCAGTAGTTTTTTAAATCCTCTGGGACAACGGCTATCCACTGGGAAGATGCCAATCAAGAGGTAGCATTCGACATCCTAATGTTTTGTTTTTGGGAAATGGAGGAGAGTGTTAGAGGAAGAGATATAAAAGAGGAGATGAAAATGAAAAATTGGTTCTTTGTGTAAGAGAAATTAAGACAAAAAAGAAAGCACAAGTAGGGCCCATCACTTATGATAATTTGCACAAGAGTTTTGTGTGCAAATTGATTGCACACAAAGTCTAGAGAAGCAAACACTTTCCATATGAAGTATTTGCACTGTTTTATATTAACTACAATATAAACTATAAAGTATTGTACTTCCCAAAGCAAAATGATAAACATAGAACAGTTCAAAATGTTTGAAAAAAAGTCTTGTGGTAATATGGTTTACATTAAAAAGTCAAGTCAAACAATGTAAACACCTTACTACTTTACTTTCGCATGCGTTTTCAGTTTGCATCTTGCCAAATACCCTTGGTTACTCTCCCCATGGGAACAAATAGAGAAGAGGAGGGAAGTGTTTTTGGGCTTCCATTTACATTCGCTTCTTTGTTTTTTGCATGATTGTTTTACAAACACGTATATTTTGGGAAAGTTCCCGAAATAGGACTAAAAAAGTTTGAAAATTCCAAAATAGGACTAAAAAAGTTTGAAAATTCCAAAATAGGACTATCATGTTTTTATTCTCAAAATAGGAGTAATTACTGCCAAGTTTGGAAAATACTGTCATGTTTAAGGTCTGATATAGCCAAAACATGGCAGTAATTAGTCCTATTTTGGGAATAAAAACATGGCAGTCCTATTTTGGAATTTTCAAACTCTTTTAGTCCTATTTCGGGTAATATCTCTATATTTTTTTCTTTTTCAAAAACAACTTTCTCTAAAACCTTCTCCTTTTCTATTCCCACATGGATACATATCATCTACCGGATTTCTTATATGGGGTTTTGACAAAAAATAATACCAATGGAGAAGTTATGGACAAAAATAAGATGTATTTTAAAAAATTTCAAAAAAGAGACTAAAAAAGGACTCAAATGACCATTACACCCTTACTGATGTTATCCCACCTGACTCCGTCCAGCGGTAACCAACGCCTCATTGACAAACGCTAGTGACCATCATCCAGTGACCATCGCCCCGCCCGTCCAGTGACCCTGCCCCGTCCAGTGACTGCCGCTGCCGCCCCCGTCCAGATGCCACCCGCCCCACCCCTCCCATGACTACCGCCAGTGACCACCACCCCGTCCGTCCAGTGACCGCCACCTTGCATCGCTCCTGCCGAGCCTCCTCTCCAGCCCCCACCAGCCCAGCCTGATCCAGCCTCTCCTCAGCCCCAGCCCCCCTCCCCAGCCCCTGTAGAACAGCTGCCCCACCCCCAAACCCCATGATCACCAGACTAACCTTACCCCCAATCGATGCCTATCGCTGCCAGTAATTGATGTTTTCCATTGATGTTTTCCTCTGAAGAAGAGAAAGATGAAAACAGAAGAGTGGCGCACCTGCGATGCCTGTGTGGAGTGGCTGCAGCGGCATGGAGATGGTGATGATGTGAAGAAGGCGGCGTGGAGAAGGAGTGGGCGTGCAGATGGCGGCGGCTGGTAGTGGAAGCCGATAGCTTGCATTGCTACAATGCTGCATAAGAGACGATAGAGAAAAGGATTAGGGTATTTGCCATGAGGGGCATTTCAGTCTTAACATTATATTTAGTCTCTTTTTTGTCCAAATCAGATTCAGGTCCCATTTTGTCCATTTAATGGCTGATAGTATTATTTTTGTCATCATTTCTTCTTATTTTTTTCTTCTCACTCTTTCATCTTTGTTTCTCATCTGGGAACCAAAGACTGCAAAATAGATCTAATAAAGCTTTGATAAGAAAATCGAAAAAAGCTCTCAGAAACTGTTTGTAGGTCCATATTATAAAAAAATTGCATTTCTTTCCAAAATTAAATAAATAGAGGATGATATTATGGCTGTCTCTAATGGTGTTTCCTTGTTCTACCAGTCTGTTGATGTGATGGATTATTCTCTGTTGGTTGGGGTGGACGAAGAACGGAAAGAGCTTGTGTTGGGGATCATAGATTACATGAGACAATATACGTGGGACAAACACTTAGAGACGTGGGTGAAGGCGTCGGGCATACTCGGTGGCCCAAAGAACGCATCTCCCACAGTAGTTTCTCCAAAACAATACAAGAAAAGATTCAGAAAAGCAATGACAACCTATTTTCTCACAGTTCCTGATCAATGGTCATCTTGAGAAAGAGGCCCATTTCATGCTTGAAGCTTCTGGTGATAAAGGGCGAAACATAACGTCCAATGCCATATAAGACAGAAAAGGAAGCTGTATTATTTCAATTCCACTCTTGTTCATTTAGCTACTTGTAATTGTTAATATGGGCAAAAAGTGCCCTTTTGTACATGGTAATTTGTAAAGCACCCATTCTTGAAAAAAAAAACCTTTTAATTGTACCGATTTTATTGGCGGACTTGAACTCTCTCCTTACATCTCAATGCAGTGTTTGATATACGTAAAGCTTTAACACTTCTTTGGAGTAACTTGCTGAAGAGATGGCAGAAAGATGATCAATGAATTGTTACCTCATATTTCTTCAGCAGTTATCTCATAGGACTCGTACCATCGCGTTAGGATAATAAATATGGTGGGGAAAGATGTATTCTCAGTTTCTCATTAACGATAAAAAGGGTATATGTAACCGTACATTGAGCAATGAGCAGTCCCAAAATAGATCTATGCTTACGTTAGACCATTTGGAGGGGTGAGAGAGTCTAAATGTTAAAAATGGACTCCGTCCATACGAAAACAGTGTTTTGACTCCTGTTTCTCTGCATTCCAGCACCGTCGATAAAATACACTCTGCACATTTTTTTACATATCAATTTAGTAAAACATTAATTAAATTATTATAAGTAATATTTTTCTTTTTAATTTAATCCTTGAATAATTTTGAAGTAAAAATACACATTTCGATGTAAAAATAAATAAATTTCATTAAAAAATTTTTACATTTTTTCGGTTAACAAAAAATGAACTTAGTTCAAGTAAAGTTCGATTACGGAATATTAAGTTATTTGTGAAGGCTACACGAATTAAAAAATTGTGTTTTGTATTTTATTTTGGGCTCATGAAAATTTCAACAGTTAAAATTTCAGATTTTTTTTTCATTTTATATATTACATATTGTGATATTGGTGTCATATGAAAGAGTATAAAACATTATGAATTTTGATATTTTTTTTCTAAATTTGATTTATGAAAAAAACAAATTATAACCATTTTAAGAAAGATGGGGTTTTATTTTATGGAGCCCACTAACTACCCACCACTCATGATTCCTTTCTTTTTGGCAAAGTAGCACTTCCACCGGAGTCAATAGGCCGGCTAAAATTAGACTCCTCCCTCCCCATCTCCATTTTTAGCCTCCTATAATGCTCTCCAATGTAAGAAAATAGGAGTCTAAAATCTCCACTTTTAGCATTTTAGACTCCTAATATCTTACCACTACAAATGGTCTTATAAACTTATTTCTAGAGCTATCAAAATGAGTTGAAAGTTGAAACCTCATATATTGGTAGGTTAAGATTGTGCATATCTAACTCATTTTGTTTGTGGGTTTTGCAGGTCCACCCACATGGGTTGTGGGTTTAAGTGGGTTGGCCCAACAGGTTGCGGGTTGGCCCGTGGGCCAATATACAAACATATAGTTTTGACTTTTATTATGTTCAATATTATTCTTATACTATCAAAATTATTATAATTAAAATTAAAAAAATTACAACCGCAAAATAAATATTATTTCTATAATAGATATTCAAATAAAATGTTGAAACATATATCTTATGTGAAGTTTGATACAATATTTAGCAATTAGGGGAAAAACTACTGATTTGAACAGGAGGAAGAGGGAAAATGAGGATTCTGGAAGATCTGGGCTGTCTGGATCGTGCTCTGTTTGCTGCTGCCGCCGGAGCATCGTCGCCGCCGGAGCATCGCCGCCGCCAGAGCATCACCACACTGCGGCCGGATCATCGCCGCCGCCAGAGCATCACCACACCGCCGCCGTCATCGCCGGTCAACTGCCGGTTACTCCCCCACCTGGTCGGTCGCCGTTCGAGCTTCCATGACTCGGCCGACGCGACCTGTGGGATATGCCGGTGGAGGGCTTCATGATTCCGCCATTAATGGTGGTTTTTGAGCTCAGAATAAGGATGTTCAGTAGTTGGTCGAGCTTCCGCTGGAGATAAGCTGATCGGGCCGCCCTTGCTCTGCTGCGACTGCCATCTCCACCGGCGGGAAGTGGAGAGCCAATTTTCTTTAAAGAATTTTGACCAAGTCAAAATTGGGGAACTCCACTCAGCCGAGCCCTCTTGGCTTGGACGTACGTCTGGACTTGGTGGCTGAATAATTGAAGTCCTTGGCTCTTGAGCAAGGTTGATCAAGTCAAACAAAAAGGAATCAAAACAATTTCGGAAATTCGTAGCCGCCGAGCATCCCTTCTAAAAGCTAAGTGCTCTTGCTTATGCTTTTTAGTTAAAATGCTTCGTATTTACATTATTATTATTATTATTATTATTATTATTATTATTATTATTATTATTATTATTATTATTATTATTATTATTATTATTATTATTATTATTATTATTATTATTATTATTATTATTATTATTATTATTATTATTATTATTATTATTATTATTATTATTATTATTATTATTATTATTATTATTATTATTATTATTATTATTATTATTATTATTATTATTATTATTATTATTATTATTATTATTATTATTATTATTATTATTATTATTATTATTATTATTATTATTATTATTATTATTATTATTATTATTATTATTATTATTATTATTATTATTATTATTATTATTATTATTATTATTATTATTATTATTATTATTATTATTATTATTATTATTATTATTATTATTATTATTATTATTATTATTATTATTATTATTATTATTATTATTATTATTATTATTATTATTATTATTATTATTATTATTATTATTATTATTATTATTATTATTATTATTATTATTATTATTATTATTATTATTATTATTATTATTATTATTATTATTATTATTATTATTATTATTATTATTATTATTATTATTATTATTATTATTATTATTATTATTATTATTATTATTATTATTATTATTATTATTATTATTATTATTATTATTATTATTATTATTATTATTATTATTATTATTATTATTATTATTATTATTAGTTTAATTTGCTATCACCATTATTTATTAGGGATCCAGATATCCCGAAATTAGATAATGCCAAGCGAAGCTCTTGTGATAAATTTCACCGTCATTTTAATTTAATGACTAGGTGACAGGTCGAGCCGAGGGTCATCGTACCCTTAGGCCGACCGTCATGCCCGGAAGAGCCCCTGGCCGACAAAAAAAAAGGTGTACACATATACATGTTGTCTGGCCATTTGGCTGCATTACTATCTTCATTATGCAGATGAAGATCATAATCGGAACGACTGATAACAGATGATGCTCAAAAAGAACCTTGGCGCCAAGAGCTTGGGGACGAGCATCTCCTCCCCAGAGGTCGAGCGTCTAAAGAAGACCATCAAAGGCCAAGGGCTTGGAGACGAGCATCTTCCACCCCAAGAGCCAAGGGCCGTGGACGATCATCTCCTCCCCAGAGGCCGAGCGTCTAAAGAAGACCACCAAAGGCCAAGGGCTTGGAGACGAGCATCTTCCACCCCAAGAGCCAAGGGCCGTGGACGATCATCTCCTCCCCAGAGGCCGAGCGTCTTAAAAAGACCACTCAGGCCAAGGGCTTAGAGACGAGCATCTTCCACGCAAAGGCCAAGGGCTTGGAGATGAGCATCTTCCACCCAAAGGCCAAAGTCTGAAGAAAGGCATCTTTCACCCCGGAGGCCGAGGGCCGTGAGACGATCATCTCCTCCCCAGAGGCCGAGCTTCTGAAGAAGACCATCAGGCCAAGGGCTTAGAGACGAGCATCTTCCACGCAAAGGCCAAGGGCTTGAAGATGAGCATCTTCCACCCAAAGGCCAAAGCCTGAAGAAAGGCATCTTTCACCCCGGAGGCCGAGGGCCGTGAGACGATCATCTCCTCCCCAGAGGCCGAGCGTCTGAAGAAGACCATCAGGCCAAGGGCTTAGAGACGAGCATCTTCCACGCAAAGGCCAAAGGCTTGGAGACGAGCAACTTCCACCCAGAGGCCAAAGCCTGAAGACGAGCATCTTTCACCCTGGAGGCCGAGGGTCGTGAGACGATCATCCCCATCTCGGATGCAGGGATTTTTACAGACGATCTTCCATCCAGTGGTCCAGGGCCCGAAGACGAGCTTCTCTACCTGGAGGCCGAGGGTCGGGAGACGAGCTTCTCCACCCTGGAGGCCGAGGGCATTAAGACGCACAGCACATCCTGAGACCGAGCATGCCCAGGCTGAGCATGTTGAGGTAGAAATGTCCCAAGGAGACCCAGCCTAACATCTGGAGGCTGAACGTATCTAGGAATAAGCTGTGGATTGTCGCTGAATGACGGCTCCGAGAGTTGCAACCGGGGTCGTGCATCAAAAGCAAAGACACATCTAGACCGAGCTTCTAGGGACGAACGTCCAAAGGAAGTCGGGTCGGGTTTCTAGGGACTAATCTTCCTAAGCATGTCGGGCCGAGCGTCCAGAAGGAAATTTCCCGAGCCCCAACAACTAGAGTTCGAGCGGGCTGGCCATCAAGGGGCCGAACGTTCAAGGAGACCAAGCCTAGCATCTGGAGGTCGAACGTATCTAGGAATAAGCTGAGGATTGTCGCTGAATGACGACTCTGAGAGCTGCAACTGGGGTCGTGCATCAAAATCAAAGACACATCTAAGCCGAGCTTCTAGGGACGACCGTCCAAAGGAAGTCGGGTCGGGCATCCGTGGGCCGAACGCCCCAATCCCTCGCACCGAGGCAAAGGCATTGTTAAGTCTTTGCTCCGAAAGACGAGGCCATGTGCAAAGAAGGCCATGAACAGCGTAGGCAAGAGTTTACTTTCTCGAGCAGATTCGCACGCTCACTACTCAAGAAACTGGGGGACTTGTGTTGGGATATATTATCCCGATCCGTTACTGTTCAGGAGCCCAAGACTGTACGTAGTACGGAGCCTGATCAGTGAGGTCCGTTTTAGCTTATTAGGCCTGTTTCGGCCTTTGGGCCCATTTCGGCCCACTTGGCCCATTAGGGTAGGTTTTCCCCTACTCCCTTTCCCCTATAAATATGGAGTTTTCCCACACGTTTAGGGATCCTCTTTTAGCTTCTTCTTCCTTATTTCTCTCTAGATAGCTCAATACTCCATTAATGGGAGCTTGTACATTGTAATAGTGAGGAGAGTCTTAATGAGAAAGAGAGGGCTTGGACATTAGCCTAAAAAGTCCCGTGGTTTTCTCCCTTTCAGGTTTCCACGTAAAGATAGTTTGTTCATACACATTATACATATATTTTCTATATCGTGTTGGATTAAACTCAACAATAAGTATTTTTTGTAAGTTGAAGTACAAATAAAAAAATTACAGGGTATAACACTTCATAAATAAATATTTTTTTTATAATTGGAATCTTTGTTCGAAAAGGCGCTAGGTACTAATCACGCACGTTCCATATACTCCGTCTTATTGTTATGCTTTACATAAACTTTTTAGTCACACTTCATTTCCACAACCATGGTCCATGGGACTCTTTTTCACTTTGAATAGCAATTGTACTATGATGTGGTACACCTACACTACATTTAGAGAGTGTTTGCAACAGTTTAAAAAAAGCACTTCTCAACTTTTACTTAAAATGCACTTATTTACCAAACACTACCAATTTTTTACTTTTTCTCAGCTTGCGTGTGAAAAGTGTTTTTCCCTTTTCTATTACACAAAAAGCACTTATTTTACCAAACACTACCAACTTTTACTTTTCAAAATCACTTTTTCTCAAACACTATCAACTTTTACCACTAATCACTTTTCCCTTACATCTCCAAAAGTGCTTTTTTCAGCAGAAGCAGTTTTACACAATCAGCTTTTTTTTTTCAAACACTCCCTTAATTACATTTTTATACTTAAGTTTTAATTCAATACTCCCTCCGGTGCCAAAAAAATCTTGTTTTGACATAGACACACTTATTAAGAAAGCAGAAATAAAATGAACAATGTGTATATGATTGTGATTGAGTAAGAAAATTATATTTGAATATTAGTGACAAAAATATTTCATAAAGGGAAATTTGAAGATTTTTTGGGAACATCTTAAAATGTTAAATGTAATGATTTTTTTGGAACGAAGGTAGTAATATACTTCGTATAAGGAAACACCCATTAAATAATGTTTAGAAAAATTAATATGTTGGAAAAATGTGTGAAAAATTGCATTAAATGGCTATTTTGGGGCAATTTTTTGAGTGGGGTCCACTTCCGATTTGGGTCGGGTCAAAGTGGTTTCGGATTGTCCTTGTTAAGGGCTACAATTCGATATATGGTACGCTCAAAACGGATAACGGGTGAATGAGAAATCGCTTTTCGAAATTTACCCGTTAGAATGGAAAAACTGGGAAAAAGGATGAGTTTCTAGTGTTAATTTCCCACACCGGAAAACCCAAGGGATTTGCAACCCTTTATAAAGGGACTCCCCCCTTATGGAATTAAGATTCCTAAGGGTAAAGGCTCTCTTCACGCGCGCAGGGGGGGGTGCAAATCAAATCCCGAAATCGGAGAAGAAAAACCGCGACCTGCGGACGACGAATGTCGGTCTCTAATGGCCTCGATCAGAATACCTCGCATAGGTATTCTGCTGGCTTCGACTAGAGCACCTCGTAGAGTTCTGGTGGCACTTTTGAACTGTTACAGCAACAAATGCCCAATGTTTATATCTTTTAATGCAGCGTTAAATGGACAGTTCATGGACGATTCAATGCCCAATGGACTGGTCATTGATGTCCAACGTTCAGGTCCATTAATTCACTATTTTCACACAACAAATCCTCCTATATAATGGTTGGCAGGTGGTTTGCAACAACATACGTTCTTACACGCATTCTTGCACTCCATACACGTTTTAGCTCTAAAAACACACTGCCAGCATTCTGAAAATTTCCTTAGTGTTCATACTGTGTTCTCGTTCGCTGGAACTTTTGTTTGTGTGCTCAAACATTAGTTCGTAATCATCGTATCCTGGGAAACGATTGTTGCAACGCTCCTAGCACCGTGGGAGACAACAAATACGTTTTAAGGAAATCGTGCGTAGCACGAGCTTTGACTAATTCTGCTTCATCTCCTTTCTTGTTTTTCTCTTGTCATTTTATTTAATTAATTTATTTTAATTAATTTTCTTTATTTTCCGAAACACACCCAACATAATATACTACGTAATTAACTATTCTTGAATTAACTATTCTTGTATTGATGTACTACCTCCGTTCCATTTCATTTGTCTTATTTTAGTTTAGCAAAATTATTAATAAAATGTTCAAAGATAAAATTTGTGATTGAACTTTTCACGAAAAAGAAAAATGGCACGAATCACACACTTTTTGCTATAGAACTAATAGAAGTGGTCAGGGACGGAACCAGAATACTGAGCCAGAATGGGCCGATACAAAGAAAATTTTTGAAAAATATTTTTACACGAAATTTTTTACACTAAAAATAAAAGTATTTTTAAAATTTGGACTGGACCAGGGCCAGGTCTGGCCCACCTCTAGCTACGCCACTGGAAGTGGTATTGTTTTTTATTTTGGGAATTTTTCGCAAGCAGACAAAAAAACGAAATTAATATCACATTTTTCCGGTTTGAGGTTTTCTTTCAAAAGTAGACTAGAAACGGGTTTGTTTTCACTAATAGACCGTGAACAGTAGTAACCCATGTTAATTGGAGGAAACACTGCAAGCCTGCAACGACTGGCTTATGATAGAACTTTCAAATTCAAAAAATAGAAAAATCATACAATACAAATATAGATATAATATAAAAAATATTAACAACACAATAACTAAAGAACTTTTCTAAATTCTGGAAATTAGGAGACTAATAAAAATCGTAAAAAGGTATTCAGAATTATATAAATGTAAAAATTATGAAACCAAACTAAGTAAATGTTAATTAAAAATTTAAATTATGTGAACTAAAATAAAATAAAAAACGAAATATGTACAAGAAATCTTATATACTTCGTACTAAAAAAACTAAAACTCATAAATAAATATATAAAGTAAGCTAAAAATGCTTTGAAACTATTACAAATATGAAAAATTGTTAGAAACTGATAATAAAAGAGTAAACTTTACTAAAACTCACAAACTAAAAAATATAAACTAAAAACGTATAAATTGTATACATTTAAATATAAAAAAACAGAAGAGAAAAAAGTTTAAAATTTTTAAAACACCAAAAAAAATAAGATTAAATTCTAAATATTCTAGTAAAAGAAAATAAATACATAAAATACATAATAAAAAAATATAAAACTAAGAAAATAATAAAATTAAGAAAACACACAAATAATATAAATTTTCAGAAATTTTAAAAAAATATAGACAGTTTAAGGTAATGTCAAAAACTAATAAACAAACATTTTCTAAATTAAAAATGTGAAATTTTGTACAAATAAAATACCAAAAGTTTGTAAAAACTAAACAAGTATTAAAGAATATGAATTTTGTTTTTTTTAAATAGTAAAAAAGTATTATTATTAATTTTTTGTAACATATTGTTTCTTTGTGTTTCTTTTTGTTAATAACTTTTTTTGTTTCTTCATGTTTCTTCTTGTTGCTGATAATTATAAATCCAAATTTATTATTTTAGGTGTTTCTATATATAGTTATATATTTATTCCAAAGAAGTAACAAAGATAAATGTAAAACCAAATAGACAATAAAAAACAGTGTCAACAAAAATAACAATTAACAATATGATATAACAAAAAATAATACGATGCAACAAAAGTCAACACAATGCAACAAAAAGTAACATGATGCAACAAAAAGCAACATGTATGATGCAACAAAAGGAAAAAAAAAATAATGTATATGAGTATCACAACAAATATATAGTTCAAGCTATTATTTGAAGTTATTACATATCTGTTAGACTATTCTATTATTTGGCTTTGTTCCTATCATTCTTTCATCTTTATATGTATCTCGATCAACACACGGTTCATCAAATTTAATTAAGTCTTGTATTCATTCTCCTCGATGAAACTTTCAATCATCATCATCATCATCTTCATGTACTTTTTTCATTTATACACCTGCAATGAGAATACAATCACTATGACACAATTCCATAGTCGATTATTACAAGGAACCGTATAAAACAACCAAATAAGTAAAAAAGACTTTTTTATATGAACCCCACAGTTTTACATCAATGAAGACTTGATCAATGAACACCACAATATAACATTATTATAAAAAGTAGCACGGGGGATCATGACATAAAAATATCTGTTTATCTTATTTATACCTAAACAAGTGCATCCGGACACCACTCAAAGATAATCAAAAGAACACCCGAGATGACGTCTTTTTCAAAATAAATCCATTAGCAGTCTGAATTCAAAAACAAATTGTAAAATCATTTGCTCATATATCGTTCATAAAGCTGTATTAGAAGAAAGAACAGGACACATAGTTTTATGTACTCCCTCCGTCCCATTTATATTGTCCCGTTTTACCTTTTCGGGAAGTCCCACTTAAATTGTCTCATATCATATTTGGCAAAGTTTGTATGGCTCTAAATCATTCTTACTTTATTCTTACTTTATCAATTAATATCAACCACACAAACCCATTTTTCTTAATAACCGTGCCACTCTCTTCCGTCACAATATAAATGGGACGGAGGTAGTATCTTAGAGCACATATATGATGTATATGATTTACTTGCCTCTTTGTTTAAAAAAAATGTGACCGATTGATTGGCTCATCCATCTCAAAGAAAGCACTAGTTGTTAAGTTACTGCCTTCAAGGAGCTCCTGGCTCCACATAGAACCAAAAAATTAGACATGAAGAGAAGACAGTAGAAGGATAATATGAGATGAGAATATTGCTTTTCTTGCATACCCTCCTTATTACAATATGAAGGATTGAATAGGAATTCTAAGCTGCGAGCTACTCTTATTCTATACATCTAATGCATGCCTAACTTTGGAATGTAATAAATTTTAATTTAATAAGCTAATCATTCTCCTTATCTATATTCCAACAGTTCTGGATTTTAGTCTATTCTATCATCCTTCCAGATATACTACTATCCAAATTGCATGTGAAATGATTTTGCAAGACTTAAGATCTATTCTTAGAGATCATCAAGAATGAAAAAAGGACCATGTAATCAATTCATCAATCAATAGAGTCATATCCATGAACTAGGAGGTACCTAGATGATGAAAATTCAAGAAAAATTCAAAGAAAATGGTGAGGAACACTTTTCATACTAAACAGGGAAGTAAAACATTTCTAAAGATCAGAAGACTGGAGTTCGTTTAGTCCTCAATCCGAGTCATGACCACCAAGTTTGCTTGTGTTAATTCTGTCATCCAAGGGAACATATGCCAAGATTTTCTACAGATTTTGCAAAAAATGCTATATGAGCTTATTAAAATAGTAAGGTGTCCATTATGATTGATTAAATTCAAAGCATATCTATTGACATTTTCAGAAAATTGTGAATAGAATGATGTCTAGAAAAACATCTCAGATATAGAGGGAGTGAAAATACAAGTTACAGAGTAATAACGTTGTTGCAAGGTTAAACTGAAGCAAGGACAAAATATAAATATAATTAACCATACATTCCAGGTTTTCTGAATTTTGATAGAAAAATGAAATAAACTAATCAGAGTTAACAAAAGGTGAACTAGGAAGCAAAAGAGGAGCTCAATTGAAATGTTTCTATTGACATTTTCAGAAAATTGTGAATAGAATGATGTCTAGAAAAACATCTCAGATATAGAGGGAGTGAAAATACAAGTTACAGAGTAATAACGTTGTTGCAAGGTTAAACTGAAGCAAGGACAAAATATAAATATAATTAACCATACATTCCAGGTTTTCTGAATTTTGATAGAAAAATGAAATAAACTAATCAAAGTTAACAAAAGGTGAACTAGGAAGCAAAAGATGAGCTCAATTGACATGTTTGTGTGAATAATCACCCCCACTTGCTTCATAAATTAAACAAGGAGATTTCTAAATTCTCTAAACAAATTATCAGTCTCAGGAACACTAACTAATGCTAAAAATATCATAAAGTAGGAAGCAAAAAAGTTATAGAAACCTAATATGTAAACCTGGAGTCGCATCCCTTTGAATGCCAGAACCGTCGATCCTGAAGCCAAGCTCCGTCCTCAGTATCTGCCTGGAGCATATTCACAAAACTGGCCTCCATTAGCTGGACGATCGCAGCCCTAGACGGTGTCAGATGAAAGGTCAAACACGCGATTGAGAGCTGGATTGCACACACATGGAGTATCCTTGTCGCGATGTTGAGAACTCCATCGCTTATGCCAGTCTGCCAAATTCTGCTCCAACGGTGTGTCCCGCCGTCCCGGTTGTCCTCCAATCGCTCAGATGAGGTTCCCAATCAGAGTCACCGATTCGAAGGAAATCGCCGGTTGGGAGCTTCTTCCCTCGCCAAGTCGTCAATCTCATGCCTCTCTGTATGGAGCTTTAATGTTAATTTTGTAGAAGGGAGACAGAAACACGCGCAGATGGAGGTAGGCAAAACTTACGTAAAAGTGAAATAAAAAACCATTAATGAAAAGAGAAAAGTTAAAAATGAAAAGAAAGATCAATTGGGCCATAAATGATATTGTGCACCTAAAAAGAGACTATGCGGGTAATTTTCACTTTTATTTTTGAGTAACTTGCGCTACAAAAAACACTGAAGTAGTGTAGTTGTCACCGATACTAATCAGTGATATCATCCCTAACAAGATTTACGGATATTTGTCAAGGATCGAAAACAAAGCAAAACATATAAAATAGGATGGATGGAGTATAATCAATATATATATATATATATATATATATATATATATATATAAGAGGAACTTTTCAAGAGCATACAGAGTGCCACCTAAGTCTGCCATGTCATCATACATAACTATTATTTAATTACTTTTATTTATATACGCTTTGTATTAGTTACTAAATCTGATTTAATTAGTAAACTCATACTATATCTTATTCCGTAAATCCTTTAGTAAACTTTTAATATATACGTTTTGTATTAGTTACTAAATCTGATTTAGTAAACTTATACTATATCTTATTCCATAAATCTTTTAGTAAACTTTTAATATATGTTATTGATTTTAGTATTACGTATTTTAGCAAACTTTTTGGTATATTTATTCGGTAACTTTATATTTTATTGTGTGAGAAACTCACACTTTATTATCTATGTTGATTTTAGCAAACTTTTAGAATATATATACGTTTCCTAACTTTGGAGTAAACTTTTAAAATATTTTATGTTTCTAAATTTAGAATTAGAAACATAAAAACTACCTATAGTGCACAAATAGGCTATTATATATACAAAGAGAATGCAAACAAAAGTGTATTTTCACTATTGGCTTTCTCCTTAGTTTGAAGAATTCTATTGCTTAGTGTTCTTATATCAAGAATGTCATCACAGTAAGTTTCTACAACATTTTTAATGATATATTATTGAATACTACGTACATATGATATTTTACCATTTACATGTTTATGATACATGATATTATTATACATTATACCCGATTCATTAATATTCCATAAACTTGATTAATATTATGACAAACGTGTTTACTTTTTTGGGCTGAGCTAAACATATTACTTGTGAAAATACATACGTACTACGGAGTATATATATATTTATATAATCAAAAGTATTCTTTTTCAATGATTCCATACATGAACATGTCATAATATAAATTAAATTCCATTTTGAATTTATAAAATCGTGTGGCTGCATTTTCATCATTCGAAGGTAACAAAGAAATAGTATTATGATACAGAGTATTATGATACTTTATCATTCACATGTTTATGATACATGATATTATTATGCATTATACCTTATTGATTAATATTCCATAAAATGCAAAAGTTATTCTCTAATACGTCAGCTTGATACATCCAAGTCCGACTGGACAATCAAAGTTCGTGTTACACGCCTCTGTGATGTCATCAATCACAAAAGACAAGGAAGCTTAATTTGTCTAGAAATGGTTCTGATCGATGAAGAGGTATACTTTTTTTTTAAATTTCGAATTTTTAATGTATTAATATTTATTTTACACAAAAACCTAATGATATTTTTCATGATTGCAGGGTGATTATGTTCATGCATCTATAAAAAGTGGATATGTTCATACATTACGTCCCAAAATAAAGGAAGGAATGATACACATCATAAGAAACTTCTCAGTGCTTCCAAATAAAGAAGAGTATCGTGTTGTAGCCGATAATAAAATCATGATACAATTCTTTCATAACACTATCATCAAAGAAGTCAAAGGAGAAGCAATTGAAGTGCCAAATTATAAAATCATGTTAAATGCCTCTTCAAATATTCATAACATTTGTTTTAACTGTGCAGGAAACTTATGTTTATCAACATCCCCCTCAAGCCTGGTTTACATAGATCTTGATATTGATGAGTGCAATAAGTTGAAGACCCTTTGGAGTGCACACTTTTTGGGTGAGCCTATCAACCACCACCCATACCGCATAAAATGATATTTGCAAACAGTCAGAATCAACTACAATGATCAATTTAGTATTATTCTTAGATTATAGTGTCAATGAAAAACTTCAATTATTAATATAAATTTATTCCACTACCAATTTTAAAAAAAAACATTTAAAATTAACTAAATTACGTACTGCCCGTGCATCGCACGGGCTTGAAAACTAGTTTTATCTATTCTTGATCTTATATTTTTTTAGAGAAAATTTAAAACCAGTTTTAAAATATTCACTTTATTATTAATAATTTTTGGGTACTTCGTAATAGTTTAATTAATTAAACATGCGATTTTACTAATTGAGAGATGTTTGCCGTTTTCTAATTAAAAAGTCAAAAAAATAAAAATAAAGCACGAGTGAAAGTACAAGTAGGTACTCATTCAATAGTATATTGAATATACTCCATAGTCCATAATAGTCTGGTGAATTGCAGTTAATCCATGCCACGGAGCTTTGTAAGGGTCTGTTTGCAACAGCTTCTACTTTAAAAAAAGTGCTTTTTTTAATGAAATGGGAAGAAGTGATTAAATAAAAGTTGATAGTGTTTGAGAAAAAAGTGATTTTGAAAAGTAAAAGTTGATAGTGTTTGGTAAAATAAGTGCTTTTTGTGTAATAGAAAAAGCAAAAGCACTTTTGACACGAAAGCCGAGAAAAATAAAAGTTGTAGTGTTTGGTAAAAGAAATGCTTTTTTAAAGTCAAAAGCTGAGAAGTGCTTTTTTTAAAGTGGTTGCAAACCAACCCTAAATGCGATTTACAATCGAGGACAATTAGGGTGGCTGTATTGTACGAAAATAACGGGCTTAATTTGTCTTATACGGAGTATATACCAGTGGACAATAATCACAATACCGTAGTGATTTTGTGTTTCTCTTTTCCAGCGGACAATACTTTGTTTCTATGTTAATCGTGTACGTGATCAACATTAGATGAGCAATAAATGTAAATAAATGTAAATGTACCATGTCCGAATTCACAAACCCGACCTGTTTTTTACCCATTTTTTTTGAGCGGGAAATCAACTTGTTTTTCCACTCTCTTTTGAACAGAGATATATAGATATTAAAAAAAATTGGAGATATAACTAAAACATATTGAGTTTCTTAAAATATAAATTGTTTTGTTTTTATCTCGAAATATGGCAAAAAACGAAAAAATAAAAAATCTCGTTATATTAAAATGTGGAAGGACTTCTCTCAAAAAAATGTGGAAGGACGCAAACAGGGACGGAGCGAAGATTTAATATCAAGTCGTGTCAATTGAGCAAATTAATTTTATATAAAAATGTGTAAATATATAGAGCAAAATAGCAAACATTGTTATTTATAAAATTAATGTGCCAATCCACAATTGTCCATGTTGTGTTCTCATATTTTGAAAACGTTAGACAACTTTTTCTTTGTCAACACTTTTGAATATATCTTTTTCAATTAAAATAACACAAATTAAATGATTTTTCGTATGATATTTGATATTTCTACATTCAAATAACAATTCTAGAAAATAGAAAAAATTAACAATCGCTCAGTTATAGGGCGTGTTTGGCATTTAGCGGTTAGTGGTTAGCTAATAGCGGATTATGTTAGCGGGTTGTCAATAGCGAAATAATTTGGCGGGTTGTCAAAAAATGTTTGGTACGTAATTTAGTTGTTTGACCACAATAGTTAGTAGAAAACACCATATTTCAAAATGCTAATCCAAAACTCTTCTATTTGCAGTGTTTCCATTCCCGCGGTTCCGTAAAAATACGCTTTCACTAATTAAAAACGCTAAAAGGGATTAGACCATCATTTATTGGTCTAATCCTTTTTTAACCCTCATAAATTATACTACGGATGGCAAATGTTTAAAGACGCCATTTTTCAAACACCTCATAAATTATACTACGGATGGCAAATGTTTAATACTTTTAACCCTCAGTTTAGAAATTGACAACTCAAAAAGTGTCAAATTATAATACTCAATCAGAAAATATAAAAAACAACTTCAAAGTTCAAACTTCAATTTGGGGATACCGGATGGAGAAAAAAAAAGGATGATACCCCATCCCTGAGACCCCCCAACACCGACCGGACGACACGATAAAAGTTGTAAATTGGACTATAATCACAATATGACAGATAGAGAGTGAGACTCCGTCCCCGGTACTTGTAGAGGCCCTATGCATTTTTAGCATAGTAACCTCTCATCGCAGTTGCCGGGATTTGAACTCGGGACCTAACCCTTGTGGCACTCCCTCGCTACCAGTTGGGCTATGCACACCGGTAAAACTAAGGTATGGGTAAACTTTTTATAGTGACTAGCTCCACCGCTTTCACGGTCCATTACACCAGAAACCCAACTTTGGCTTGACCCTACCACTTGAAGGGTTTTTTGAGGAAGCATAGTTCCACTGGTGCTAGTGGGACTCAAACATGAGACCCATGGAGATTTTTTTGGGGGGGATACCGGATGGAGGATAGATGGATAGTTAAATACTCCCTCCGTCCCCGAAAGAAGTTCTCACTTTCCTTATTTGGATGTCCCTAATTTAAGTTCCCATTTCCTTAGATGAAAAGTTATCTACATCAAAACAGTGTCAAACAGTGCAAAACAGTGTCAAACAGTGTCAAATAGTGTCCAAATAGTGTCAAAAACAGTAAAATTTACCCCCTAATAAGTTTACTTACATTAAAGTGTGTGAAAGTTAAATGAGAAACTTCTTTCGGGGACGGAGGGAGTAGTTGTAATACTCTACACCGGCCACTGTTTAGCAACCAAGAGAGGCAGAGAGCAAGCTGACTCAGCAACCAAGAGAGGCGGAGAGTAGGAGCTGGAGGTGACTTTTCTCCGTCAAGCCAAACTTGCTTTTGGGGTTGACTGTTCAATTGCCTTTTTACTTAGTGGTCCAACTTTTAGAATCTAGACATTGACCCCATTTTATTAGATAGTGGTGTCAATTTTTAATTTTAGTGGTGTCAAATTATAAATTTCAAAAAAATTATATATACCTGTTGGGATAATGGCCCAGGCCGAGGTCCGGCCCATTAACCCCTTTTTTCTATCGGACGCACGTCATGCTAGGACCAGGCTGGGCGCAGGCCCATGACCCTTGGGAAGAGACGAACGTCTGGAATTGGGGGGTCCAGGTTTCAAACGGCCCATCGCGACGAACGTATGAGCAGAGGTAAGGGGCAGGACCACTGGCCATCAGGGATAACGACGAACGTCTCCTGGGCAGGCCCATGATCGTCGGAGGAGATCCAGTCCACATGGAGAGAATCCACTAAGGTCAGGGGACGAACAGCCGAAGTCTCTTGAGGGTCACTTGGAGTGACCCAGCTCACCCCCTGGCGGGCGAACGTCCCCATTATTTAGGCGGGAAGCCTAGATTCTGGCGGGAAGTGCATTTAATGCAGAAGATTTGGTGGTTGGGACACAAGCGGTCCGCAGGCCTCCACGTCAGCATAGCCACCTGCCCATTGGCGGGTATAAATAGAAGCATTTATTTCATTGTAAAGGGTTGGCAACTTTCTATTCTTAGCACTCTAGCTATAGTATTCTTACTCGCAGCACTTCTACTGCCTTGTAAGACGAACGGCCGACGGAGCCTTAGCAAAAAGTATTGTATTAGGGAGTTATTAAGAGATAATAATACCTAATCACTTACTTGCTACCTTACTGTTTCTTGACCCCTATCATCTGCTTGTTGGGCTAGTTATTCACACGCACTCCACTCGAAATCTTTGGGCTTACGTGTTGGGCCTGAAGGTTGAAGGAATAAACTTCAACACTGGCGCCGTCTGTGGGAAACTGAACTAAAAGTTTCCAAAAAACTCTCCCAAACAGCTACTAAACCTACCCACAGCAAGCACGATGACAAGAAACAACCGCCAACGCGACCTCTCCGAGCAGTTGTCCCGCGGACGAAGCAGCCGCGGGCAAACCACGGAACGCTCCGAGACGTTGGGAACGACTGGGGGTGAGGGTGGCCTCACAAACCTCATCCCCCATGAGGCCAGGCATGACCCTCGACTCATGAGGGAGCTGGCGGAAACGATGCGCCGAATGGCGGACGAACAGGAGGCGAACGAAGAGGTGCATTCAGCCAACACCATCTGGACGCCCATATCGCCTGTCCGCCGCATGCAGACCCTGGATGAAACAGCGGAATCTGCCGGGCGCCGGACACCCGTCCACATGAGGTTGGGCCAGAATCCGTCTTCCCATGGAGCTGGGGGGCACACCAGCGCCAGCACCCCCCGCTATGGTTGGCAAGATGACCACCGGGGACGCACGCCGGATGTCCCCTCCGAACAGCGGGGCACCATCATTACCCCCCGCCGCCAGTAACATTGGACGACGTTTCCAAAGACGTGGCGCCCACATCACACGAAGGCTACCCGACGCGGTTGCCCCACGAAGGAACATTGCGCTCGAGGCCGCCCCTCCTGTGTCCCCCGGAAGGGCCGCACAGGAGGCCCGGCTAGAGGCAATGGAGCGGCGATTAGCCGAGATGGATAGACGGGCGGAGGCTACCCCAGCCACGCCGCGTTTCTCCCTCACTTCACCTTTCACCCCGAGGGTCATGAATGCAGAAATTCCGCGGGACTGCAGGCCCCCCCAGGGGATAGTATACAACGGGACCGGAGACCCTAAGGCTCACCTGATCAGCTTCCAGGGGAACCTCTCTATGCTGGGGGCATCTGATGAGGCCATCTGTCGGCTCTTCTTCAGCACCCTGAGGGGTCCGGCGCAAGAATGGTTCGGGCAGCTGAGGCCCGGATCCATTGATAATTACGAACAGCTGTCCCAGCAGTTCATGGCACAATTCGCTGCCAGCACCACCCCCAAGAAGAGCTTCACATCGCTCACAGGTGTGAAGCAGGGGAAGGACGAACCTCTGGCCCAATTCCTGGTCAGGTGGAGAGATGAAGTGCTTCAGGTGGATGACCTGGACGAGCGGCTGGGAATGAACATGTTCACCAGCGCTCTAGCAACGGGAGACCTGTACCGGGACCTTCGGAGGAATCCCAGCACCAGCTATACCGAGGTGCTGGCTCGGGCACAGAAGTACGCCTCCATTGAGGAGGAGATCAGGTTGAGGGACGGCACCCCTGCTGCCCCTTCCCGGAAATTGGCGGATAGGCTCGGCCCCGGAGGCGGGCCATCCCCCCCGAGCAAAAAGAAGAAGACGGACGGCGGCATGGTTCCGTGGAAGGCTCATCCGGAGGCCAGCCGCGTACGCCCGGAGGAATACCACGTCCCTCTGGCTTACCCCGTCAGCCAGATTTTCGACGCCATCAAGGACAAGGGCATCCTAAGGGAGCCCCAAGACAAGAAGGCCCTTATGGGTCATGATGAGACCGCATATTGCGAGTACCACCAGAGGGTCGGCCACCTCACCAACAACTGCAAACAGCTGAGAATGGCCATCGACGAACTGATCCGGCAGGGCTACCTGGGCGAGTTCACCCAACTACTGAAGAAGAATAGCCCGAGGCAGCCGAACCCGAGATCGCGGTCATGGCGCCGCGACGATCGGCGCGAGGCGGAACCAAAGGACGTAGACTATCGGAGTGCTGATAAACGTCCGGAGGGGTCCCTCGGCCCGAGCGGCGGAAAGAAGAAGTTGGAGATCAAAGTGATCTTCGGGGGCGCCGAGACTGGGGACACGCCTGCGGAACGGAAGAAGTTCGATAGGTCCCTCTATGTGGGCTCCATATCAGCACCCCCCGCCAAAAAGAACAAGGTGGAGGCCATCACCTTTGGGCCGGCCGACCTGCCGATGTCACCGGCCGACCTGCCGATGTCACCGGCCCCCCACAGGGATGAGTTGGTGATCAACATGGATGTCAACAATGCGATCGTCCGACGCGTCCTTGTTGATACGGGCAGCAGCGTGAACATCCTCTACTGGGAGGCATTCGAGGGAATGAAGTTGAGGAAGGACCAGCTGGCCCCCCTACGTACCCCTCTTTCTGGCTTCACAGGGGACTGCATCGATGCGGAAGGTACCATCGGCCTCCCCGTTGAGATCGGGGATGGACCTCACACCACCCGCATCCGGATGACGTTCGTCGTGGTCCGCCTAAAATGTGCTCACAACGCAATTTTGGGCCGGCCCGGCTTGGAGGATCTTGAGGCCATCTGCTCCGTGCGGCACTCATGCATCAAATTCCCCACCGAGACAGGGGTGGGGGTCGCCCGCACGGATCCGCACATGGCCAGGGCCTGCTACACCAAGGCCATGGAGAGGTTCAGAGAGAGAGAAGCCCGGGTCAACAGCATTACTGAGAAAGCTAGGCAGGCTGACTTCGACGCTCGTCTGGAACCGGCCGCCCTGCTCGAGGAAGTGGAGCTGGATGACCCCTCGGACAGGAAGGTGTCCATCGGCGCCGACCTCGAGCCTGAGATCAAGGAAGGGGTCATAGCCGTCCTCCGGAAGTTCAAAGTCCTATTTGCCAGAGGGCCGGAGGACATGCCCGGGATAGACCCCAACCTCATCTGCCACAGACTCGCCGTTCGGCCGGATGCCAAGCCCATACAGCAGAAGAAGAGATACATGGCAGCCGAACGGCGAGAGTTCATCAAGAGGGAGGCAGCTACGCTCCTCAACATCAAGCACATCCGGCCGGTCATCCACGTGGAGTGGTTGGCCAACGTAGTACTAGCCCCAAAGGGCGACACTTGGCGGATGTGCGTCGACTACTCGGACCTCAACAAGGCCTGCCCGATGGATCCGTATCCAGTGCCGAGGATCGATTTGCTCGTAGATGAAACGGCGGGCTGCGAGCTGCTCAGCTTCATGGATGCATTCAGAGGCTACCACCAGGTGTTCATGCATCCTGATGATGCAGAAAAAACGGCGTTCGTCACAGCGGAGGGCGTGTACTGTTATGTGGTCATGCCGTTCGGCCTGAAGAATGCCATGGCTACCTTCCAGAGAATGATCGGGATGTTGTTCAAAGACGTACTAGGGAAAACCATGGAAGCTTACGTGGACGACATCCTGATCAAGAGCAAGAAGAGGGAGGACCACGTCCGCGACATGGAGAGGATCTTCACCATCATGGAGGGGGCTAGCATGAGGCTAAACCCAAAAAAGTGTGCTTTTGCCGTCAAGGGCGGCAAGTTCCTCGGCTACATGATGAGTGAGAGGGGGATCGAGCCTAACCCAGAGAAGGTAAAGGCGATAGTTGACATGGAGGCCCCGAAGAACCTGAAGGATGTGCAGCGCCTCACCGGGAGACTGGCAGCCCTGAGCCGATTCATGTCAAAACTAGCAGATAAGGCCATTCCTTTCTTTCAGATCATGAATAAGGCAAATCCCTTTGAGTGGACACCAGAATGCCAGGCTGCCTTCGAAGATTTCAAGATATACCTCTCTTCTCCGCTCGTCCTCACCAAGGCGGACCCCGGGGAGCAGCTATACATGTACTTGGCGGTGGCAGACTTGGCTGTGAGTGCCGTGCTACTCAAGGAGGCAGAGGGCGTTCAGCGACCAATCTATTTCGTGAGCAAAGCGCTGAACGGTCCGGAGACCAGATACACACTGATGGAGAAAACGATCCTCGCCTTGATAGCATCTATCAAACGCCTGGCACCGTACTTCCAGGCACACCCAGTGATTGTATACACGACACAGCCTCTCGCCACGATCCTCCGGAACCCCATGGCCAGCGGGAGGATAACCAAATGGTCTCTGATGATCGGCCAATACAACATTGAGTTCAAACCGAGGCCGACGATCAAGGGACAGGCGCTGGCGGACTTCATTGCCGAATGCACTGCGCGCACCGAGGACGATCCCCAAGGCGACAATGATTTCAACAACTGGTGGGAAATGTACACCGATGGGGCCTCAAGTGCAAAAGGTTGTGGCGGGGGAGCAGTGATTACCTCACCTGAGGGTTTCAAGGCCTACTACTCCATGAAATTTGAATTCAAAGTCACCAATAACGAGGCTAAATACGAGGCGCTGATTGCGGGACTGAAGTGTGCAAAGGCACTCGGCGCAGCTCGTCTCAAGGTGAGGATGGACAGTCAACTGGTAGTAACCCAGATGAATGGGACGGCCGAGACCAGGGAAGAGAGGATGAGGACCTACAAGGAGCTCGCGGAGGAACAAACCGCGCAGTTCGAACAGGTGATAATTGAGCAGGTATCGCGGGTGGAGAACGCCGAGGCATATATACTATCCAAGCTAGGCAATCCCCCGACCGATGACCCCTCAACGAGCGTCCCCCGACACATCAGGGGCTTCGTCAGGCAAGAGACACTCCCGACACCGGCGACGGACGTCATCCGGGTAGAAACCATCTCCATCGCCGAACCTAATTGGTCGAAGGAGATCGCAGACTACCTCAGGGATGGGACGCTCCCCGAGCCTGAGGATGATGGCAGCTCCGGACGAGCAGCATGGATAAAGAGGAGGGCCCCCAACTTCGAACTCATTGATGGACAACTCTACAAGAAGACGTTCGGAGGGCCATACTTGAGGTGCCTCCCACCGAGCTTGGCATCGGCCGTCATTGAAGAGATACACGAAGGCATGTGTTCCAGCCACCAAGGCCCTCGTACTTTGGCTCGGAAAATCATCTTACAAGGGTATTACTGGCCGACCATCCAGCAGGACTGCTTCAACCACACTCGGAGGTGTGCAGTATGTCAGCAATATGCTCCCGTCCCCGGGCGGCCGGCAAGCTTCTACACTCCGATGACGGTTGCACTACCCTTCGCCAGGTGGGGCATAGATCTACTGGGCCCTCTCCCGACGACGACCGGCGGAAGGAAGTTTGTCATTGTGGCAATTGACTACTTTACAAAGTGGGTAGAGGCCGAGCCGCTGGCCTCCATCACCGAATATCAATGTCAGAAGTTCCTCTGGCAGAATGTTATATGCCGCTTCGGGATTCCAGAACAGGTCATCACCGACAATGGCCGGCAGTTCGTCGGCAGAGGATTCGAGGCATACCTGGCGAAGTGGGGCATCAGGCACTCTAAGGCCTCGGCGGCCTACCCACAGGCCAACGGCCAGGTGGAGAACATGAACCGGACCATCATGGATGGGATTAAAAAGAAATTGGAAGATTACGCGTCCACCAGGCCGGAGTAGCTCAATTACGTACTCTGGACGTATAGAACAACCCCAAGGGCGGCAACCGGCGAGACACCTTTTGCGTTGGCATACGGATTCCAGGCCAAGGTGCCAACAGAGGTGCTAGTGCCCACACATCGCACAAAGCACTTCCAGCCGGAGGACAACGAGGCAAACCTACGAGCGGAGCTCCATTTCATCGAGGAACGAAGAGACCTAGCAGCTCGTCGCATGGAGGAATATCACCGAGCCACCCAAAGATACTTCAACAAGGCGGTGAAGATCCGCGAAATTGAAGCGGGGGACCTCGTACTCAGAAAGAGAGAGAAGAGCAGGCCACTCGAAGGTGGCAAGATGGCCAAAAACTGGGAAGGGCCGTACAAGGTCATAAGAAGATACAACCAGGGGACGTTCCTCCTCCACACCTTGGAAGGGAACCACGCTGGGATCTGGAACGTCGAACACTTGAAGAAGTTCTACCAATAATTAGAGATAGATCGTTGTAATATTTTGGTCGAAGTGCCATGTAACACCACCGATCGTCACCTCTATATTAAAAAGATTACTTCTGTTCTTCACTTCCTATACAGAGATTAAAAGCCGAAGTGCTATCGAAACGATTTCCTCCTCAAAAAAAAAAAAAAAAAAAAAAAAACAAAAGAGAAAAAAGGGGAGAAGGGGAGATACGACTCCTGTGAGAGAGGGAGTCTTGACGAGGTATGCCTGATCTTCCTTCGCCGCGTATGACGAACGTCTCCCGACGCGGAGGTTAGTAGGAACGTGGGGGAGGCTAGACGTACAAAAGGGAACCTCGGCAGGATAAACCAGTTCCTCCCATTTCCCGTGGATCGACGAACACCTTCTGCCAAAGCAGAAGGCCAGTAGGGCCACGAGCATGGGACGACGAAGCAGGGAATCCCGACGTGGATAAACCAGTGACCTCCTTGCGATCGTTGGATGACCGAACGTCTTCTTCGAAGTAAGAAGATTAGTAGGACAACGACAAGGACGAACGAAGCCTAGTTCCTCCCCCTGATGAGCGCATGACGAAAGCCTTCTGCGAAGCCAGAAGACTAGTAGTTCGCGGCTGGGGACGAACGGAGAAAGGGAATCCCGACGTGGATAAACCTGTTTTTTCTCAAGGCGGGGATGGCGAACGTCTCCTGCGAAACCAGGAGACAAGTACCCACGAAGCTAGGGAAGGACGAAGACTGATAAAAAGTCTCCAAAAAAAAAAGGAGAAAGAAAGAGGAATGGAGCAAGAAATGTTAGACGAACATGGAACAAACAATGATTTTTATTCTTCGGTACTGATGACCGGAAAGTACAATGTGTGATGTAAATTACAGTGTAAATAATTGTAAGGTACAGACTATGAGCGGAGAGTCAAGTTTGGCCGGCATCAGGAGTTGGGGCCGTAAAGGGGACCTGCTTGGTTTTTTCCCTGGCCTCAGCTTCCTCACGCTCCTTACGCTCCCTCAGCAGTTCAAGGGCCCCCTTATGGGCGTCTACCATCAGGGAATCGAAGCCAGCTGCCGCAGGATCAAAAGGAGCCCCAAAGTGACGCTCGAAGACCGGAAGATTCTCTGCCACGAGGCCGACCATACCCTTAAGATAAGTATCGTCGGCAAGATCATCGAGGAAGCGTTCCCCAGTGGGAGTGGCCTGGAGCAATTTGACGCCATCCAGATAAGGGTCCGGGCAAGTGGCCAAGAACTCATCGACGAGCCTCGGAAGGAACCTCATGGCCATGGTATGAATGGCACCGGTATAGGCTTTGGATTTCTGGAACTCGATGGAACCAGACTCCTTGATCTTCGAAACATCGGCCTCGTAGATGGGGACATGGTTATCCACACCCGTACGGCGGATTTCCACCTTTGCCTTTTCCACGGCCCACAGCCGGCTGCGAAGGTCCACAAGCTCGGCCTCCTGCTTCCGAAGGAGTTCTTTTTGGGAAATGCTCTCCTGGACGAGCTTGTCATAGGCGTCAGCCTTTTCTTGAAGCGTCCCGGCCCTCCCCTTGGCGTTCTTCAAAAGGGCGTCGCATTCAGCCCGCACCCGGGCCATCTCCTTGCCTTGATGCTCGAAGGCCATCCGAGCCCGGTGGAAATATAACCCGGCCTTGTCGAGGGTGCTCTGCCCACACTCCAGGAGATCCTCAGGAGCTTCCTGGGCGGCGAAATCTTGGGGGACCTTGAGGTTGAGGCCACACCAGATCGAAGACGCGGTCTGCCCGAAGAGCATCATCGACTCCTTGCGAGGGCCAACCCCCGAGAATTCGATAAGGCCAAGGGAGGACCCGTTGTTTTCTGGGGGTGAAGGGGGACGAGCATCGTCAGAGCCCTTGGCAGCATGGACATCTTCATCCCTAAGTCGACGGACCTCAGAATTGGCCGGAGGGGAAACAGGGGGCTTGTTCCGGGAGGACGGCTTCCGCTTCAAGGGACTTCCCGGCTCACCGTCGGAGTCATCGGCCACTATGATGGCCTTGGAGGCAGTACCATCGATGCGGGGCCTCTTTGAAGCCCCGGCCTCCGGTGCATCGTCTGACCGTCTCCTGGTCGCCCGAGGCTCAATCTTGGGGACGAGCGGCTTCCTGCCCTTGTCCTCATGCTTATTGTCGCGGCCATGGGTATGCGAAGTAATATGAGTACGCCCCATGGATGATATAGTCGGGAAAATTCCTGCAGGCAGAAAATCAAGACGTTCAGAACCATAACAACTAGAAGATGACAGGACAATGCAAGTACAAATAGACGCACCTAATCCGGCCCGGGCCTTAAAAGGCTCGGCCACCAGCGACCGGAGGTTCTGAACCCCAAGACTAGCTATGCGCTTGGCATAGCCGAGCTCCTCATCCGTCATGGGCGGCGGGATGGACTTCACCGGGTAGGCGTTCCACCTATCGGAGAATGGCATCGGGGAGCCCACTTCGGCAAGGAAGAACCGTTCCTCCCAGCCGTCCGGATTCCCGGCGTTATTTGAAAACAGGACCATGGACGAACGCGCGATCAGGGTCAAATATCACGTACGTCCGAAAGGGGATAACCGGAAGAAGTGTTGCAGCAGGTCCACGGTGGGGGTCACGTCAACGCTGTGACACCTAATTATAAAACCCGCGATGATCCTATAAGCAGCGGGGACGAACTGAGCAGGTGTCACCCGGAGGCCCCTAAAAAGCTCTATGTGGAAGCTATGGAGGGGAAACAGGAGGCCGGCTATGACAAAGTCCAAGTGGACCACCACATAGCCGGGCAGATGGCGCATTGGGTTGCGCAAAATCCGATCGTCGTAACCCCTTGGGGGAAGGAACCATTGGCTTATCAACCGACGGTCGGCGTTCAGGAGACGCTGGCGCTGACGACGAACGCCAGAAAAATTCAGGTGATGACGGGGGGGCCATGGTGGCATACCCCGCTCATAGAACTCTAGGTCATCACCAGAGGAGCACCCATCGTCGAACCTATCAATAGTTTGGGACCCTGATATGGACAAAGACATGACGACGTTCGGTACCTACGGGTGCTGAGGCCGGAAGCGATACCAAAGAAAGCTAGAGGGAGGAAGTGATTGAGCAGCACAAGAGCTAGAGATGGAGCAAATGGAGGATTCGCAAGGACTTGGGTACTTATAGGCAGCACCGCGGGGTTGCGCCAGTCACGGCGGAACACGTGGCATCCGGATACCGGTACCTACCGCGGTATTAAAGGCTCCTCGATGTTGTCACCTCACAGTCACTGCGAAGGAATCTGGTTTGATACCACGAACGTCCCCAGAGGGGGCAAACAGAGAGCGTACGTACAGGCCATGTTCACATCAGACGCACGTAGACATGGCTGGCCATGTTCACGACAGACGCACGTAGACATGAGCACCCCATGTTCACGTCAGACGCACGTCCGAAAGGGATGTCTGCTTAAGCGCAGGCGTAAAAGGTCACGCTATTCCGGAAGCGGCGAACTCCTCCATCAAGGCATTGTTCGGAGAGGCGCATTCGTATCTCCACACCTGGTCGAACAGACGAACGTCGCCCCGCCAAATTTAAGTTGGGCGCGCACTACTCGGATGGTTATGCCAGGAGCCACGGGAGGAGCGTCTTCGCCAACTCTAATCCGGGAGATTACGGCCACAGCCCGTACGTATGGGGGAATGGTTACATAGGTGGTGCTCCCGAGCATACGTTCATATCCCGATACGAACGGAGGATGGACGTGAACGACCCCACAAATGGTTATGCCAGTAGCTAAGGGACGGGCGTCTTCATCAACTGGTTCAAAGGAATACGGTCGCATCCCCGCACGTCTTCCTTCCGACGAACGGCATTGGGGATGGTACACATGGGTGGTGCTCTCAGGCACACGTTCGTATCCCGAAAGATTGGGATGCATTGGCGAGTTGTGGACATGAACGTCCCCAAGAAAAACAAAAAGCTACCAACGAAGAAAGGAAATAAAAAGAGTTCATGAACGTAGAGACAATGATGAGGCAAAAAGAGTTGTATATTCTTCGGCTCTACTGGCCGGATAAGTACAGGATCAAAACAAAGAAACTACAAGCTACATTACACAAAATTTGGAGAAACAGGCCGGGACCCTCCAGGGATGGTTTCTTCTTCCTCCTCGGGCTCGGGCTCGGGGGACGGGGGCTCCGGGACCTCCCCTCTGGCTCTGGCCTCCTCCCGCCGGGCGTCCCTTTTCAGCTTGCCCACCACTCGGATCAGCTCCGGATCTGAGGCGTGCTCGGCCAGATCGAAATTGGGCCCCTGAAGAGCGGCGAAGACCGGCAACGTGGCCTTTACCCCCTCGTTGTAGCCGATGACGAAGGAGCTATCCCCGACATCATATAAAAATTTCTCGGCCAGAGGCGCACTCTCCAGGATTCGGACCCCGAATTTGAGGCGGTCCTTTGGCGCCTGCTTCTGCAGCTCGGCGGCGAATACATCACCAAAGGCGCCCCCAAGGTACTTCTGGGCTGCAATCATGAAGGCCCCGGAGTTGTGGTACCCAGAGTCGTCGACGAGCCATTCAGGGGCCTTGTCTTTGGGGGCTGGGAGAGCTGGGACGAGCTTGAACCCCGCCTTCTCCAGAACCGCGAGCTTCGCGGAGGATTCGCGGGCCACCTTCAGGGCGGCCTGCAGTTCTTTGTCCTTTTCCGCCAGCTCTTTCTCCTGGAGACGAGCGGCCTCTCTCGCCTTCTTCAAGGCCGCATCTGCCTTATTTTTTGCCTGAAGGGCATCGGCATCCCGAGCAGCCTCAGCCTGCAGGGTAGAGAGCCCAACCTACAAAAGAGATACTGAGGATGAGACTTCAATCAACGGAATATGGAAATCTACCGTTCATTTAGGGGCAAGTCTCACCTGAAGAGCGGCGGCCAGAACCGCATTGGAGGCCTCTGAAGACGTCCGGGGAGGCATTTCCACGCCAACCAGAGAGGCAATTTCCTGCCAGACGTCATGGGCCGGACGCCCAAGGGAAGGGAGGATCAGCCCTTGCTCTTCGGGGGCCGAAGAGGAAGCCCCCCGAGGCCTTTTGGACTTCTTGTCCTTCGCCTTCTCCCCTTCAAGCGGATGAACGGCCTGTAGGGGCGCCACGACTTCGGGGACGACAGGGTTGAGGATGGGGGCCTGGGACCCCTGTGCCATCACCGTGGCAATGAGGTGCTGCTCCGCCTCCACCGTGCGACGATCGGCCTGGGAGGCGGAAGAATTAGAATCTGCCGCTTGGGCGGCCTTGGCCTTGGCAAGGGCAGCATCGGCCGCGGCACCCTTTCCCTTCCGTTTCTTGAGGAGCTTCTCGTGATTCATCTGTTCCTGGGTCGGGGGAAGACCTGAAAGAAAAATGGGAAGTGTTAGATGGACGAGCGTCAGAAATAACTCACCTCGGAGGTCAGGACCGCCCAGTACCCCGAGACGAGCGTAGAAGGGGAGATGTCCGAGAGCATGGGCGGTACCTATTCCTGCCGCGGCGAGTGCCTCGAAAGTTAGGAAGTCATCTAAGGGCCGGACGCCGCCCGTCGAGATCTTCCTGATGTCTTCCTCCAGATCGTCGGTCAGCTCCGGGGACCCTATCTTGGGCGGATAGCCATTCCACCGTAGTGGCAGACGAGCATCTGCATACCGCACAAAGAAGAACCGGTTCTTCCAGTCATGGATGGAACTCGGCGCTCCGCGGAACAACCTCCGCTTCGGACGAGCTGCAATGCTCAGGAAACCATCGGAATTCTGGGGGGTGAGCCGATAGAAGTAATGGAACAGATCCAAAGTGGCGGTGACCCCATTGTCCTTGCAACGGACTAGGAAGGCGGAGAGCCACCGATAGGAATTCGGCATGAGTTGAGCGGGGGCTATCTGGTAACAGCAAAAGAATTCCACAAAGAACGGATGGAGAGGGAAACGCAGCCCAGCCTCGATGGAGTCCAGAAGCACCATAATCATCCCTGGACGTCTCCTCATCACGTGGGTTGCGCCGCGGAGGCTGTATACGGACGGAGGAGGGAAGAACACCTTGAGCTTGTTAAGGGCCACCGGTGAGAAGATCTGCTCATGACAGAGGACATTCTTGATCGGGCATAGATGCCTCTCCACATCTATCTTTAGCCCGAGGTCAAAAACTTCGATGTCGGAACCGTCCTGGGCCTCGACCCCAGAATCATATCCGTCCGGACGACCGTCCTCACTGGCGGACTCCTGTTCCCCGTCCTCAACCACGGGATCCACCACATCGAGAGCCATACTGTTTTGCTCCCCCGAATCAGCACCCTCCTCACCAGGGACAGTCGCAACAACACCAATTTGGGCTTCCCCGGCCTGAACAGTTCCCACGGTAGGGGCCGAGCCAGAACTACCGGAAGTGCTAACTTCGCCCGAAGAACGTGAACCGGAGTCGGAAGAGGAACCCGAGGAGGAACCCGATGAACCCGAACCAGAACTTGACGAAATCTCCATCGAAACCATCGCGGTAAGAATTCAAGACAAGAAAAAGAAGCAGAAGATGGAAGTTACCTTAGAGGGATTAGCCGAACTTGGAAGCGGGAGAAGACTTGAAGAGCTGCGGAAATTCGAAGACAAGAGAGCAGAAATCGGGAACCCTAACCCAGAGGGAAAACCCGGCATTTATAGGAGAGACACCGATGGGGGGACCAACGAGGGACGGACACGTGGCAAGGAGCGTATTCCGTCTCACGCGCTGTGCGTGGGACGAAAGTGTAATGATGGCATTTCCTCGGAAAATGCACCGCCGCTACAGCAGCCGTCACCTCGTTTCCTGAACCGTCGACAGCTGTTAAGCACCATGACCACGAGCGTACGCTTCCGCCAGATGCAATAAGACACAAGTATCAAGACACGAACGTCCATTTCGGGGCATCTGTACTTCCTTATGTTCTGCGCATGCCCAGAACATCAGAAGTGGGGGACTTGTGTTGGGATAATGGCCCAGGCCGAGGTCCGGCCCATTAACCCCTTTTTTCTATTGGACGCACGTCATGCTAGGACCAGGCTGGGCGCAGGCCCATGACCCTTGGGAAGAGACGAACGTCTGGAATTGGGGGGTCCAGGTTTCAAACGGCCCATCGCGACGAACGTATGAGCAGAGGTAAGAGGCAGGACCACTGGCCATCAGGGATAACGACGAACGTCTCCTGGGCAGGCCCATGATCGTCGGAGGAGATCCAGTCCACATGGAGAGAATCCACTAAGGTCAGGGGACGAACAGCCGAAGTCTCTTGAGGGTCACTTGGAGTGACCCAGCTCACCCCCTGGCGGGCGAACGTCCCCATTATTTAGGCGGGAAGCCTAGATTCTGGCGGGAAGTGCATTTAATGCAGAAGATTTGGTGGTTGGGACACAAGCGGTCCGCAGGCCTCCACGTCAGCATAGCCACCTGTCCATTGGCGGGTATAAATAGAAGCATTTATTTCATTGTAAAGGGTTGGCAACTTTCTATTCTTAGCACTCTAGCTATAGTATTCTTACTCGCAGCACTTCTACTGCCTTGTAAGACGAACGGCCGACGGAGCCTTAGCAAAAAGTATTGTATTAGGGAGTTATTAAGAGATAATAATACCTAATCACTTACTTGCTACCTTACTGTTTCTTGACCCCTATCATCTGCTTGTTGGGCTAGTTATTCACACGCACTCCACTCGAAATCTTTGGGCTTACGTGTTGGGCCTGAAGGTTGAAGGAATAAACTTCAACAATACCTATACAAAAATTAAAAAAAGTCCAGTGGTCTCAATTTAGACCACAACTTTTACAACGTAGCTCTGTCCCTGCACGAAAATGCCCTTATTTAAAAAAGATGCATTTTGTACTTCTTTCGTCTGAATAAAAATACTGTACTTTATGCACGCGTTATTGTATGACATTTATTGCACTTTATACCGACGTTCACTGCACAACATTTTTTTTGTTCGAATTTTAGAATAATTCACTGCACGACATATAATTCACTTCATGCACTTAAGTATGACACTTCAATATTTTTTTTTTCTAATTTTGATAACTTTAGTTTTTACGTGTAATTAAATATAATGCACTCCATGCGAGAGTTATGCCACGCTATTATAAAAATGTTAGGTTTTTATAATCCTTTTTTTTCCTTATTAGATTTGATAACTGCACTTTATGTCAATGTTAATGATCTACATTATTGTACTTCTTGTCATGATCACTTTATTTATGGTCATATCATCACACTTCTTGTAATAATCACTGCACTTTTTGTGATAGTCACGACATTAAATACAAATTATTCACTACACACCCTCTTCAACCTAGGATTCATCTTCAACTTGCCTTGACTGGAGAATCTGAATTGTCAATTGTCTAGCGCCGTTCTTTTGGAACATTAATTAGCAACCCTAATTTCATTAAATAGAAGAAGAACCCAAAAAACCTTATTCTCAAGTGGCAACGAGCAGGCGCGTGAGTCGGCGGAGGTAACGAGCTGAGGAGGCGACCGTACAACAAGACGGCCACGCCGGCAGCGAGCACGGGCTGGACGAAGGAGGCGAGCATGCGACTGTGCAGATGGACAGAGGTGGAGAGAAGGTGGCCATACGGAAAGCATGCGGACGTACAACTAAACGGCAACATGCGGTGGCAGGGCGGCAGCGACAGTCGGATGTGCGGCGGGACAGTAGCGGCAGGCAACTTTGTGGGGGGGCAGTGGGAGGCTTGAGGCTAGGGTTAGAGAAAATGAGTAGGAGATTAGGGTTTTACATGCATAACCTAAAGAGTATACTTGTCCATAAAAACTAATTATTTAATTAATAATTACGGAACTAATTAAATATTACTCTCTCCGTCCCGCTAAGATTGTCTCATTTTACTTTTTTGGGAAGTCCCACTAAGATTGTCCCATACCATATTTGATAAAGATTGTGTGGCTCTAAATCATTCTAACTTTATTCTTACTTTATCAATTTAATATCAACCACACAAACATACTTTTCTTAATTATCGTGCCACCTTCTCCCGTCCCAATCTTAGTGGGACGGATGTAGTGCAACTTTAAATACTCCCTCCGTCCCTTAAAACTTTGCCAACTTTCCCTTTTTGGATGCCCTACTAACTTTGCCACTTTCCATTTTAAGTAAAGAATTTGTGGTTCCAGTTAGTTCTCTCTCCTCTACACAAACTTCAACCACACGATTTTTATTTTATTAATCCCCGTGCCGGTAAAACTTGGCAAAGTTTTAAGGGACGAATAGAATATTATTTTAAGAAAATAACTAGTGAGGTCATATATTCGGAAAATGTAGAATTTCTGTCATATCTAGGATAATTTTCTGATAGATATATAGTAATTCCTCTATATAGGACTAAAAATAACATAAAATGCATAAATAGGACCACTACATTTTTACCATCCCAAATAGGACTAAACAATTGATTCCTACCAGAAATGCCCCTAAGAGTATTATTTCACAATGAAATGTTATAACTCGGTCATAATAAAATCCTTAAAAAATAATCCAAAATCCTTTTTTGAAAAAAAATCGTACAACAAAAAATATATTTTTAAAAAATATTTTATTAATTTTTTTAAAAAATTTAAAAATAGTAAAAATCTATATAAAAAAAATATAAAAACTATGAATACCTTTCCCACCGCCTCCCAGCACCACCACCTTCGATCGGTAAAAATTTTGCCACATTTCATAAAAAATTCCATTTTTTCCCGAAAATGCAAAAAATGGCTTTATTACTCTTCATAATGCCAAATTCTCATTGAATCTGCCATTATTATGGCATTACTAAAATTCTTGGCATATTTTTTTAAACAAATTAATAGAAATAGTAAAAACCCATAACAAATATGGATAACTCCAATCGGTGAAAATTCTGCCAGTTTTTGTAAAAAATGCCATTGTTTTTTGAAAATGCCAAGAAAATGACATTATTACTCATTATTATGGCATTACTAAAAATGTTGGCAGATTTCCAACCGGTGATGGGAGCTGGTGGTGGCAGAGGAGGTGGCGTTTTTTTGTTTTACTTTTTTTTCTTAATTTTTATTTTTTTTAATAAATATTTTATAATTTTTTTAATATTTTTTTGGGAACAATTATTAAAATACCCCAAACTTTGAAAAAGTGTGAGATAAACACCCCAAACTTTCATATGTAATTTAAATACCCCAAACATTATATAAAAGTTATTTTAGCACCATGGTCATATATTATTTCTTTCAAAAATGTAGATTTATGGTGTTAATTGCATGATTTAAAATGGAAAATTAAAAATGTAGATTTATGGTGTCAATTATATAGAGTGAGGGTAGTATTATTTATTTTATAATGGAGATTTACAAAGTTAATTGTATCTTCATGCTAAAATATTTTAATTTATGAAATTAACACCAAAAACTAACATTTTTTAAAGAAATAATATTTGACCATGGTGCTAAAATAACTTTTTATATAAAGTTTGGGGTATTTAAATTACATATCATAGTTTGGGGTGCTTACCTCACACCCCTTCAAAGTTTGGGGTATTTTAATTATTTTTCCCTATTTTTTTTTACGTTTTTTAAAGTTTTTTTTAATTATTTTTATGATTTTATTATTAATTAAGACATTTCAAAAGCCTCAAGGGTATATTTGTCCAAATACACATAAATAGTCCTACTAGAGGGAATAAAAAAGTAAAAAACATGTAGTTCTATATATTTGTGCTTTTGAGTCACTTTTTTGACTAGGGAATTAACTCATATTTATACCCGTATTGCTTCACGCACTCACAAAACTACTTGATCTAACTTTACTTAGACAAAATTAACCATTTAAATATATATTTTGACTAATTTTTAGGTAGTAGTTAGTATTTGCTCGCCTTTGTCTTTGACTGTAGCATTCTCCATCCAGTATTTTCCTTTAAGCACAATTGATCTTTCGATATTTTCCTGTAGCATTCTACTTAATATCATTATTGTAGTAATGATGAAGGAATAATTATAAATTAATAAGGCCAAACCGTTACAGGTTACTCTAGTCCTATATATATCCCATCAATAGGTAGGACTAGAAAATTATCATCTCATACGGTACACAACACTGGAAGGTTAGGCCGATCAATCGTGTTGGATTCAGGGTCTTCTTAAAGTGTTAATGCAAATGAATTCTCAAGGTATTGTTCTAATCTTAGTTCATACATATTTGATTTCATGGATTTATATGGATTTAGCTATTATATATTTATATATATATTGCATACGGAGCTTTGTTGATATATATATGAATATCCAACACAAGACTCCAGTCGAGCACCAGCGACCAAGGGATAACAAAATCGATCTTCGACAAAGTCGAAATCGGAAAAAGGCTCCAGCGGCCGACATAGATAGTCACAACCCTACTAGAGAGAAAAACTTGTGATCGCTCTACCTTAGCCAAAAGCAAACCACTGCTCCGCGGCCGGATATGCGAACAAGAAAAGCCGAACTTCGATCAATATGATCGAATTCGAAAAAAAAAGCCTAGAGGCGGCTGCCCCAGGAGAAACGATCTTTTAGGATTCAATTCGGTTAAATCCTACCCTTCCCAATCTTATGAGCCCAAATGGGCACTTAATTAGTTAATTATTTGCCAAATGTTTATTTAAAACAATTGCTCACAAAAAAATTATAAGCTTATAAAGAAAAACTTAAAAAGAGAAATAACACAAATCATTTATACGGTGAATGTCTAAAATTGTCCATGCAGTGCAAAAAAGATCGAGGTGCGCAAAGGGGCTCATTCATATTTAGGGAAGTGTCGTTTACGTTTTTGAAAAGTATTTAAGAACATTTTACATTGTCACTAAGAAGCTGTTCCGTTCACCTGATCTGAATGTTTCTGATCTGAATTTTTTAAGTTCTGATCTGATCTGATCTGAATTTTTCTGATCTGATCTGATCTGATCTGAATCTTTCTGATCTGATCTGATCTGATCTGATCTGAATCTTTCTGATCTGATCTGAATCTTTCTGATCTGATCTGAATGTTGCTGAACTGATCTGAATGTTGCTGATCTGATCTGATCTGATCTGAATGTTTCTGATCTGATCTGAAAGTTTCTGATCTGATCTGAATTCTTCTGATCTGAATCTTTCTGATCTGATTTGAATATTTCTATAATTGTAATTATAATTATAATTATTAGATTTATAATTGTCATTAAAAATATAACTGAAATAAAATTACAATTATAATCATAATTATAAAAAAATAATAATTAAAATTAAATTTAAAATTATAGTAATTATACTAATTACACTAATTATAAGTACAAATACAATTATAAATGTAATTATATTTTTAATTATGATTAATTTTATAATTATTATTGTAATTATAATTATAATATTTATTTCTATAATCATAATTATATCTATAATTACTAATTTAAATATATAATTACTCCGAAGTAATAATAATTACAACAATAACAACAAGAACAACAATCATATTAATAATAATGATGATTATAATTATAATTACATTGTAAATCATAATTATAATTATAATTATAAATATATTATATTATATTATATTATATTATATTATATTATATTATATTATATTATATTATATTATATTATATTATATTATATTATATTATATTATATTATATTATATTATATTATATTATATTATATTATATTATATTATATTATATTATATTATATTATATTATATTATATTATATTATATTATATTATATTATATTATATTATATTATATTATATTATATTATATTATATTATATTATATTATATTATATTATATTATATTATATTATATTATATTATATTATATTATATTATATTATATTATATTATATTATATTATATTATATTATATTATATCATATTATATCATATTATATCATATTATATCATATTATATCATATTATATCATATTATATCATATTATATCATATTATATCATATTATATTATATTATATTATATTATATTATATTATATTATATTATATTATATTATATTATATTATATTATATTATATAATAATAATAATTTTATATTATTAACATTATTATTATATTATTAATAATATTATTATATTAATATATTAATATTATTAACAATAATTATAATATAATAATCATAATTAATATATTAATAAAAGTGATAAATCATGTTTGAATTTTTTGATCTGATCTGATCTGATCTGAATGTTTCTGATCTGATCTGAATGTTTCTGATCTGGTCTGATCTGGTCTGAATCTTTCTGATCTGATCTGAATGTTGCTGATCTGATCTGAATCTTTCTGATCTGATCTGATCTGATCTGAATCTTTCTGATCTGATCTGATCTGATCTGAATAAAATAAGATTAAGGAATAAGTAATAAGATTAAGACGAACGGAAGAGCTTCTAACTCATTGAAACATTAACACATCCTTTGGGAACTTTTTACTTTGGCGGCGGCAATGGAGAGTCTTTTCTCCCACCTCCACTACTGGCTAGTTGATCACCCATCCATCAGCCAATATGAATGGAAGCACGGCCACACATTGGGATCGTCACCGCTCTTTGTCCCCGTCACCGTCACCGTCTACCTCTCCGCCGCCATCTTCCTCCACCGCTCCACCCTCCTCCCACCACTCTCTCCCTCCTGGCTCCGCCGCATTTCGGTCGTGCACAACATCACCCTCTGCCTCCTCTCCCTCGCGATGGCCGTGGGTTGCTCCCTCGCCGTGCTCCACCAGATGCCGAAACGCGACTGGTCGTGGGTGGTCTGCTTCCCAGTGAACCAGACTCCGCCACGTGGGCCCACATTTTTCTGGGCCCACGTTGCATACTTTTCCAAGATTTTGGAATTCGTAGACACCCTTTTGATCCTCTTGAGTGGGTCGCGCGCCCGCCGCCTTACCTTCCTCCACCTCAACCACCACGCCGTGGTGGTCGTGACGTCATACCTCGGGATGATGACGTCCCAGACTCTGCTTCCGGTGGGGGTGGTTACCAACGCCGCCGTGCACGTGGTGATGTACAGCTACTATTTACTCTGCGCATTGGGTTATCGGCCGCGGTGGAAGAGGGTGGTGACGGAGTGTCAGATCATCCAGTTTGTGTTTGCTTTCATGATTTCCGGGTTGATGCTGTTTTATCATTTTACCGGGTCGGGTTGCTCCGGGATATGGTCGTGGTTCTTCAATGCTCTGTTCGTCGCTCTACTTCTGGCGCAGTTCATGGAGTTTCATTTTACTAATTACAGATCCAAAGATTGGAAAGACTAATCCGACCTTCAAAATAAGCGGCCCTGATTAGGTGACCTTCATTTTTCAAAGATTCCCACTTTATGTTGGATCCGACCCATCGAAATAAACGGTCATGATTCGGTGACCTTCATTTTTCATAGAATCCCACTTTATGTTTGGTCCTAGTTAATTAGTTAGTTAGTTAATTAAGCTGTCTTGTTTCCTTTATGATTCGGTGACCTTTATTTTTCATGAAATAAGCTGTCTTGTTTCCTCAATTAAGTACTCCGTAATTTATTAATTTCTTTTCCTTCACCTACTCATCTAACCATTTTAATTTATTTACGAAGTAATGAGCAATATAACTAAAACAAAGAGTGACTTTTTAATGTGTGACGATCGATCATAGTATTTGTTGAAGAAGAACTAGTTATATTCAATTATATACGTACTACTATATAGATCATAGAGTTAATGACCTATTTAGGACTAAAACAAGTTTGGTGTGCACAAATAGGACCAAGAAACAAGTCTATGTTACATAGGAGTTAAACACACCTATTTGTACAAAAATGTCCCCATTCAATTATTAACTGAATTTTAAATCAAAATGTCAAATTAAAATTTCATGAAACCCTAAAATTTCACACGAGAACTTCAGTCACCCTTGATGCAATTTCAACTTGCAGCCGCCCTAACCGCCACCCTCACCGCTGCCCTCGCCGCCACCTACTGCCTCCCTCGCCGTCGCCTACCGCCTCCCTTCACCGGTGTTTTATGCCTCCACCCTTATCGCCTGTCGCTGCGTCCCACACCGGAGTCTCCATCTGCTGCAGCCACCGTCACTACCACCCTCCGACCACCACCAGTGGAAACTCGACCTCCAAGCACCACCGCTGTCACAACTCTGGCTCAAAAAAATTGCCAGAGTTGAGAGATTCAATCCTGGATGTTCATTTGAAATCTGCCATGAACTTGGATTTCAAATCTTCCACACATTTGGGAGATTTATCTTGGAATAGTAACACAAAACTGCCATATATTTGGCAAAAACAAAATGTTTCGAAAATTCCAAATTTTAATTGAACAGGCACGTTATCACAATTAAAAATTACAGCTAAGAAGTTAATGACAAAATAATAATAATAATAAAAAGACAGTTTACAAAGAACCTTTTTGGCCATATTATAATTGTCAGTGTACATTTTTGCCATAAACATGGCAAAATCGTATGCCATCATCCAAAAACCCAGAAAATCAGAATTTTTGAAATACTAAGAAATAATAAATTGGAAATACGAAAATAGAACTCTGGAAATTTGCAAAATCTAAAAAGTCAGTTTACAAAGAACTTTGTGGCCATATTATGATTGTTAGTGTACATTTCTGACATATACATGGCAAAATCGTATGCCATCATCCAAAAACCCAGAAAACCAGAATTTTTGAAATACTAAGAAATTAGAAATTGGAAATACGAAAATATAACCCTGAAAATTGACAAAATCCATGTCAAATTCCTGAAAAACAGAAAAACAGAAATATGAAGGAGAAGATCAAGGAGAAGGGGATGGAGAAAGAGAAGAAGGAGAAGGAGAAGGAGAAGGAGAAGGATGAGGAGGAGAAGAAGAAAACAGAGAAAAAGCCTGAAATCCGAAGGAAACTAAAGTCAATGATGTGGATGACGAAGGCAGCGAGTGGAGGCGACGGAGGCGATGAAGGCAGAGGCGGTGGAAGCATCGTGCGTTAGAGTAGGCGACACGTCAGATCTACAGGGAGAAGATGAGATGCAGTTACTTTTTTGCTTTGGGGTCTAGAGATAGATGGTGCAGGGGCAAATGGGTGCAGAGGCGGTGGAATCGATCGATAGATGAAAGGAGCAGGGAGAGAAAATTAATATGCAAATGGGTGTAGGGGCAAATTTGGGATGCCTATTTTCATACATTTGATAATAGGACTAACTTGGTCCTATTAAGGGAAGAAAACATATGAAGTCCTATTTTTGCATTTCTTCCAATTTTTAGTCCTATATGGTGCAATTACTATAGATCATAATGGTATAACCCTAGCAACCACATTCACCTTATATTCATCATCATCACCATCACCACCACCACCATCATCATCATCATATATCATCACGTCACTGCTGCAAAGGCTGCCACCTACGATGGAGTAAGAGATTCGGATATACGCAGTCTTATCCATATACTAAAACACAGAGAGACTGTTTTTGGATGACCCATATTGAAATTTGGGTCAAAAGTAACATGAACCATCTACTGCTTCAAAACAAGGAAAAAAACCAAACAATTTAGTGAGCAATTTTACTTTATTTCATCTATTTCATTGATATTTAGATAAAATCTCATTAATTATCAACGCACGTTGGGTTTATATATAAAATATAATTATTCAAAGATTCTACATTTATGAAGCTCTCTTCACGTAGAGAGAGAAAAACGCGGATGTCTCCCTCTCCTTAGGGTTTGGTGTATTCCGCCGTTCGCGTGCGGGTTCTCCCTCTCCGCAGGGCTTGGGTATCGAGATCGAAGGAGGACGATTGCAGTTGGAGATGGTTGGCTTCGAGATCAGAGGAGGATGATTGCAGGGGATTGGCAATCGACGAAGTGAGGCTATAATGATGGGCAAATTCCAAGAGCAGATCAGCGGTGGACAAAAGGACACGGATGAATTGGCGATTGATGATGATGAAGAAGAGGCGGAGGAAACCGCTTTATTTGGTGCAACAGCAATCGTTGCGATGGTCCGGCCTCCTCCAGAACCACCGCCAAGGGTTGATCGACACGTTTTAGAGTTTGCTTATTTATTTTATCTGCATTTTAATTTCCACATTAAGACGTTTGTGTTTTGTTGTTATTTTATTTTATGCTGTAAGACTTTTGCACTTAGTTGGGGGTGGGAGGCCTGCAGTAATCGTCGATGACTTCAATTTGCCCAAGTTAGGTTTAACGAGTTATATTGCTTTGTCAAATGTGATTAACTCAGAGTCTCGACTCTCGACCAAGGGCGGATGGTTACATGTGGTCCTTTCTCTATCTTTCACCCCTGCTGAATGCTATTTTATCAATATAAGCACCCTTCGACAAAAAAAAAAGATTCTACATTTAAATTTAGATAAAATCTCATTTATTTGTTCACAATTTTGTAAACTGGCATAGGAGTGATTTTGGTGTATTAATGATGCCAGACAAATTTAATTAGGCAAACCAAAATAAATAATCTTGTAATAATCAAACCAATAATCTTCAAATGCCAAAAATCACACATAAAACCATTTACAACAACTTTTTAATGAATACTAGTCTTTTACCCGTGCGTTGCACGGGATACCAAATTTCAAAATTACTCATGAAGTTATCCATTTCCCTCAAGCCACAATCAATTGTTTATCAACCTAAAATCAACATTCTTGGCTCTTTGTAGTAATATGCACTACCAATTAATTTGTGGATTGTATTTAAGTGCGGGGTTTTTACAAGAATATTACTAAAATAAAACATATTTACATAAATATGACTATTCATTACTACAATGTGGTGTTGTGGTAACTTAAGCTCAAAACTTGAACATGAATTACTATGATTTCATTACTACTCTAGTCAATAATCATATTTTTGTAAATCATCTTTATTTTGGTCATATTTATGTAATTATTTCTTAAGTGCGTAGCCAAAAATCAAAATAGTACGTAGGTAAGTAGGTTGTTCAAAAATTAACATGTATATAAAGTAAGCTAAAAAATAGCCATCCACGCGGATCTAGGAACTTGTACATTTGATTTTTTTTTGCTTAAATAAATGCATGAGAAAAAAACCAAATAAAGATTCTTTTTCAGAGAAATAAAACTGATTAGCATTAATAAAATCATTGTTCAATACATTCAAGATAAACAAAAGAGGAACATAAAACCATAAATTACAATCAGATACAGAACACGTGACTTGGGCAAATTCATGAGATATCACCCGCAAAGCTTGAGCGTATGTCTCCAATACGGATTGGGATCCTCTGCCCGACTAGGACGGTGCCTTGCGCATCGGACGGTCGGGCAGTAGCAAAGCAAGCCTCGAGATTAGCGAAAAAGTGTAGCTCAAGATCTCCTACCGTTGAATTGTTGATCGGAAGACCCGAAAGAAGCAAGACACCCTACCTTATTTTAAAGTAAGGTAGAGGCCCCGGATCCCTCGAATACCACCTGCAAACGAACCTGCCATAGAAAAACTCGTCCCACTTATAATTTCCGAAAAAGCCCAAACAACACCGGATTCTACAACCACAAAATTCCTGCTTGACCCAACTAAGAGTCTCTCTTATCCCCACCAACTCGGCTTCCTACGGAGACAATCATCCATCCCAAACCTTCGAAGCCCCTGCCAAAAACTCCCCAAACTCATTTCTAAGCTTGAAGTTTTCTGTCGACTGTCGTTGGCAGGAAACCACATCATTACAGTTGCCAAATAAAGATATTAATTCTAAAACAACAAAAGGAGATTGTATAAAAATATTATTTGCAAAAGTTTATTTCTAACATAATATATTAGACGAATGTGAGATTTTGGTCAAACTTGATCTCATAACTATTGGAAAAGTTTTTTGATCCCAGTGATAAATTTTATCTCCCTTGAAGTCACAAGAGGTACAAGGAAAATGAAAAATGGATATTCAAACGATATACCTAACTTGAAATATAAACAATCACATATAACAAATTTACGAATTAAAAGCTTAACTAATTGGCATATTTGTAGATTAATACATCATTCGATATATATTTTGAGATTTGTAGTATTCATATAATTTTATAGTAATATGACATGTCAAAAAAATCAAACCAGACCAGATCAAACTTAAACAAAATTCCCCAATGGATTTTCCATGTTGTCTCCGCACCTATTCTCTATTTGTGGATCTGCACAAAAACTTGCTAGGAAACTCTGTTTAAGTCAATAGCTAAACTTCAGATTATTTCTTATTTCCTTGATAAATCCAAAACCAATTCACTACACAAAAAATTGACTTAATAAATCCAAAATTAATTTACATTTTAAACTCCGGTTTCATATGTTGATTATGTTAGCTGACCCCAAATTTTTTTGGGTCTAAGACTTGAATGTTGTTGTAAACTAATTCAAATTTCAGATAATATGGACATTGACACATTGCCATGGAGAGATGACACAAAATGTAGATTTCTAGAAAGACAGAAAATAACGACAGGGAAGGAAGATGTTAGGAGAAAAAAATAATCTAATAAATGTTTAATAAATCATAAACCAAAATTAGTTCTAAGATGAAAAAAAGATAGTACTAGTATAATGCGCGTAATAAAATGTTCGTTGAAGAAGATAGCACAAATCAACTTTGACTTAAAACTTATAAGCCGGTAATAGTAGAAAATCATAATTAAGTAATAGGCTCAATAAAAGAAACAAATTTTATTTATGCTGAAAGATGCCAATTTGTTTTTATTTCATTTCTTGCCTTGTAATTAGTTGGTTTAAATTACACATATCAAGATGAGAAACATATTTTAAATTTCTTATCATTGTTTTTTAAACACCACTCTACTAATCTTCCGCTTCATAACCTATGTGCCCAAGCACTGTAACACTTTTTTAAAAAAATCAACCATCAAGAAGGTCAAAATTCACAACCACTTTGCAATGTTAAGGGTGACTTTTGCACGATGGACTAAAATCACTAAATCTTAAAAAACTGAAAAATTAAAAACTATTTTTTTTCATATCAGGCATAATCTCATCTGAAACAAAGTGTAACATGCAAGATTCAATTTATGTGAATAAGTCCAGCTAATCCATTCATAGTGTGATTAATATCAACTTGCCTCTACTTTTAGATTCATTTGAACATTAACATTGACTCATTGTGATGATACATCATACCCTGCCAAGGTAAAAAAAATAGGTAATAGTCAGGGCTGTCTAATAATTTTGGAGGCCCCGGTTCCAAATGTAAAACCCAGGCCCCACATTAATACAAAAACTTAAACAAAATCTCAGTATAAATACTTATACTCAAATCAATTGAATACTCATTCAATAATTTAATAATTGTTTTTCTAAAACATACTTAATACTTGATTTAAAGCAAGACAACTCATTTCAAGCAATTCGAATAAAAGAGAACTCAAAGGACCAACAAAAAAATGATGGATCTATATATTTCTTCCATACTAATTGTATTTTAGTATATAATATTATTGTATAATACTAACAATTTTTTAAAAATTGGGTGCCCCATAAATTGGGAGACCCTGTTCTGGATAACCTAATTAACCCCCTAAAACACGGCCCTGGTAATAGTTAGTAAGCTTCTAATGGTGAACATGAAAATCAAGCCATTAACAAAGGGAATACATATTATATTGACTAAAATGATTGGGCAAAATGATTAAGTTTACTAAATTTCCTTGACTCTTCGCTACATGTAAATTTTATTGAGTTATAGTTCACTCCAGGCAAAAAATGTTTGGACAAAATGATTAGCTTTACTAAGTTATCTTGCCCCTTCGCTGTGTAATTTATTTGACTCTTCGCTAAATTTTATTGAAACTCGCATACTTGACTGCAAACATAATTTCCTGAGATAGAACGTTAAGAGCTTTTTTCACACAAGTTTCCATATAAGAACAACTTTAACATCAAAACATGCCTCCTACAAAATCAAGGCCCAAATTGATGGTATTGAGCCAACTCATAAAAATAAAAGAGAGTAAGAACTCACACAAGGGAGACAAAGTGCTTTTGGATTGCCCGTAAGATTCAGAAATGATCGACCTCTAGCATTTTTTTGTAGTTTTTTTTTTGAAGCACATAAAATCATCTGTGGATAGAAAGTCTTGGCATTACAGTTAGTGATTTAAATGATTTTTATACAAATATGTAATTGTGGTATGAAGCTAACATGTTTTGATGAATTATTATGACCGAGTTCCATTAAATATAAAAGCAAGTCAAATTCTCTAGGAGTAAACTAATTAAGTAACTGTTATAAAGTGGAAGGAAATAAGCATAATATCAGGGAGAGAAAGTATAGTATGAACACTTAGTGATAAAGATATTATTAATGGTGTGATAGAGGAGTGATTATGGTGTAAGCATGGTGTAATGAGAGTGTCTTTACAATGAAGCAAAGAGCCTATATTTATAGGCTAAACAAGTTATTAGCTCAAGATGAGGGATTAATATTAGCCATATAATCATTATCTAGAAATCATTATTGTGATTTCTGAATTATCTTGATAATGATAATAATGACCTATTAATCATGAATAGTTAGGAGATGACTAATTCATTATATTTCAACACACCCCGTTGAATGGTCATCTTCCAATTATTCATGGGTATTAGTTGCCTCGATAAAAACCTTACTATGGTTTCCACAATGTGATGAAAATCATAGTTAGGGAAAAATATCTCATGAAAGAATTTGAAATGAAAGATATCGGGAGAATAAAATTTTATCTCGTCATTCAAATTGAACATTTGAGAAATGGTATTTTTATTCACCATCAAATTATACCAAGAAACTTTTGAAGCGGTTTTACATGGATAAAACACATCCGCTCAATTCTTCAATGATGTTTCAATCTCTCAATGTGAATGATGATTTTTCCGACCTAGTAAATATGATGAATAAATCCTTGGTCGTGAAATAATATATTTGAATGCTAGATATTTGAAGCATTAATGTATTCGGCTAATATAATACTTGACTAGATATATCTAGCTTTTTCTATAAATTTGTTAGCCAGATATAGCGCAGGTCAGAGGACGTTACATGAAAGGGGACAGAACAAAGCATATAGCACCCAAACTTTTCTCCACACATGATTGTGAGAAACAAGGAACGGTTGATGTCAAACAAATCAAGTCATGTGACAATCCTGCTGATTTATTCACAAAGTCATTGGCACCGAAGAAATTTGAAGAGCTGGTCCACAAAATTGGAATGTGTCGTCTTCGAGATATATGTTGCATTGAGGGGGGGGGGGGGGGGGGGGGTAATATAATGCACTGCACTCTTTTTCCCTTTGCCAAGATTTTTTTGGTTTTTTTCGTGACAAAGGTTTTTAACGAGACAGTACATTATAATACTATGAAACTAATACCCCAGAATAATTAGAAGATGACCATTCAAGGGGGAGTGTTGAAATATTATTGAATTAGTCATCTTTCAACTATTCCTGATTAGGAATTATTATCACCATTATATAAATAATCAGGAAATCATAATTATGATTCTAGATGATAATTGTGTGGTTCACAATTATCCTCTAATCCTAAGAAGCTTAGCTTTTCTCCTATAAATAGAAGTTTTCTCCATTGTAATTAACACACCATGGTTACACCATTATCACACTCTCAATAACATAATTATCATTAAGTCTTCATACTATATTTTCTCTCCCTGATCTTCTGCTTATTTCCTTCCATTTTATAACTAGTTTTTGGACGCGCGATGCGCGTGTGGGATGATGCCCAATATATATCAGACAATGTGCATATTTTACCGCAATGGAATTGGAAATTTAAAAAAACTATGGTGCTTATTTAAGAAAATGTATCATAGAACTGTAGGTGGGAGTGTGACTAAGTAGTTCCAAATATAAGCAATTGAAAGTACAAAAGTAAATTTTAATATGATGTATTAATGTATTAATAAAATGATGTGATTAGAACAATTACACATATATAATGTAATGAATTTACTTGTAAGCTAAATCGAATGAAAATAAAGGACATGAAAGTTTTAATAAAGAATAAAGGTGTGTGCAAAAACTTCAAAGCATTTTGTATTTTAGCAAGCATCGCATTGTAAAACCAATAGAAGCCAGTGGTTAGGATTAAAAGATAATACGTAGTATTATATTTGAAATTCAAGAGAAGACGAGAAGTTATAGTGAAAGTTGCAATTGATTTAAGTAAATGAAGTTTCAAGTTGGCCCGATTGCATTGGAAATTCACTATTCTAAGGTATTGTATAGATGTTTGAGAAATATGTAGAGCGGTAATGCGGTATTAGTGTTAAATATTGGTTGCAGTTGTTATTGTTTGGTTAAGGAAAATATGGTGTGTATGTCTTGCCTATCCTTCTTTTTCCATTATTGGTTTGCTTGTGATTTAGAGCATCCTTTCAACATTGTGACTGAAAATCGAATCAATGAGAGTTGAGACTTCCTTTTTTTGCCTTTGATGATGACATTTAGTCTTGCCCTGCAAAAATGTCAGATATTTAGGGTCTGTTTACAACAGCTTCTACTTTTAAAAAAGTGCTTTTTTAATGAAATGGGGAGAAGTGATTAAATAAAAGTTGATAGTGTTTGAGAAAAAAATGATTTTGAAAAGTAAAAGTGGGTAGTGTTTGGTAAAATAAATGTTTTTTATGTAATAGAAAAAGTAAAAGCACTTTTGACGCGGAAGCCGAGAAAAATAAAAATTGTAGTGTTTTGGAAAATAAGTGCTTTTTTAAAGTCAAAAGATGAGAAGTGCTTTTTTAAAAGCAGTTGCAAACCAACCCTTATACTAGTACATTCATCTCCATCTTTAACACATTTAGTTTTGCCCTACAAAAATGTCAAATAATTGAGTGTGAATACAATTATCCAAATGAGCCAAAAGGTAATAAATCAACTGGCATAATGTCCCTTAAAACTTTGTCAATTTTCTTTTTTTTAGATGTCCCACTAACTTTGTCACTTTCCCTTTTAAGTAAAGAATTTATGATTTCTGTTAATTCTCTCTCCTCTACACAAACCTCAACCACACAGTTTTTACTTTATTAATCCTCGTGACGGTCAAATTTGGCAAAATTTTAAGGGACGGAAGTAGTACATGTTGAAAAGTGATGAAATGCAAGAGCACCCCCGTCTCCATGGAAGTAGTTTATAAATTATAATACACTAAATCCAAAATTGCAGCAACCCAAGTTTAGTTTATACGGACGGAGTAATTTTTTAATTGATTCATGTTGGACAAAAAACTCATCAAACAATGTCAAACTTTTAAGGTGGGGATTACTTCAACCCACACCAAACACGACATTATATTTTGGATTATAACTCTATCTTCCAATAACATCAACTCTATTTTTGTTTAGAACTCTATATTAGTATAGATATACTCTTAAGGTGCATACAAATATTACTCCGTAAGAAATTACTAAATTAAATATAGTAAACATATAAAAATTTAGATATCAGCTGAGTCAAACTCGAATCACATGTGAATAAAAAGAGTATACAATCATACAAACTTCATGTTACCTTTTTTTTTTTTACTCCAGGGGTCTGGGAGAGGGGGGCTGGGGGAGCCTCGAGTAATCAGGACTGAAACCCACTCTATTGAGTTTTCAACCCTTGTGTGCCTAGCGGGATTCAAACTCGAGACCTCCCACTAGACACGATAACCTCACAACCAGCTAGACTGTAATGCTTGGTTGCCTTTTGTTTTGTTTGCAATCGAGTACCGAAAATCATCATAAACGAAGTGCAAGTAGCTAAATGTGTTGCCTAGAAACTTTTTTGCCTTTGTTTACAAATGAAGTACTTCATATGAAACTTTTTTTAACGTCTTCTTTAATATCGGTATCTGCATTCCTGGAAGCAGACTCCACCCACTTAATATCAATTTACTACCTCTGGTCTTGAAAAATGCAATGATACCAACAATTAAGTATGAGACAGTCCCTGTTCTGATTTAGCCTCCATTTAAAAATGATAAGTTTACTAAATTCAGGTTCTATTTGATTATGGTTATTTTCTGCAGATAGAAGAATAGCATCCGTAGATACAGAAAGTGCGCTCAAGTTTAAAGACGTTTGTGTTTACTTGCCAAGCCCCGAGGCCCTGCCTTGCAATCCCATGGGCAGTTCACTTACCAGTTTGACCTGAATTTCTTCCCCTTCACCAAATCGTCTTCCACGGCGGATGGGGTTGACTGGCACGGCCAAACTGGTGTGGGTGTGCGGTTGAAGAAGAACGTAGGTAAAAGAGAGGCCAGGTTTTCCTGATGGCAAATAAGAGGCGTATTATTTGCCTAGATGTAAGGTCTATTGAAGTGAGAACGGAGATAAACAGATGGGAGAGGTTACAGACGGAAACAAAACGACAAAGTAATTTCCTTTTAGTGCTGTATAACTTGCAAAACAGGTTGTACCACCCAATTAAGCAAGACGATTACACCAACATTTTTTTCATTCCTTAAGTAATTTTTTTTATTGGGCATTATAAGCTTTTAAGATTTGATAGTAACCTCTTTTTCTACAAACACCAACATTCCACTCATCATGTTGATTGTTTGACAAACTCTTAAAAGAACGCTATTGTGGCAGCCTAGAGCATAGGTTTATGTGAGATGAAAGAGAAACTAATAAGTTTCTTTCGAACTATTACACTTGATATGTTCAAAAAGGCACATTTCTTTCTAGCAGGGGATCTATCAGATACCTAGGAGGATATCTTCTCTTAACTCCACCATCTGGTTGTCATATGGGTAGAAAACCTTGACTGAAATGGGATTTGGAAGCCTTTCATTCTGAGCTAACAGCCCTAGCATAGAAGAACAACCTAATCCACTAATTTTTTTCTTTCTAAATCATTGTGAAATCAATTTTTTGCTCAACTGGTCATATTTAACACCCTAACACCCTAGTGTTCTGCATTTCGTTAATATAAAAAGATTAAATTGAAATAAGTATAAAATTTAAGAACAAAATTAGAAAGGAAAAATTGACAAAAATAATCCCACCTTTGGTCTTCTTATAATAATCGCACCTTTAAATAATCCAAGAATAATCCCACCTTTGCACCTCATCTTCTTTCATTGGACCCTTTCTTTGAAAATCTTATAGAAATAATCCCACCTTTGTAGGTCATCAATAGGTCAGGGTCCAATGAAAGAAGATGATGTGCAAATGTAGGATTATTCTTGGATTATTTAAAGGTGGGATTATTATGAGAAGATCAGTGAAAGGTGGGATTATTCTTGTCAATTTTTCTAATTAGAAAAGTATTGAGAACTATGGGAAAAAGCAGTGGCGGACTTACATTATAATGAGGGTGTGCACAGGCTACACCTCAAAAATTGTCATTAGCCTAAATGACTTTAGTGTTTCTTTTAGAATCTAACAGTGCTTCATTCAGGTGTTCGAAGCTACTTGGGTGCATTCACTATATTTATTTTTAAATGCAGCATTCAAAATCGTTTTACCTTGCTTCACTGCCCATGCTAAAGTTACGGATCCAAATTGGAAGCCCAAATTACAAATAGTGAAAGAGGTACATATCTAAATGCCCAATAACATTTTTTTTGAAACAAATTACTCAAATACATAAAACAAAGAATAAGCAAACTGTTGAGGTTTATTCCTTCAACCTTCAGGCCCAACACGTAAGCCCAAAGATTTCGAGTGGAGTGCGTTTGAGTAGCTAGCCCAACAAACAGATGATAAGGATCAAGGACGATAAAGTAGCAAATAAGTGATTAGGTATTATTATCTCTTAATAACTCCCTAATACAACACTTTTTTGCTAAGGCTCCGTCGGCCGTTCGTCTTACAAGGCAGTAGAAGTGCTGCGAATAGAATGCTATAGCTAGGGTGCTAAGAATAGAAAGTTGCCAACCCTTTACAATGAAATAAATGCTTTTATTTATACCCGCCAATGGGCAGGTGGCTGTAGTGACGTGGCAGCCTGTGGACCGCTGGTGTCCCAACTACCAAATCTTTAGCATTAAATGCACTTCCCGCCAGAATCTAGGTTTCCCGCCGGATTAGTGGGGACGTTCATCCACCCGGGAAGTGAGTTGGATTGCTCCAAGTGTACCCTTGAGAGATATCGGCTGTTCGTCTCTTGGCCTTGAATGGTATTCATCATGCGGACTGGGTTCCCCCGATGACTACAGGCTTGTCCTGGGGACGTTCGTCGCCATCCCTGGTGGCCCGTGGTTCTGCTCCTTGTCCCTGCATATACGTTCGTCGGGATGAGCTGCTGGGCCTGAGTCCCCCAACACCAGACGTTCGTCCATCCCCAGGGAACATGGGCCCGTGGGTTGGCCTAGTGTCCTAACTGGACGTTCGTCTAGCAAAATGGGTTAGTGGGCCGGACCTCGGCTTGGGCCCTTAACCCAACACAAGTCCCCCACTTCTGATGTTCTGAGCATGCGCAGGACATAAGGAAGTATGAACCTCCCCGAAGTGGACGTCCGTATCTCGGTACTGGTGTTTATTGCACCTGGTGGAAGCGTACGTTCGTGGTCATGGTGCTTGACAGCCGTTGACGGTTCAGGAAACGAGGTGACGGCTGATGTTGCGGCGGCGCATTTTCCCGAGGAAGTGTCATCATTACGTTCCCATCCCACGCACAGCGCGTGGGCCGGAATACGCTCCTTGCCACGTGTCAGCCCCTCATTCGTTTCTTCATCGGTGTTTCTCCTATAAATGCTGGGTTTTCCCTCTGAATTAGGGTTCCCAATTTCTGCTTTCTTGCTTCTCGGTTTTCTGCAGCTCTTCAAGTTTCCTGAATCCAAGCTCGGCTAACTCCTTGCTAAGGTAATTTCCACCCCCTGCCTCTTTCCTTGTCTTGAATTCTTGTCGAGATGGTTTCGATGGAGATCTCATCGAGTTCTGGTTCGGGTTCATCGGGTTCTTCTTCGGGCTCCTCCTCTGACTCCGGTTCACGCTCTTCGGGTGAGACTAGCACTTCCGGGAGTTCCGGTTCAGCCTCTACCGTGGGAACGGTCCAGGCCGGGGATGCCCAAGATGTGGTTGCTGTGGTGGTTCCTGGTGAAGAAGGTGCCGACTTGAGGGAGCCAGGGAATATGGCCCTCGATGTGGTGGACCCTGTAACTGATGCCGGGGAACAGGAGTCCGCCGGTGAGGACGAGCGTCCAGATGGGTATGATTCTGGGGTTGAAGCCCAGGACGGCTCCGACATTGAGATATTCGATCTTGGGCTGAAGATAGACGTGGAGAGGCATCTGTGCCCGATCAAGAACGTCCTGTGTCATGAACAGATCTTCTCGCCGGTGGCCCTTAACAAATTAAAGGTGTTCTTCCCCCCTCCGTCCGTATACAGCCTGCGCGGTGCGACCCACGTGATGAGGAGACGTCCAGGGATGGTTATGGTGCTTCTGGACTCCATCGAGGCTGGGCTGCGCTTCCCTCTTCATCCGTTCTTCGTGGAATTCCTCTGTTGTTATCAGATAGCCCCCGCACAGCTCATGCCGAACTCCTATCGGTTCGTCTCCGCCTTCCTAGTCCGCTGCAGGGACAGTGGGGTCACCGCCACCTTGGACTTGTTCCATTACTTCTACCGGCTCACTCCCCAAAATTCTGACGGTTTCCTGAGCATTGCAGCTCGTCCAAAACGGAGGCTGTTCAGCGGAGCACCGAGTTCCATCCATGATTGGAAGAACCGGTTCTTCTTCGTGCGGTACGCGGATGCTCGTCTACCATTGCGTTGGAACGGCTATCCGCCCAAGATAGGATCCCCGGAGCTAACCAATGACCTAGAGGAGGACATCAGAAAGATCTCGACGGGCGGCATCCGGCCCTTAGATGATTTCTTGACCTTCGAGGCGCTCGCCGCGGCAGGAATAGGTACCGCCCATGCTCTTGGACATCTCCCCTTCTACGCTCGTCTCGGGGTATTGGGCGGTCCTCTCCTCCGAGGTGAGTTCTTCCAGCTGTTCGTCCATCTAATCCTTTTCCCTTGTCTCTTTCAGGTCTTCCCCCAACTCAGGAGCAAATGAATCACGAGAAGCTCCTCAAGAATCGGAAGGGGAAGGGGGCCGCGGCCGAAGCTGCCCTTGCTAAGGCCAAGGCCGCCCAAGCAGCAGACTCTAACTCCTCCGCCTCCCAGGCCGATCGTCGCACGGTGGAGGCGGAACAGCATCTCATTGCCACGGTGATGGCACAGGGGTCCCAGGCCCCCGTCCTCAATTCGGTCGTCCCTGAGGTTGTGGCGCCCCTGCAGGCCGTTCATCCGCATGACGGGGAGAAGGCGCAGGACAAGAAGCCCAAGAGGCCTCGGGGAGCTTCCTCCTCGGCCCCCGAAGAGCAGGGGCTGATCCTTCCTTCCCTTGGGCGCCCGGCCCATGACGTCTGGCAGGAAATTGCCTCTCTGGTTGGCGTGGACATGCCCCCCCGGACGTCTTCAGAGGCCTCCAACGCGGTTCTGGCCGCCGCTCTTCAGGTGAGACTCGCCCTTGGATGATCGGTAGCTTCCTATATTCCGTTGATTTGAAGTCTCATCCTCTGTGTTTCTTTTGTAGGTTGGGCTCTCTACCCTGCAGGCCGAGGCTGCCCGGGATGCTGATGCCCTTCAGGCCAAAAATAGGGCAGATGCGGCCTTGAAGAAGGCGAGGGAGGCCGCTCGTCTCCAAGAGAAAGAGCTGGCGGCCAAGGAAAAAGAGCTGCAGGCCGCCCTAAGGGTAGCCCGCGAGTCCACCGCGAAGCTCGCGGTTCTGGAGAAGGCCGGGTTCAAGCTCGTCCCAGCTCTCCCTGCCCCCAAGGACGAAACCCCTGAATGGCTCGTCGACGATTCTGGGTACCACAACTCCGGGGCCTTCATGATTGCCGCCCAGAGGTACCTTGGGGGCGCCTTTGGTGATGTCTTCGCTGCCGAGCTGCAAAAGCAGGCGCCCAAGGACCGCCTCAAATTCGGGGTCCGCATCCTGGAGAGTGCGCCCCTGGCCGAGAAGTTCTTGTATGACGTTGGGGATAGCTCCTTCGTCATTGGCTACAACGAGGGGGTAAAGGCCACGCTGCCGGTCTTCGCCGCTCTTCAGGGGCCCAATTTTGATCTGGCCGAGCATGCCTCAGATCCGGAGCTGATCCGAGTGGTGGGCAAGTTGAAAAGAGACGCCCGGCGGGAGGAGGCCAGAGCCAGAGGGGAGGTCCCGGAGCCCCCGTCCCCCGAGCCCGAGCCCGAGGAGGAAGAAGAAAACATCCCTGGGGGGTCCCGGCCTTTGTCTCCAAATTTTGTGTAATGTAGTTCGTAGTCCCTTTGTTTTGATCCTGTACTTATCCGGCCAGTAGAGCCGAAGAATATACAACTCTTTTTGCCTCATCATTATTTCTACATTCATGAATTCCTTTTACTTCCTTCGTTGTTGACTTTTCGTTTTCCTTGGGGACGTTCATTCCCGCAACTCGCCAATGCATCCCAATCTTTCGGGATACGAACGTGTGCCTGAGATCACCACCTATGTGGACCATCCCCGACGCCGTTCGTCGGGAGGAAGATGTGCGGGGATGCAACCGTATTCTTTCGGGGTACGAGCGTACACTTGGGCGCACCATCTATGTAACCGCTCCTCCATACGTGCGGATTACGGCCGTAAATTCCCGGATTAGAGTTGGCGAAGATGCTCCTCCTGTGGCCACTGGCGTAATCATCCGAGTAGTGTGCGCCTAACTCAAATTTGATGGGGTGACGTTCGTCTGTTGACCAGGTGTGTAGATATGAATGCGCCTCTCCGAATTATGCCTCGACGGAGGAGCTCGTCGCTTCTGGGATAGCGTGACCTTTTACGCCGGCGTCTAGGCCAGCCATCCTTTCCGGAAGTGCGTCTGACGTGGATCACGGGGTGCTCATGTCTACGTGCGTAATCGTGGCTCGTATGTATGCTCCCTATTGCCCCCTTCGGGGGACGTTCGTGGCATCAAACCGGGTTTCTTCGCAGCGACCGTGAGGTGCTAACATCGAGGAGCCTTTAATACCGCGGTTGGTACCGGTATCCGGGTGCCACGTGTTCCACCGTGACTGGCGCAACCCGGCGGTGCTGCCTATAAGTACCCAAGTCCTTGCGAATCCTCCATTTGCTCCATCTCTAGCTCTTGTGCTGCGCAATCATTTCCTCTCTCTAGCTTTCTTTGGTATCGCTCCCGACCTCAGCACCCGTAGGTACCGAACGTCGTCATGTCTCTGTCCATATCAGGGTCCCAACCTATTGATAGGTTCGACGATGGGTGCTCCTCTGGTGACGACCTAGAGTTCTATGAGCGGGGTATGCCACCATGGCCTCCCCGTCATCACCTGAATTTCTCTTGCGTCCGTCGTCAGCGCCAGCGTCTCTTGAACGCCGATCGTCGGTTGATAAGCCAATGGTTCCTTCCCCCAAGGGGTTATGACGATCGGATTCTGCGCAACCCAATGCGCCATTTGCCCGGCTACGTGGTGGTCCACTTGGACTCTGTCATAGCCGGCCTCCTGTTTCCCCTCCACAGCTTCCACATAGAGCTTTTTAGGGGCCTCCGGGTGACACCCGCTCAGTTCGTCCCCGCTGCTTATAGGATCATCGCGGGTTTTATAATCAGATGTCACAGCGTTGACGTGACCCCCACCGTGGACCTGCTGCAACATTTCTTCCGGCTATCTCCTTTCGGACGTACGGGGTATTTAACCCTGATCGCGCGTCCGTCCATGGTCCTATTTTCTAACAACGCCGGGAATCCGGACGGCTGGGAGGAGCGGTTCTTCCTTGCCGACGTGGGCTCCCCGATGCCATTCTCCGATAGGTGGAACGCCTACCCGGTGAAGTCCATCCCGCCGCCCATGACGGATGAGGAGCTCGGCTATGCCAAGCGCATAGCTGGTCTTGGCGTTCAGAACCTCCGGTCGCTGGTGGCCGAGCCTTTCAAGGCCCGGGCCGGGCTAGGTGCGTCTATTTGTACTTGCATTGTCCTGTCATCTTCTAGTTGTTACGATTCTGAACGTCTTAATTTCCTTCCTGCAGGAGTATTCCCAACTATATCATCCATGGGGCGCAATCATATTACTTCGCATGCCCATGGCCGCGACAACAGGCATGAGGACAAGGGCAGGAAGCCGCTCGTTCCCAAAATTGAGCCTCGGACGAGCAGGAGGCGATCAGATGACGCACCAGAGGACGGGGCTTCGAAGAGGCTCCGCATTGATGGTACCGCCTCCAAAGCCATCATAGTGGCTGATGACTCCGGCGGTGAGCCGGGGAGTCCCCTGAAGCGGAGGCCCTCCTCCCGGAACAAGCCCCCTGTTTCCCCTCCGGCCAATTCTGAGGTCCGTCGACTTAGGGATGAAGATGTCCCTGCTTCCAAGGGTTCTGACGATGCTCGTCCCCCTTCGCCCCCAGAAACCAACGGGTCCTCCCTTGGCCTTATCGAATTCTCGGGGGTTGGCCCTCGTAAGGAGTCGATGATGCTCTTCGGCCAGACCGCATCCTCAATCTGGTGTGGCCTTAACCTCAAGGTCCCCCAGGATTTCGCCGCCCAGGAAGCTCCTGAAGATCTCCTGGAGTGTGGGCAAAGCACTCTTGACAAGGCCGGGTTATATTTCCACCGGGCTCGGATGGCCTTTGAGAATCAAGGCAGGGAAATGGCCCGGGTGCGGGCTGAATGCGACGCCCTTCTGAAGAATGCCAAGGGCAGGGCTGGGACGCTCCAAGAGAAGGCTGACGCCTATGATAAGCTCGTCCAGGAGAGCGCTTCTCAGAAGGAACTTCTTCGGAAGCAGGAGGCCGAGCTTGTAGATCTTCGCAGCCGGCTGTGGGCTGTGGAACAGGCTAAGGTGGGGATCCGCCGTACGGGTGTGGATAATCATGTCCCCATCTATGAAGCCGATGTTTCGAAGATCAAGGAGTCCGGTTCCATCGAGTTCCAGAAGTCCAAAGCCTACACCGGTGCCATCCAGACCATGGCCAGGAAGTTCCTTCCGAGGTTCGTCGGCGAGTTCTTGGCCACCTGCCCGGACCCTTATCTAGATGGTATCAAGCTGCTTCAGGCCACCCCCACTGGGGAGCGTTTCCTTGATGATCTCGCCGACGATACTTATCTCAAGGGTATGGTCGGCCTTGTGGCAGAGAACCTTCCTGCCTTTGAGCGTCACTTTGGGGCTCCTTTTGATCCTGCGGCAGCTGGCTTCGATTCCCTGATGGTGGACGCCCATAAAGGGGCCCTCGAACTGCTGAGGGAGCGTAAGGAGCGCGAAGAAGCTGAGGCCAGGGAAAAAACCAAGCAGGTCCCCTTTACGGCCCCAACTCCTGACGCCGGCCAAACTTAATTCTCCGCTCATAGTCTGTACCTCACAATTATTTACACTGTAATTTACATCATACATTGTACTTTCCGGTCATCAGTACCGAAGAATAAAAATCATTATTTGCTCCATGTCTCCGTCTCTCTTTCTTTTTTTTTTTTTTTTTTTTTTTTTTTTTTTTTTTTTTTTTTTTTTTTTTTTTTTTGGAGTCCTTTCATCAGTTTTTGTCCTTCTCTAGCTTCGTGGGTACTTGTCTCCTGGTTTCGTAGGAGACGTTCGCCATTCCCGCCTCGAGAAAGAGCAGGTTTATCCACGTCGGGATTCCCTATCTCCGTTCGTCCCCAGCCGCGAACTACTAGTCTTCTGGCTTCGCAGAAGGCTTTCGTCATGCGCTCATCAGGGGGAAGAACTAGGCTTCGTTCGTCCTTGTCGTGGTCCTACTAATCTTCTTTCCTCGAAGAAGACGTTCGGTCATCCAACGATCGCAAGGAGGTCACTGGTTTATCCACGTCGGGATTCCCTGCTTCGTTGCCCCATATCCGTGGCCCTACTAACCTTCTGCTTCGGCAGGAAGGTGTTCACCGGCCTACGGGCCATGGGGGAACTGGTTTATCCTGCCGAGGTTCCCTTTGGTACGTCCAGCCCCCCCCACGTTCCTACTGACCTCCGCGTCGGGAGACGTTCGTCACGTGGTGAAGGAAGATCAGGCATACCTCGTCAAGACTCCCTCTCTCCTAGGAGCTTCTTTCTCCCCTTCTCCCCTCTTTTTTTTTTTTTTTTTTTTTTTTTTTTTTTTTTTTTTTTTGTGAGGAGGAAATCATTTCAACAGCACTTCGGCTTTTAATCTCCCTGTAGGAAGTGAAGAACAGAAATAATCCTTTTAATATAGAGATGACGATAGGTGGTGTTTACATGGTACTTCGACCAAAATATTACAACGATCTATCTTTAATTATTGGTAGAACTTCTTCAAGTGTTCGACATTCCAAATTCCAGCGTGGTTCCCCTCCAATGTGTGGAGAAGGAACGTCCCCTGGTTGTATCTTCTCATGACCCTGTACGGCCCCTCCCAGTTTTTGGCCATTTTGCCTCCTTCGAGCGGCCTGCTTTTCTCCCTTTTTCTGAGTACGAGGTCCCCTGCTTCAATTTCGCGGATCTTCACCGCCTTGTTGAAGTATCTTTGGGTGGCTCGGTGATATTCCTCCATGCGGCGAGCTGCTAGGTCCCTTCGCTCCTCAATGAAATGGAGCTCCGCCCGTAGGTTTGCCTCGTTGTCTTTCGGTTGGAAGTGTTTCGTGCGATGCGTGGGCACTAGCACCTCTGTTGGTACTTTGGCCTGGAATCCATACGTCAGAGCAAAAGGTGTCTCGCCGGTTGCCGTCCGTGGGGTTGTTCTGTACGTCCAGAGCACGTAATTGAGCTGCTCCGGCCAGGTGGATGCGTAATCTTCCAATTTCTTTTTAATTCCATCCATGATGGTCCTGTTCATGTTTTCCACCTGGCCGTTGGCCTGCGGGTAGGCCACCGAGGCCTTGGAGTGCCTGATACCCCACTTCGCCAGGTATGCCTCAAATCCTCTGCCGACGAACTGCCGGCCATTGTCGGTGATGACCTGTTCTGGAATCCCAAAGCGGCATATAACATTCTGCCAGAGGAACCTCTGACATTGATATTCGGTGATGGAGGCCAGCGGCTCAGCCTCTACCCACTTCGTAAAGTAGTCAATTGCCACAATGACAAACTTTCTTCCGCCGGTCGTCGTCGGGAGGGGGCCCAGTAGATCCATGCCCCACCTGGCGAAGGGTAGTGCGACGGTCATCGGAGTGTAGAAGCTTGCCGGTCGACCGGGGACGGGGGCATATTGCTGACATACTGCACACCTCCGAGTGTGGTTGAAGCAGTCCTGCTGGATGGTCGGCCAGTAATACCCCTGCAAGATGATCTTCCGAGCCAAAGTACGAGGGCCCTGGTGACTGGAACAGATGCCTTCATGTATCTCCTCAATGACGGCCGCTGCCAAGCTCGGTGGGAGGCACCTCAAGTATGGCCCTCCGAACGTCTTCTTGTAGAGCTGCCCATCGATGAGCTCGAAGTTGGGGGCCCTCCTCTTTATCCATGCTGCTCGTCCGGTGCTGCCATCATCCTCAGGCTCGGGGAGCGTCCCATCCCTGAGGTAGTCTGCGATCTCCTTCGACCAATTAGGTTCGGCGATGGAGATGGCTTCTACCCGGATGACGTCCGTCGCCGGTGTTAGGAGCGTCTCCTGCCTGACGAAGCCCTTGACGTGCCGGGGGATGCTTGTTGTGGGGTCATCGCTTGGGGGATTGCCTAGCTTGGATAATATATCGGCCTCGGCGTTCTCCACCCGCGATACCTGCTCAATTATCACCTGTTCGAACTGCGCGGTTTGTTCCTCCGCGAGTTCCTTGTAGATTTTCATCCTTTCTTCCCTGGTTTCGGCCGTCCCATTCATCTGGGTTACCACCAGTTGACTGTCCATCCTCACCTTGAGACGAGCTGCGCCGAGTGCCTTTGCACACTTCAGTCCCGCAATCAGCGCCTCGTATTCAGCCTCGTTATTGGTGGCTTTGAATTCAAACTTCATGGAGTAGTAGGCTTTGAAACCTTCAGGTGAGGTAATCACTGCTCCCCCGCCACAACCCTTTGCACTCGAGGCCCCATCAGTGTACATTTCCCACCAGTTGTTGAAATCATTGTCGCCTTGGGGATCGTCCTCGGTGCGCGCAGTGCATTCGGCAATGAAGTCTGCCAGCGTCTGTCCCTTGATCGTCGGCCTTGGTTTGAACTCAATGTTGTATTGGCCGATCATCAGGGACCATTTGGTTATCCTCCCGCTGGCCATGGGGTTCCGGAGGATCGTGGCGAGAGGCTGTGTCGTGTATACGATCACTGGGTGTGCCTGGAAGTACGGGGCCAGGCGTTTGATAGATGCTATCAAGGCGAGGATCGTCTTCTCCATCAGTGTGTATCTGGTCTCTGGACCATTCAGCGCCTTGCTCACGAAATAGATTGGTCGCTGAACGCCCTCCGCCTCCTTGAGTAGCACAGCACTCACAGCCAAGTCTGCCACTGCCAAGTACATGTATAGTTGTTCCCCGGGGTCCGCCTTGGTGAGGACGAGCGGAGAAGAGAGGTATATTTTGAACTCCTCGAAGGCGGCTTGGCATTCTGGGGTCCACTCAAAGGGATTTGCCTTCTTCATGATCTGAAAGAAAGGAATGGCCTTATCTGCTAGTTTCGACATGAATCGGCTCAGGGCTGCCAGTCTCCCGGTGAGGCGCTGCACGTCCTTCAGGTTCTTTGGGGCCTCCATGTCAACTATTGCCTTTACCTTCTCTGGGTTAGGCTCGATTCCCCGCTCACTCATCATGTAGCCGAGGAACTTGCCGCCCTTGACGGCGAAAGCGCACTTCTTTGGGTTTAGCCTCATGCTAGCCTCCTCCATGATGGTGAAAATCCTCTCCATATCCCGGACGTGGTCCTCCCTCTTCTGGCTCTTGATCAGGATGTCATCCACGTAGGCCTCCATGGTTTTCCCTAGTACGTCTTTAAACAACATCCCGATCATTCTCTGGAAGGTGGCCATGGCGTTCCTCAGGCCGAACGGCATGACCACATAACAGTACACGCCCTCCGCCGTGACGAACGCCGTTTTTTCTGCATCATCAGGATGCATAAAGACCTGGTGGTAGCCTCTGAATGCATCCATGAAGCTGAGCAGCTCGCAGCCCGCCGTTTCATCTACGAGCAAGTCGATCCTTGGTACTGGATATGGATCCATCGGGCAGGCCTTGTTGAGGTCCGAGTAGTCGACGCACATCCGCCACGTGTCGCCCTTTGGGGCTAGCACCACGTTGGCCAACCACTCCACGTGAATGACCGGCCGGATGTGCTTGATGTTGAGGAGCGTAGCCGCCTCTTTTTTGATGAACTCTCGCCGTTCGGCTGCCATGTATCTCTTCTTCTGCTGTATGGGCTTGGCATCCGGCCGTACGGCGAGTCTGTGGCAGATGAGGTTGGGGTCTATTCCGGGCATGTCCTCCGGCCCTCTGGCAAATAGGACTTTGAACTTCCGGAGGACAGCTATGACCCCTTCCTTGATCTCAGGTTCGAGGTCGGCGCCGATGGACACTTTTCTGTCCGAAGGTTCATCCAGCTCTACCTCCTCGAGCAGTGCAGCCGGTTCCAGACGAGCGTCGAAGTCAGCTTGCCTGGCTTTCTCAGTGATGCTGTTGACCCGGGCTTCCCGCTCTCTGAACCTCTCCATGGCCTTGGTGTAGCAGGCCCTGGCCATGTGTGGATCCGTGCGGGCGACCCCCACTCCTGTCTCGGTGGGGAATTTGATGCATGAGTGCCGCACGGAGCAGATGGCCTCCAGATCCTCCAAGCCGGGCCGGCCTAAAATCGCGTTGTGAGCACATTTTAGGCGGACCACGACGAACGTCATCCGGATGCGGGTGGTGTGAGGTCCATCCCCGATCTCGACAGGGAGGCCGATGGTACCCTCCGCATCGATGCAGTCCCCTGTGAAGCCGGAAAGAGGGGTACGTAGAGGGGCCAGCTGATCCTTCCTTAGCTTCATCCCTTCGAATGCCTCCCAGTAGAGGACGTTCACGCTGCTGCCCGTATCCACAAGGACGCGTCGGACGATCGCATTGTTGACATCCATGCTGATCACCAGCTCGTCCCTGTGGGGGGCCGGCGACATTGGTAGGTCGGCCGGTCCAAAGGTGATGGCCTCTACCTTGTTCTTTTTAGCGGGGGGTGCTGATACGGAGCCCACATAGAGGGACCTTTCAAACTTTTTCCGTTCCGCAGGCGTGTCCCCAGTCTCGGCGCCCCCGAAGATCACTTTGATCTCCAATTTCTTCTTTCCTCCGTTCGGGCCGAGGGACCCCTCCGGACGTTTATCAGCACTCCGATAGTCTACGTCCTTAGGTTCCGCCTCGCGCTGATCGTCGCGGCGCCATGACCGTGATCTCGGGTTCGGCTGCCTCGGGCTATTCTTTTTTAACAGCTGGGTGAACTCGCCCAGGTAGCCTTGCCGGATCAGCTCGTCGATGGCCGTTCTCAGCTGCCTGCAGTTATCGGTGAGGTGGCCGACCCTCTGGTGGTATTCACAATATGCGGTCTCATCCTGACCCATAAGTGCCTTCTTGTCTTGGGGCTCCCTTAAGATGCCCTTGTCTTTGATTGCGTCAAAAATTTGACTGACGGGGTAGGCCAGAGGGACGTGGTATCCCTCCGGGCGTGCGCGGCTGGCCTCCGGATGAGCCTTCCACGGAACCATGCCGCCGTCCGTCTTCTTCTTTTTGCTTGGGGGGGATGGCCCGCCTCCGGGACCGAGCCTATCCGCCAATTTACGGGAGGGGGCGGCAGGCGCGCCGTCCCTCAATCTGATCTCCTCCTCAATGGAGGCGTACTTCTGCGCCCGAGCCAGCACCTCGGTATAGCTGGTGCTGGGGTTCCTCCGAAGGTCCCGGTATAGGTCCCCCGTTGCTAGAGCGCTGGTGAACATGTTCGCTCCCAGCCGCTCGTCCAGGTCATCCACCTGAAGCACCTCATCTCTCCACCTGACCAGGAATTGGGCCAGAGGTTCGTCCTTCCCCTGCTTCACACTTGTGAGTGATGTGAAGCTCTTCTTGGGGGTGGTGCTGGCAGCGAATTGTGCCATGAACTGCTGGGACAGCTGTTCGTAATTATCAATAGACCCGGGCCTCAGCTGCCCGAACCATTCTTGCGCCGGACCTCTCAGGGTGCTGAAGAAGAGCCGGCAGATGGCCTCATCAGATGCCCCTAGCATAGAGAGGTTCCCCTGGAAGCTGATCAGGTGGGCCTTAGGATCTCCGGTCCCGTTGTATATTATCCCCTGGGGGGGTCTGCAGTCGCGCGGAATTTCCGCATTCATCACCCTCGGGGTGAAGGGTGAAGTGAGGGAGAAACGCGGCGTGGCTGGGGCGGCCTCCGCCCGTCTGTCCATTTCGGCTAATCGCTGCTCCATTGCCTCTAGCCGGGCCTCCTGTGCGGCCCTTCCGGGGGACACAGGAGGGGCGGCCTCGAGCGCAATGTTCCTTCGTGGGGCAACCGCGTCGGGTTGCCTTCGTGTGATATGGGCGCCATGCCTTTGGAAACGTCGTCCAATATTACTGGCGGCGGGGGGTAATGATGGTGCCCCGCTGTTCGGAGGGGACATCCGGGGTGCGCCCCCGGTGATCGTCTTGCCACCCATAGCGGGGGGTGCTGGCGCTGGTGTGCCCCCCAGCTCCATGGGAAGACGGATTCTGACCCAACCTCATGTGGATGGGTGTCCGGCGCTCGGCAGATTCCGCTGTCTCATCCAGGGTCCGCATGCGGCGGACAGGCGATATGGGCGTCCAGATGGTGTTGGCTGAATACACCTCTTCGTTCGCCTCCTGTTCGTCCGCCATTCGGCGCATTGTTTCCGCCAGTTCCCTCATGAGTCGAGGGTCCTGCCTGGCTTCGTGGGGGATGAGATTTGTGAGACCAACCTCACCCCCAGTCGTCCCCAACGTCTCGGAGTATTCCGTGGTTTGCCCGCGGTTGCTTCGTCCGCGGGACAACTGCTCGGAGAGATCGCGTTGGCGGTTGTTCCTTGTCATCGTGCTTGCTTGGGGTAGATTTAGTAGCTGTTTGGGAGAGTTTTTCGGAAACTTTTAGTTCAGTTTCCCACAGACGGCGCCAGTGTTGAGGTTTATTCCTTCAACCTTCAGGCCCAACACGTAAGCCCAAAGATTTCGAGTGGAGTGCGTTTGAGTAGCTAGCCCAACAAACAGATGATAAGGATCAAGGACGATAAAGTAGCAAATAAGTGATTAGGTATTATTATCTCTTAATAACTCCCTAATACAACACTTTTTTGCTAAGGCTCCGTCGGCCGTTCGTCTTACAAGGCAGTAGAAGTGCTGCGAATAGAATGCTATAGCTAGGGTGCTAAGAATAGAAAGTTGCCAACCCTTTACAATGAAATAAATGCTTTTATTTATACCCGCCAATGGGCAGGTGGCTGTAGTGACGTGGCAGCCTGTGGACCGCTGGTGTCCCAACTACCAAATCTTTAGCATTAAATGCACTTCCCGCCAGAATCTAGGTTTCCCGCCGGATTAGTGGGGACGTTCATCCACCCGGGAAGTGAGTTGGATTGCTCCAAGTGTACCCTTGAGAGATATCGGCTGTTCGTCTCTTGGCCTTGAATGGTATTCATCATGCGGACTGGGTTCCCCCGATGACTACAGGCTTGTCCTGGGGACGTTCGTCGCCATCCCTGGTGGCCCGTGGTTCTGCTCCTTGTCCCTGCATATACGTTCGTCGGGATGAGCTGCTGGGCCTGAGTCCCCCAACACCAGACGTTCGTCCATCCCCAGGGAACATGGGCCCGTGGGTTGGCCTAGTGTCCTAACTGGACGTTCGTCTAGCAAAATGGGTTAGTGGGCCGGACCTCGGCTTGGGCCCTTAACCCAACACAAACGTAAAATAAACTACTCACATCTTATGGGTCCACTAATAATCACTCCTCTTCAAGTACTTATTTTTTGAATTTGTTCTTTAATCTCAAGTAATAAATTCTTATTAGTATTTTATTTAACACAAAAATGTTCTTTGAATTTTACTACAATTTTGTTAATGTATAATTGTATTTGTGATATATTCCCATTAAAATGTAATTGTAATATTATGAGGCCGTTTGGTAGTCTTTTTTCGGCTTATCAGGCTTTTCAACCAACTTTTTCACCAAACACGTAACTTTTGATTTCACGCGCTAAGTTGTGTAAGAATATGAAAAAGTAAGGTTGAAGTTACTTTTCTGGCTGTATTGACAGAAGTTACTGTAGACGATCATTTCAGGCTTTTCAGCCATTTTTACATATAACTTTTTCTTTATTTTATTAATAAAATATATTTTATTTTATTTTTTAAAATCAGCAGAATCAGCCAATTCAACCGATTTTCGTATTACCAAACGGGCTCTATATGTGTGCATACACTGGCCTTCGATGCATAGGTCCGCCCCTGGGAAAAAGTGAGTCTACGAACAAATATATGTGCTGATTTCGCCTTAGTTTGACTTATGTTTATGTGTGTTTCCTTAATCAAAGTCATACTCAATTGGTCAGATTTTGGAGTAGAGAAATGGGTAGGTGTCAAACTGAAATTAGCCAATTCAGTCTTCTTTCGGAAGAACAGAACTACATCAGACTATGGAAAGGTCTTGGTTATACAATTGTTCATTCGTTTGGTCGGATTGGCTAGACATGATTCTAGATAAACACTTTTTGGTGCATTTCTGTTTGGCATGCATCAACCACTATGAAGTCCCACCAGTATGAGGAGTTACAAAATGGTCTTCAACCCAAACAGTCGCATTGGGAAAAAAAACTTTTTAGAAACCAAACGACTTAAAACATTGGACATATATATAAACTTAAAAGTAAACCAAATGTTCTGAATGTATAAATCAAACAAAACATTTGAAACCATATTAAAGTTAACAGCTTTAAGAGGTTAGATTATTCCATTTTAACAAATTTATAAAAGGTAATGTTTTAAAAGATAAACCAAAAATCATTTACTCTTTAAAATTTTGCATTTTATAACAAAACCAAACCAAAGTATTAGATTCTCTTTATTTTAAAAGTAAGAAAGGTCTAGGGGAAAAAACTGAATCATTAAGTGTATACTCTATAAGTCTATTTGAAAAAGCACATTGTGTAAGAAAGAATGATTGTAATATAAATCTAACCGCATACTATCATATTTCTTAGTACAGCATGCCCTGTAAAATTTGGTTTGTAGAGAAAGATCAACACAGTTTATATAATTACATACTATTGTGATCTTTAAAAGACACAACTTTTGTTGATATACACATTCCTTTAAGCATATCTAAGCTTGAAGGAAGAATCTTAAGAATCACCTTAGTTCATGGCTTATTTAAACACACATATCTCTTTAAAAGAGGGTACTTGGCTTCTTTAAAAGAGTTTTGCGATTATGAGTATATCCAAATAACCAAGGAAGCAGAGTATTCCAAATCTACCAGAATTGAACTGGAGGAAGTCTTTAAAAGATCTCAGCTTAAGTGAGATTAAAAAATTATTTAGTAAAGCACTCAAACATGTCTCTGAATAAGCAAACAATGTATATAAATATATACAGAAAAAAAATAAAAGGTAACTAAAATCAATCTGAACTAATGGATGTTTCAGTTCATGTTTGGGTTGCTTTACTATATAGCAAGGACAATTGTTGTTTGCTAATCAATATCATAACATCATGGACGAAATGAACTCAACCACTTTTCTAAAATGTTTACATGGGCCGGAGGTAAAAAATTACTAAATCTATTACAAAAGAAGTCTTAAACCCTTAGGAACATTTAAGTGTGTATTTGAATGTAGTTTTTTCTGCCTAAGATCTCTCTTTAGTTTCTTTATCTTTACTTGGCCTTTGAAACTGATCCGGAAGAAGGTTCATTTATCTACCTTGAAATTCATATTAACAATCACAAAGAAAAATGCAGAACAAATACAAAACAGAAAAGTAGAAACCTTTAGTCTAAAAACGTGTTCAGTAACTTGGAAATACAAATAAGATAAATACTGATAGAACAAAGTGTGATGTATGGAGAGAATGGTCTAAGTTTACCAAGGCGTTAGCGATGGCATGAAATGATCTAGGTTGACCAAGGCAGATAATTGTTGACGCTGCAGTCCAAGTTCTTAGCAAGTAGCAACTGAGACAAACATCTCATTCCCAGAACTATTACCTTCAAATTAAACCAAACTGGACATTTGTAATAACATATTTACTTCATGCCATCACAATGCTGAAATCATATTTAGAGAACAAAATACATGAAATACATGAAATCAGAGGAATTCAATCACATTTTATACGTAATAATTTTATTATGTATATTAGTAGAAAATCGATGTCAAAGTAAGGTTTGTGAATAGTGCAAAAATCACAATGTTGTAAGAATTAAAGAACGGAGGAAGTATACATTTCCCAATCACAATGAAATGTCTACGTTTCACAAATATAGTGTGATTTGATCTAAAGAAAATGCTAGTTTTTTCTGTTTTAAGGACTTTAAGAGCATTTAAAAGACACTAAAGATCAAATAAACTAATGCTGGAACAAATTATTCTCTTTCCTGTACAGACCATCGACCTAACCGTTTTAATATTTTAGTTTCTTTAAATGCAGGCATATTTGGATGAAATCAACCAAGAATTAGGTCCTAAAACAGGTCAACATTCTTCTCTAGTCATTTTGTTGACATTTTTAATAAGAGAGGCAAAGTACACTCAATAATAATAAATAAAAAAATTGCAGTGTGCAGAGAGAACTACACTTCATAATAAGAAAATAATAAGTGTCATACCTCCTCTTCCATGAGGTCCATTTTAATCATATTTTTGGAGGAGTTTCCCTTGTCACGAATAATCCACCTGCATACTACTCTCAACAACAGCACAACCTTTTCGTCCCAGTGCGAATTGACATTCTTTAAAACGACTTTGAAAGGAGCACTTGCAGCAATTGCGGAACTGATAGATTCTATAAACACTTTCATCTTAATCTAGGGTTTTTAATTAATGAAATCCAGGGGAAACCAAATTATGATACAGTATGTGACATATATAAATATAGAGTTGTTAGGTTTGAAGTAGAATACTAACCAATATTGCTAAGAGTGATTGGGATGGGCTCTCCAAGTTTTTTTTTAGAAGTTGGAATGGTTGATGTGGATAAATCAGAAATCCTCTCAAAGCAAGTGAAACGTAATCCACATCCAGAGCTTTTTAATTTTTTGAGAACTATTCTCATAGACTGCAATTAGTAGGAAGGAGAAGAGTTGAAGAGGTATTTTTGATACTGTTAAATTGACAAATCTTTGTCAAGCTCCTTTAGACCACTCCCCTATGCTTCTACAGTGTTCAAATCAGTTTCAATCTGGTCCTAAGCCTTTCAAGTTTCAGAATATGTGGCTTACTCATAGTTCCTTCTTAAATGTGGTTTCTAAAAGCTGGAAAGAGACTAATACTGCAGGAGGGATGCATGGTCTTGTGATTAAGCTTCAGCAACTTAAGAAGGTTTTAAAGCTTTGGAATAAAGAAGTTTTTGGGAACATCTTTGATGATATTAAATATGCTGAGCAAGAAGTGTCTAAAGTTGAACAACAGTATTTGGACCAAAATACTAATGAAAAGAGGGAGAATTGGCAGCATAAAAAAGCTTTGCTTTTGGGAAAATACAGAATTGAAAGAAAATTCTGGAAGCAAAAGGCTAAGGTGAAGTGGTTAAAAGATGGTGATGCAAATACACAATTTTTCCACTCTTTGGTCAAGATCAGTAGAAGGAAGCATCAAATACATTCTATTAAAAATTCTGAAGGGCAGCTTCTTACCAGTTTACCTGACATTGGCAATGGGGTTGTGCAGTTTTTCTCTGATTTATATGCCATTGAACCTGTGACATACCAGAATGATATTCTTATGCACATTCCTGAAATCATCAATCAAGAGGATAATGATTTTCTTACAGCAATGCCTACAGAAGAGGAAATAAAATCAGCAATTTGGGATCTCAATCAGAATGGGGCTCCAGGCCCAGATGAGTTCACAGGTAAATTTTATAAGAAATGCTGGCATATTGACATATTGTGGGTTCTGATGTTGTTAAAGCAGTTCAGAAATTTTTTCTTGGTATACCTCCTCCAAAAGGCTTTTCAAGTTCTTTAATTGTCTTAATTCCTAAAAAGGAGGCACCTGAGTATTATTCTGATTTCAGACCTATATGCTTATCCAATTTCTCCATCAAGATTTGTACCAAAGTATTAGCTTCAAGGCTCGTTCACATTTTACCTAGAATTATATCTGAAGAGCAGGCAGGGTTTGTTAAAAACAGAGATATAGCTGATCAGATTCTAATTGCTCAGGAAATGATTCACTCAATTGATAAGGATATAAGGGGTTCTAATGTTGTTATCAAGCTAGATATGGCTAAATCATTTGATAAGCTAGCTTGAGAATATCTCTTTCAAGTTCTGGCAAAATTTGATTTCTCGGCATGATTTATTTCCCTAGTTAAGGCTAATCTGCAGTCCACTTATCTTTCTGTTATCATTAATGGAAGTCCCCAGGGTTTTTCCAACCTAAGAGGGGAGTAAAGCAAGGAGACCCACTTTCCCCATTTTTATTCATTATTGCCTCTGAAGATTTTTCTAGAGGTCTCAAATTTAAGATGGAGGCAGGACTAATCAAACCATATTGGTTAGGTACCCAAGGCTACTCAATTAGTCATCTTGGGTTTGCGGATGACCTATTAATTTTAACTAATGGTGATTCCAGGTCTTTAGTGAGATTTAAACAGTTTTTAGAAGATTATCAATCTGTTTCAGGTCAAAAAGTCAACCTTGACAAGAGTAGTTTCATAGTGTAGGACAACTTATTAAATTGTCCTACACTATGTAATGGTTTAAAATTGTTTTATGTACCTAATACTGTCCTACACTTCCTAAAGCTCAGTTTTTTAAAATTTGAGATGTTTTAAAGAATATCTACAATGATGAAAGAGGTTGGTTGCATTACAGTCTGTAATTCCAAATATAATGACCAAATGTGTCCATGGTGTTCCGCTTATCTGAGGTTGGTTTGTATACACACTGCAATTGTGTACTTCAATTAGGAGTTGATGAATGTCCTTGAGTTTCAAGGTCGAACATGCTTCAACCCACTAGGAGTTGATAAAATATTCCAGGAACCTTACGTCCACAAGAATGGGAGGATTTGGATAGTGATGATAGAATCTTAGAAGGATGATGGTGATAAGGCTATAAGATAAGATGATTCTTCCAAAGGGCCTTCAAACCTTGATGACTGTCATGATTAAGCTTCCAGGTTTCAAAGTTGTGTCATTCTTTTATTGTGTCATTTCTGTGATGCTTTTGTTTGTGTTTGAAACATTTTGGACTTGCAAATTGTTAGGGTCCGGGCCTAATATATAATAAGAATAATGGACTGGGCCTATTAGCATATTAATAAGAATAAAAGTGTATTAGTTTAGTATAAATAGCAGAAGGCAGGGAAGGGTTAGGTAGGCTGTTTAGACATTTTTCAGACTGGGACTTGGGAGATCGAGAGTTACTCTCTTTCTTGGGGGCTTCGGCTCATATTGGGGGCTTCGGCCATTGATTTCTTACTCTCTTTCTGTAATCGATTCTTCCTCATCAATAAAAACTCTTAGTTGTTCTTGATAGATTCTGTGATTTTACTGTTTACCTGGACAGTTTCCTATCAATTGGTATCAGAGCAGTGTTCGATCGCTGAATGAGATATACGCGTTCCAAAATGGAAGCCAGAATGAACGAGGTGGAACGAAGCATGGTGGATATTGGGAGAAATCAAAGAGAATTACACGATCAATTGGATCGGAGGATGCGTGAATTGCAGAGTAATATGGCGGACCAATTGGCGGAGAAATTGGCTTCGATTCAGACATCGATGCAAGCGACGATGCAAGCGAACTTGGCGGAATTTCAGAAGAACCTCGCCAGTCGATCGCGAAGCCTCTCTCACCGATCATCTGCATCGCATCGATCATCTGCCTCGCATCGCACGTCGCATCATCATCAACCGTTTCACCATCAATCGTCGCATCACCATCACCAATCGCGACGGGCAACCAGTTCAGAAGGATCGGAAAACAGTTCGGACTATTCACCACCGCGAAACCACCATCATCGACACAGGAGACACGATCACCACCGCCGGACTGAAAGGAAAATTGAATTACCACTTTTCAATGGAGCTGACGCTGGTGGTTGGTTGATGAGAATGAACCGCTATTTCAGGTTAAATAGAACTGAGGAGGAGGAGAAAATTGATGTGGCAGTTCTAGCTATGGAGGATCAAGCTCTCAGTTGGTTTCAATGGTGGGAGAGACAAGCTGCACATCAGAACTGGGAGTCTTTCACTAGGGCGTTGACTAGAAGATTTCAGCCTGATATGGTAAACGATCCTCTTGGGCCTCTTTTCAGTCTGAAACAGAAAGCTACAATTCAAGAGTACCGAGATCGATTCGAAAAGGCTATCGCTTCACAAGGCCATTTAACAGAAGAAGTCTTAAAAGCAGCCTTTCTTAAGGGATTGAGAAGAGATATAAAAGCAGAATTGAAGTTACATCATACTAGAACATTGGCAGAAGTTATGGATACTGCCTCCGCGATTGAGAACAAAATTTTGGAAACTTTGTTTGTAAAAGATAAAGAGGAGGAAAGAAAGAAGGTGCAGACTGCAAATCAGAAATGGGAAGATGGTTGTAGAGGGAGTTCTAGCTACACAACCAAGAATCCATCTGGCAACTATTTAGTTGATAACATGAAGAAGCAGGAATCTTCAAATTCAGTTCAGCGGAATACAAAACCCCAATTATCACAAGAAGAATTGCTTGAAAGAAGTAAAAAGGGGCTATGTTTCAAATGCGGAGAGAATTGGGGAAGGGGACATGTGTGCAAGATGAAGAATTATACAATAACTTTAGTGGAACGATCGGAGGGTGAAGCTGAGTCTGAATTGGAAGCACTGGAATCAGGCAGGGATAAGATCACACCTCTAGAATTGAAGACCATGCAATTCTCTGTAAGTGATGAGAAAGAAATAACCCCTGTGAAAACATTTAAGGTGAGAGGTAAACTGAAATGGCATGAAGGTGAAAGCACAGTAAATGTACTCATTGATGGAGGTGCTACACACAATTTTCTGTCACTAAACTTGGCGGAAAAGTGGAGGATTCCTTATACTCATTTCACAGGGAATAGGGTGCAGTTAGGGAATGGCGAATGTATTCCAATCTGTGGCAGGTGTGCAGGTGTGGATCTGAATGTGCAAGGAATTGGTATTCACCAAACTTATTACTTATTGGAGCTGGGGAGCATGGATTTAGTCTTGGGAATGGACTGGTTAACAAGTTTGGGAGACATGGAGATTAACTTCCAAAGTCAGACCTTCAAATGGAAAGTACAAGGGCAGGAGGTGATTCTACAAAGAGATGACTCATCAAGAGAGCAGGACGTTGAAGGAAGAAGTGTTCAAAGGCACGAAGTAGCTGTCCCCAATGTTACAGCAAGCTGCAATTGGGTCTTCCAAAAACCTGCAGAAATCACAGTTCTGGATCAAATTGTCTGGCCTATGTGGAACTATGCTGTGAAATACTTAGAGGGAAAGATGGAAGTAGTAAAGCTAAAGGCCCAGCAGACCAATCAGTACTGGAGAGGAAGGGGTGCTAGGATGAAAGAAGAGAATAAGTTAGTGGCTGTGTCATATCATCCACCTTGAGGGCAAGGTGGATGTTTAAGGGGCGGAGTATTGTTAGGGTCCGGGCCTAATATATAATAAGAATAATGGACTGGGCCTATTAGCATATTAATAAGAATAAAAGTGTATTAGTTTAGTATAAATAGCAGAAGGCAGGGAAGGGTTAGGTAGGCTGTTTAGACATTTTTCAGACTGGGACTTGGGAGATCGAGAGTTACTCTCTTTCTTGGGGGCTTCGGCTCATATTGGGGGCTTCGGCCATTGATTTCTTACTCTCTTTCTGTAATCGATTCTTCCTCATCAATAAAAACTCTTAGTTGTTCTTGATAGATTCTGTGATTTTACTGTTTACCTGGACAGTTTCCTATCACAAATATGCATATATTTAGTTGGTTTTTACTACTCTAACTATTATAAGTTCTATTTATTGGAATATTTAGAGGCATACACTCGAGTCTTATGCCTTGCCTCTCCGGAACAAAACACCTCAGTACATGAACTAGCCTTTAAACCTTGGGCTCACATAGTGTCCATTACTCAATTCACCTTCTCTTAAGTAAGCTACAATTATGGGCAACACTTAAACACTTTATACAGGTTACTTTAATCTTTTAATTTTCTAATGTTTTTGACTGTCAATATTAGCATCTGAACTAGCATCTTAAATGAAGAATATTTGTACAAGGACATTAGATCTTACACTTCAAGTGGTGGCTGATCCAATTCGGTAGTTGCTGCCTCTCTTGGAGACTGGGTTTCTTGTCTTACAGTAACCCAATACAACTACAACATCTTTGACTCAAACACACGGATGAAATACTCTAAAGTTTCCTTATAGTTGACATCTATTACAGAAGTGTCATCAGGCTGTTTGATTTGTAACGCGCTGAACATTGTGTTGGAGTATGAGACTTATCCCAAGACTCTTGATGATGATCAGAATACTTATTATCAATATGATATCTATCAAACACTACGAACATATATCAATATGTAATATTCGTCTAACTACTATTGTATTATTTGTTTCATGAATGATGGTTTAATTAGAAACCTCAGCCAAAACTATCACCAATTTAAATTTGTTATATACTTTTTATAATATTCCATTATAGATTCAGAAATCCGATTGTACATGTTTGACCCTCTTTTTCAAATTCTATTTTGAAATTTGGAGCACTTGTTTAAGGTCATTATCTTAAATTGTTGATATGGATGGATATTCATTTAATAAATTTTGAGGTCATCATGTACAAAAACTTGATTTAATTTCCTCTATGGCGTATATGTTTTGGCTGTTAGCCAATTATTTTGATTGATAGTATTACACACGCACTTTCTGGAGCTTAACTTCATATATGTCTACATATATTGGGATACATGACATCCGAGAGTACATTGAAATTCATTTTTTGTTTTTTTTTACCATTAACTATTGGTCTATTGTTTAGATTAATATTAATAAACTAGAACATAGATAAGATTCACTTTATAGCCTTGATGTTATGCAATCGCTTTTGTTCCCCTTTATATGATGATATGCAAGCAACAATCATATATACTTATAAGCTTACCATAATTATTTCCATTTTTTCTCATGTGTTTATATATTGCAATATTTCATGATAGAATGAGTAATTTAACTGTGAATGTGTCACCGCGTCTTCTTTTTAACAATTCATTTTAGAGAACTTTTATTCCATGCAACGCACGAGTTAAACACTTGTACACGTTAAGAAAAAAGTGTGTTAGTAGTTCCATCTTTTTTACCATTGACAACTTCGTTTATTTTGAATTATAGTTAAGTAATTAATTCACAACACTATCAATTGAAATTATTTTTTAAGCTGCAATTATTGAAGCTATTATCTCTATTCCCCAACACTCTAGCAGAGTAGCAGGGGGATTACTATAGGCTTACATTTAGATTGGTAATTCCCCCACATATTTTTTGCACAAAATGTGAACACATTCTAACTTCGAAAATTTAGATTAGTGCATTTCTGAATTTTTCACTCTTTGAATAACTATCACATTTTTTAAAAACTATATTGGGCACTATTCGCACACAGTGCGTATACCGCTAGTATAGATATACGAAAATCTTGTTATACACCGTAAGATAACATGCAAAAATTTAAACATTAATAAAGTTAACTTTATTTTTTTAATAAAGTTAACTTAAATCAATTGTAGCCATGGTTTCCAGATCCAATTTAATTTGCTCCAACCATGAATTATTCTCGTGTATTATATTTCTTCTTCTTTTTATGTTCTCCCTCCACCACATATGATTATATCCTTCCCACTTCAACTTCATTTTGTTTTACTTCAAGTTTAGGTTTTCAGCCATCTTCAAATTTTAACATCTTTCTTTCACTTTCAGATTTGAAAAAGTTAATTTAGTCTTTCCAAACTCAAATTTAACATTGTTCATCATGAATGATAACAAAAATTGAATGCCAATCAAGCAACAATTCATGGAGACCAGGCCATCTGGGATGGACAGGTAGACGGACGGACGGCAACGTTGGGACTGACAGAGGGCCGACGTCAAAGAACAATTGGGTTGAGGAGAGTACAAAATTTAATTTTTAGCCCAAAAATTCATGAACATTTAAGAATTTAAGAAGGTGGATAGCAAGAGCGAAGCACGCAGGAAGAAGAAAGATGGGATGTGGGCGAGAAGGGGCTGGCTGATCGGAAGATGAGGAGGGAGGTGCGTTCTATGAAGAGTAAAGAAAAAAAGTTAAAAAGATTAAAAGATACTCCGATATAAAGCCAATCAGAACAAGACACGTGGTCGGGTGACCAGATGACCTGATTCATTCGGGTTACCGGTTCATTCTGAGAAGATACCCTTTATAGATTAGATTATATTGGAATTACTCATATTTGGGATTAATATTGGAAGAACCCTAATAGGTGGGATTAATGATGTGAATTTTTCCAAGTAATTATGCTATGAAATGTATAAGGGCTTGAGCGATGCAATATTGAGAGGGTAAAGTGACCCATGTACTCAATGCACAAGAATTGTTTTGCCCTCATCCTTGATTGGAGGTCCACGATTTATGATGTGAAATTCTCAAGATGCAATGGCTATTTGAAGATGACTAGATGGGTTGGATATCCTGATTTTTTCATCACATTCTGTTGAATTTATGCGCTAGTATGGAAAAAATAATGTCCAATCATATTCATTGCCTTAATCACAAGAGTACATCCGTATTTATACATATGAACTGCAGCCCTATTATAAACTAAACACTATGGCCCAATAATTAATTTACAAAAGAGGCTAATACAAAATTATTTACCCACGTATCTAACACCCCCCTCAAGTTGGAGCATGGGGATAAAAAATGCACAACTTGCCAAGGAGATAATAAAATTGTCGCTTGCCAAGAGCCTTGGTGAAGATGTCGGAAAGTTGTTCATCAGTAGAGACATGCTGAGTAGTAATTAAACCTTCCTGAATAGCATCACGAACATAGTGACAGTCCACCTCAATGTGTTTCATACGTTCATGAAACACCGGATTATGAGCAATATGAAGTGTTGACCGACTATCACAGAACAAAGGCATAGGATGATCATGAGGAATACCGAGAGTAAGAAGCAATCCTTTGAGCCATTTTAATTCCCCGGTAACTGCTGCCATGTAGTGGTACTTAGCTTCAGCCGACGAGTGAGAAACTGTGTGCTGCTTCTTGGTTTTCCAAGAAACAGGAGAACCACCAAGAAATACCAACCACCCAGTGAGAGAGCGACGAGTCAGGGGGCAACTGGCCCAATCGGAGTCGCACCAACCAGTAAGAGTTAAATCACATGTGGAGCTTAAAAGAATACCTTGCCCCGGGCAATTTTTGAGATAACGAACAACTCGAAGAGCCGCATGCCAATGATCCGTTCGTGGGGCCTGCATGAACTGAGAGAGAATATGAACAGAGTATGCTAAGTCAGGACGAGTGAAGGAGAGATATATAAGACGGCCCACAAGGCGACGGTAAGACTCCGGATCAGATAATAGAGCACTCGTCGACAAAGCCAAAGTATGATTCTGCTCCATTGGGAAAGCTGCAGGATTCGCCCCCAAGAAGACCAGATTCTTCAATAATATCTAATGTGTACTTACGTCTCTGTTCTAAAAATCGTTCCAGGCACCCACTAGTCCCTGCATAGGCGCTAGGCGGTGGTCGGGCACCCCAATTTTTGTCTAGACGCTCCGACTAATTGGTTTGCCGTCTAGGTGAATTGGTCGCCCGCCTGTGGAGCCTAGTTGCCCGCCTAGAGCGCCTAATCGGCCGCCTAGGGTGTCTAATTTGTAAAAATTAAACCTCAGTTTTTAACTTTAATTTTCTAAGCGATATACATACTTTAACTTTAGTCATGGATATAAAGAAATGAAGTTGTAAATTTAAATAAAACTGTATATGTTTGTATATATACCTAAAATTTATCATTATTTATATTTATAACATAATGAAGTTAAGTGATTAGTTATCATGCATGTACTACGTATGATTAAATGTGATAATTACATCATTCATGTTTGTTAATGTATATGTATATATGTATTTTATACACACAAAAATACAATATTACTTATCATATTTATGCAAAAATATAGATAAAAATACAATTTTCATGTCTCCGACTAGTCCCCGACTAGGCGCCCGCCTAGCCGCCTAGGCGCTAGGCGCTGGGTTGGCGCCCGACTAGCGCCTAGCGCCTTTTAGAACATCGCCCTTACGTTGACAAAGAAAAATACCATCAGCACTGCACGCCACTTCCTATGCCAAGAAAATATTTGAGAATACCAAGATCTTTCATGTGAAAGCACGAACTCAAATATGATTTAAAATCAGATAAAGCATGCGAATCATTGCATGAAAGAATCAAATCGTCCACATAAACTAGTACATTTAAATGAATGACCCCTTTTCGGTAGGTAAAAAGAGAGTAATCAGAATAAGATTGACTAAAACCATATTTTTTCAAAGATGCAGCTAACTTGGCGAACCAGCACCGAGGTGCTTGGCGCAAGCCATATAAGGATTTTCGGAGTCGGCAAACTAAGCCAGTTCGAGAGGAGGAAAAGCCTGGTGAAAGTTTCATGTAAACTTCTTCATACGAATTGCAACATTCCTGAATCCACCATTGTGTAATTATCAACAACTAATGTTCTAAAAGGCGCTAGGCGCTAGTCGGGTGCCAGCTCAGCGCCTAGACGGCTAGGTGGGCGCCTAGTCGGGGACTAGTCGGAAACATAGAAATTACATTTTTATCTATATTTTTGCATAAATATGATAAGTAAAATTGTATTTTTGTGTATATAAAATACATATATACATATACATTAACAAACATGAATGATAGAATTATCACATTTAATCATACGCAGTACGTAGTATATGATAACTAATCACTTAACTTCATTATGTTATAAATATAAATAATGATAAAATTTAGGTATATATACAAACTATATAGTTTTATCTTAATTTACAACTTCATTTCTTTATATCCATGGCTAAAGTTAAAGTACGTATATCGCTTAGAAAATTAAAATTAAAAAGTGAAGTAATGTTCGGCGAATCTAGACAGCCTGCGGCTGATTAGGCGCTCTAGGCGGGCAACTAGGCGCCATAGGCGGCCAACTAATTCACCTAGACGGCAAACCAATTAGTCGGAGCGCCTAGAACGATTTTTAGAACAGAGCCAACAACGAATTGTTGAAAAAGACGTTTTGTCTTCAAAGTTGAGGAGTTATTATTATCTCGCTGCTGCAATCGAAAGGCTTAAAATTCCCTCACACTTGCTCTTTTTCTCCCAGCTCCTACCACATTGTACTTGCGTTGCATAGAGGAATATCCTCCCTATATCCATCTTCATCGTACAAAAACAATAAGGGGTATTGTAGTCCAAAGTAAGCAAGATTGAGCTCGTTAATTCACTACAATTTTCTTGTTCTAGTTTCAACTAGAATATCTCTTTTGTCACGCCCCAGACCATGTCCGTGGCACATGGACAACCGTCGTACAACCTAACAGGAACCACTATAGTTCATCCCTATTGAATCATACAAGGCGCCCGATAGATTCAATTGTCAAATCCCAGTAAAGACATACAACCAACATCAATATCATTATGAAACCGAAAATGCGGAACTAATAATATGTTTGATCATTGGCCACAAGTGGCAAACATGAGCACGCAGGCTCCCAAATGTTTTATAGAAAATAATGTCAAAATATCCATGAGCATAATTATAGGTCCAAATTGAAATGGGAATCACAAACCATGTCTATCTTATTTGACAACCACCCTATGCAAAGGTTCAGGTAGCAAGACCCTAGCCTTAACATGAAAATAGTAAGGCACCCAAAGGGGTCAGTACTCCATAGAAAGTAGTATTGGTGAAAAACATACTATATGAGGAATAACTAGTGTCTTAGACATAAGACCCAAAAATAGGGTGATACATATACTTATAGGTGTAACTACCGTTACACCATCAACAAGACGATACATACCGTATACACTTGTAAAATATTCAACTTGTAGGTCATTTTGATATAATAAGTGTTGAATATGTTGTTTTGTTGATGACTAACCATGCAGGAACAAATGATAGACCTAGTCTATAAACACTTGTGAGTTTCATGTTGATGAACCAACCATGCAGGTGGAACGGCGAACAGAACCGCCCCCAGTTCTAGTTCCGTGATATGGTTTGAATTAATATTGATTGCACCTACTTAAATGAAAATTAATGTGCTTTCCTTATGAGTGCTTATTTGAGTGGTATATTACTTTATGTAAAATATAGCTTATTACTTTATATAAAGTAATATGAGTGTTTTTTGATATATACGTAACTTGCTTGTTTGAGTGATATAATATTACTTTATGGAATGTATAGCTTTTTACTTTATGGAAAGTATCCTTACTTGCTATATTAATGATTGCATGATTAGACATCACTTAAGTAAATTGACCTTAATAGCTTAATATTTTAATGGTAAGAATCTTTGCTTTAGACAATACATTGCTATCTTTAGAAGCTTGACCATAGGGTATATTTGTTAAGTAAATATTCTTTTACCTTATGGTTTGAAAAGATATCCTTGATTTAAGATATTAAATCTCCTTTGGAAAAGAATCTTGACTTGCTAGTAATATTTGGGTCGTTGCATGCTTATATTTGACAAGCCAATATACTACTTCGTTCCCTATAATATTATGCTATATCTTGTCATCTTAATTTGATTGCCATATTAATAAAAGTTAACCGTAGCTTTTCTAATGAGATATTAAAGTAGCTTTACTTGAAAGTGATTGCATAAATATTTTATTGCTACACATGTCCGTTGCATGCCTACATGTTAAGTAAATCAATATTATTTCCTTATATGATGGTTCGTGAATCATGAGTCAATTTACTCATATTTGAGAACGAATAAGAGAGATCGGGCTACAAGAAGGAAAGTAATTCAAATAATATCAAGGCAAGTTCCAAGTATGGAAGCTCAATTTCTTAAGGAAAGAGACACCAACGGACAAATCAAAGTGGCTTATATATTCGAGAACCAAGAGGAAGAAGTGTGTGCTTGACCGAGACAAAATCTGAAGAGACATATTCACAAAAAGAATATCAAAGTCCAAGGCGTCTGAAACTGCTCACTCGGAGTTCTAGAAATAGTTTCTTCTTTCCCTTCTTCATATTGTAATGGGGTTTTGAGGATTGGCTAAGAGTAGCCTCCTCGGGTTGGTTTGTGTGTGTGAGAGCTTTGTTGTAAAGCTGAGAGGCTCTCTACCCGCAAGGTAGAGAAGCGCAACTCTTCCTAGAGAGGATAGAGTTGGGGTGGCTCAAGGGTAGACTAGGAGGGTTTCCCTTGTAATCATTCAAAGGCTTTTTAGTGGAGTTGTTAAAATTCCTCCGAGGGAGGTCGAGGTTTTTTTAATCCCTTTGAGCCAAGGGATTTTTCCTCGTTAAATTCTTGTGCACTTTACTATTTTGCAATTCCCTATACCCCGCACTAGAACTTGGTGAAAAACTATCACGGTTCCACACACACACAATTCACCCCCCTCTTGTGTTGCTAACCGTTTTCATCAATACGTATTTTAGAACATAAGTCTTTACCCGACCTTTCTCATTCCTTCCCCAAATGCCTAGCTCACAAGCTACATCCTACATTGGTATATATTACCGAGTGTTTAGGATCGTTTACCGTCCAAAGGTACTCAACCCTAACCTAGAGTATTTAGGATCATTTACCGCCCAAGGGTACTCTACCCCAACTTAGAGTATTTGAGATCATTTACCATCTAGGGGTACTCAACCCCAACCTGGAGTATTTATGATCATTTACCATCCAAGGGTACTCTACCCCAACCTGGAGTATTTAGGATCATTTATCGTCCAAAGGTAATCTACCATTCCTATTCCTACCATGATCCTAACTCGGATATGGCTAACATATCATACATTCCTCTATGGACTATTCTTAGTCCTATGATAAAATATTAATCCTTAGTAGCCATCATGGATGGTTGCTACTCGAACGGTTCACATTGAATTACTCAAAACTGTCTATTTGAATATTTGGCAAATTTTGACTTGGAGGTCAACGCCTGTTTGACTGCCCAAACTAACTCCAATTTCTATGAAATTTCATACACATATACATATCAACTTACTCGATCCAAAAATACTTTTTTGTCTCCTTGGAACAATATACATAATAAATGATCACATTTGTAATAACCAAACTCGCAAAATATGCTTTTTAACTATAATCATACTTTAACATGGCATATCACACACTTGAAGGTAATTAATCATTTCCTAAAATATATTCTTGATTACATTAGGTAATCTCATGCTTCAATCAAAATTTATAAAGCATAAAGCCGTCTTCTCACCTTAAATGAAACTTATGAAATTCAAGCCTCCCTAGTTGATCGCCGGCGAAACTCCGGCAAAACTTCGGCGAGCTCCGGCAACCACTCTCGCCACTTCTCAACTCTTTGAGAAATTCAAATTCACCTTAAACAAGTCCCTAACAAGGATTTGTATCCCAAAGAGTCATATTAATAGTTATAACTTCTCGAAAGTCATTTTTCGACGAACTACTCTACTTTGGCTTCTATGTCCATTATTGGCTAGAAATTAACCTTCCAACCCCTCATTCTACACTTCTTAAGGTTTAGAACAATCCTATGGGTCTATAATAAAATTTTCATAATCATATGAGAATATTAAAGAAGGAAATGGGATCAATGAAGTCAATATATACCTTGTTAACCTAGAATTTTCCTTCACAGTCTCCCTTTTTCTCATCTCTTTTCCTTTCTTCTTCCTTCCTTGCTTTTGGTGCGAAATGGATGAAGAAATGAAGGTTTTGCAGAGATTCTCACCCCTTAGATGATAAATGATTCAAATGGATGGGGGTTAGGGGTGATGGGAATGATATTTGAATTGAGCTTATTCACAATAATATGGGAGAGAGTCCCCTTTCTCTTCTCATTTTGTCTCCCAATCACTTCTTTATCATTTCCTTGGCTCAAAGTGAGGCTTCATTTATTGTTTCCAAGATTAAAAAAGATGGGATGGCCCCCACTCATATGGGAGGTCATCCCTATGTAACCCAAAATGTATTTTCGGTCCTAATTTAAAAGTTATATTTCGTGGACGGTTGTAATTAAATTATATTTTATCATGTCCAAATAAATATATAACATTCTCCCAATTAAAGTGGGTCCCTAGAATGAATATATGTTACCCAACCATAATTCGGTTGTCCTCGAGATTAAATATAGGGCCAATATTTGGCAATTTACTATTTCTGGGCTTTGGGCCCAACTTGACTGTTTTTCCTTTCGAATGTTTCTATCATGGCCCACAAACTTCCCTACCATCATATAAGTATACCTAGATCAAGTTTAGCATTACATGTGGTCCCGGAACGTGTCGAGTGGCCACCACCCTCAATGTGGGTTTCACGTGAGATTTACCATACCGGTAAAAGTCAAACAATAAAAATGTATTCTCACTTTTCAATATCACAGGTTCAAGTTTAATACACATCCAATATAGTAAAGATAAAAGTGGTTGGGGGCGGTATTACATCTTTCATCAAAAGATTCATCAAAGTCTCCAACCCCTAAAGTAGCCACTTCATTCACAGTTGGTAGATTATATGTCCTCACATCACCAGAGCGCTTACCAATTAACTTCAATTTTACGTTTGAAGTATGTCTTTGATGTAACTTTTCCCTAGTCATTCGAAAACCTTTGACCAAAATGTTGTGCTCAATTTTACGTTTGAAGTCTGACTTTGATGTCTCTCATATGTTCAACTATATTGTGATATATGGAGCTGGTTCTTTTGACTAACATCACTGTTATTGCAAAACATTTAAGCTAGATTAATACTTTTTCATGTTCCTTGATGAGTATTTAGAAAATTAATTGCAAAAGAAAAAATTACCAATTAAAAGAATTGGATTCAAATAATACCTAACAGCTAAAATTCTATTTTGACTCTCGATCATTCTCTATATCATAAATATACAGATGATCAAACTTTGGTCTTGATCCCTCTATTAGTAATAAGCTTCCCATTAGATAATAATTTTGACTCTGAAGCTTAAAAACCGTTGGTTATTTTCCCTCATTGATGTGAAAGAAAACATGATATTATAGGTGTCAATATTTTCTAGAAAATGTCTACTCGTTTCACTTGTCCTTTATATTAATTCTTGCAATAACAATGGAGACTCTTTCATATAAGGGACTTTCACACTACTATGTGTACAACAAAGAGAGTACTTTGGATTTATTCTTTGTGGATGTTGATTGAACTCTTTCCTCTAACCCAAAAAGTGCAGCACAATGTACACAATTACTATATATTGGATCATCAATATCTCAATACTCTACATTAAAAGGAAAAACAAGTTCTTAGCTTGGATAATTTAACGCTTTTGTTTTTCAAATAAAAATGTAATGATAACACATGTAAGTTTCTCACAATGTATGTCCTCATCATCAAAATCATCTATATCCGATTCATTTGCATCTATCATCACTGAAGATGATACATCATCAACATCTTGCTCAAAACTTCTAGAAGGTATCAACATAACACAAATATTGAGATTACGCCAAATTGATCCACTATTGTTATTATGGAATCCATTACCCCTTCGAATTGAAGTAGATAGTTCAAATTGAAGATTCTCATTTACACTCGATCATTCTCTATATCATAAATATACAGGTGATCAAACTTTGGTCTTGATCCCTCTATTAGTAATAAGCTTCCCATTAGATAATAATTTTGACTCTGAAGCTTAAAAACTGTTGGTTATTTGCCCTCATTGATGTGAATGAAAACATGATATTATAGGTGTCAATATTTGTTAGAAAATGTCTACTCGTTTCACTTGTACCTTGTATCAATTCTTGCAATAACAATGGAGACTCTTTCATATAAAGGACTTTCACACTACTGTGTGTACAACAAAGATAGTACTTTGGATTTATTCTTTGTGGATGTTGATTGAACTCTTTCCTCTAACCCAAGAAGTACGTGCACAACGATGTACACAACTATATATATTGGATCACCAATATCCCAATACTCTACATTAAAAAGAAAAACAAGTTCTTAGCTTGGATAATTTAATGCCTTTTTTTCAAATAAAAATGTAATGATAACACATGGAAGTTTCTCACAATGTATGTCCTCATCATCAAAATCATCTATATCCAATTCATTTGCATCTATCATCCACAACTTGCTCAAAACTTTTAGAAGGTATCAACATAACACAAATATTGAGATTACACCCTTCGAATTGAAGTCGATAGTTCAAATTGAAGATTCTCATTTACTCTTGATTATATTCTAAATCACTAAAAATAAAGACACACATAATAAGTATTTATTTTTACCTATATTAATAGAAAATGAATACGCCTGCATTTTTTACAATATAAGAAATTTGTAAATATTAACCTATTCAAAAGATCATATGTTACCATTTGTGATGTCTATTAGGGGTACGGTCAACCGTGTGTTGGTACTGTTAACACTTGAGCCAGCACCAGGCGACTCAAATTGAAGTATTTCACCAACTCGCCTCTGCTTAAAATGTCCACCCTCCAAATTTTCAATATTCCAAACTTATAAACAAAAAAGTGCATGCAATGAAAACCGTTGAACTGAAACGCTGAAATGTATTCTTTTGAAACCTGAGAATAAATTACTACATAGTATATTTAACACTAAAGTACTAATATTTCGATTTATATCAAATAATATTTTATTATTTTTGGTTCTCTATTTGCATTTATCTTTAGGCTTCCAAATACGTATACAGAAGGCGATGGACGAACCCTAAGAGCCGCCGGCCTGCTTTCTTCTTTTCTCTTCTGATTTATCACGGCTGAAGAGGAAGGAATCAATTAACATAGTTTACCTTATTCTCGGATCTCTGGAAAATTCCGACAGACATCTATTCGGCTAATACAAAAGGATCGATGGTATATAGATCGGCGGAAATTAGATTTACTTGTATTTTCCATTCAAGCGGCCGTTTGCCCCTCCAGTTAGGGTTTTAGTTCTTCCGCCGATAGGTAGATTGGGTGGCTTTTCGATTTGGGGTTTCTCCTACGACGAGTTTATTGGTGCGAACAAGAAACAGTGACAACAATAGTGAGAAGATGACATCATCGAGTAAAAGCCATGGGCGAAGCTTGGAGTTAAAAGTTGAAACAGGTCTGGATTCAAGGTCATATGTGATTGGTGGCGAAAGTGAAGGCTTGACAGATGACGTGATGAATAAGAGGCAGAGTAAGGAAAAAGCTACAGTACTGCCAGCTTGTCCTCCTCCCGAACTGTCGTCGGAGTATCAGAAACAGATGGGAGGTTCCGGAACGTGGATGGCAGTGGTGCTCTGGAAGAAGGAGCAAGAGTTTTATTTTACTGTCTTTTTGCTTTTTAATTTCTTTGATCATATTGTTGTTTGCTTTCCCTACTGGTATGTTTTTTGTTGTAAAACTGTGAATTTGGATGTGGGTGATGAAAGGACTGCGTTAACCGTTTTTGGCTCATTTGTGCTCATTAATGGATCAGCGAGTTATATTGTTTATTTAGAGGTGATAAAACTCTGAGTCTGGTTCGAGGGTCGGCGGTTGCCAGAAGTCTTTTTGTCTTTTTACCTACCATCTGAATGATGTGTTATCAATTTAAGCCTATTTCTTCCAAAAACAAAAACAAGATTGATTTCAATTAACGTTCATAAAGTCCAAAAATAAGTCCAATACTTTTCTTAAATTGTGGATACGGACCCAATACGTACATGACGCGTATCGGTGAGTATCGGTATCAGATACGTACACACATATGGCATCGAGATGAAGTATCGGTACACCATAGGTATTATTTTGTACTTGTGTTTTAAAAAGCCCGATTTTTTTTATCGAGCCCGATTTTTTTTTTGCACAAAGTCCTCTTTTTCTTTGGACCGGCCCCGACCGAATTCACAAACACGACCCGTTTTTAACCACATTTTAGGCAAAAAAAAAACAACCTGTTGGGAAGTTTTCTTTATGTTTTTGAAAAGTATTTAAGAACCATAAGCTAATGAAAGTTGCAAGCCAAAGTGGATTTTTCATTCTCAGTTTCTCACTAACTAATTGAAACATTAACAAATCCCTTTTGAAAACTTTTTACGTACTTTGGCGGCAATGGAGAGTACTTTCTCCCACGTCCACTACTGGCTAGTGGATCACCCAACCATCAGCCAATATGAATGGAAGCAAGGTCACACATTTGGATCGTCGCCGCTCTTTGTCACCGTCACGGTCACCGTCTACCTCTCCACCGCCATCTTCCTCCACCACTCCGCCCTCCTCCCACCACTCTCCTCCTCTTGGCTCCGCCGCATTTCTGTTGTTCACAACATCATCCTCTGCCTCCTCTCCCTCGCAATGGTGGTGGGTTGCTCCCTCTCTGTCCTCCACCAGATGCCGAAAGGCGACTGGTCGTGGGTGATCTGCTTCCCAGCAGACCAGACCCCGCCACGTGGGCCTACGTTTTTCTGGGCCCACGTGGCGTACTTATCGAAGATTCTGGAATTCATAGACACCCTTTTGATCCTCCTGAGTGGGTCGCGCGCCCGCCGCCTCACCTTCCTCCACCTCTACCACCATGCCGTGGTGGTCGTGACGTCATACCTCGGGATGATGACGTCGCAGACTCTGCTTCCTGTGGGGGTGGTTTTGAACGCCGCCGTGCACGTGGTGATGTACGGCTACTACTTGCTGTGCGCATTGGGTTATCGGCCGCGGTGGAAGAAAGTGGTGACGGAGTGTCAGATCGTCCAGTTTGTGTTTGGGTTCATGGTTTCCGGGATGATGCTGTTTTATCATTTTACCGGGTCGGGTTGCTCCGGGATATGGTCTTGGGTCTTCCATGCTCTGTTTGGCGCTGTGCTTCTGGCACAATTCATGGAGTTTCATTTTACTAATTACAGATCCAAAAAGAGGAAAGATTGATCCGACCCTCAAAATTAGCGTCATGATTAGGTGACCAGTTTTTCAAAGAATGCCACTTTATGTTTGGGTCCTGTCTTCTTAATTTTCCACAATTAAGTAATGAATGTATTGATTTAATTGAAGACGTAATGGCAAGAAAGTTATCCAAATTTATTTATGATTTCTTTTCCTTCACCTACTCATCTAAGCATTCCAGTTCTGCAATTCATTTACAATGTAATGAGCAATCTAACTAGAATAAAGAGAATGGTTTTTTGATGTGTGATGATGGTCATAGTATTTTTTCTTTTGAATGATGTGATGATCATAGTATTAGTTGATATAGTCAATTATATACGTACTATATATATAGATCATAATAGTATGTCCCTCACAACAATATTCACATTGGATTTATAAGTTATGTTTCTTTAATGTTTTGATGAAATCTCGTTGATCGGTTTACAACTTTATTAATTACAGGAGTAATTTTTGGTCTATTGATGATGCCAGTCAAATTTAATTATCAAAGCACGCTGGGTTTATTATTTACAAAAATACTCCCTCCGTCCCCCTAACTTTGTCCCATTTTACCTTTTTCGTCCGTCCCATTAAGTTGGTCCCATACCATATTTGCCAATATTTGGGTGGTTACAATTCATTCTTACTTTATTCACACTTTATCAACTCAACCCCAATCACACAATTCCACTTTTTCTTAAAATTTGTGCCACACTCTTTTGTCCCAAACATTGTGGGACGGAGGGAGTAATAAATAAAAATTAAAATAAAAAATTTAAAAATAATTTTTTTTGATTTTTTTTAAAATAATAAAAAATAGTAAAAATCATGAAAAAATTGAAAAAATACGGATACCTTTCCCACCGCCTCCCAGCACCACCACCTTCGATCGGTAAAAATTCTGCCACTCTTTATCAAAAATTCCATTTTTCCCCGAAAGTGTCAAGAAAATGGCATAATTACTTTTCATAATGCCAAAATTTCATTGAATCTGTCATTGTTATGGCATTACTAGAATTGTTGGCAAGATTTTTTTGAATTTTTAAACAAATTAATTAAAAATACAGTAAAACCCCATAAAAAAATGGATAACTCCGATTAGTGCAAATTTTGTCATTATTTGTAAAAAATGCCATTGTTTTCTGAAAATGCCAAAAAAATGGAACTATTACTCATCATAATGCCAAAATTATCAATGAATCTGCCATTATTATGGTATTACTACAAATTTTGACAGATTTCCAACCGGTGATGGCAGAGGCGGCGGTGTTTTTTTTCATTTTAATTTTTTTATTAATTTATAAAAAAATTAAAAAAAATAAATTTTATAAATATTTTATAAATTTTTTAAGAATTTTTAAAGTTTTTATTATTTTTTACGTTTTTTATTATTTTTTATGAATTTATTATTAATTAAGACATTTCAAAAGCCTCAAGGGTATATTTGTCTAAATATACATAAAATAGTCCTACTAGGTGGAATAAAAACATGTAGTCGTATTTGTGCTCTTGAATCACTTTTATTACCTATATAGGGAATTAACTCTATGATTAATATTTGCGCGAAGCTATTTCACTACAATGGCAAACCCATTTATTGCAATTTAGAGTTACTTTTTTTTAGTTATAGTTGATAACATTGTCACTTGTGATTAGGGGTGGACTCGGGTCGGGCCGCTCGGCTCGGATCCGGACCGGCCCGGTACTGTTTGGGACCGGCCTGGCCCGGTACCCGGTCTTGGGGACAGTTCGGGCCAACCGGAACCGGTCTAATCCCGGTGCGGGCTCAGGCCCCCTAAAATGCGAACCGGCCCGGCCTGTCCGGGCCCGGTTCGGGCCAATTGTTTTTTTGTTTTTTCAATTGATCAATGCATTACACAGAATCAATCACATTTGATGATGACAAATGAGTGGGGGGAATACGAATTTAGGTTTATCTTCCTTGTCATAGTCAGAAACTGTGTTTAGCAACACGGGTCAAAACTTGTCCATCTGTTTGAAGCCCCATGACTTCCTTGAAAGAAGGGGTGTGCTCACCACACTGCTGGAGAGAAGATTGCTAAAATCATCGTATTAATTAGAATGAGAGGATAAAGATCAGAAATTACAGAGAATAGAGCACAAATACGCAACCCCTTCACTGCTGCGGTGCGGTCTTCAATTATCCAAATGGAGCATCGAGTTCCTCTAAGGATATAATAGGAATGAAAATATAATTTTATTGATTAAAAATGTGGGGCTGCATACTTAGTAAAAATGTGCTTGTCGTGAGAACTGCCCTTTAATTATATTTTTTATACGGGTAGCTCTCTGGTCATTGTAGAATGTTTTCGTACGTTCCACACATGGAAAAATATAATTGGAAGACATACCACGTAAGCTATTTCGTCAAAACTTTAAAATTTTGCTTAGCGAGGCCTCCGCAATAGAAAATTCCGATACGGGCTTTTAATCTGTTAGGGCTCGCCGGCTCGGCTTTATTCCTTCAGAAATCTAATGCTCTCCGTTTCATTTTTCCTTACTTCTACCAGGTAGCATACAAACCCGATCGAGAATCCACCTCCGGCCAGATTAGAAATCTGACCAATAATCCGGAATTTTTCTAAGTCGGAACTCAACTTACGACCAAGAGAAGGAAGTGTTCGTTCAATTCTAGCATCTCCTTCATCAATAAAACTGCTACCAGGTAAGATTAAACCTTTTTATTCCGAGGTTCTATGAAACAAAACGAAAATCCCCAATTGTTTATTCTAATGTCAAAATTTAATTCTCAAAACTGAAATTTGTTTGGAAAATATGAATTGATTATGAGTTGTGATGCTGGTTGATTATGATATGTCTCATTCAAAAAGAGTATTTTTTTGAGGGACATGTTTGTTGTTCTTTTAAGACAAGATATAACATATGTATTTGCTTCGGGATATGATCGGGATAGCAGTTTCTAACGTACTAACAACTTCAAATATTTTGTTTAGGGGTGGAGATTTTAATTTTGATGTCAAGGCAGAGACGGGTGTCGATTTACATCATGGACCCTATTATCATTTCTTGGGTTCAGATCAATCTGAAGATATGTTGTGCTGGCGAGATTCAAATAACCCAAAACACACAAGTTCGGATTTTTTAACGGAAGACGGGAAGGTATTATAACATTTTTTTGCCAGATATAACATATTCTCTTCATACTTGTACAACTTGTTTAAAGAGTCATTTCCTATATGTTGTACAACTTTGATATAATATTTGCATTGTCTGATAACGAGGGATCAATTTCACTATTCACTTGTATTGTTCCCTAAGCTTTACATATTTTTGTTTAAGTAGAACTTTATTGGAAGCTATATGGAGTGTTTCTTTTTAAAGCATATAAGTTCTTTGCTGTGAGAAACTTACCATTGTCTTAGAGCATCAAGCCTATACTCACGTGTGGTGCTATTTGAAGAAGGATGTTTCCATGTTGATAATAAAACTTTAGTGAAGCAAGTCTCGAATTCGGCCCCATTGGTCCTACTCCTGAAGAAGTTGAAGCAATTCAACAAAAATTGCAGGCCCAAAATGATAAAATACTTCAACAAGAAAAAAAACAGAAGGAACAAGATGCACAAATGGCAGCTATGTCGGGTTGCTTTTCTGCTATTTTACAGCAATTAAAAACTACCAACCCCAACATAGTGATACCCGAGTTTCCCTCCCAGGCTCAGCCAGACACGACTCAGCTAGCCCCGAATCAGCGTGCCTCCCCGACTCAAGTAGCCCCGACTCAGCCAGGTGCATTGAAGGTTGATGACTTTTTCGGTGATGACTTTGTCCCTCTTAATGGTCTGTAATGTTAACACCTCCCTCCTGATGCTTTGAAATGTTATTGCCTCCTTCCCAAACACTTAATTATTTTTGTTGTTTTTTGATGGATTTGTTGGGGAGATCTTGATGGATACTTATGTTCAATGTTGATGATATCAATGTTGATTTTTTGCATGTTTAATGTGTTTGTTGGAATGATGTTTACTGTTTATTTTGTATGAAGTATGTGTGGTTGGAATGGTGTTTGATTGTTGTAGTTGCTTACTTTTCTTGTGTATGAAGATTGTGTTTGGTCGGAATAATAGTCTAATACAAAAAAAAAATGGCCCATATATCTTTATAGATATACATGTATATCTATATTTATATATGGGCTAATTTTTTTTATAATTAATTTCTATTTGGCACGGCTTCTTGGTGCCCATGTTTAAAATTACTTATCACAGATGGCATTCTTGGCACATTACCTCCGTGCCAATATTCAAATAATTCGATATAACTGGAAAGGTTTGGCACGGCCCCAGCGTGTCATATTCAATCGTTTTCAAAATGAGGACATACCTTTGGCTGGACGTCCCCGTGCCAAAATTCAAACCTCTCTTCTACTTTTTGCCCCAAAATTCAAATTTCAATGCGATGTTTGGCACAATTCTCGCCGTGCCAAATTTTGACAGAAACTTTTTGGGCATTCCGTCAACTTTTTGGGCATTCTGTCAATTTTGACAGAAACTTTTTGGGCACAATTCTCGATGCCGACAATTGGCACGGCATATATACGCATGCCATTTGATTTGGCAGGCCTCAGGTGGCATGACTTTGGAGTTTGTGCCAAGGCCGTGCCAAAACTGGTAGGCAGGGAAAAAAATTGAAAGCCGCCGTGCCAAAAGTTGTGCCAATTTGGCATTTTTCTGGTAGTGGTGGCAGGTAATGTTGACCGGTAAGCTCTAAGAATTTTAAGTGAAGAGATAAGTAATGTTTTAAAGACTAATCAATTTAGTTTGAAATAGAAAATAAGCCCAATTCAGTTAACTAAGTGTTAGAAACATTTTATTAAGAAATGATTAGAAGCCCAATTTAGTTAACTAAGCCTAGATAAATATGTTTAAGTCTGAAATCCCTAAGAAGTGGTCATACGTGATATTAAAAGCAAAGACCTACAACCCGCGTTTCCATCCTCGGATCGGCAGCCGCTCATACTCTCTAAAAAGAAAAAAAAATAAAAGTTTTCGTTAGTTCAGTTTGCCATCAAAAGTCTTCCTTGTTTTGAATCAACATCTCAGACATGGATGGTACGTAAGATGAATTTCAATTCTATGCATGTACTTATGTTGTTTTATTAGTATTGTTCAAAACCCTGAGTTTCTGATAGGAGTTCTGTTAATTCCCTGATCAAATAAAGGATAGGTTTTATCAAATCTTTCTTTAAGAAACTGCTAGTGTGCAGCTTTTCACTGTCAGCTTAATAAACCCATGAATTCATTTAGTGCAGAAGTAAATTTTAGTTTCTGTCTTAAGTTCATCACTCAATTTCCAACTATTTTTGAAAAGTAGTATCTTAGATTGGGATTTTTAGATCAGTTCAGAACTTTCACTGATAGGGTGCAAAGATACGAATTTATTTTTTAGTTTTTAATGGGAAATTAAGTTTTCAGGTCAATGATTCCTTAGAAGATAACTTCTAGTTTGTGGCTCTCCGATATCTTTTTACGTAATAAGTTCCTTCTATTGAAATTTTATGCCTTTTAGATCTATAAGTTTAGGAGTGTAAAAGAAATTCTGATTTTCAGTCTCAATAGTTCATATTTTTCAATCAGATTTCAGATAATTCTGATAGGTAATTAACTCTTTTCTTATGTTCTGTTTTGTAAAAAAAAATTATATGCAAACCATGACTGGGGTTCATATTAACGACATGAGAGAGTTTCATATTAACGCAACAGCGATATTTTTAAAAGAGGTTGTTTTGTGCGTAGCTATTTTCTAATTTTCTAGTAATTTTTAGGAGAGGTTGTTTTGTGCGTAGCTATTTTAAAATTTAGTGGGCTGCTGCAAAATGATTTTTTTTTTTAAAATTTGAAGATTTTTTTTTAAGTCAATGGTGAGATAACGTTATGGTGTGTATAAGAGTAAGAATGGAAGTTTAAAGTTTTAGCTATTTGGGTGGAGTAAGGATACATCTAACTCTAATTATACTATTAAATTTAACTAAAGATTTCAGAGCTTACTGGAAGACGTTATCAAGGTGCCACACTTATCTGAGTATTTTGAGTTTACTACCACCTGTACATGTTTGTTCAACCAAATAAAGGGAAGAAGTCTTGTTGATTTTTAATAGATGATTTTAGCCTATTTGCTATTATGTGAACTTGGTGAGTTATTTGCTGAGTTATTTTATTTGCTGTATTAAGTTATGATTATTATCTGGCATAGTCAAGAGTTTGTCAGTACTTTTATTTTCTGATTTAATGATGTTTTTATCCAAACGTCACTATAAAAAGAACTAATACTTAAAGTGAAAGATTAAGTGATATGTACTCGGGAACAAGTTCCCACAGAGTTACAGAGTTATCAGTTATCAGTTTCAGAGAGTCCGATATGTTTAGTGGGTCGCTCCCCTGAGCTATCGGATTGGCGCCTTTGAGTACATATCACGGGGGCCCACAGAGTAAAATTAGCCACAAAGAGATTTACAGAAAGTTTAATGAGATCTCTTTCAGAAAGTTTTACAGAAAGTTGTTTTTGAGATCTCTTTCAGAAAGTTTTACAGAGATGTTTTGAGAAAGAAATTTTGAGATCTCTCCAGCAGTTTTGAGAAATTATTTTAAAAAATATTTTCTTTTTGAGATCTCCTTCAGAATGTATTTGAGAAGTTGTGTGTTAGTTATTTGTTCAGTGCATGCTTATAGCCTAAATTTATCTATTGATAAATTTGCATAGACTTCTACATATTTTTGTGGATCCATAGTGACTTACTAAGCGTAAAGCTTATCAGTTTTCTTTCTTCGCATGTACAGATACTAAAGCTAAGGGTAAGGCCCAGGCCAAGGAAGATGATGAGAGAGTGGAACGCGTGCCAAGATGAGTTAACAGGAACGACCTTGGCGGCTTCTAGCTAGATATTATTTTGTTTCAGTGTTTCAGTGTTATAATAAAGTGATAAATATTACTTTATTTTTTATTTGAGGATTTGAAGTTCAGTAAATTCCTGGATCCAGGTAGTTATCACATTTGCTGGTGATAACTAGATTTTATTGAGTTTTTATTTGGAGTTATATTTTAGTTATATTTGAGATTTTATCAGGGTTATTTTCTTAAATAGATGGTCATTATATTGCAGTTATTTTTAAAAGTAGTAAGTTAGTGTAACGTTTCCTTTAACCCTGAGAGGGGCGTTACATGCTATGATGACAAATGTGACATATACTGCATATGAGGAGCAAATATCCCATTTAATTTTTTCAAACATATACTTCTTGAAATAAGTAATAAGTTTCATGGTAATATAATTAAGGTTAAATAAATGCAGAAAAGCTAAAATCAATCAATAACGTGGAAGTTTGAAATCCAGATTTCGGTTTCTAGCAACATGAAGTAAACACTACTTTATGTATTAAATTAGGAAAAATTCCTGGGATATGACTAAAACAAAGTGAGTTTCTCGAAATGTGACTAGTTATGTTTTTTTCTCGAAATATGACCAAAAATCGAAAAAAAAAAAGAATTTTTCGTTATATTAAATTGTGGAAGGACAAAAATACCCTTTTTTAAAAAATATGCATTTTACACTAATTTCGTCCGGGTAAAAATATTGCACTTCATGAAGGCGTTATTGCACTACATTTATTGCACTTTATGGCGGTATTCACTGCACGACATAACATTACATAAAATGAATTTAGCGTTTTTTAGATTTCATAACTTTAGTTCTTACATTTGGTTAAATATTACAAATGATGCTATGAATTTAAAGATATTTTTTCATGTCATTTTTAATGCACTTCTTTTCATGTCATTGCACTTTTTACATTATTGCGCTTCTTGCCATATCATTGCACGTTTTGTCATAACTCATTGCGCTTCTTGTAATGTTCATGGCATTAAATATAAATTATTCATTGCACACTTATTTCATCGTCTTCAACCCAGGTTCGTCTTCAACCTCGGTTCGCCATCAACCTTGGCCGCCTTGACTGAAGAATCTGAGTTGTAGGAGCGACAGAGGGGCGCGGCTGAGCGGCAGTGATTTGGATCGAGTGCAATCGTGCGGTTGGACGACGATGAGGACGGCGACGCTCAGGGCTTGGGACGATGTTGACGAGCATGAATTGGGATGGAGGCGGCGCCCATGGATCGGGACGACAGCGGCGCGCAGGTGTAGTGATGGCGGTGGTGTACTGGCGTGATCGGTTGGCGGCGACGGCGGCGAACAAGCGTGGAACTAGAGATGGACTGGTGGTCGGTGGACGGTGGCCATGAAACCTGCGAGTAGATGGACTGGTGGCGGCGGCCATGCTATTGGACGGCGGCGGACAGTGAGCCGGCTGCAGCAAGGCGTGCGGGGAGCGCAGGAAGCCAGAGATCTTTTGCGTCTAGTTGCTAGGGTTGGAGAAAAAGGGTAGGAGCTTAGGGTTTTATAGATATAACATAAAGGGTATATTTGTCCATAGAAATAATTTAATTATTTATTAATTACGAATTTTAATTAAATAATACAAATTAAGGTAATATTTTGAGAAAAAAACTAGTTTGGTCTTAGATGGGGAAAGTGAAAGTGTTTTAGTTATATGGGGGATAATTATATCATTAAATTACTTCAAATTCAAAGCTAAAATTTCACAAGTTTCTTGGTGTTTGATTCAAGTTCCCTCCAAGTGTTGGAAGCTTTTTGAATAATTTCATTCCTCTTTTCATTGTTTACCTGAATGATGAAGTTTTTGAGGATAAAAACTTAGACCTTACACACAATTGCACAAAAAACGTAAGGTTGGATTGATTAAAATATAGGGGAAACCCCTCCAAACCACTCCCTCCGGAGTCCGGATATACTGCATATGAGGAGCAAATATCCCATTTAATTTTTTCAAACATATACTTCTTGAAATAAGTAATAAGTTTCATGGTAATATAATTAAGGTTAAATAAATGCAGAAAAGCTAAAATCAATCAATAACGTGGAAGTTTGAAATCCAGATTTCGTTTTCTAGCAACATGAAGTAAACACTACTTTATGTATTAAATTACTTCAAATTCAAAGCTAAAATTTCACAAGTTTCTTGGTGTTTGATTCAAGTTCCCTCCAAGTGTTGGAAGCTTTTTGAATAACTTCATTCCTCTTTTCATTGTTTACCTGAATGATGAAGTTTTTGAGGATAAAAACTTAGACCTTACACACAACTGCACAAAAAACTTAAGGTTGGATTGATTAAAATATAGGGGAAACCCCTCCAAACCACTCCCTCCGGAGTCCGGATATACCTTCATTATAGCAAGGGCAAACATCTTGCAGTGCCAAGAAAGGAAAAGTATGAATGAACTACCTTCAACTATCAATGTTTCCCTGAATGATGAAGTTTCTGAGGACAAAATTGACAGCTTAAACACAACTGGAAGCAAACCTAAGTTGGATTTTCTAAAACTTACCACCCTTCATTTTATGTCGAAGAATCCATCCCCTCATTTTCAATAAAAAAAACCGCCCTAATTTATTAAATATGTGTGAACTTTTGAAATAACAGTTAAGTCTAGCCTCTAAATAGTTAAATAGTATTGCATAGTATGCTATAAGCATCTTTAACATATTCAACTTAAACTCAATTCCATAGAAGATTCTGATCCAATTCTTAATTTTTAGTGTTTTTTTACAACAAAGAAATGCCACCTAATCATTCAATGCTATTTAATTCAATATCCCTTTCTTTTAACATGCCAGTTAATTTCACAGATTCACTTCGTTTGTATTTGAAGGGCACTTTATTATATCTTCTAAAAACATAATCTAAAATGTGACTATTGAAGCTAGCCGTTAAAATGATAATTTAGACGAGAATTTAAGAATATGGTAGTATGCTTAAACATTACAGTACTACTTAAAAGTTTTAATAGTAATGAAACTGAGTTTTGATGTGTGCAATTGTAGTTAAAAGGTTTTTTTTTGTTATACGGTTTTGTATTTAGAAATATTGCCTCTTGATGAAACTGAATTTCGATCTAGATCAAAACTATACTCAGCATAGTTCTCTATTATGATAAAACTAAGCCAAGTAGTATTATGTTTTAGAATATCTCTACACATTGTTTATCTCTGTCTCTGTTTTTAGACTGATTCTATGTAGAAAACTCAATTTTTATTCCATTATTTATTATTCTATTTAAGAACTCTCTGTTTTTCTGTAAATATATATTCTTATTTGCAGAGAACTTCTTAAGAATCCATGAGTGTGTCTTTCACATAAGAATCCATGTTTTAAGCACATTTTTATAACCAACAAAAAACTATTTTTTAACCTTATTTCGAACCAGCAACAAGCTCTTTGATTTACCCAATCATTACAATCAAGATTAACCCACACTTTTTTATAGAACTAGTTTGTGAAGACACCATTCAAAGACAGCTAAAATTCACAAAAACAGTTATTTGTGAAAATCACCAGCAAAAACAAAAAACCTAAATATCACCTAGAATCACATTAATTGAAAAGTTACTTCAATAATTCTTGGCCACTGGCCACTTTCTCTACTAAACTTACTTTAGTTTACACACAATGCATCTATATGACTGAACTGCCATTCTACAAATAGAATCAATTTTTATTCGAATGGGCCTCCCATCAGTGCCATTTTGCTAATTTAGAAATAACCAATATTAACCCCTCTAAGGCTCTAACTCTGAGGTTCCAAAATTTAGGGTAATTCTATGTCCTTACGCCCCTACCCTTTAAGATTTAAGAATGAAGCAGTTAAACTGCAAAATTGGGAAACTACCGTCTTCAAAGCGAAAGGAAAATCATAATTCAATGCTACTTGTAAAGACAAATTGGAAAACTTAATGGAAGAGATGGATGATGATGAAGGAAGTAATTTCAAAGACAACGAAATTGAATACGCACAACAAAAAATTAGAGATGATGACACTAACCCTGATTGAGATGCCGGATTTTCGTCCCTCCGGCGCTTCCCCTGGTTTCTTTTAGCAATAACGCACAAGCTAAGCTGCATTATTCTTTCAGCTTAAAATGATAAGGTTGTAGGTTGGGAAGGACATCTCTGCAATTAACGTATTTTAAAAACAAAAAAGCTAACGTGGATTAAACTACCAATCAGATGTTGCCAAATGGGGAATGCACCAAAACATCCCTCAAAGCACATGTACGTTAAAATTTTCCTTTTTATACTCCCTCCATCCCCGAACCCGAAAGAAGTTTCTCATTTGATTTTCACACTTTTATGCAATTAAACTTACTAGGAGGTAAATTTTACTGTTTTGACAGTGTTTCGACACTGTTTGACACTGTTTTGCACTGCTTTGCACTGTTTTGATGTAGATAACTTTCCATTTAAGGAAATGGAAACTTAAATTAGGGACATCCAAATAAGGGAAGTGAGAACTTCTTTCGGGGACGGAGGTAGTATAAGGGTTGGTTTGCAACCGCTTTTAAAAAAGCACTTCTAAACTTTTGGCTTTAAAAAAACACTTATTTTCCCAAACACTACAACTTTTATTTTTCTCGACTTCCGCGTCAAAAGTGTTTTTACTTTTTCTATTGCACAAAAAACACTTATTTTACCAAACACTACCCACTTTTACTTTTCAAAATCATTTTTTTCTCAAACACTATCAACTTTTATTTAATCACTTCTCTTCATTTCATTAAAAAGACAATTTTTAAAAACAGAAGTTGTTGCAAACAGACCCTAACACTATAAGACATTAAGACCAACGTACTCAAACCCATAGACTTTGGGGCTTTGGGCCGATGTGTCCCAGCCTGTTAATCCCGACAAGTACATGACTATAAAATAGAAATGCTACCGAAGTAGGAGTAAAACAATGTGACATTACTCCTTCCATGCTAAATAAATACAGAGTAATATTTCATTCCGATGTATAAAAAAAACACCAGTAATATGAGTTGACATTCATTACAATGGGACAGTCACTTCGGGTACAGACAGTTCAGACTTATAACAAAAAAAAAAAAGTTACACTAATCTCTCAAGTTACAAAAATATATCAGAAGTTACATAATAAATGCATTGTCATCTCGCCCTAATCGAAACCGGCTTAAGCAATGAGCTTGGTACTAAATATTTAACACACATGAAGAACAAACAAGTAAACACAATTATATATTAATATATAGATAGATACACACGAAGCAAAGAGAAACCCCTTTAATGTTTCTCATGCTTCTGCTGTTATACCCTAATTAAATGAGATCAATCATGTACTAGGGTAAAGAAAGAAAAATGTTCTTTACTGTGCCTTCCGCAGGTGTTCCAGCAATGACGTAGCCTTTCGTTTGGCCCTCTCTGTCCCACTTTTGGAAAGTTCTGTTAGAGGTATAAGTGCACCGAGCCTATTAAGTGATGAAAGATTATCTGCATCTCTCTTGCACAGGGAGAGCAAAATAGCAGCTGCGTTTTCTTTGTTACGGGGAAGACCAGCCCTCAAGAGATCAATCAACACAGGGATAGTGTTAGCTTTTGTTATAGCAGACTTAGCATCTTGATGGCTAGCAAGAACCGAAAGAATGGTTAGCGCTTCATCAACCATGCCACAGCTAGGGTCAGTCAGCATTTTCAACAAAGCCGGAATGATCCCTGACCGAATTGCCCGACCTTTATTTCCTTGATAAATGCAGAGATTGAACAGAGCGGTTGCAGCATCTTTCTTCCCTCGGGTGGTCCCGCTTTGGAGGAGCTCCACAAGTGCCGGAATTGCTCCTGATGCACCGATTATGATCTTATTCTCATCCCCAAGAGACAAACTAAAGATGGTGGCTGCCGCGTTCTCTCTTGCCTCCATGGTTCCTGCTCTGAGAACTTGAACGATGGAAGGAACAGCACCAGCCAGCATAATTAGGGACTTGTTGTTCTCATATATGGAGAGGTTAAGAATGGAGGTCACTGCATTTTCTTGAATATCTCCATCTTCGGAGGTCAACAGATTCACCAAGACTGGGATAGCTCCGGCTTCAGCAATCAAGATCCGGTTGTCCGTGCTTCGTTTGGACAGTGACCGGATCTCAGACACTGCTGACCTCCGTTCTTCAAGCGACCTACTTGACAGCTTCCGGGCAAGTGCTTCAATGGCAGAAACATTTCCGTTGGCTTCGCAGATTGATCCATCACCCTTCTTTTCCCCTCGGTTGTTTAGCATTGTTGGCTGCTGGATGTTGTGTTTCACACACCATTGACTTATAAGGCTTCGTAAGACGTAATTCGGAGTGAGGGTAAGATGGTCGAGTTTTTGTCGGGTTTTAGGGCAGGTTGTGTTGCCACAGTCTATCCATTTCTGTATGTATGCTCTCTCATAAGTCTGCAGGATAAAGGGGAAATGCGAGACCATTTTAATAACATATCTTTGGTTCCTGGTTAGAATAAAGAACTTGCCATTAAATTTGAATGTGTAAAAATAAAATGAAAGTCACATGTTAAGACCCAAATTGTTTGACATTATGCACTATCTATTCTTCTCTTTCCTTTTTTATCCATCCCACTAAATTTGTCCCATACTATATTAGGTAATATTTATGCGGTCTAATTCATTTTCTACTTTATTCATACTTTATCCATTCAATAACAACCACATAACTCCACCTCTCTTATATATGGGACCCGTCATTTAAATGCTAAAATTTACAGCCCATTTAATTTGGAAAGGTAAATTTGGCTTAAATGGTCAAAATAACTGAATTTGTTGAAATTACGGCTGATACATCTCAAAATGTATTTGAAAAATAATTTCATAAGAAACTAAAGAATGCAATATCTCAACAGGTGAAGAAGTTACACCTCAACTCCTCTATCTTTTAGCAATTGATTCATAAAACATAGTTAAATAAAGTTAGTATTTGGTACAAAACATGATTGATGAGGCTGAAAAGGAGAAAAGTTGTAGTGCCAAACAGGCACTTTGTCCACCACATGTTATAATTGAGACAATGTTTTACTCCCTTCTGTTAATACCATGTCTAATATCAAGGTTAATGGGTATTCTTGGCATATTGAATGCCAAGATTGTCCCCCATAATCGCAAACAATGACTTTTAGATGAAGTATGAATTGTTTTTAAAATCTAAATTATAAAAATTTGAAGACAGAATTCACAAAATGAAAGGAAGGTCCTTAGATTACACAATGTCAAACAGTTAGGGGATAAAAGTCTAATTTTCCTGAGAAAAAGTTAGAAGAATACGATCAATTTTTAAAGCATGCATAATTATATGTAGCATGTAGGTGATAGACTAACCTGCCCGGTTGCCACAATAACAGGATCCCTCATTAGTTCCAGGGAAATGGGGCAAAGAAAATCATTGGGAATCATAGGACATTTTGCTGTCTTCTTGGTGCTCTCTTCCACATTACTTTCATCACTCAAATCCTCAGCTTTGTCTTCCCCGACACAACCAGAAATAACAGGGACACAATCCTTAGGCCCCACAGATGAACTAGTTGCGCTTTCTAATCCCTTACTGTTCCCACTAGATCCACATCCATTAGCTATGGAGACTGGTCCTTCAAACATTGACCTCACTTCATGATCAATATTTCCAATATCTTTTATGTGCAAACTCCCAATTGTTCTGTTGTTTGTCTGGAGAGGATCTAGTTCGTTGTCCACAGGCTCAGATAGTGTGCGGGCTAATAAATTTGAATTCATGGACACACCGTATCTTTCTGTGGCTCTTCTGAGTTGTGATCTGAGCAAGTGAACCTGTGAGAAAAATTGAAATATTTTGCTCATAGATGGTATAACCTGGTATATGTATGTTTACCCATCTAGATCTATTTACTAGTGTCAGATCAATTTCACCAATGACAAATCTTTAGGCCTTTAGAGTGACGTAGGTCTAGTTTATTACGGAGTATAAGTTATATAACCATATCCAAATGCTCCATAAAGCTAAAACCAACCTGTTCGGTTAATTCCTCGGATATCTCCAAATGATCATACGGTAAGTTTGCAAGGGACTTCTCCAATTTCCATGTCACACATTGGAATTGAAAGTGGATTTTCTTCATCACCCCATCCTTAGTCAAGATACACCACACACTGATGAGAAAGATCAGTTATAACTTATAATTGCTAAAAGCATTATCACACACTGGAATATAAATTATACTGTAAACAAGTCAACTAGTCACAAGAATGATGCTATAAATGCTTTACCACAAGCACAATTGAATGTCATCTCAAACCAATTGAAGTTAAAGATGTCCAAGAAAATACTCTGCATTAATTAATTTGAAAAGGCCTCCAAAGTGTTCTTGGATTTACTCAGGAAATATTCTCATGTCAATTTATAGGCTATAGTACTGAAACTCATGCTTTCCTAATTTCAAATTATAAACCATGGCTCCTAATTTAGATCAGATTCTTGTTGTCCTTTCAAAATTCAGATCAGTGTTGCAGAAGAAGGGTTTTCTAAAGTTGAAGAAGACCAAAATAGATAAACTCAATTAGAGAAATTAAGGAAAGAGCGGGACCTAAATTCACCAGAAGAAGAAGAAGAGAAACACAAAGCTCTATGTTCATCAAATGTAGATGCAAATTCACAATTACACTGGAAACTTCAGTCAAAACCAATGGAAATCACACATTTTGTCTTGCAATTATATGCTTACAGAAGAGATCTTGGAATCAATGTTGTTGGCTGAAAGGAGAACTCTTTTAGCAGCTTGCAGAGCTATGATGAGATCAGACAAGCAAGAACTGGAAGAGGAAGAAGACGACGAGTTCGTAAGTAAATGGGTCTTAAAATCTCTGATCTCTTCAAGCAAATGGGCAAGGAGTGAGACTCTGCGAACTAAGTCGGTGCAGTCTTTCTTGAAGGCGCCGGAGAAGCCAGAGGCCGAGATCTGCACTACATCGTGAAGTGACTGGAGAGCGGTCTCGACGGATTCGCCGTTCTCGGCAGTGGCGGTGGTGTCTCCGCCGGACATTCTCGGCCGCGGTAGGTAGTGGCTGAGAACTTGGGATCCGTATTTACAACCACAACAACAATGTCCTGACTCAGGACATGGCCAGCTTATGGGGGCTGGATTATAGAGCTGGTTCCCAAATTTTCTGTTTAATTAATTAATTATTTTAAAAATAATACAACCTGTAAAAGTGTACAACTACCCAATATGAAGAATATACGGAGTATAATTTTTACAAACTTAAAAAGAACGTTGTATATAATCATTATATTGACTACAACCACATGTTCAGGATGTTTAACTTTCTAAATCGTTTTGCAAACGCATGAATTATTTGATTTTAATAATAATAATAACAACAAAAATAGTTTAACTACACGTGGTATATGGCCGACTTTCTGAATCTTTTTGTAAATTATAATTGCATCATATAGGTACCGAGTGCTCTTGGTATTACAATTAGGGCGGTAAACGAAATAATAATATGGTATAATGGTGATAATAATAAAATTAAACAAACTTGTGTGATATATACATTTGACTTATTAGTATTTTGTGATTTAAAAAATTCGTTCATCCTTATGTTATATTTATAATTATTCATGCATAGAATTCCCTCCAAAAGTAAATTTAGTAATTTAGAAATAACTTGTCTTCATAATATAATTGAATGTGCAAATAAATTTGTTAACTTTTCTAAATTATACAAAAATACAAATATTTTTCTTTTATTTGCCAATTAAATTTGTTCATAAACGCGTGTTTTGTATATGAATAACTATAACACAAAGGAGTATGATTCATTTTTTAATCACATTAGATTGATACGCCGAATTTATGCGTGAGAGTAAGTTTTTTACGTAGTTGAAGATAAATTATAAGTTTACTGTATACTTTTTTTAAAAATAAAAGTTTTTTTGTATTGTAGCATACGTGTTTACTTTATTAAAGTGTATTGTAATTACTTTTGAGGTAGATTTTTTTCTAAAAATGAAAATGTCACAAATATTTTGAAACGGTCCAAAAAGAAATATATGACGTATATAGAGGGTGTTTTTTCATAATAACGAAAGATGTTTTTCTTTAAATATTAATGAAATATAACTAATGGACAAAATATTACTTTTTCTTTGCTTTTTTTTTTTGCAAATCCTTCTAAACCTTTTATAGTATCTGCTCCCGTTAATGCCAACATCCTTGATTGGGATGAGACTCGAACTTGTGACCTCCTCTTTGGGAAATCAACAATGGTTCCATCAAACCACAAGATACTTGACACTGTAGTGATGACAAAAACATTAGTATAGTTAGGATGTTTTCTTTTGGATTGTTTTCAGTCTCAGACCAGACCAGACTTCCGTAGTTATAAAATACACAGAGGTCAGACGTTTACCAGACCAGACCAGACCAGTAAATTTCAGTCCAAAAGAAAACATCATTACTATGCATAGTCACTATAGTGATAGAGTTGAACACAATCATGATCACTAAAGTTACTATGATGGTCACTAGCTAAGTCATATTTTTGTCACTATCTTTAAGTCGGTCATATATTTGTCATTATTCCATAACAAAAATAGATTAGAATTACATTTAGTTGTAAAAGTTCGTATATCCTACATCCAAATGACAAATGATATACTCCCTCCGTATCATATTAGTTACAACATTAAAATTTACACACTAAGATATAATTGCTTTACACTAATATGATATACTCCCTCCGTATCATATTAGTTACAACATTAAAATTTACACACTATTCATGTACTCTACTTTGACTACATTTTATTTATTAATGTATGTAAATTATTATTTCTTTTGAAAAATATTGTTGAATTCGTCTCATTACAAAGTTTCATAATTTGATTTTTAAATTTTATTACTAATAGCGAATTAAATATAATGACGGGTAAAGTTGTGCATTAACAAGCGTGAAAAAAGGAATGTTGCAATTAAAAGAGAACAGAGGATAGTATCCCATACATCCATCCTAGCATAGTTTATCTGGACAAAAATATGACTAGTTATGTTTTTTTGAACAATTTTATGACTAAGTCATTGTGTACGAGTAATTGTACCAGAGTCACTATGGTCTGTTTCAGAGTGACAAATTACCGGTAGATGATGTGTCAGTGAATATGTCATTTTTTTTAATTTAAAAAAAATCATATTTTTGTATTTTGAATTTAATTTAGTAATATTCATAGAAAAACTGAAAAAGGTCATCAATGAGTTTTTTACTGTATATACATCAGAGTTTTTTATATTTCACTTTGATTCAGTATCGGTGCATGTTTAATTAAAAATATATGACATTCTAGTGAATCTACATTTCATTTGTATTATATTTCATTTATTATTTGTGTTTTGATCATTTTAAAATTTTATATCAATGCACGTATTATAAAATTTAAAATTACATTCCTTTAGATATAAATTAAGTCATTTTAATAATGTATACACGTAATATACATTCCTAGCTTGTAAACAACATAATATAATAGGTTTATCTCAATTCTTAGTATTGGCAAAAAACCTCAGTTCTTAGTAGTTTTGTAATAACAAAATAATAGTCTTATGACAAATTTAATTTATAATTAGATCAATTTATTGTGCTCTTTTTATAATATGACATCAATACACTTTTTTCAAAGAAATCGCCAAAATAGATGGGGTAATGGTCAGGAAACACCTACTGAAATTTATTAAAACAAGTAAAGATGAAGAATTACAAAGCACAAATTAAGATTAATAAAAAGTAAGAAAAAAGGTATAGCTAATGAATCAGGAGTATTTGGTAAAGAGCCTATCAATCATATTTAATTGACTTTTTGGATTGACTTTGGTTGTTTGACCATGTCAAACATTTATCTTTAATGTTTGGTAAACCATTTTTAAATTTGACTGTTGATGCGAAAAATCCGCTTTGAGTAGGTTTTCACAACGACTTTTTGATTTTATTTTTTAAACGCCTAATATACCCCCCCCCCCCCCCAAAAAAAATGACCTCATTACATATTTATTTATTATTTATTCAAAAATAGAAACTTCATAATAAAGTCACAATGTCCTTATTATGTTTTGCTCCATGAAAGAAACCTGAAGAGGAATAACATCAATGATTGTCTCCTCACAGCAAACACTCTATTCGACTATAATTTATCATTTGTGTCCGCGATCGTCTCCCCAATAATCTCACCCACATCTTCTCCAATGACCCTTATAGTGTCCTTGTGAAATTCCTTTGTCAAATGAAACTGATGATTAATAAACTCCAAATCCATATCATTAGAGGAATATGATCAGAGGCAAGTCTAGAAATTAAGGTTACGGCGAAGGCTTGGTAATAATAGTGGATGAGTGTGGATCATTGGTATCCTGGTCATTGTTAGTGATTGTCTTACGGTTTGCAATCTACGGTTGGGGTTTTAGTGAGAGCCAATGATATTCTAGGTCACTGTTAGGATAGTGATTATCTTAGGGTTTGCCATCTACGGTAGGGCTGCACATCGGGCGGGTTGGGTCGGGTTTACTATAATTTTTGACCCTACCCAATTTATTCGGGTTGGCTATAAATCAACCCGCAATACGTAAAATTAGTTGACAACCCATACATGAACGGGTCGGGTAGGGTCGGGTAAACAAAAATAAAATCATTTCGGGTATGATCCTTAATGCACTTATGAGGCATTTACGGTTTTGTACTTCTATTTTGTGAACTATGAAGAAAAAGTAAAAACAAATCATGCATTTTTTCTGCTAAAACAGAAAAGTTTTACACTAAAATAATAACAAGTGTTCTTTAGATGCAGGAAATAAAAAGAGGAACGAAGATGTGAGTATCCTTGCCCATGATAGATAGAAAAACATCCACCTTTTTAAAACTAATCATGCATTGAGTAAAAGAAAACCATTCTGAATACATAGATGGATAAACAAAAATAGTTTTGCAAAACATTTGGTTAAATTAATAACCAAAGAAGTTCAGAGCTGCTTGTAACAGTAAGCAAAAAACAAGCACCATTGGAGATAAGTGCAAGCATAAAAGCCACAAAAGCATCTCCATAATTGAGTATTAATAAGCAAAAAGAAAAAAGAAAACTATCCATCCATGTGTGCAGCAGCAAAAAACATTGATGTTGATCAATCAGCCCCTAGCTCCAACATCTCCAGAAAATGCTTCACCATTGCCAACCAAAGAAGATCCACCTGAAAAGAAAAAGCACAATTTAGAGCATTAAACTTAAAACAGTAAATTTAAATTCAGAATATAAGATATAAATACCTAAATCTGCAATATCATACGCCTCCATCTTCTCAAGGTCTATGTTTTCGGCAGGAAGAAGCCAATTCTGAGTGCATATCAACTCTTCCACTGTCTTTGGACTCAATGAGCTCCTAAATGGATCTAAGACTCAGCCACCAGTGCTAAAGGCTGACTCGGAAGCTACTGTTGACACGGGAATAACCAAAACATCTCTTGCAATTTGTGAAAGAACATTGAACTTGGAACAATTTAGCTTCCACCAAGATAATAGATCAAAATTCTCAATTGTTGGATCTTCAATTGGATCTGCCAAGTACCTTTCAATCTCATTCTTGAAGTCATTTTCATTTTTCTGCTTCATCTTTTGAGCAAAAGAGCCCCATAGACAGTTTCTCCCTTCCAGACTAGCATTAGCACTCATACCTGCAATTCTTTCACCACAATTGCTATCTTTCACCTCATTTCCCGACCCAAAACCACTATAAAACTCAAACAAACGATACAACGTATCTTTCACTTTTTTAGGGAAGATTTCATGCATGGGAGATCCTTGATAAAAAAGGTAGCTAAAGCAGTGAGTCAAGTATTCCATTTTAAACCTAGGATCAAGTACTACTGCCACCAACAGAATACAATTAACATTATTCATATCCCCCCAATACTTATCATATTTTTTCTTCATGCTAGCAGCCATCTTGGAAAGCAGAGAGCCCTTCTGATTGCTTAAGTATGTGAGCTGACAAATCACAAAACAAAAGGTGTATTTTCATTATTATCATATGAAACTTGAGAAGTAGATAAAAAGAAGTAAAAAATGAATAATATGAGAGTAAAGACCTGACTTTGCATTTCACATAGCTCATGGAAGTAGGCATTTGATGTGATGTTTAAGGTTGCACTAAACTTCAAAGTAGTGTTATAAAAACCTTTCAGAAACTTGACAAACACTGCTGCATTCTCCCAATCAGTGTAAGTTGGAGGGCCTTTCTTTTTTTCCCACCTTCCTCCTCACCAAAATAAGACAAATACTTGTCATCTTCATCTTCATACCTCTCAAATGCACTTTGAAATTTAATGGCTGAATCCAACATCAGGTATGTAGAGTTCCACCTAGTGGGTACATCTAATACTAACAGCCCATTAAACTCAATCTTTTCCCTCTCAGCACATGCTTGAAATTTTGAAAGTCTAGTTGGAGAACTTCGGATAAACCTCACCGCATTACGTATTGCAGAAATCGAATCATGAAGGTCTTTTAATCCCTCACTCACAATTAGGTTAATGATGTGAGCACAACACCTAATATGCATAAACTCCCCTCCCAAAACAGAATCTTTCCAGCTATTCAATTTTCTTTTCAAGAATGCAATCATAGTGTCATTAGAAGAGGCATTATCAACTGTAATTGTTAAAACTCTATCAATACCCCAATCATGCAAACAAGATTCAATGACCTTACCAACTAACTCCCCCTTATGACTAGAAATTTGACAAAAGTTTAAAACTTTTTTACACAAATTCCATTCATCATCAATGTAGTGAGCAGTTAAGCACATATAGTTTATATTTTGCAAAGAGGTCCAACAATCTGTGGTCAAGCATACTCTCCGGTTTCCCTTGTTTAGCTCAGCCTGGAGTTTTTTCTTTTCATCAGAAAATAGCTTATGCACATCCCTAGCAACAGTCATACGAGAAGGGATAACAAATCGATCTGGGCTGCATTACTTGACATAACTTCATAAATCCTTCACCCTCAACAAATCTAAAAGACAATTCATCCATGACAACCATTTTTGCTAAAGCTAGCCTGCAAATGTCTTTATTGAATCCTACAACAGTCAGACCACCATTTCCAGCTATGTCAAAGCTCAAACATTTTTGTTTCTTATCCTGGACTTTGTGTGGATTTTTTTTACATTGATGCTCAAAATGAACTTTCATGCTACTAGTTCCATGTTTCCTACTGTGACATTTGTATTCTGCTCCACAATAGTTGCAAGAGCACTCAGGGTCTTTTGGATCCCTCCCCGAAATGAGAGTAAAATGACTCCAAAGGTAAGATTTCTTTTTCCCTGAAGATCCTTTTTCTACCTCAACATCACTGACTCGAACGGGAGGGGGGGTTTGATTCTGAGAGGGGGTGAGAGTTACTGGGTTGGGTGCGTCTAGTGTTTCTAAGCTTATATTAACTGAATCAGACACATCAAGTGAATCCATCTACACAAAAATAGCGAAAGAAATTCAAGAATTATATGAAATAAATGAAAAAGTAAGAGAAGAATAAAACAGTAAACCAACCTAAGTGTCGCATTAACGAAGAAGATGGGTGCATACCTCTTTTCGTAGCTCAACAAATCAACTCTTCTTCAAGGATCCTGAGTTCTTGACTGCCAGAGAAAGAAGATGAAAATCGGACTTAGGGGCTTAGGGTTGTTGGATGCATATAAATAGGTAAAATAGCCTGAGCCTATTACGAATGTTGAAGCTTTCATATTTTGAGAATCGAAGAGTCAGAGGAAATTAAAGATTGAGAGCATCGATGAGATGGGAATCAGAAAGTATAGAGCCAGAGAACAAAAAACTTAAAGCGTAAATGCAGAATATGTAGAGGCGCATGTACTAATGTTAAATTATGCGGCCGGGTTGGGGGGTTATCGGGTTTTTCATGGGAATACCGCAACCCTACCCAATTGTACGGGTTTGAAAAAAATAAACCCACAACATTTTTTATGGGCCTAATAACCGACTAAAGTCGGGCCGGGTAGGGTCGGGGCGGCCGGGTTTTGCGGGTTCGGGGAATTTCTGTGCAGCCCTAATCTACGGTTGGGGTTTTAGTGACAAGATTGCCGAATCTCATCTCTGTAGGGTTTGGCGTCTTTGGGTTTGAGGGCGGATTCCTAGCACTAGGGTTAGATTTACGCCTCTCGCCACTCCAATGTAGTCCTACATATATTCATTCCTCTCCATTAGAGAGTGTTTGACTCAATATAGATCATGTAAGCCAATGTTTTAAACATTTTGCATTATATCATGTAAAATATTTTACATGAGGATGATAAAATACTTTGGATGTTTTTTTATAAAGCACACTAATGAATTTGCTTGAAATTTAAAAATAAATATGTTCTTATAAAGCACTCTCATACATTGCATGCAATCATTTTACATTTTTACATGTAAAATTTTAATGTATAAACTAACAAATGAACCCTTAGTTTTACTTTACTTTTTGTTTCAACGTATTCTCGAATTAATACAGCGACGTGGCTTGGAGATTTGTGAAAGGAAGGCATATCGAACACTAAAACGTACTTTATAATGACTCCAATGTAAAAATAAAAATAAAAAATCATTACCATAAACAATACGTAGTAGTTAATTACTCGTATATACTAACTAACTATTAACTACATCAATTTCAGTAATTAAATTATATGAGTTTTAATATTTTGGAAATTTTGTATTATAGTTTCTTTATCAATATTTCTAAGAATACTCTCTTAACGTAGCACACTAAGTAATTCATAAGAAAATCATCTCTCATCTTATTATGAAGATTCATCTTCATAATTTTCATACCAAACAAGGCTTTTTCAATGGCGGCGGTTACAACTCATAACACTTAATTCAACCCAATTAGACGATATATCAATTGAAAAGAACGGAAAGGAATCGTGAACTATAAGCTTAGTCATCTTTTTAAAAACTATGCACTACTTTACATGACAAAAGTACTTCATTTGTTCTCACTTGAGATATCAATCATATCACCACATAAAGTTGTTCTTTAAGCTCCATTTGATCAATAGGTAAAACACACATGAATATAACTATGTAATACTCAATAGCTTTGATTCCCACAAATAGAAAAAGGGAAAGTTCCCGAAATAGGACTAAAACAGTTTGAAAATTCCAAAATATGACTGTCATGACATATGAAACGGGTGAGTATCTTGAGATCAATAACCTATCATGGCATCATAATATAATATATTGTTGGGATATTGGGTCCAGGCCCAATATCCCTAGGCCCAAATCCGGGAAGAAGCAGCAAGCCCAAAGAACTCCCGAACGGCATTCGGGATAAAACTTATACTTGGAACATTCTGGGTAACGATTATGCCAAGGTATCAAGGCCCAAATATCGATCGGCGTTCGGGATACTTCAGGTAGAAATTATCACCTATGGTGGGGTCCCACACACCGAACACCTTGCCCGAACGGGCAATCAGCAAGTGGGGGCATGGGTGCTTACATGGCAGAGGTGATAGCCTACCAGATTCGACCACATGTCCACCTTACCCATCCCCATTTTAGTATAAATATCCATGTTTAGATCATTGTAAAGGGTTAGCATTTTAATACTCAGAGCTTAGCAATAGATTTACGTCTTCCATCCTTGTAATCTCATATTCATCTACCGTTCGGGTAGTTTCAGTGTAATTGCTTAATTACAGAATATAAGTAAGTTCTTGAGTTGAATATTGTCTCACTATTTTATATTTTATACACCTTTCAATCCAACCCAATATCCCTACAAAATCCAAGGCTTGTGTTGGGCTTTCGGATCTTCGGGAATAAACCTCAACATTGGCGCCGTCTGTGGGAAACCACACTAAAAGTCCAGACAAAGCCGTGATCTAAGCACCATTTTTTCTTGAAAATGGCTAGACTTACTACCGCGACACCGAGTTCTACATCCAGAGGCCGAGGAGGCAATAGATCCTCTGAGGGGTGGTCCATGCAAGGACACGCCAGTGGCAGTGCCACCCGGGAGTTCGAGCAAATCATCCCCCGGGATGTAAGGATGAACCCTCAGTTGATGAGGGAGATGGCGGAGGCCATGCAACGCATGGCGGACGAACAGGAACAGGGCTACACCGGTGAAACTCGTGAGCCACCATCCCCGTTGCGTCCCATGCCATCTTTCGACGAAGAGGAGGACATTGAGACCACGATGGCCTCAGTTCATTCCGAGGAACACCGCAGGAACCACTGGAGGGCCCATACCCCCAGACGTGAAGCACCAACCAGCCGAACCCCGTCCGCCCCTCGAAACGGATATAGGGAACCTACCCCCATGGTAGATCCCGTTGGACAACACTTCCAGTATATCCAGAGGGATGGGGAACGCTTCATCCGGAGAAGAGCTAACACAACTGCCCCTCCCCAAAACAGAATACCGGAATATGTGGATGCTAGGATACCACACACTCCCCGAACGGCCCAAGACGACGAAATGGCCGAAATGAGAAGACAGATGACTGAGCTCAGAGAGCAGGTCAATCGGACGCCCCAACAAACCCCGCCAGCACGGGTTGGGATCACATCTCCCTTTACTAGGGAAATCATGAACGCCGAAATCCTGAGGGACTGCCGTCCCTCGACCGGCTTAACATACGATGGGGTGGGAGATCCCCACGTACACCTGAGGAGTTACCAGGGTGGCCTCATGCTGCTAGGGGCCACCGACGCGGCAATATGCAGGCTGTTCTTCAGCACCCTTCGGGGACCAGCCCAGGATTGGTTCGGAACATTGCAACCCGGATCGATCGGAAGCTTTGCAGAGCTATCCACCTTATTCTTGGCCCAGTTCGCCTCCAGCACAACCCCGAAGCTGCATTTCGGGTATCTGACCAGTGTGAGACAAGGACCGAAGGAATCAATTTCCGGGTTCCTCACCAGGTGGAGGACTGAAACCCTGAAGGTGACCGGCATGACGGATGAGACTGCCATCCTTCTTTTTACCGATGCCCTTCAGACGGGGGATTTATACAGAGAGCTGAAGAGAAACCCGAGAACCAGCTACCCAGACATCCTGGAAAGGGCCAGGGGTCATGCGGCCTTGGAAGAAGAGATCAAGATAAGGGACCGAACGGCCCCACAGCCTCCCACTTCAAGGCTGGCAGAACGTTTGGGACCCGCACCGGCAGCAGCAGCACCTCATCGCAGGACTGCGCGCTTCACCCCCTGGTCATGTCTATAGCCGGTGTTTTTCATTTGGAACACAATGCTATTCCTCCCCCTACTGACACAAGGCCCGTGATGGGACCTACCCCGAATGCCTACTGTAGGTACCACCAACGGAATGGACACTTCACAAAGGATTGTCATGCCCTACATGTGGCAATTGAGGACCTGATCCAAAAGGGCTACCTGAGGAAGTATGTCAGCACCAACCTGAACAGCCCTTCCCCCAACCAGCGCCCTCCCCGATCCAATAGCTGGAAGCGGGATGTCCAGCGGGATGCAGAACCCAGTAATGATTCATACCTCCCCCCTATAGAGGAAGCTGAGGGGTCTGGGAATCCGGGAAAAAAGCCACGATTGGAGGTGAAAGTCATCTTTGGTGGAGGAGAGACCGGGGATACGACCGCCGAACGTAAGAAATTTGAGCGCAGCCTCTATGTCGCCACTGTAGCTGCACCTCCCACAAAGAAGGGCCGCTTGGAGCCAATCACGTTCGGGGTGGCTGATCTACCCAACTCACCAAGTCCGCACAGGGACGAGCTAGTGGTGAGTATGTGTATAGACAATGCCTTGATCCACCGAGTTCTGGTGGACACGGGAAGTAGTGTGAACGTGCTGTATTTACGCACGTTGGAGAAGATGAAGCTGAAGAAGGACCAGCTGACCAAGCTGAAGACGCCGCTGGCTAGCTTCACCGGCAATGTAATAGAGGCTGAGGGCACCATCCAGCTTCTGGTGGAAATTGGTGATGAAATTCACCGAGCGGCAGTCCGGATGACGTTTGTGGTGGTGGATATTGCATGTGCCCACAACGCCATATTGGGCCGTCCGGGGCTAGAAGATTTGGAGGCAATTGCCTCTGTTCGACACTCATGCATCAAATTCCCAACTGACACTGGTGTAGGAGTGGCCCGAACAGATCCTGCCATAGCCCGAACGTGCTACCGGGAAGCTTTGAAACAAATGACCACCCGGGGACAACGGGTAAACAGCATTGAGGTGCAGGCCCGGCGTACGGAGTTCGAGGGACGCCCCGAGCCAGCCAGCCTCCTAGAATACATCGAGCTTGATTCCCCTCCCGATCGTAAGATTGCGATCGGGGTGGACCTTGAAGGGGAAATCAGGGAGGGGGTGATCGCTGTCCTGAAGAGATTCCATGTCCTATTTGCCCGAGGACCCGAAGACATGCCGGGAATTGATCCGGCCCTCATCTGCCACAAGTTGGCCGTTCGGCCTGATGCCAGGCCAGTCCAACAAAAGAAAAGATATCAGGCGGCCGAACGGCGGGAATTCACAAAGCAGGAGGTAGCCACCTTACTGAGAATCAGGCACATTAGACCAGTCATCCATGTCGAATGGTTGGCTAATGTGGTCCTTGCTCCAAAAGGATCTACTTGGAGAATGTGTGTGGACTACTCCGATCTAAACAAAGCCTGCCCCATGGACCCCTATCCTGTCCCACGAATAGACCTGCTGGTGGACGAAACAGCAGGATGTGAACTGCTGAGCTTTATGGATGCCTTCCGGGGTTATCACCAAGTCTTCATGCACCCGGATGATGCAGAAAAGACTGCGTTCGTTACCTCGGACGGTGTGTTCTGCTACATCGTCATGCCGTTCGGGTTGAAAAATGCCATGGCTACCTTCCAGAGAATGATCGGCATGCTTTTCAAAGAGGTGCTAGGGGTAACCATGGAAGCATATGTGGATGACATCCTAATCAAGAGCAGGAAGAAGGAGGATCATGTCCGGGACATGGAAAGGGTCTTCGGGATCATGCAGAAGGCCAACATGAGACTGAATCCAAAAAAGTGCGCCTTCGCAGTCAAGGGGGGCAAATTTTTGGGTTATATGATGAGCGAGCGGGGGATTGAGCCTAATCCTGAGAAAGTAAAGGCAATCATGGACATGGAGGCACCGCGGAACTTGAAAGAAGTTCAGAAGTTGACCGGAAGATTAGCGGCTTTGAGCCGATTTATGGCTAAACTGGCCGATCGTGCCATTCCATTTTTCCAAATAATGAAGAAGGCCAACCCGTTCGAATGGACAGCAGAATGTCAGGCAGCTTTTGAAGAGTTCAAATTGTACCTGTCTTCCCCCCTGGTCTTAACTAAAGCAGACCCAGGGGAACATCTCTATATGTATCTGGCTGTGGCTGATCTGGCGGTCAGCTCTGTTTTATTAAAGGAAGATGAGGGTGTTCAGCACCCTATTTACTTTGTGAGCAAAGCCCTGAACGGGCCAGAAACCAGGTACACCTTAATGGAAAAAACCATTTTAGCATTGATTGCTACCATCAAGCGACTGGCACCCTATTTCCAGGCACACCCAGTCACCATCTACACTACCCAGCCCCTGGCCACCATACTGAGAAATCCTATGGCAAGTGGGCGTATCACCAAGTGGTCCCTCCTGATCGGGCAGTATGAAATAGACTTCAAGCCTCGCCCCACGATCAAGGGACAGGCTTTGGCTGACTTCATTGCCGAATGCACTGCCAGATCAACTGAAGAAGGAGCGGACGGAGAAGTACATGACCATTGGTGGGAAATGTATGTGGATGGAGCATCCAGTAACAAAGGCTGTGGTGGGGGTGCTGTGATCACATGCCCCGAGGGGTTCAAGGCATACTACTCCGTACAGTTTGACTTCAAGGTAACCAATAATGAGGCCGAGTATGAAGCCCTTATTGCTGGATTAAAGTATGCCAAGGCCCTGGGGGCCAGCAGATTAAAGGTCCGTTCGGATAGTCAGCTGGTGGTAAGCCAGATTAATGGATCTGCCGAAGTCAGGGAAGAACGGCTAAAAGCCTACAAGGAACTGGTTGAGGAAGAAATCGGCAGGTTCGAACAGGTGGTACTTGACCAGATTCCCAGAATCGAAAACAGCGATGCGGACATCCTATCCAAACTAGAATGTGCCGTTCGGGATGATCATGCCCCAGGCATTCCTGCACACATCCAGAGGTTCGCGCAGAGAGAAATACTGACCACACCGGCAACAATGGTTGTGCGGGTAGATGCCGTGTCCTATGCCGTCCCAAGCTGGGTCACTGACTTGACAAATTACCTGAAGGATGGGACTTTGCCGAACGATAAAAATGACGTGTACAACCTCACTTGTATACAGCGAAGGGCCCCCATGTTCGAACTAGTGGATGGACAGCTGTACAAAAAGACGTTCGGGGGGCCATATCTGAAATGCCTTCCCCCCGTTCAGGCGGCAACTGTGATGGAAGAAATTCATGAAGGCATCTGCTCCAGCCATCAGGGACCAAAGACCCTGGCCAGGAAAATCATCCTGCAGGGGTACTATTGGCCAACGATTCAACAGGATTGTTTCGAACACGCAAGGAAGTGCAAGGTATGCCAGCTTTACGCACCAGTACCCGGGCGGCCTGCAACTTTTTACACCCCGATGACCATATCGTTACCATTCGCCAGGTGGGGGATTGACTTGCTAGGGCCCCTACCTAATGCGTCTTGAGCAAGGAAGTACATCATAGTGGGGATTGATTACTTCACCAAATGGGTGGAAGCCGAACCCCTGGCCAGTATCACGGATTTTCAATGTCAACGTTTTGTTTGGCAAAATATTATATGCAGATTCGGGCTGCCCGAGCAGGTCATCACGGATAATGGACGGCAGTTTGTGAGCAAGAACTTCGAGGAATTCCTCACCAGATGGGAAATCAAGCATTCAAGAGCTTCCGTAGCATATCCGCAGGCGAACGGGCAGGTAGAGAACATGAACAGAACCATCATGGATGGTATAAAAAAGAAACTCGAAGATTACACGTCAACCTGGCCCGAGCAGTTAAACTACGTCTTGTGGACATACAGGACAACTCCCCGAACAGCAACCGGGGAGACACCGTTCGCCCTCGCTTATGGATTTCAGGCTAAGGTCCCAACTGAGGTCTTGGTGCCCACACACAGAACCATCCACTATGATCCTGAGCAGAATGAGGACAATCTGCGTGCTGAACTCCACTTCATAGAGGAAAGAAGGGATCTCTCAGCTTTACGAATGGAAGAATATCACCGGGCGACTAAGAGGTATGTGGATAAACAGGCTAAAATCCGTTCGATTGAAGTCGGAGACCTTGTCCTGAGGAATAGAGAGAAAAGCAAACCGCTAGAGGGCGGGAAGATGTCAAAGAATTGGGAGGGACCATACCGGGTCTGGAAAAAATACCGGATGGGGACCTTTTTCCTACAGGATACCGAAGGCTGTCCGGCAGGGATATGGAACGCTACGCACTTGCGGAAATTTTATCAATAAAAACGGCTGTTGCCACCTCTGAAGAAAAAAAAAAAAAAGAGGGAGAACAATGCTTCCAAAGAGGCCAGAGTTAAGAGGAATATTGCGAGCCGAACGGCATCAACAAGCCGAACGGCATCACCACAAACTCGGCCAAAAGTCTCACCTTGATCCATAGATGTCATTCATCTCGATCCATGGGGAGCCATCATCTCAGCACAAAAAAAAAAAAAAAAATTATACAATGTGCAGGGTAACCAAGCCCGGACTCAGCTTGGGAGATGGTGTAAAAGATCTTGAGTAGGACGAACCGGGCGGCATCCGAAATCATAGGGTGACCGAGCGGGGGATCGGGACTCTGGTCTTAAAATCTTGCCTTGGCCATACAGCTCGCCCGAACCTTATGGTGGTGGAACCCGAGCTGTATCCTGGAGGCGAGTCTCCATTTTGGCAGAGAATAAGGGGGAGACCCGAATTGGGAGCCTTATTCTCAATGGTCCAGGATGGACATCTCAACCTCATGATATGGATGACCCCGGACGGTAAAACCGACGGTATGCATCGAAATTATGGGCTTGGAAGATGGCAGACACTACACAAATTGTGAAACTGTCTTGCAGCAAGAGGTGATTACCTTGCGGATAAGGAACAACACGGATGATAACCCGAACAGGTTACTTCAGCCTTGGGCCTACAAGGCAGCAGACAGCAAGCATTAAACAATGAGGACTTGCGCGTTCAGGGAACAACCAGTCGACGGTAATAAACCGGACGGCATGCATCTGAAACATGGTGCTCGGGGGCGCAGCAATCATTAAACAATGAGGACTTGCGCGTTCAGGGAACAACCAGTCGACGGTAATAAACCGGACGGCATGCATCTGAAACATGGTGCTCGAGGGCGCAACAAGCCTGCACCTCAACTTTGGTGCTAGGAACGGGCCGAACGGCTTGCATCTTAATCATGATGCTGACTTATAAAAAAAAAAAAAGAAGAAGAAGAAAAAAAAAAAGCTTGGAAAAAGATAACTATATTCGGAGATGGGTCAATCTTTATTCTTCGGCATTACTGACCGGGAATTACACATAAGAAGAAAAGGATTACAACAGGGATAACTAAGCTACGGGAGGATCCTTGTTCGGCACGGCATCCGGGTTGGCGTTCGAGGGATTGGCTAAGTCCTTGGCTTTTCGCCTCTTCTCCATTACACGTTGATAAGCACGGCAGAATAACGGATCAAAACCTTCCTCCTTGGGGTCGAAGGGTTCGTCAAAAGACTCCTTGATCACCTCCAGGTTCCGGTCGACCAGCATATCCTGGCACTTAACAAGGGTGTCTCTCGCCAGAGCATTAGCAAATGCAGTCCCGGACGGGGTCTCATCCAGGAGCTGGAGGCCATCACGAAGAGGATCCTTACTCTTCTTCAAGAACTCCCCAAGATGTTTTCCAAGGAACTCCCGGGCAGTCTCCTCCAGAGCTACGTTCAAACCTTTACCCCGTTGGAAATCAATCACTGCCTGCTGAGTGATTCTAGAAATATCAACCTGAACGGGTGCTGCTGGCTGTCCGCCCTCTTTAGGCTGGGTCTTTTTGAACTTGACACCAGCAGCTTCGGCAGCAGCAATCTTGTCCTTCAGCGCCCGGATCTCCCGATCGCGACGCTGGAGCCTCTGCTCCAGTTCGGCCAATTCAGCCCTGGCCTTATCACCCTTATTTGCCCGATCCTGAAGATCTGCGGCCATCTTCCGAGCGGCATCCAGGAGGGTCTTGCTCTCATCAAGCTCCTGAGCCAAATGGGTCATCTCCCGTTCAGCAGCTAGGAAGGCCCGGTGGTAATATGTACCGGCCTGTGGAAGAAGGAAACAGCAATAAGGACAAGTCCAGAACAATATCAAAAATAAAGAAGAATGGACTATACAGTCAAAGGCATACCTTAAGGGACTCGGCGTGGCCTGCTTCAAATAGGTCGGACCAGTGAGTCAGGTTGGTGAAACCCTCACCAGCCTTCAGAGAAGTACTGCACCACACGGATGATGCAGTCTGCCCGAACAACGTCCGGCATTCGGCTCGGGGCCCATGGCGGAAAACTCCACCGTCAACCGATCGGGGATCGAGAGACTATCTGAAGCAACACCTCCCCTGTTGACCAGCTTCCTTGAAGGGGAGGGGACCATGGGCATCCTTTCCACAGAAGGATCCGTCAGGTCAATGACGTGATCGATCGGGACCAAGGCGCCGCTGCTTTCGATTCTCGGCCGCTTGTTTACTGGCCCAGATTCCCGGCCAGCCAAAGAACCTGACTGAATAGCCTTCTCCTTTCCCTTGCTGACTATGGCGGTGGAGGACGGAGTAGGAGCAGGACGCTTTATGGGGACGGGAGGAATCACACCTACAGGAAAGAACAAAGAAAAATGAACAAGATATTGAAAAATATACCGAACGAGCAAAGTAATGGAAGAATCATACCGATGCCAGCAGCTAGCATCTTAGCGGGAGTCAAGAAAGACCGTAGGTTCTTGGAACCGGCCAGACGGAGCCTTTCGTACTGGCAGAGAATAGCTGCATCCACCCTGGGGGAGGCATCCTGAACGGGGTAGGTGTTCCACCGATCAGGAAAAGGAAGCGGTGACCCCACGTGTACGAACACAAATCTTTCCTCCCATTTTTCCGGAGGGGTGGGGTTATCGGTGAAGAGCGAACGGCCAGGACGGGCTACAAGCCGCAGGTACCCAGTGGTCCAATAGGGCTGAACGCCATAGCAGTGCAAAAAGAGATCGGCGCTAGGGGCAATCCCCAACTCATGGCACCAGACAATGAACCCATTCAGGATCCTGTAGGTGCTAGGCACGAACTGTGCCGGCAGTACTGACACCCGGCGGAGGAACTCCACAACGAACGGGTGCAAAGGGAACCGCAGACCAGCAATCAGGGCGTCCATATGCACCAACACACATCCCGGACGGTGTCGCATGGGATGTTTGATGAACCCCGCATTAAACTGACGGGGTGGAGGTAGTAATTGGCGCAACGTCTGTTCCGCATCCGCAGGAAGGCGTTGACGTTGCTTCCTAATGCAATGAAAGTTCAGACTATAACGGGGGGGGCCGTTCAGGCATGCCCTTATTATAAATGGCTAGGTCATCTCCCGAGTGACATCCATCATCGGGGAGGGGCTGTTCGGGATGAAGTGAGGAAGAAGACCCGTTAGAACCCGACGATCGGGTAGATGTACCTTGATCTTTGGGGTGAGCTTTTCCCCTCAAATGGCGAATCAAAGTGGATGCCATCTCTTCGGAATCTGACGAACCAGAAAAGGCAGACATAAAATAACAGAGAAGATTCTAGAGAGAGAAAGCTTGAAGGAATTCAGAAGCAGCAGAAAAAACTGAAACAAAGTAGCTGCGTCTTTATATAAGGAAAGGCTACCGCCAGGAATTCGAATGAATAATAGACACGTGTCAAGACGGTTGGGAGAAGTTAAAGCATCCTTTGGGGTGGGTGAACACCCGAACGGGGTTGAAATCAGCAAAGTTCACGAACCTCTAAAGGCGTCTCCCCGGACGGGATAAAAGAAAAGGGCTACAAGCGTTTCCCCGAACAGGAAGGAAATTTATAACGGTAAAAATGATGGGCGTACCCGAACAGTATGGTTATCTAACATGGAAGAATATGACAGATGCAACAAAGAGAGCAAAAATACATCCTGAATACCGGACACAATTTCCAACTAGTCAGAATGAAAGCTTACGAACGAATGAAAAGGGCACTAAGGTCTTATATTAAGATCATAAGTACAGACTGGACGGGTTTATTATGAACAACATGCGTTAACAAGATTATTAAGTCCTGAATTCTGGATTTAACAAGGAGTTCACCCGAACAGGTGACCTGATCGCTTCAGATTATGGAGATCACCCGAACAAAGCAACATGAAACGTATTGCGGAGGCGAATTGATAGGTGAAAAACAAATATAAAGTACAGTAAAAGTCACAAAGACGAAATGAGCAAGCAAAAGTTGTATATTCATCGGCTCTACTGGCCGGAAAGTACAAAAACTACTGATTCAAAGGAAAAGGGGTACAGATGAGAATGTCTAAATCTACTGTTCGGGATGATCTTCACCCTCTTCATCATCTTCTTCATCATCAGCTTCATCAACAATTTGCACCACATCCATCCCCAGGGCTCGCCGGCACTTTTTCATCTGAGCCATCAGGGCGTTCAGATGATCGGGATGAAGATCAGCGGGAAAGTCAGAGGGTTGCACCGCTCGGCCCATGTGTTTTTCTATGAGGGGGAGGAGAGGCTGAAGCATATGTTGGCAACCTGAGCTGTAGACCCCGCGGGCGAAGTTATCAGCCCACTCCTTGGTGACAGAATGCTGATCAAGCACCCTGATCCCCTCCTTCTGGCGCTCTTCTCCGGCCAGTTTCTCCAGGTGCCTTCCGAAGACAGCAGGGAGCTGTTCGGTGGCGTATTCTTCCTTGAGAGCCAGAAACTCCTCGGAAGCTTTGAATTGATCCCGAACGGCTGATAGATCAACTAACATTTCAGCCGGGCCATCCGGGATTTGAGGAGGAGCTTCAGAAAACTTGACCTGAGCGGCCTCAGCTGCCGCAATTTTGGCTTGGAGAGAGCCCACTTGGACACGAAGCTCCCCGGCCTCAGCTTCCAGCTTCTTCCGCTCCTCGGCAAATGCTCGCCGTTCAGCTTCCACTGCCTGCTCAGCTGTTTCCTTGGCCATCAGCAGGCTTTGTTCCTTTGCCTGCCTGGCCTCTCTGAGTTTCAGGCTGTATATTCCCGCCTAATGATCAGAAAGTAAAATATAAGCACATGATAAGTTATCAAACAAGGAAAAGGAAAGAGTGAATTATGAGCACAAGATAACGAGCTACCTTCAGGACAGTCAGAGCAATACACTCCTCGGCCTCCTCCACCGGTATCGGGGGAAGATTGTGGCCATTGAGAAATCCTGATGTGGACCAGATCTGGCTTGCCGGACAGCCACCTCGCTCCAACATCTCATGACCAGGATCATAGAGGGAGATCCGCTCGAACTGACTAGCCAAGCCAGCCTGATGGGCAGCCACCTCCTCAGCAGAAAAATGGTGGGACTGCTGGTCAGAAAAAAGCTGATCCATCAGCGTGTCAGCATGAGTTTGCTGATCAGGAGCAACCTGCTGCACAGGTTCTACATCCCGAACAGGTTCAGGCTGCTCGGGGAGGAGGGGGGCGGATTGGGAGGATGTCCCCTGATCGGCCTTCCTCAACCTCTTCCTCTTTGTCTTCCTCTGCTGCTTGGGAGGAGAGGTTGGTGGCTCATCATCAAATCCAACAGTGAAAAGCCTGCTGTCATCCATTGCTGATTGTCCGGGATTGGCTCCTTCGGATTCTGAAGATTCGCCTTGCTTTGGAGCTGAAAAGATAACAAGGACAAATTAGTACCGAGCGGTTCACACGTGGATTAAAAAATTATATCACACGGGAAGGACCACCCGGGCCATGGTACTTGGTTTTCAGTCAAGTAAGTCCAGGAATACGGGCAGTACCTATCCCGGCCTTAATTAGCCGTTCGGGAGTCAGATAAGACATGATTTTGAAGCAGCCTCCTGCCTCCACAGCGATGACATCTTTGCTAAGCTCCTCGGAGATGAATGGCTCGGGGGATTTAGGAGGGAATGCGTTCCACTTCCTAGGAATCAAACCGTTCGGGACAGAGACAAAGAAAAACCTATCTTTCCAACCCTTAATGGAAGAAGGAGCCTCACAGAACAAAATGTGTCCTGGTCGGGAGCTTACCACCAGAAAGCCATGGGACTGCTGGGGGATAACTGAAAAGAAATAGTGGAAAAGCTCTAGAGTGGGTATGACCTTGACACTGTGACAACGACAAATGAAACCAGCTATCGACCGGTAGGAGTTCGGCATCATTTGGGCTGGTACTACATTGTAAAAATTTAAAAGGGAGACAAAAAAGGGGTGAAGTGGGAATCTAAGACCGGCCTTGATTGAGTCGAAATGGACCACAACCATCCCTGGGAAGTGGCGCATTGGGTGGAGACCCGATTGAAGGCGGAAGTCCACCGAATCAGGAATTAGCATATGAATTTGGGCCCGATTCTGGGCCGTGAGCTTTTGGCGCCTAAACCTAATAAGAGCTAGGTCAAGCTTATGACAGGAAACGCCGCTTGGAGGGCCAGCTTCCATAACCTCCAATTCATCCCCCGATTTGGTGCCATCAGGATAAACATCGGAGGAAGAGGAATCATCGCCGTTAACCTCCGCCGGAATACGGACAACTTGCAGCGTATCATTGGGGTTTTCTTCTGGAATTACAGTGCCGGAGGTAGAGAGTTCAGATGAACGAAGGGGTGCCATTCTCACCGAACGAGGGAACTAAACAGTAGAAGGGAACTCGAAGGATACCTGAACAGAAGCTGCGGATGAAGCTCTAGAGAGAAGGATGAATTATAAGCCGGAGATGCAAAGTTTCGAAACCCAGAATCAAAACCAGAAGAGCCTATTTATACTCTGTCACGCCGATTCAGCTGCCAATCAGAAGAGGACACGTTTTTTGTAATGATGACAGAGACACGTGTCGCACAGAGAATCCTTCTCAAGTAATCATGACGTTTATCGGAGAAGCGAAACGGCAGTTGCAAATAACCGTCAAAACATACCTCGGGAACCGGCGGAATGCCATCCGATACTCACCCGAACAGCATTCGGGCAATAATCTTCTACTTCCTTATGCGCTCACTACCGTTCGAGACATAGGAAGTGGGGGACTAGTGTTGGGATATTGGGTCCAGGCCCAATATCCCTAGGCCCAAATCCGGGAAGAAGCAGCAAGCCCAAAGAACTCCCGAACGGCATTCGGGATAAAACTTATACTTGGAACATTCTGGGTAACGATTATGCCAAGGTATCAAGGCCCAAATATCGATCGGCGTTCGGGATACTTCAGGTAGAAATTATCACCTATGGCGGGGTCCCACACACCGAACACCTTGCCCGAACGGGCAATCAGCAAGTGGGGGCATGGGTGCTTACATGGCAGAGGTGATAGCCTACCAGATTCGACCACGTGTCCACCTTACCCATCCCCATTTTAGTATAAATATCCATGTTTAGATCATTGTAAAGGGTTAGCATTTTAATACTCAGAGCTTAGCAATAGATTTACGTCTTCCATCCTTGTAATCTCATATTCATCTACCGTTCGGGTAGTTTCAGTGTAATTGCTTAATTACAGAATATAAGTAAGTTCTTGAGTTGAATATTGTCTCACTATTTTATATTTTATACATCTTTCAATCCAACCCAATATCCCTACAAAATCCAAGGCTTGTGTTGGGCTTTCGGATCTTCGGGAATAAACCTCAACATTATATAATATTAAAAATAGAAAATTGAAGAAAATTTGGGAAACTACGATAGATAATTAAGATTAGAGCTTCCAAACTTAGAGGTGATGCATTTTTTAAGAGGTTACATATTTAAATTCAACTCGATCAATTAATGATGTTAGTATTATCTTGAGAAAATATTATACGGAGTAACAAATTTAGGGGGAAATCGTGTTTTGAGTCTCTCAATTAGTACCATATTGAAATGTAATCTCCTTATTTTTCGGGTTTGTAAACGTCATCTTTCAATTGTCCAAGTTATTGTAGATGTGGTTCAGAAATAACATTTACAATGTGAGCGTAGACCACATTAATAACAATTTAGACAACCGTGACATGACATTTACACGCTTGAAAATACAAAGATTATATTTCAATATGTTGAAAATACAGAGATTATATTTCATACTGATTATATCATCCGAAACATATCAAAGAAAGGGATTCAATTTGATATCATCCGTATATTGACTGTATTGACTAGGTTACTGTAGATGAACATTTTAAACATTTTTCATATATCCTTTTCTTCTCTATTTTATTAATAAAATTTTGTTAAATATAATTTTTTTTTCATAAATCAATAAAATCAGTCAATACACTTGAGCCAAAATTTCAATGTTAGGGAATGTTATCTAAGAAAGATATACTCCGTACAAAAAACAAAAGAAAAGTAATCTAATAGACTAATACGGAGTAACTTATGATGTTTTCTTTTGGACTGTTTTCAGTCCCAGACCAGACTTAAACAGACCAGACCAGACCAGACTTAAACAGACCAGACCAGACCAGACCAGACTTAAACAGACCAGACCAGACCAGACCAGACTTAAACAGACCAGACCAGACCAGACCAGACTTAAACAGACCAGACCAGACCAGACTTCCGTAGTTATAAAATACACAGAGACCAGACGTTTACCAGACCAGTTCAGACCAGACCAGACTTAAACAGATCAAACCAGACCAGACCAGACCAGACTTAAACAAACCCGACCAGACCAGACCAGCAAATATGAATCCAAAGAAAACATCCTTACTGATCGAAAATAAGTGAGTCACGTGTTAAAAAGGGTCACGAAAAATTAGGTTTGAACAGAGAAAGTACGACCGGTCGGTTAGAGAGTGTACTAGGCAGAGCTCAAATCTAATCCACTGTCCAATTAACCTCGTTCCGACTTCTTGAGTTCTTTCTGATGGGTAATCGGCGGCGTAGAAGAAAACCCGCAACAGACCTAATAAGTCAACTTCCGGCAGACGCAAAGGACCTAATTTTGAAGTTCTTGCCCATTCAAGACGCTGCCAGAACTGCCCTTCTCTCAACCAGTTGGAAGGATGTTTGGTATCATCACGGGCAGCTTCTGTTTGGTACGGACTTCTTCAGCTTTTACCGATCAAACCGCTGTCACCGCGGCGGCGTAGGCCCCATAAACACAATTAATAATGTTCTCATGCTCCGGGCGGGTCAAGTCAACAAATTTGAGGTTCAGATTCACCATTGGGATGATCCTATCCCGGAGCAGTCTGATCTGGACCGGTGGTGTCTTTTCCTGTCAAGGAAGGGGATTGAGGAACTTGAGATCTCGATTACACTTCCCGGTCTGCAATATACTCTGCCTAATTGTATACTCTCCTGCCGACTATAAGGCAACTCGTCCTCCGGGGTTTCGTTCTTGATTGCCCCGTTAGTCCCCGCATTGTGTTTCCGGCGGTCAAGCTATTAGTTTTTGATGGTGTGGAGTTTAAGCCGAATGTTTGTGGAACCGTCTCGAGTATTCCTAATCTTGAGGAGCTGGTTTTATGTCCTTGTGATGGGACCAATAATTTTGTGTTTAATGCTCCGAAACTTGAAGGCCTTGGTGTTGATGTTTTTCCATGTGTGACTGATGAATGGGGATGTTATGCCCTTCATCTGGCACAAGTTAAGACTCTTTACCTGTCTGCTGATCCTCTTTGGGTGAGTCTGGAAGTATAATTTCACTACATTGTCATCAAACTAAACTAAAGAGTGTTCTACACTTTAAGAACCTGTTTGGTAATAGCCAAATCGGCTACATTGGCTTTTTCTACTGAAATTTATGAAGTTTTGGATGAGGTGACTCTATTGGCTGATTCTGATGATTTGTGAAAAATAATAATTTAAAATATATTTTATTAATAAAACAAAGAAAAAATTATATGAAAAAATAACTAAAATGGTCATCTACAATAACTTCAGCCAATACGGTCAGAAAAGTAAGTTCAACCTTACTTTTTCTTATTATTACACAATTCAGCCCGTAAAATCAAAAGTTACGCGTTTGGTGAAAAAATTGTCTTATAAGCCTGAAAAGCCAAAATTTATGGCTACCAAACGGGCACTATATCACCTGACTGTTGCATCAGTTAGACACTTTTGATACTCGTTTTTTGGTTTTTTCTTGGCGTAGTTCTTACATATCATCACAAAGACACTTATGGAAGTATGGTATCTCATTCCATCAATGGTCACACAGACACATTTGCTCTTCAATCTATTATGCAAAAATTGAAAGATGAGTATCAAAAGTGTCATTTTAGAATGCCAGGGGATTAAAATTGTAAAAGTTCAAAGAATGGTACACAATTGGAATTGTTTACGTCACTATAGTGGAAGGAAAGAGTGTCATTAAGAGAACGAGTCGGGGACCAAAAATGAAAAAAATTCAATAACAAAAAAACGGAAGTTACCGCTCATTTTCAAAATCAATTAGTCAATGCAGGTTTATATTTTTGCAACTTCTCCACTCCGTCAAAATTTATCGTATTTGACTCCATTTAGTCAGATTTAAATATCCTTTCATCATTATAAGTTAAGGTTGTTCTTTGTTAATCTTTTATATGTGTTTCTCTCAGACATATTATAATGATGAAAGAAAATGTGTTTACTTTTAAAAGCGTATATTTGAGGCAACCTTCGTTAGCTTTAATAGTAGCATCATACTCTTATGAAATCCAATGACATAAATATTGACGGAACGATGAAGTTGCGAGATAATTCTTACTGAAAGGACAATTAAATGACTTTTAAAAACAGACGGTTGTAATAGACTTAACCTTAATGGAGTAATAGCAATTTCCCCTAGAAATATTGGCACTTTTTTTTTCTTTTTTGTTGTTGATTTATTTCTAGGCTAACTCTTGTTCTTTGTTTTATCTAAAGGTTAAATCTGATGCCATTACCTCGCCGGTTTTCCCCATTGCTATTAATTTAGAGATACTTAAGGTGCGTGGATTTAGTTTTGCTTGCAAGAAGGATGTCAGCCTTGCTCTCCAATTTCTTCAAAAATGCCCAAAGCTAATGGATCTGAGAATAGATGGTGTATGTCGCCAACATGGTTCTAGTGATTGTGATACATTTGTAATCCAGATTTCTCATTGGTTTTTGGCTTCTCTAACTTTTTTCCTCTTGTGCAGAGAAGTTCAGAAGATGTAATTGTGAGTCTTTCAGAGGATCCTCCAGACGAAGACTTTATAATTGATAAGGATCTGGTCATGCTTAAAACAGTAAAGATACGACCATTTCACGGGTACAAACAGGAAATGCACTACGTTAAATCAATCCTCCTAAAATCTCCTGTGCTTGAGGAACTTGTTATTATGGATTCGTGTAATGTTAACGCCTCCGTGTCTCTCAAGATCGCTAGGGAGTTGATGAGTTTCCCTCGTGCATCTCCAAAAGCGCGACTTGTCTTCATGGAGTACCAGCGTTGCTGGGATTGTTGGTTTTCCTGAGGTCTTGGAACTTGCTGCACTATGTTAAGTGCATGCTCCAAAAGTACTATCTCTAGCTCACCAGGTTGGCTCTCTTGAGGTTTCTTAAGTATTTCTCATGCATTATGATAGTTCTGCCTCTAACATGCTCTATAGCCTATTGAATTTTTTCAACTGTAGTTCTTTGACTATTGTAACATAGATACTATAGGGAATGTTTTTTCATTTTTACTCCTCTTACTATTGTAAGTATTGTAACATTAGCAGTTTTATTGGTCGTACTTGAGTATGGTAAATTGGTAACTGAATGACCTAAGTGTTATTGTTACATTATTTGGAGCCCTAAAAGTGTCTGTCTCGATAGCTAAACCACTACTCAATGACTGGTACGTGTGATTGCCACCATAATCAGAGTAAAAGTGTAACTTGTAGCTAGTTCATTCCTCAGGAAAAATGTTGGAGAATTTATTTCAACAACAACCAAGCCTTATTGCTAAAAGATTTGAAATAATGACTAGGATATTGCTCCTAGAGTTTGAATGGACAAATATATGACTAGGTTTTAATTTAGACAGAAAAGTGATTAAATAAGGAATGAATATGCCGAAGCGCCCCTAACCATAGCTGATATCGTATCTTTTTTAGCCTCCTGCAATATCAGCCGCCTACCTCAAGCCTTCGTCTCTGATCCATGGCCATCTTCTCTAATCACCAGTACCCTAAGCCTACAAGCTCCTACCATAGCTTCACCTCCAGCTCCCAACTTTCTTGTTGCGATATCGACCCTAGTTTTGCCGACAACAATCTTGCACCACTGCCTAGCTTCGCCGAAAGCAATCTCGCACCGCTGCCTAGCTCCGTCTAGTACCGCACCGAAGCTTCACATAGTAAAATCGTCGATCAGCTCCGTATTGCCTCCGCCTGTGAATCGACGGTCATCGACACAGTGCTGCTATGCCCACACGTCGCCGCCACAACAACTCCACTCCTCTTCTTTTCTCCTTTCTTCTTTTCCCAAAACGTCGCCGCCGCCGTTGAGATCCAAATTTGAAGCCCTAGATCGTTCGTCTTCGTCAGTGTTGTTGTTTGAAGGCAAGAAACTGTGTTTTCAGATTTTTTTGTTGCAGGGGAGCCGGGGGCAGATTCGCTTATGTTAGGGCTTGAATCTCTGGACGAAGAGTGTTGGTCGGATTTAGTAGTGAGGAGAGTTACTACTGCTGGAAATGAATTGAAGAAGGTTGGAGTCACTATATATGGGTGTCACTGTTTGGGGCGACATAATCACTAAGCAGGAGTGTTGGTGTCACTGGATGAAGCAGGCAATGAACTCACTGAACAGAACGGGATGACAGTCATTGGACAATGCTCGGAAACAGAGTCAGTGAGATGGTAGGGCAACGAAGTCACTAAATGTTGCAGTGACAGTCACTGGACGATGATGTCACCGTAGCGGTGGCGGTGGTGCTTGTGCAGCAACAATGATGGCGGAGGCGGTGGCGACTACAAAACATGAATTAATTTAATTATACGAATGGAATATCATAATAATAAATGCAATATTAAATAAAGCATAATTGATATGGTAAGTTACATTTTTTTGAAAACTTAAAAACGAATCACAATTTTGTCTTTTGCACGTATATTAGTTATATTCATAAAAAAGGCCAAAAGTTTTTTGGATCCATGATAATTGGAGAATTTATTAATTTAATAAAAAAAATTGGTGAGCACGTATTAAATAAAATTCACTTGGATCATTAAACAAACAAAACATCTTAAAGTAAACATGAAGGGATGACAAGTGTGCAAACAAAAAAAACAAAAATTGACCTAAATAGGAGTAAAAACTTTTTGAAATTCCAAAATAAGACCATCATGTTTTTTATTCACTGAATAGGAGTAAGCTGTCAAATTTGAAAAAAGTGTCATGTTTAAAATCTAGTAATGACAAACTTGACAGAAATTTACTCCTATTCAGGATATAAAAAACATGATAATCCTATTTTGTAATTTCAAAACGTTTTTTTTACTCCTATTTAGGGAATTCTCTCTTGTCTAGCTTGATTTCAACATTGGGATAATAAAGTAATGAGAAAATTGTCAAATAAGTCCCCATACGATATCAGAAAAGTCAATTACGTTCTCGTACTTTGAAAACACATCATTAAACCCCCAAACTTCTAAAAACTGTTCAATTGAACGTTTTAGCAAGTCAAGAACCGATTTTCCCGATTAATGCTCACATGGCAGCCACGTGGCAGGCCACATGGCGGTTATTTTCTTTTTTCTTTATTTTTCTCCCTTTTCATTTCTATTTCCTTTTCTATTTCTCTTTCCTTTCCCCAGACTTACCCGAGACTTACCCATCGTTCCCCATCTTCCCAGCCTCCCAGGTCTTTCCTAGCTGCCACAAGAGACGTGGTTCCTCCCTGGTGGCTATATTGTAAACCCAGGTGGCTTCCTCCGCCATATTCAAGGTCAAGAGCAAAACACGACTCGTCTTGTTCGAACCTCGAGAATCAAGTTGAGATCCTCCGATCCGGTACTGAAAAAATTGTCTTGGTTCCTTAGAACTCCTTGGCGGCTTTGTCGTAAGCCCAGGCGACTACTTCCGCTGAATCGCGAAGGTCCAGAGCAAACGTGACTGTTTTTGCCATAATCTCCAGCGAACTTTAGTAGCAACTCCGACGACGACACCCTCTCTCCTCTATGCAAATGGAAAAATAGAAACAAAGAAACAAAGAGAGAAAGAAATAAAGAAAGGAAGATTGAAAAACAAAGAGAAAGAGGAGTGACGACAGGGAAGTAAGGTTCGCGGGAAGATAGGGAAAATGGGGAACGTTAGACGCGGAAGTCTGCCTATGAGAAGTGCGAAGACGGAAACCCAAAAAGAAAATGAAAGAGAAAAAAGAAAGGAAAACGAAAAAGGAGAAAGATAAGAAAAAATAATAATAACCTGCCACGTGGCCGTCACATGAGCAGTTAACCGGGAAATCGGTTCTTGAGCTGCTAAAACGCTCAATTGAACGAGCTTTAGAAGTTCTAGCATTTGATCGGATGTTTTCAAAGTACGAGGACCTAATTGACTTTTCTGATATATCACGGGAGCTTATTTGACAGTTTTCTCTAAAGTAATCCATATTGCATTATTAATCTTTGCCTTGGTTCGGGATTTCAACACAGATTTTCAAAATTTTCATTTAGGCTATATCCACATCCTTGCATTCCAATAACGTCTATAAATAAAATATTATAAGCATTGATCATTTTTCTTTAATAATTATCAAACTTGATTTCGTTTAGTCTAAGGAGTGGTTCCATTCTCCTTATACTTATTGTTTATTCTTATTTTATTCATATCAAATCAGAAATATTCAGATCAGAACAGACTACATCAGAAAAATTTAAATCAGATCCGACCAAATCTTAAAAAATTCAGACTAAAAACATTCATATCGGATGAACAGAACTACATCTTAGTTATACAAAAAAATGAGTAAATTAAATTATACTACGTAATACAAATGTGTCATTTAGGGGTAATAATATTCATCTTTTGGAATAGATGATGTTCTTCCAAACAAATCACATTGAACACCTTTCATTTTAGATCTGTTCTTCAACTTATCAACCTACTTTTTCACTAAAAACGTAATTTTTATTTCATGCGCTGAGTTGCGTATAAACTATAATAAGTGAGGTTGGAGTTACTCTTCTGGTTGGATTGACCAAAGTTACTCTAGAGGACCATTTTAACTATTTTTCATACATTTTTTTTAATTTTAGTAATAAAATATATTTTAAATATAATTTTTCATAATTCAGTAGAATCAGCCAATCCATCATTTAGGCGGAACTTTATAATTTTAGCGGAATCAATCGATTTAGCCAATTTCAGTAATATGAAACGGCTCTAAATGAATCACTTTCTTCAAATCACCAATCATTTTGGAACGATTTTTGTGGACTCAACCAAAACAGGCATGGGATATCTTCTTTGATATGCATAACCGTAGCGTTTAGGTTATGTTTTTATAAGATATAAGTGAAGAGCATAAGACGGCTAGACAATTGTATTTTACCACTATGGTCCGGTTTGAACTGAAATAAATTCAATCAAACATCCTAAACCTTGTTTTGATATACAAAGTACAAAGCTATCTTCTTCCTAACAAAAAGATCTTTCCACTTTTCTTTTTCAATCATAACTAAATAATCTTCTTAGTTCTATATATTTCTATCATACCCTAAATAATTTTGCAAATAATACTCTTAATAATTTATATCGCGTTTTACTTTCATAATTTCATCTACTTTCAAAGTGGGAAGATATTATGGTATAGAGGTAAGAAGTAAAAGTCAAATTGAAAACTAACGCATGCATGTGAAGTAAAAGTAAAAGTCCCATTACAAAACAAATATTGCATGTGTGTGATGTAATTATACCCGTCAATATCCCTCAAGTGGACATATGGAAATTAACTCGTGAAGTAAAACCTAAAACTAATTCTTTCCTAAAGTCATGATAATCCGCTAATCGAACCATCTTAAGGACATAAGAAGGTGTAATAAGACTATCAAGAACAACATCATGAACAAAATAACAGTCCATCTCGACATGCTTTATACGCTTATGAAAAATTGGATTTTGAGCAATGTGAAGTGTAGATTTATTATTACAAAAAAAAAAGGAATTGGTTGAGGATGATGGGTACCCAAACTAAGAAACACTAACTTGTTTCTTGGTTTTCTAAGAGATAGGAGAATGTCCAAGAGGCCAAGAACACCATACAACCATAAATAGACTAGCGAGTAAGTAGGAAAACAACCCAATCAGAATAACACCAACCTGTTAAGGAAAGATCACAATTTGCTTGAAGTAAATCAATTGATTGGGTGTACCTTTTAAATAATGTACACCATGTAAAGTAGCTAACTAATACTTTGTACGAGGTGCTTGCCTAAATTGAGACAAAATATGAAATAATAAGACAAATTTGATCGTGTAACATCAATATAAATGAGACGATCCACCAAACGACGGTACATTAGGTTTCCGGATCATGAAGAAGAGCATCAGAGGCAAATGCGAGTGAATGATTCTGTTCAATAGAAAAAGTAGCCGACTTGGCACCCAAAAGACTAGCCTCAGAGATAATATCCAGAATGTATTTGCACTGGCCTAAAAATAAATCAATAGCACTTCCCACCGCCACAATATCCAAAAAAATATTTCAAAACACCTAGATCCTTCATATGAAAACATTTTTTCAAGTATGATTTGAAGTCAAGGGCAAAATTTTTACCAAATATTAGATAATCCACATAATTTAAAACATTTATTTGGATAGTGTTCACTAAAATAGATACATACAGTATCATCATCATAAGAGTGGATAAAACCATACGTTTTGAGTGCTCCCAGGCCACCAATTTGATAAACCAACAACGAAGTGCCTGCTTGAGACTATAAAGATATTTTCTTAATCGACACAACTGATTAGGAGAATCAGGAGGCTGACAATTGGGAAGATACTTCATGTAAACTTATTAAATTTATGAAGATCACCATGAAGAAAAGTATTGTATACATCCATTTGGTGTAGCTCCCAGTTTTTAGCAACTGCCACTTTCAAGAAAGCACGAACTGTGACCATTTTAGTCACAGGAGCAAACATCTTAATATAGTCAATTCCTTCATCTTGGTGATTACCCAGAACAACTAAACGTTCTTCGAGCCGCTCAATGACCCCATCAGAGTTATACTTACTTTTATACACCTTGCGACTACCCAAAGCACGCTTACCAGTAGGTAAAGATTCCAAAGTCCAGGTACCATTGTCTTCAAAAGATTTAATTTTGGACTGAATGGCATGGCGCAATGCATCATCCTTCATGGCTTCTACAAAGGTTCGAGGCTCAACACATGTGGTGATAGTATAAAGAAATCTCTGATGGTTTTTATTCCAAACAACTATCACAATTCATATAATGTGCTATAGGAAAGAGAGTACCTGAGAGTGGATTATTCCGAACAACTATATGAGTAACTTAAATGCAAAGTTTAACTTAAGGGTACTGAACGCGTTGACCATGTCCCAACTACAAAGAAGAAGAATCACCAGCCTCACAATGTTGTTCAATTAAAGCAGGAACATGTGGAACGGGAGAAGAGATATCACTCACAAGGGACCAGGGGCATGCACCGGTCAAAAACTGGACTGGACCGGAATCAATTAGAATCGTAACTAGAATCATCATTTTAACTAGATCGAAGATCTAAACCTGATACTAATCAGTCCAGACCGGCCCGAACCTGATTTTTCCGTTCCAATTTTACCCTAATTGACATGGTATTTAAAAAAAATGCATATTATCTTAGACTGTTTTTGAACCTTTAATCTTACGTGCAGACCAAACAAACATCAAAGGTAACAATTAGTTTCCTACAATAGTTAAACTACAATATTTTGTGTAGACCAAAATGGGAGAATCTATTGTGATTTGTGAGTAATAAAAACTAAACCACATGTCCAACAATATATAAAAAACATATGTGGTTCACACCTGCAAAATATCTAATATGTAGTACTCAGTATCTTATGTATCTAGCTACTACCTCCGTCCCACCAACATTGGAATATGAAGTGCTAGTACGGTTATTAAGAAAAATGAGTTTTTGTGGTTGATATTGAATTGATAAAGTAAGAATAAAGTAGAATGATTTAGAGACTTAAACTTTATCAAATTTGGTATGACACAATATTACCGGGACAGATCGGAAAGGAAAGATGAGACAACTCTTGCACATTCTGAGGAGGAACCACTTTACTTCCTCTTAGCACCAAATGATGATCAATGTTGCACATTGGGGGGGGGGGGGTCATTTTTTTCTCCCCAGTGCCGAACAACGACAAATACAATCTACTGAGTGCTCCTGTTGAGGAGGGGTGGTGGTGAAGAGCAACAAGTGATAAGTCTCGATGGCTTAGTCAAATCCAATTGAGCATATCCATGGGACAAGTTCAAACACGAGTGCATATTGTGAGAGTAGGGAAGCGTAAATCAATGACTCATATGCATCGTCTACTATACTATCAACTAAGTAATCAATACTAGTCACTCAAAAACCCAGGACAACCCCATAGGTACATGACTCATTTAATCAGATACCGCGTAGAAGTCATTGCATCTTGTCCAATGGCGCATGCACAAACCTACCCCCAGACCACCCATCTATCTCCCAACAGATAAATGTTTCAACACATTTCACGGGAAGCCTCATCTTTTATCACCATCTTCTTCTGAGGCGTGTGATATTGACTATACTGGTCCACAATGACACACCACTGAACTTTCATTGATCATGTTGTGTCTCGTAACTTTGCTCCAAAATGTTTTGAATTTTCTAGGACACAGACACAATAGAGTTAGTTGTAGGTCTTCGTGACCATGCTAGAACTTCCATAGACTCATTTACTATAGATGTAGTCCGAGGATTGGGAGGAAGTCCTGATGTTGCAACATTCTATCACCAACGTGTTCAAGCGACCATCTGGAATTCATATGTATTAGTAATTTTCATTGATATTACATTAAACAAATAAAGTTTAAACATACTAAACATATTGAATTTTACGTATTATAATAATAATTTAATAAGTAATAACTAATAAGCTATGACTGCAAATCTGCAACTTAAATCAATTAAAACTTCACAATGAGCTTACAAGGGTTTAAACCAACTTCTAGAGTAATACAAAACATAATAGTCCCCAAATGTCAATACACCCTGATTACAAGAGACATTGAAATACACGGAAATCCCAAACTGCACAACATCAGTTTGATCTTCATCAACATGGTCCCTGCAACATCATTTTATAGCTTTTAGGATGTTTTTACTTGGACTGTAATTTGCCCCAGACCAGTCCAGACCAGACCAGACCAGTTCAGATCAGACCAGACCAGACTTGGATAGTTATAAAAATACAAAGAAACCAGACCTTACCAGACCAGACCAGACTAGACCAGACCAGTCAGACCAGACCAGCAAATTACAGTCCAAGTAAAAACATCCTTAGAGTACAATTTAAATTACTCAAACTACACTACAATACATAATAAAATCTTTCACAAAGATAACTATGATGCTTTGAAAACTCTGTGTGGGAAGAAAAACAAAAACAGTAGCATATACGTTTCTCCATCTTATTGAAAATCCATGTCCATATTTTCTTCAACATCCCATTCAAACTCATCATCATAGTTTCTCTTATTCTAGCACTTCTTCGGGGTTGGACAATCTCATTTCCATCAGATGCTTCAGTGACAGTTAGATCAATCACTTCCTTCGTTAACATCAACCAACCACCCTTGTGCATTTGTAGTGTCACTTGCTAGGAGATCAAGATGCTCATCCATATCCTTGTTCTTCTTTTTGAGTAATTTTGCAATGAATTGTACATAAACAAAATTGTTCAAACGATAAACATCCAATCTTTTCCTTTTCTTTGAATGAATCTAGAACATAACATTCAGAACAAAGCGTGGAAGTTAAAATGACAGTGCAAATAATCATCCAATTTAAGTTAATTAATAACTTTAGATAAAAGGTAATAAAAGTTATTAAAGTACTTACTAATTTACTAACCCATTCAAAAGTACTCCAGTTTCTTTCACGACCTGATGAACTACTAGTCGAGGAAAGAATCTTATTGCTAACCTCTGTCAAATGTCAATTAGGCACATGATGCCCATATGTTATCCACCAACTTGCTGAATACAAATTAAATATAAAATAGAAAAAGCCGTAGAAAAAGAGAGTAACAAACCTAACAAAAAGTAAAAGTAAAAGTGTACTCTTAAAAATTAAAAGTAATCAAAGGTGGATATGAGGATCAAATTTGGAATCATTTTTGTCACATCCTTTAGCCGCCAAAGGTCTCCCAATTTGTCTCCCCCTTGCCCTAGTACAAATTCATCTCATTATTCATAATGTTGTTTTGCTTCTCCAAACCATCATGATAAAATGCCTCCACACAATCAAGAAATTTGTCCATAACCGCTTGATCCAACTGAATATTTGGATTCTTATAAATATAGTATGGGTTCAAGAGGTGTGCAGTTACATGCAATGAGCTATCTAGCCTATCTTTCAATTTTTTCATCAATAATATCATATATAGGCTGATAGCATTTCTCCAAATTATTACTTGCTTCCTTGATTGAGTTCTTAGCTTCCAGAATGCTTCCATAAATAAATACCATTGTTTCCTTATCTCCATATGCGAGGCGAAGAAAACTCACCAGAGGCGCATAAATGGCCAAGCATAAACTGATATAACTCTAAAAACGACTCATCATAGTTGATAAATCGAGTTTACCTTTGGCCGTTTTTGAATGCTTGCATTGATCCTGGTCATCACTACCAAACATATATATGAGCTGATTTTTTTTGTCATGTAAGCTTTGCAATGTCAGAAAACTTGTTGCATAAATGGCCAAACATAAACTGATATAACTCTAAAAACGACTCATCATAGTTCATAAATCAAGTTTACCTTTGGCCGTTTTTGAATGCTTGCATTAATCCTGGTCATCGCTACCAAACATATATAAGAGCTGATTTATTTGTCAGGTAAGCTTTGCAATGTCAGAAAACTTGTTGCATACGTTGTGATCTCTAGCCTCACAATATCTCCTTTTTCATAAAACATTTCATCATTGCTGAAGTCCTTGTTGGAGGTTCCCATCTGGGTCCAAACTGCCCTAAAGCTTCGCAAAATAACTTGAAGTTATCATTGTCAATGACATTAAATGGAATACTAGCTTCATACACCCATCTAGCACAATATTGGCGCACAAAATGTGTTCTCTTCTTGCAAAATGCATCAGTGATCATCTGTTGTTTTTTCATTACACCAAAAGAAGCCTATGGATTTATGGTAGAGGCAAACTTGTCCATTGGCCCAAGAAATTTAGAAGACTTCAAATTCACATTTCCTTCTTCTCGTTCATCCTCCATTTCTTTCCTATTAATATCCACCTCTGCTCTACGCAACCCTTTTTTTCTTATTCTTTGACTCCTTAATTGCATTTTGGCATTGCTCTTGATCATCTTTATTTGACTTTCGGCAGGAGACAACATTTCCAGTAATATGAGTGATATGTTGTTTCATTCTATAAACACATGTCGACATAGTTTTGAACACATGTTACCGCTTATGATGTTACTTGTGTTCAAAACTATGTCGACATGTGTTTATAGAATGAAAGAGCATATTGCTCATATTCTCGGAAATGCTTTCTCCTGCCCAAAGTCAAATAAAGATGATCAAGAGCAATGCTGAACTGCATATAAGGAGTCACAGAATAAGAAAAAAGGGCTACGTAGAGCAGAGGTGGATATTAATAGGCAAGAAATGGAGGATGAACTTGAAGAAGGGCATGGGAAATTGAAGTCTTCTAAATTTCTTGGGCCAACAGACAAGTTTGCATCTACCATAAATACTGAGGCTTCTTTTGGTGTAATGAAAACCAACAGATGATCATTGATGCACTTTGCAAGGAAAGAACACATTTTGTGCACCAATATTGTGCTAAATGGATGTATGAAGCCGGTATTCCATTTAATGCCATTAACAATGATACCTTCAAACTATTTTGTGAAGCTTTAACGCGGCTTGGACCCGGATGGGAACCTCTCGGCCAATATGAATTGAGGGAGACACCGTTGAGAGAAGAAGTTGAGAGGACTAAAGGTTTATTAAAGAGTCATGAAGAAGAATGGGTGCGATGTGGATGTTCAGTGATGACCGATGCTTGGACTAATCGAAAAAAAAAGTAATATGAATTTGTGTGTTAATGGAAAGGAAGTTAAATGTTTTCTTTCTTTCCAAGAGGCCTCAAATGAATCGCATATAGGTCAATTTATATTTGAATACGTTGATAAATGCATTGAACAGGTGGGGCCTGAAAATGTTGTTCAGGTAGTAACGTATAATGCCACAAACAATATCTTGGCATAAAAAATTTTGAATGAGAAGAGACCTAACATATTTTGGTCGGGGTGTGCAGCCCACACTATTGATCTCATCCTTGAAGGTATATCTAAATTGTCTAGGTTTAAGAAAGTGATTGACCAAGCAAAAACTCAATAATTTTATATGCTCACCACAAGATTTTGGCAATGATGAGAAGTTTTACGAAAAAAGAGATATTGTGAGGCCTGGGATCTCAAGATTTGCAACACGTTTTCTGACATTGCAAAGTTTACTTGGCAAAAAAGCTCTGCTCAGATCTATGTTTAGTAGTGATGATTGGGATTAATGCCAACATTCAAAAACTGTCAAAGGTAAACTTGCTTTATCAATTGTGATGGGTCAGAGTTTTTGGAGTTCTATTAGTTTATGCTCGGCCATTTATGCGCCTCTAGTGAGTGTTCTTCGCCTCGCAGATGGAGATAAAGCAACAATGAGATTTATTTATGGAAGCATTTTAGAAGCTAAGAACTCAATCAAGGAAGCAAGCAATAATTTGGAGAAAAACTATAAGCCTATATATATGATATTATTGATGAAAAAATTGAAAGATAGGCTAGATAACTCATTGCATCTAACTGCACACCTTTTGAACCCATACTATATTTATAAGAATCCAAATATTCAGTTGGATCAAGCGGTCATGGACAAATTTCTTGATTGTGTGGAGGCATTTTATCATGATGGTTTAGAGAAGCAAAACAACGTTGTTAATCATGAGATTAATTTGTGCAAGAGCAAGGGAGGACAGCTTGGGAGACCTTTGGCTGCTAAAGGATGTGAGAAAAATGATTCCAAATTTGATCCTCGTATCCACCTTTGGTTACTTTTAATTTTAAAAGTACTCTTTGTGCAACATCAAGTTTTTTCGTTTGGTTACTCTTATTTTTCTAAGGCATCATTATTTAATTTTTTCCATAATCATTCTTATATTTAATTTGTGTTAAGAAGGTTGGTGGAGAACATATGGATATCATGTGCCTAATTTACAAAGGTCAGCAATAAGAATTCTTTCCTTGACTAGTAGTTCATCGGATCGCGAAAGAAACTGGAGTACTTTTGAATGGGTTAGTAAATTAGTATGTACTTTAGCAACTTTTACTAACTTTTATCTAAAGTTATTAATTAACTTTAAATGGATGATTAGTTGTACTATCATTTTAACTTCCACGCTTTCTTTTATGTTATGTTCTAGATTCATTCAAAGAAAAGGAAGAGATTGGATGTTCATGGTTTGAACAGACTTGTTTATGCACAATTCAATGCAAAATTACTCAAAAAGAAGAACAAGGATATTAATGAGCATCTTGATCTTCTAGCAAGTGATTGATCTAACTGTCACTGAAGCATCTGATGGAAATAAGATGGTCCAACCTCGAAGAAGTGCTAGACTAAGAGAACTCTATGATGATGTGTTTTAATCAAATGTTGAAGAAAATATGGACGTGAATTTTGAGTAAGATGGAGAAGGAACATCATATTTGCTAGTTACCATTACTTTCTTTTTAGAAAAAAGATATATGCCACTGTTTTTGTTTATCTTCCCACTCATGAGTTTTTGAAGCATCATAATTATCTTTGTGCTAGATTTTATTATGTATTGTGGTGTAGTTTGTGTACTTAAAATTGTATTCTAAAAGCTAAAAAATGATGTTGCAAGGACCATGTTGATTGAAAATCAAACTGATATTGCACAGTTTGGGATTTGTGTATTCTAATGTCTCTTGTGATCAGGATGTGTTGACATTTTAGTAGAAGGTGAATTGGGGGAGTGCATAGTTGGAGGATTAACTGATACTTGGAGTTTGAGGTAAGTTCTATGTCAATCAAAATATATTTTACCTTGTAATTATGTATGAATATTTTATTGAGCTATTTGAGTATTCGAGTTATATGTATGTGAAATGTTTGTTTTGACCACTTGCGGTGTTTGAACTATGATGTATAATTGAGATATTGGGGGGGGGGGGATTATGTTTAACATAATTCTTATTGAGAAACAATACCTATAAATAATACTCCCTCCATCCCTTAAATATTTGTCAACTTTCCTTTTTTGGTTGTCCCACTAATTTTTCCACTTTCCCTTTTAAGTAAAAAATTTGTTGGTCCAGTTAATTTTCTCTTTTCCGCACAAACTTCTACCACACAGTTTTTACTTTATTAATCCTCGTGCCAGTTAAACTTGGCAAAGTTTTAAGGGACGGAGGTGGTAGGAATTTGAGTGTTGGAAAAATAATTAATATAAAATTAATCTTTTTAAGTGGGGCATCACAGGAGAAATCTGTGGAAGAGTGGTTAGGACTGCTAATACTTGTTTGGAGTGTATGGTAATAAAAATCGTGTAAAGTTAAAATTATGATTTGTATTCAGTGGTCTTGGCAATCAATCCGGAAAAGTAAGGAAATTATGTTTGGGCATCAGACCCATTGTTTTAGTAGTAGCAGTAACCTTTTCACTTAGGGTTAAACCCAATTGATAGGAGTAGTTGGTAGAAAAATCCCTACTACTTGGACTTCTTACTATCCAGGGGGCTTGGAATCCCTTTTAGAGGGTGTGCACATTTAAGGTAGAGGTTAAGATTCTATTGTTCGATGTGGTATTGGGTATGTGTAATACCCGAGATTAATTTAAGAGGATTAATGGTACTACTCATACCAACAGAGGTGCATCTCTTTTTAAGGGAGCTCATCACCTAAGAACTCCAAAGTTAAGCGTGCTTGCATGAGTGAGGACAAAGTGCGCGGTAAAGGCTCGTGGTGGTTTGTGAGGACAGTACTAGAGGTCTGGATGGTGTGGTGGAATAACTACCCCGGGTCCTGTGGGGCCGGGGTGTTACAGGTGGTATCAGAGCAACTCTGCGACAGTGTGCTAATCCGTTGGATATCGGATAGACACTTAGCAGGGGAAAAGATTCTGGGGTTTGATTGAGATTGGTTTAAGGACGCAACGAGGACGTTGCGATCCTAAGTGGGAGTGATTGTAATACCCGAGATTAATTTAAGAGGATTAATAGTACTACTCATACCAATAGAGGTGCATCTCCTTTTAAGGGAGCCCATCACCTAAGAACTCCAAAGTTAAGCGTGCTTGCACGAGAGTAGTCTTGGGATGGGTGACCCCCTGAGAAGTTTCTCAGGGCGTGCATGAGTGAGGACAAAGTGCGCGGTAAAGGCTCGTGGTGGTTTGTGAGGGCAGTACTAGAGGTCTGGATGGTGTGGTGGAGTAACTACCTTGGACCCTGCGGGGCCGGGGTGTTACAGTATGTCTGGGGTTGTCGTATGAAACAACGATTCATCGGGCTCAATAAAATAATGAGCGCCCTTCGAAATTACTAGGGACTTAGTTCAAAAGTGATCTTTAAGAACCAGAAGTACATTATGGTTTTAGTTGCATGTGCACTTATACATATATTTCTTAAGATATTTAGGGCGAGAAATTTGGCAGTAACACTGTAAATTTCCATTGTTAAAGATTTCTGCTGAATTTTTTATAAATAAAGTAATCTTACTCATACATATATTTCCTAAGTTATTGAGGGCGGGAAATTTGGTTGTTACAATTTGGTATCACAAGATTTACAACCCTTAGGTTTTCCGACCGAACATGAGATAATAGGATCGTAAGGAGAAATTCTGTCACCAAGACAATAATAGTCTAAGCTAGTTGGGTCTTAAGTGAGAGACCACTGTGACTCCTCGCACTAACTGAATTTCTCCTTATGGTGAAACTTTTATGTTCGAAGATTTTCAAAAACTTTTTTTTATATAGACTAGGAAAATAAGATAGTCAGGAAATGACCTCCTAGGAACATGGTGTGGAATTTATGAGTAGTTAATTTCATTGCATACATCTGTTAAATGTGATAATTATGTACCCACATGTGAAATGGGAACCCCGAATGTTGAATGGGATGCTTTATAAGGCAAAGTGACCACAAAGTGACCAAGGTATGTACAAACATTATATGAATCCTATGTGTGATTATATGGTACCATTTTTATATATTAATGTCGTAGCCTTAGTTCTAGGATATTTAAGAAGAGTAGAAAGAAATTCTCTTAAGAATATCAGTTATTATCCTCGTGGAGACATAATGTCACCTAAGAGAGATTCAAATGTTGCGCCTACCAATGCTAAGCCGGCGTAGGGTCTACAAACACTCACACAACTCATGCACATAATCATTGCAACATTCCCTCAGAACCACCACCCAAACCACCGTGGCAACGATTTTGAACAATCAAGTTGCAGCTCGACACCCACTGAGGTATGAAGGCCAAGAGGATCCTTTCATACTCGAAGACTGGATTCGAACATTTGACAAGTTGTTCGATGCCATTGGCTGCCCGGACGATCAAAGAATATGTTAGGTCCGTTAGATCATGTTTTTATGATGTCAAACCACCTTTTTATATTCCTGTATAAGAGTAGATCTTGTTTATGTTCAACTTATTTATCTTCAGCCAACGGTGGAGCTTCAACAACAAAGTGTATAAATACAGAAGGAGTGCATCACTTGAAATTCCTCGTTTTAATTTCAACTGTTGATGTAATCTTAATTTCATGTATGCTTTTTTCCCTTGTACTTCTAAACTTCTATTTAATAAAATCTGATGGTGTTCCCCGGCGCCACCACCACCAAAAGTGGCTTTGAATCGAGGGAAAAAAACAGAAGGAGTGCGTGAAGACTAAGAGTGTGGAACCAAGTGGAAATAAGAAGGAAGATTGAATCATTCGACATATCCAACAACACAAGTGTTGATCTTCCTTCACCATCTTAGTTCTCACCCCACTCACCGAAGCTCTTTGACGAGCTCAAATTCACACACATCTTTAGAACTTAGTTAGTTGGTAGTTTAGCTTTACTATTGTAAACTAGACTAGTGTTAGACATTCTTGAGGGCTTAGCTTTGTGATCACATTCAGAAGGTGTGAGAAGGACAAAGACATGAGTAGCTTCTGGAAAGTCAATGCCATTAGTGAAAAACCTTGGAGGACTGAGTAGCTTGGAATGGTGTTCAAATTCTTGGTGAAAAACCTCACAATCTATGCCTGCGGCCAGGGGTAGATTGGACACTAAATGTAATGAGTATATTCATTTAGTGGAAATCCATCTGAAATAGGTTGGGATTGGATGTAGGAGGATTACACCACCTCTGAACCATGATATATCTTGTGTCACCTTATATATTCAATTCCCACTACACAATACAGTTCTCACTCACCTTCACAACTTTTCCAGAATGTTGAATCCCGCTTAAATCACCATTTGGCAACTCACTCAAACTGAACAGTAAACTGGGCACCATTTACTGTGAATCAAACTCCTTGTTTCTAACTCCTCATTCATCATAGAGATCTATTTGTAATAGGTCTAAATCTGTCATACTTGTGTGTTTAGCCTATTCTAAAAGTCTATTAATGTGTTAGATTATAGTTCCTTGATGTATCTTAACCATTGAAGCAGTAATCTCAATCAGCAGCCTACTCCTAAGAAGATCGGTATCCTGCTCCCAATAGTTTGACAGCGTGCTCATCGAGGTCCAGCAGCCTACTCCTTGAGAAAGCTGATTCTGGCGAACACATTTGTATCTCGTTTAATCCATCTCTCATCCAACTAAAAGGGTCATAACCTTTTTTACTATAAAGTGTCACACTCTTGAGGTCAAGACTTCTATTGAATGTTTCAATATCTCCCAAAAGATTTTGGAACTTACTATAAGAATCAGATCGTCTACATATACTCCCACAATAAGTGTGTCTTCTCCTTTCCCCTTGATGTACAAAGCATGTTCAAACAAGCTTAATATGTTAGAGGGAAAAAGGTTAAAAAAATGAAAAGGAATTAAAAGTCTATTCGCCCCCCCCCCCCCCCAGACTTTTATCTCACTTGGGACCATCAAAATAGATATAGCTTCTTACTATCTTCACCAAGAGGCAGATAACTTGTAGGCCACGGCAGGGCCAACCTTATGTCAACAACCTAACTTTATGTGGGAACAGTTTAAAGAAGCTCTAATGAGGAGATTCTATCAAGCCATGTCAATGCTGAAAATTATGAAGAATTTCTTAAACTCAAAGAAGTTGACGTGACGGTGCAGAAGTATCGTGCAAAGTTCCCTAAGCTGGCAAAATTTGCACGAACACTTGTACGATGAAGCTAGCAAGGAAACAAGGTTCATCAATAGGTTGAACTTCGACACCCAAATAAAAAGTTGTGATTGTGCTACGACACCAGACGCTAAGTGAGGCATATTCCAGGCCCGCTAACCATTATAGGGTACAACGACTTCAATGAGAATCCCATAAGAAGGCCCGGAAGAACAAAGACCGTGGAAGAGGGATAACCGACCAATTAAAGAGAACAGATTCTCGGGGCACGACCCAAGGTCGGATCAATGGAGCGGAACAAGAGATAGACACTATAACTGCAACGGGTGCCAGAAGGATCACCCAGGCCCTAACAGAGGAGGTGCAAACCCTGGGGCAAATAGACCCGAAGCTAGAGGAAATAAAGGGGGGAACGGCCGGGGAATCACAACAAAAACTGTTACGCCAAGTGCAATCAAAGTCAGAACTAGAACCAAGGCGGGGGCAACCAAAACAACAATAGAAACAACAATCAAGGTTGCATATACGTGATGAATCAAGCACAAGCCAGGTCTCATGACGTGGTTTCACCTACCATAATTTTAATCTTGCTTACGTTTTGTTTGATTCTGGTACTTCTAACAGTTTTATATCTTCTAAATTTGTTGAGCAGTTAAAGATAAAACCTACAGTTACCATAGAGTTGAATGTAAAAACATCAAACAATAGAGTTTTAGCTTGTAGAAATGTATAAACAAATGTACATATAGTCATAGACGACATCAATCTACTAGGAGACTTCGTGCAATTCGACTTGGGGGACATTGATGTGGTGCTAGGCATGGATTGGCTCGAGAGTTACAAGGCGAAGATCAAGTGCAATGAGTAGAAAGTGACCCTGAAAAGCCCGTGTGGGAAGCTAGTATCATTTAAGGCAGTGATGAAAGACCTCCATGATGAGAAGAAGACGATTGACCATATACAATACTCAATGAATTTCCCGATGTGTTTTCAGAAGAGATCCCAAGGAAGCCTCAAAGTCTGCAAAACAAGCCTCAAATGCTCATCAAGGATTCAAGATCCTTTTGATTTTTTGAATACACCAAGATATCATCTATGTAAATCACCACAATTATATCAAGATAGAGATGAAATACATGGTGCGTTAGGTCTATGAATACTCTTGGCGCGTTGGTTAAACCAAATGGCATCACGGTGAACTTGTAGTGCCCATATCATGTACAAAATGCGGCCTTTGGTGTGTCCTTCTCCACTATCCTCTCTTGATGGTAGCCAGATCATATGTCAATAATGGAAAAATATACCCTCCCTCTTAAATTGATCAAATAAGTTACCAATGTGGGGCAAAGGGTACCAGTTCTTGATCGTCACGCGGTTCAGCTCTCAGTAGTCAATACACAACCTCAAGCTATCATCTTTCTTCTTCACAAACAAGACCGAAGCGCCTTAAGGTGAAATGCTCGGCTTGATGGAACCCTTCTCAAGCAATTCTTCAAGTTGTTCTTTGAGTTCCTTCATCTCTTTTAGAGCCATTCGGTACGGTGCTTTGGAAATTGGTGTAGTCCCTGACATTAAGTTAATGGAAAATTCGACCTCCCTTTCTAGAGGCATTTCTAGAATCTCTTTCAAAAACACATCGGGAAATTCATTGACTACTAGTATCTGGTCAATCATCTTCTCCTCGTCGTGGAAGTCTTTATTACGCAAAGATACTCCTCGCGTCACTTTCGGATGTACCGTCACTTCATCATCGTATTGTCATTAACTTGACTCCCGATTTGTTCGCCACCGACTTGAATAATACCAGCTTCCACTTGGGCTCTTCATGGTCCTATTTTGCTCATTGCACAAGATCTTTGCCTTGTAACTCCCGAGCCAATCCATGTCAAGCACCACATCAATGTATCTGAGGTCGAATTGCAACAAGTCTATCGGTAGATTGATGTCGTCTATGACTATAACTACATGCTACAACCTATTGTTTGATTATCTAACATTCAAATATATGCGAGCTATAGGTTCTATCTTTAACTTCTCAAAAAAATAGGAAGAGAGAAAACTGTGAGAAGCACCAAAATCAAATAAAACGTAAGTAGGAGTGGTAAAAAATTAATGGTACCTGAAACCACGTCATGTGCCCAGGCTTGTGCCTGGTTCATCACGAATATGCAGCCTTGATTGTTGATTCTATTGTTGTTTTGGTTGCCCACCCGCCTTAGTTCTGGTTCCGATTATGATTGCGGTTGGCGTCGCGGTTGTTGTTGTGATTCCCTTGCCGATTTCCTCCTTAATTCCCTCCAGCTCCAGGTCTATTTTCTCCGGGGTTTGCACCTCCTCTGTTAAGGCCATGGTTACCAGGTCCCTTCTCCAAGTTATTCCAACATTTGAATGCTCTATGTCCCGCCTTCCCACAAGTGAAACAAGTTACCACTTTGCTGACACAATCGACGCCTGGGTGGTCCTTTGGGAACCACTTGCAGTTATAGACTGTGCCCATGGATCTGTTCTCTTTGTATGGTCGGTTATCCCTCCTCCACGGTGGTTGTTGTTCTGAATGGTGTGCCTTAAACCTTTTCTCCTTTTGCATACTCTTTTCTTCGTTCTTCCGGGTCTTCTTCTGGGTTTCTCGTTGGAGTTGTTGTACCCTATAATGGTTAGCGGCCCTGGAATATGCCTCACTTAGCGTATGGCATCGTAGCACGATCACGACTTTTTGAGTGTCAATTTCAGCCCATTGATGAATCTTGTTAACTTGCTAGCTTCATCAGGTACAAGTGTTCATGCAAGTTTTGCCAAGTTAGGGAACTTTACATGGTACTCGTGCACTGTCATGTCAACTTGTTTGAGTTGCAGAAATTCTTCTACTTTTCAACATTGACATGTTCTTGGTAGAATATCTCTGTTAAAGCTTCTTTAAACTGTTCCCACATAAAGTCAGGTTGTTGGCGCAAGGTTGCCCTGTCGTGGCCTACAAGTTATCTACCTCTTGGTGCAGATAGTAAGCAGCTATATTGATTCTGTGGTCTTTCGGGCAGCCAACGGCATTGAACAATTGTCGACTGTTCGAATCTAGTCTTCGAGTATGACAGGATCGTCTTGGCCTTCGTACCTCGGTGGGTGTCCAACCGCAACTCGCTTTTCAAAATAACTGCGGCATGCCGCAGTGATTGTGTGTGTGAGTTGTGTGAGTGCTTGTAGACACCGCGCAAGCTCAACATTGGTAGGCACAATATTTAAATATCTCTGAGGATAATGACTTATATTAGTAAGAGAAATTTTTTCTACTCTTCTTAAGGATTCTAGAACTAAGGATTCCATTAGGTACAAAATTAATATATAAAAATGGTACCATATAATCATCACACATAGGATTCATATCATGTTTGTACTCACTTGGCCACTTTGCCTTATAAGGCATCACCTTCAACATTTGGGGTTCCCATTTCACATGTGTGCACATAATTATCACATTTATCACATATATGCAAAGAAAATAACTACTCGTAAAGTCCTCACCACATTTCTAGGAGGTCATTTTATAGTTATCTTATTTTCCTTGTCTTTATAAAACCATATTGAAAATCCTGTTTTGAATGTACGATTTCAAAGGTCTTCTTCAAGGATTTGAAACATAGAAGTTTCAGCCCAAAAAGAAATTTCCAGTTAGTTAGAGGAGTCACAATGGTCTCACTTAAGATCCAACTATCTTAGACTCTTATTAGTGACAAAATTTCTCCTTACGACTTATTACCTCATGTTCTAGTGTTGTTGGAGAATCTAATGTCTCTGATACCTAACACCCCAAATTTCCCACCCTTAATAATTATATGTATGAGTAAGATAACTTTATTAATAAAAATTCAACAGAGGTCTTTAACAACTGAAATTTAGAGTGTTATCGCCACACTTAACAAAACATGACTAAATGCACAAGCAACTAAAAACAAAAGGTTCGTATTTAAATAACAAATATAAAGTAAAAGTAGTATGGTGTTCTATAACATGTTCTCAGAATAAAGATATAACATAAAAGTCTTTGCTAGATTATCTTCCAATTGACGCTCTCAAAACTCTAACCAAGCACATCATCCGCAACAATATCATCTGTAATCGTAGGAAGAGAAGGGAAGGGAAGGGAAGGGA